>OV702285.1:264119319-264719319 GCA_916181665.1 Avena sativa
TCCAGGAGTCACTTGCGGTGGATCCATGGAAGGTAGCGAGGTAGCCCGAGCTAGCAGTGTATACGCCGTCCGCCGTCCACTTCCACCGCAGTGAGTCCGGCTCATCGGAGAGGGCGACGCCCTCAATCCGGCTCCAGAGCAGCAGATACTGGCCAATCTCGTGTACGCCAAGGACTCCTTGTATGTCCCGAGCCCAGCTGTTCTCGTGTAAGGCTTCAGCCACTGTCATCTGCCTCCTCCGCCTCTTAGGCACACAGTTGTATAGCATAGGGGCGATCTCGCTTATGGCCCGGCCCTCTAGCCATCTGTCCTCCCAAAATAGGGCTCTTTGCCCATTGCCAAGCATCATGGAGGTCGAGGCAAAGAACAGCTGGTGTTCCTCCGGTGTGAAGTGTAGGTCCAGGCCGCTCCAAGCTCTGCTATCATCGGTCTTGGTGAGCCACATCCATCGTAGCCTTAGGCGAGGCCGTGCGCTCGAGGTCACGAATTCCCAAGCCGCCGAGCTCAAGTGGCCGACAAACTCTCTGCCAGTTGACATGGCAGTGGCCTCCACTCGCCTCAGCGCGGCCCGCCCATAGGAAGCCACGCTCGATCTTCTCAATCTGCCTGAAGGTTTTCTTGGACGGTGCGATGACTAACAGCTGGTGTATGGGTATAGCACTCAGCACCACCTTAACCATGGCCAATCTCCCGGTCTTAGTCATCAGCCCCGACATCCACGATGGTAGCCTGCCGGCGATCTTGTCGACCAGCGGCTGCAGCTGCGCGGTGGTGGGCTTTCGGATGGTGAGGGGAATACCCAGGTAAGTGATGGGCAGATCCACAATGGGGCACCCGAGCGTCTGGATGGTCGGGGTGACCTCCTCGTCGTTGCAGCGCAACAGCGTCGCCGTGCTCTTAGCGTAGTTCACCTTTAGGGCCTGACAACCGGTGGGTCTGGGTACCCCCATAGCCAGTGACCCGACAAACAGATATAGAGGCTGCCCCTGCTGAAAAACATTGCAGACGAACTCACTCTTTGGGCTTGCAGAGAACCCAAGCTGAAACCAAAATTGCTACGTTGGGTGGGCAAGCTTTCTGATTAAGCTAAGAACCGATCTGGAATGTCAGTTCCTCTACCGGTCTTTTTTTTTTCTTTTCTCCCCCGAGACCCATACAGTAGAGGTTTTCTCTACCTTCATATATGAAATATGTACTTCAAAAAAATTACAAATCTAAAAAGGGCATACCCAGTGCTGAAAGTTCCCACACATTGTGGGGTTTGGGGAAGGGTATTTCTAGGCAGCCTTTCCCTTGTTTTTATTATGCAAGGAGACTGATTTGAACCAAATTTACAAATCTAGTGGCTCAAATGTCTATATCGGGTAAAAAGCAAAATCTGGTTACTTCCTCTTATGATGCTAGACCTGCGTTTGGCAAAAGATTCAAATTGCTCCATAAATCACACCTCTGGAAGAGTAACTGTTGGACACTGTGTTAGTATAGAAGTGGTGTCCTAGGAGAGGCTAGAATATTCCAGTGAGTGTTAGTATAGTAGTGTTGTCCTAGGAGAGCCCGGAATGTTCTAGTGAATCTTGGAGTAAGTTAGTGTCCTAGCAGAGTCTAGAGTATTCTAGTGTACTAGATAAGATGTAGCCTAAGTTTAGCTATATATAAAAGGGTGTGGTGGTCCAAGGGACTAGCCCATCCTAGAATTGTTTCCCCTAAAGACTACATGGTATTAGAGCCTTGGTGCTCCTGAGAAGTGGCAATGGTGATGAAGCAGGGCTGCTCTGCTGTGGCATAAGCTGAGGAAGGGGGTGCTTGGTCCTGGTGGTAGTCGGTGGTGAAACAGTGGCTTGTGGAGGAGCTCCAAGCGTTCAGGCGTGAGCGCAGACAGGGGTAGCTAGCTCAGGTGGAGAAGTGCTGGCCAGGTTGACTTGCAGGGAAGAGGTAAGGAGAAGCAAGGGAGCTACGGCTGCTCAAAGCAGAGGTGATTGTTGTTTGCGGTGTGTGCTAGCAGAGGACAGAAGAGAGAGCTTCGTGAGGTCGTGTCTCTCAGCAAAAGCAGCAGGGACGGACATTGTGCTGCTCCACTTTGAGGTTTCTGTGGTGGCGGATGGCGGTGTGTGTGCAGTGCAGCCAGGAGAAGTGGTCAGATAGTGCAGCTAGGAGTGGGCTGTACTATAGCGAAGGAGCAGTTTGGGTTGTGCTATAGCTACGGAGAAGAGTGTGTGCAGGCTGGACTTGTAGAACAACTGAACTGCGTTGTGGATTCAGTCTCAAGTACTGAACCTAGCCATTCACTATTGTTGCTCAAGTGATCTGCAAGAGAAGGTCAACTAGAGCAGACAGGAGTCATAGAAGCTTGTTTGTTGGTGCTCTTCAGCAACACTTTTTTTTGAGATATTGAAAAGGTAGAGTTTTTGGTTGGTAGGAACAGCTTGCCTACCCGGTCTAGGGCGTAGATTATAGGGACAGGAGAGGGTTATGCGGGCGTGGAGGCGAGGACGCCGGCGTGCTGGCGCCGTCGCGAGGGAAGATGGAGGCGGCGGCTGGGGTTGCAAGACCGACTCCTTGAGGAGTCGGCAACAAATAGATTGTTTATTGCTTAATTCTGAAAATCCAATTACAACTCTTATTTATAATAGAAATAGGATAATTGGGCTAAGCCCCTAACTAGGCTTGGCCGGTGGGCCTCTGCCGGCGATAGACCAGGCCGGTCATAACATCTCTCCCCGCCTGCGCAAACAGCTCGTCCTCGAGCTGGTAGTCTGGATAATGCAGCTGGAAGTCGTCGCGTGGTTCCCAAGTCGCCTCCTCTGCTGAAAGTCCCTCCCACTGCACCAACAAATACCAAGCATCACGGCGCATCTACGCCCGAAGCACCTTGGCCGGGCTGGGGAGCAGGCGGCCCTCGGCTGTCGGTGGCAGCGGTGGCGTGACAGCTGGTGGCGCGCCACGGTAGGGCTTAAGCAGCCCCACATGGAAGACGTCGTGAATACGCGCCCCGGCAGGCAGCTGAAGACGATAGGCCAGGGTCCCAATACGCTCCAGGATGATGAAGGGCCCCGCGTACCGAGGGTCGAGCTTGCGCTTCGCCCGCGGATCCAAGGACTGGTGTGAGCGGTGCAGGAGGCGCAACCACACCCAGTCGCCCACCGCGTACTCCACCTCGCGATGGTGGCCGTCATAGTAGTGCTTGGCGACCTGCTGGGCCTGGATAAGGCGCTGCCGCACCTCGGCAAGCATCTCATCTCGGTGACGGAGGAGCTCGCCGGCAACCTCCGTCCGTGCCGTGGCCGCGTCCACCGGTAGGATCGGCGGAGGTGGCCTACCATAGACCACCTCAAATGGCGTAGCGCGCAGGGCGGAGTGGTAGGAGGTGTTGTAGCAGTACTCCGCCCACGCAAGCCAATCCACCCAAGCACGGGGTCGATCACCTGTAACACAGCGCAAATACATTGCAATCACCTTGTTAACCACCTCGGACTGGCCGTCCGTCTGAGGGTGGAACGCCGTGCTGAAACGGAGTTTGACCCCCGCCATGCGGAAGAGATCCCGCCAGACATGCCCCGTGAACACCGGGTCCCGATCACATACGATCGACGAAGGGAACCCGTGTAGACGGACGATGCCATCGAAGAACGCGCGGGCCACCGACGCGGCCGTGTAGGGATGGCCGAGCGCGATGAAGTGGGCGTACTTGGAGAAGCGATCGACCACCGTGATAATGACGGACTTGCCCCCCACTTTAGGGAGGCCCTCGATGAAGTCCATGGAGATATCGGCCCAGACATGCGCGGGCACATCGAGCGGCTGCAACATGCCGGCTGGACGCAGCGTCTCCGTCTTGTTGCGCTGGCACGTCTCACACGAGCGCACCCAATCCTGGACCATGGCGCGATCTCCAGGGAGGTAGAAGTCAGCGCGGAGGCGGTGAAGGGTCTTTTGGACACCCTCATGACCCGCAGAGTGAGCCATCAACAGCACCTGGTGGCGTAGGTCGTCGTGGTCGGGCACGAACACTCGGCGCCCATGGAGAAGCAGTCCGTCGGTGAGGCGCCATGGCTCGTCCAGCTCACCCGCGTCAAGCTGCTGCCGCAGGAGCTGGGCATCTGGCGCTGTCGCGGTAGCCTGACGGATGAGGTCGAAGAGGGCGAAGGAGGGCCCCGAACGGATGCACAGCAACCGCCCCTCCGAGGCGACCTCAGCGTCATCGGGCTCGGCGTCGCGGCGAGACAGGGCGTCGGCCGCGGTGTTGAGGCGTCCCGGGCGGTACTCCACCGTGAAGTCGAAGCCGAAGAGCTTGCTGATCCACTGGTGCTGCGGCACCGTCGACAGCCGCTGATCCAGGAGGAACTTGAGGCTGTAGTGGTCGGTGCGCACCCGGAAAGAACGCCCCCATAAGTAGGGTCGCCAGTGGCGCACGACCTGCACGAGGCCAATGAGCTCCTGCTCGTATGCGGCGAGCTTGAGGTGGCGGGCAGCGAACGGCCTGCTGAAGTAGGCGAGAGGGCCGTCGCCCTGGTGGAGAACAGCACCGAACCCCGCTCCCGACACGTCGCAGTCGACGACGAATGGCCGGTCGAAGTCCGGCATCTGGAGCACGGGGCCCGTCGTGAGGGCCCCCTTCAGAGCCTCGAAGGCCGTGGTAGCCTCGTCATCCCAGGTGAAGGCATCGCGCCGCAGCAGGCGCGTGAGGGGCGAGGCGATGAGGCCGAAGTCCCGGATGAACTTCCTGTAGTAGCCGGCGAGGCCCAGGAACCCGCGGAGGGCGCGCGGCGAGCGCGGCGTCGGCCAGGCAGCCACGGACGCCACCTTGTCCGCATCCATCGCGACCCCGTCAGCGGTGATGACGTGGCCGAGGTAGGCCACTGAAGTCGTCGCGAACGAGCACTTCGAGCGCTTGAGGTGGAGGTGATGCGCTCGAAGCTCGTTGAAGACGATGGCGATATGCTGGAGGTGCTCCGCCCACGACGTGTTGTAGATCAATATATCATCAAAAAACACCAGCACGAACCGGCGTAAGTACGGGCGGAGGACGTCGTTCATCAGGGCCTGAAAGGTCGCCGGCGCGTTGGTGAGGCCGAAAGGCATCACCACGAACTCAAAGTGGCCATGATGTGTCCGGAATGCCGTCTTGGCAATGTCCTCCGGGTGCATGCGCACCTGGTGATAGCCCGACCGAAGATCGAGCTTGGTGAAGAACCGAGCCCCGTGGAGCTCATCGAATAGCTCGTCGACCACCGGAATCGGGAACTTATCCTTGAGTGTCACGGCGTTGAGGGTGCGGTAGTCAATGCAGAAGCGCCACGTGCCATCCGACTTGCGGACAAGCAGCACCGATGCCGAGAACGGCGACGTGGAGATCCTGATGATGCCAGCGGCTAGCATGAGCGCGCACTGACGCTCCAACTCGTCCTTCTGCAGCTGTGGGTAGCGGTAGGGTCGCACCGCCACCGGGGCCGTGCCTGGCAGGAGGTGGATACGGTGGTCACATTCCCGTGGGGGCGATAACCCTTGCGGCTCCTCGAAGATGTCGCCATGCTGCTGCAGTAGATGGGTCAGCAGGGGGTGCTCGGCGTCGTCCTCCCCGGAGACGAGCTGTAGCTGGGGGGCGGGAGCGGCTCCCCCGATGCCCTCCCAACGGATGCGGCGACCCTGGCGCCAGAACGTCATCGTCAGGGCGTCGAAGTCCCAAAGGATGGGACCGAGCGTCCGAAGAAAGTCGACGCCAAGGATGAAGTCGAAACAGCCCAAGTCGATGCCGGCGCACGTGATGGAGAAGTGCTCGTCGCCGATGGTGAGGGGCACGTGCTGGACCAGTCCGTGACACTGAAGGCGGTCACCGTTGGCCACGGTCACGCGGAGGTGATCCCCCCCGGTCGGCTGAAGGGCGAGGCGGCGCATGGTAGCGGCGGGCATGAAATTATGAGTAGAGCCCCTGTCCAGCAACGCCACCAGGGTCTCGCCATGAATAGTGACCGGTAGAAGCATTGTCCGCTCGTGGCGGATGCCGACCAGTGCGTGGAGAGAGACGACGAACGCCTTGGCGGCTGGGGGAGCCGGCTCGGTCGGCTCCTGTGGGGCCAACGCGTCGGCCGCCTCGGGTGGCCCGTCCACGTCGTCCGCGTCGACCGTCTCCAGGTAGAAGAGGCGCGGGCACACGTGGCCGGGTGCGTACGGCTCGTCGCAGTTGAAGCAAAGGCCCAGGCGGCGACGTTCGAGCTGTTCGGCCGGTGTGAGACGGCGGAACGTGCGGGTAGCCGCGGGGGCGGGGCTCGCTGGTCCGGTCGGTGCGGGGCGGGTGGCGGGCGCGACCGTAGGCAGCGGACGAGTGGGGCGTCCGCCGCGGGCCGGGGGCGCCGGTTGCACCGCCTGGGCACGCCGCTCGTAAGCGCGCGCCAAGTGCATCGCCGTCTGAAGGTCCTGCGGTGCCTGGAGCTCCACGTCCACGCGGATGTAGTCGGGGAGGCCGCCGACGAAGAGCTCAGCGCGCTGCTGTCCCGTCACCCCGGGAGCGTGGCACGCGAGGGCCTGGAAGCGGTCGGCGAAGTCCTGCACCGTGTTGGTGAAAGGCAAGCGCCCCAGCTCCGCCAGGCGGCTGCCGCGAATCGGGGGGCCGAAACGGAGGAGGCAGAGGTCGCGGAAACGGTCCCATGGGGGCATGCCGCCCTCGTCCTGCTCGAGCGAGTAGTACCACGTCTGGGCGGCGCCACGGAGGTGATACGAGGCGAGCCAGGTACGATCCGACGCGAGTGTGCGCTGACCGCAGAAGAATTGCTCGCACTGGTTGAGCCAGTTGAGCGGGTCGTCCACGCCGTCGTACGTGGCGAACTCGATCTTGGCGTAGCGCGGGGGAGTCGGTGCGGCGACGCCCTGGCCTTGGTGAACTGCATGACCGCTGTAGGTCTCCGCGCCGCGGGAGTAGGCCGGCGCCGGAAAGGAGGGCATCGGAGGGTTCCCCGCGGTCGTATAGACGGGTGGGGAAGGCCCCGACGGGCGCGTGTAGCTCGGAGGAGGATCGGTCGCCGTCACCCAAGCAGGAAGCGGCGAGGGCGATGGCGGAAACGGCACCTGCTGGATGGGGAGGCCCTGGGGGAGGACGCTGGGGGCCGGCTGCCACGGCGTCCATGGGTACGACGCGGCCGGGGTCGGGGCGGACACGCCCTGGGAGGGCTGCCACACCGATGAGGGTGGGGTGGGGGCGGCCGGTGGCTGGGGCGGCACGGGAAGCCCCTGCGTCCCTTGCAGGAAGAGGCGGATGCCGTGGACTGCAGTGGCGAGATCGCGGATGGCCGTCGAGACCTCCTGCTATGAGAGTAGGGGGCGGCGTCGGCGGCCTCCGCCATGGGCGCCGCGACTCCCGTGGAGGGCGGCGGCTGCGACAAGGGCGGCGCGGAGGTGGGCGGTTTGGGCGGCGGTGAGGAGGTGGTGGTGGCTGGAGAAGACGACATGACCGAACGAGGACAATCTGATACCAAATTGGTAGGAACAGCTTGCCTACCCGATCTAGGGCGTAGATTATAGGGACAGGAGAGGGCTATGCGGGCGTGGAGGCGAGGACGCCGGCGTGCTGGCGCCGTCGCGAGGGAAGATGGAGGCGGCGGCTGGGGTTGCAAGACCGACTCCTTGAGGAGTCGGCAACAAATAGATTGTTTATTGCTTAATTCTGAAAATCCAATTACAACTCTTATTTATAATAGAAATAGGATAATTGGGCTAAGCCCCTAACTAGGCCTGGCCGGTGGGCCTCTGCCGGCGATAGACCAGGCCGGTCATAACATTGGTACAGCCTCCTAGGAGGCACACACACATACAATTACATCAGCGGGCTAACTAGTGTACATCCCATGTCGTCGGTAGGATGTCCCCTAGGCCTCTTGCCCCGGCAAGCACCCACTGTCCTACTTCGTCCTTGATGCGCGCGAGAAGCAAGCTCACTGAGGGTCGAGCCATGTCTTCCTTGATGCGCGCGAGAAGCGAGCTCACTGAGGGTCGAGCCCTGTCGAAGACGCAGTCGTTGCGGTGCTTCCAGATCATCCATGGTGTGAGGAGAGTCACGGAGGCAAGTCCCTTGCGCATCGGCTTCACGGTGTTCCGCTTGGCGGCGCACCACCAGTCATAGAGTGAGGCTTCATCCAACGGAGGTCCATACGTCATCCGCAACCATGATAGGACTTCGTACCAGATCTGTCTGGAGAAGGAACAACCGATGACTAGGTGATGCATCGTCTCTGGCTCTTGGTCGCACAGCAAACACCTGGGGTGGTGCTGCAATCTGCGGCGTGCCAGCCTGTCAGCGGTCCAACATCTGTCCAAGTTGGCAAGCCAGTGGAAAAACTTGACACGTGGGGGTGCCTAGGTCTTCCAAATGAGCTTCCAAGCTCTGGATTCGATGGAACCCTTGAACGCAGCATCGTAGGCGGACTTTGACACTGATCAATGGGGGAAAAACAAAGAATTGAGAAGCTACTTGAGAAAATGACTCAATTGATGAAGGAGATAGAAGAATTGAGAGTCGAAGAAGATTGCGGAAGTTCCAAAGCAAGGTGAAAAAACAACAGCCCTACGAAATTGTGTAAATCTCGCACAAGCGAAAGAAGGTATGTCAAATCGAGCTCCTACAATAAACGGAACTTGTTCAAATTGGATACTAGATTCGGGAGCATCTGCACATGTCACAGGAAGGTGGAGTGAGTTCGCATCATATGCTCCAAATCCACCCATGCATAAAGAGACCATCCAAACAGCTAATGGTACTTATCAGCCTGTCAAAGGAGTCGGCACGGTGAAATGCACTCTGTCAATTACATTGTCTTCGGTCTTGTATGCTCCATCATTTCCAGTGAGTTTGGTGTCTATGAGTGCCTTGGTTGACGATACAACTGTATAATTGAGGAGAGGACAACTGGAAGGAGACTTGGGTCGGTGTCAAGCATAAGGGACTATGTTACTTGGATAGACATGAAACAGACGATGCATTATGCACCGCTTTGATAGTTGTTACTGGTGACATTGAAGCAAAGGTGATACTCTTACATTGTCGGATGGGCCATATGTCCTTTGATACTACGAGTAAGATATTTCCCGAAGAAATGAAGAAGGTGGATAAAGAAAAACTTGTGTGTGATGCTTGTGAATATGGAAAACACACAAGGGGATCATATGTGAGCCGTGGACTTCGAAGCACATCACCTTTCGTGTTGATTCACTCTGATGTATGGACTTCTCCCATGGTCTCTATTAGTGGAATGAAGTACTTTGTCACCTTCATTAACTATTACTCGCGGATGACTTGGATATATCTCATAAAACAAAAAAGTGAGGTGCTTAGTTGTTTCAGGGACTTCTATGCATATGTCCAAAATTGTTTTAACATTGGTATTCAAATTATCAGGACTGATAATGGGACAGAGTATGTGAACCATGAATTTGGCAACTTTCTTTCAGAAAAAGGAATACTTCATCAAACTTCATGCCCTGATACTTCTCCACTGAATGGAGTAGCTAAGAGGAAGAATCGACATCTGCTGGAGGTAGCCCGATCGCTTATGTTTACTATGAATGTGCCAAAATTCTTATGGAGTGAAGCAGTTATGACTGCTACTTATCTCATCAACGGAATGCCATCAAGAATTCTTGGGATGAAGACCCCATATGAAATGATCTTTGGTAAAAATGAGTTCATTGTTCCACCAAAGGTGTTTGGGTGTACATGATTTGTTAGAGACCAGACCTTTAGTAGGAAAATTGGACCCACCTGTTGTGAAGTGCATATTCATTGGATACCCATCTGGACAAAAGGGCTACAAGTGTTGGAGTCCTAGTGAGCAAAGAACATTTGTTAGCATGGATATGACATTTAGAGAGTCCGAGCCGTTCTCCATAGGCATGGTTTGATAGATTTAGACGAGTTGTATGTGGTATAGGATATAAGCAGTGTAATGGGGATCATACGGTGTTCTATCCGCACTCAAATAGCCAGATTACAAACCTTGTTGTATATGTTGATGATAACATAATCACAGGAGATGATGCAGTTGAGATATCACGACTGAAAGACAACCTACGCAAGGAATTTGAGGTAAAGGATCTTGGGCAACTCAAGTACTTTCTTGGCATAGAAATTGCTAGATCCCCCGAAGGGATTGTGCTCTCCCAGCGAAAGTATGTATTGGACTTGCTTAGTGGCACGGGCATGCTTGGGTGTTGGGTTGCGTCAACACCTATCGACCAAAACCACAAATTATGTGTCGAATTTGGTGATCCAGTGGATAAGGAGAAGTACCAGAAGCTTGTTGGAAGGCTCATCTATCTATGTCACACAAGACCTGATATTTCATATGCAGTAAGTGTAGTGAGTAGATACATGCATGATCCTAGGAGCTGACACTTGGATGCGGTCAATCAAATCCTCCAGTACTTGAAGGGTAGTCCAAGAAAGGGACTATGGTTCAAAAGGAATGGTCATCTAAATGTGGATGGGTATTGTGATGCTGACTGGGCAAGTTGCTTGGATGATAGGAGATCAACTTCTGGTTATTGTGTGTCTGTCAGGGGAAAATTTGGTGTCATGGCGAAGTAAGAAGCAACCGGTGGTTTCAAAATCAACAGCTGAAGCTGAATATAAAGCTATGCCGCAAGGTTTGAGTAAGATGTTATGGGTGAGGAATCTTCTTTCAGAACTGAAAGTGTTGAGGAAAGGCCCTCTAAATTTGTGGTGTGACAACTAGTCGGCGATCAACATCGCAAACAACCCTGTTCAACATGATAGAACCAAGCATGTGGAGATTGATCGCTTCTTCATAAAGGAGAAGTTGGATGACCGTATAATTAAGATAAGTCATGTAACCTCTAGCGAGCAAATTGCTGACTGTTTAACTAAAGGATTAGGAATTAAAGAGTGTAGTTCAGCTTATAACAAAATGGGAATGATAGATATCTATCACCCATCTTGAGGGGGAGTGTTGGACACTATTTTAGTATAGAAGTGGTGTCCTAGAAGAGCCTAGAATATTCCAATGAATGTTAGTATAGTAGTGTTTCCCTAGGAGAGCCTGGAATGTTCCAGTGAATCTTGGAGTAAGTTAGGCCCAGTTCTTTTGCATCTTCTGAGTGGCTTAGAGGATAAGCTTAAGCCCAAAAGAACTCGATTTTCTATTTTTTTTCCTATTTTTGCCCCTGTATTTGACCTCCTAGTGAGGGTGTATCTTTAACTCTACCTATTCAATGAAATGAAACGCAAAGGTCCTTTGTGTTTTCTCTAAAAAAACAAAAGAACTCGATTTTAAGCCGTTTTTCATGGCAGCCGGCTTTGACAATTTCTTTAGTGGGGAGAAGCCAGGGTACCCTAGCTTCCCGCGCCTTCCCGAGCTCCCCCGAAGCGGTATATGGCTATGGCCCTAACGTTTATGCTATTTACATCTAGTTGCCACCGTGTTGCACCCATCGAGATTGAAGCGTTTTTCTCTAAAACATGACCCAAGTGACAGCCTCATCTCTCCCGAAAAGAAACTGCTCCTAGGTTCTTCCTCCCACACCTCCACTGCCGCCAGGGGTAACTCCGGTCGCCGCCCCCGCCACACCTCACCGCCAAAACGTTTCCCAGCCCACCCAGGTTCCATTCCATGGTGGAGGATATCCGCAACCACTCCAACCTCGTCGGACCGGATCAAGCGGAGCTCGATCTCGTCAGCAGGGGATCTATCTTCTGCGGCCGTCTATCGGCGTTGCTGCCTCCGTACGGGGCTCCATCTTCTGCCGGCATCTACCGGCCTACCAGCTCCTCCCCTTTGGCGTGCCTCCTTGAGGATGCTAGTTTTGAGGATGCTAGTTTTGATTTTGACCAATTAATGTGGAGTTCGTGCCTACTAGTTGGGTCAACATGCTCGTGTATGGACCAGGAATTCATTACACGGCTCTTCTTGTAGATAAGGATAGTAACCTGAATTGTACTTGTTGCAAAAGTAGTATCCGCATTGAGAAGAAAACATTATACAGTTTTTTTCTATTTGAATTGTAAGTAACTAAATAACTCAATACCGCTTAGTCAGTTTACAAACTCATTTAAGACAATAAGCTGGGACAGGAGAAGCCAAAAAGAACTGGACTGCAGTTTCTCGTGAGCTTATTATCACTGCTGTTTCCCTGGGCAGATCAAGCCAGAGTGGCTTATGCACAAGCCGGAGCAAAAAAGAACTGGCCCTTAGTGTCCTAACAGAGTCTAGAGTATTCTAGTGTACTAGATAAGATGTAGCCTAAGTTTAGCTATATATAAAAGGGTGTGGTGGTCCAAGGGACTAGCCCATCCCAGAATTTTTTCCCCTAAAGACTACAGTAACAAATACTCCCTTAACATACCCAACAACTGATTGAGGGTTGCATGATTTACTCAGCCAATCATGTTATAATTCAATGACCAAAGATTCAATGAGAGTAAGATTCGAGTCAACTGGCATGACATAAATAGAGGACTCGGGAAAATGCAGGTGTAAGTGTAACAAAGTAATGTTACCAATATTAATAGAGAGGAACACTAATTGGTGTCATAATTTTTTACTTGCATTTGTATCACGAGACAAGGTCTGAGAGATTATAGACTATCAATGCATGATGCAGTGTCAAATAAAGGTGATAACTTCTAATTCATCTAACAGAGAGACTCTGACATACCTCTCATAATACTTGTGCAGCTTCTTTGTGGGAAATTTCAATGTGTTAATATATGTGGTAGCAAGCTGAATCAGCTGCTTCTGAGAATTCTCAAACTCTATGTACTTATCCCAAAGATGGTAACATAAGTAGTCCTTTCCAATTAGAGACATACCCCTCTCAAATAAGCTGTAAAAAGTCATCGAAAATTAGTGATGCAAAGTAGCAACACAATGATCATGAACTGACCTGACGAGAAGGACCAAAGGGATATAAAACGGATCGAAGGATGTATATTCAACAAACTGTTCATTTTCTAACGTGCTTTAAGAAACACTGATATTACATTCTTACACATTACATTACACAATATATGCCAATTTTATTAGGTAAAACTGTGTCCAAGTCCAACCCAAAGAATCAAACGTATAATGTTCACACACACACACACGGAGAGAGAGGGAGGGAGGGAGGGAGCGGGAGAGAGAGTTCTTTGTTCTGTTGTGGAATCGAACCACTAGCACAAATTGGATTTCGAGTCAGATTATCAGTTTGAAACCTTAATTCCCTATATCCTCAAACATACAGTCAAATACACTAACTGAAATTGTATACATGAAAAAAGAAGGGAGAGGATCCGGATGATAAGATTCTGGAGAATTAGATGTTTCTTACTTAAAGATCTAAAGAAAATAGAACATGAAGGCACAGGTTACATTTATGTCTTCTTTACCTTCTAATAAGAGCAGGGTCTTCATACACACTCATACCAAATCCACAGTAACTGACCCAAAGATCGACTGAATGAGGTACTGCTTGGATGGCTTGCTCATAAACCTCCACCACATCTTCATATGTGCATAATTGTGCTTTGTGAGCTGCGTATCTAATCCAGTAGCCGTGGCACAACGGAAATTCCAATAAGAAGCTACGGTAGACCAAGCTAATAACCTCTATATCATTCTGAAAGAATGTAAACATTAGCAACCAGAAGATGCTGCTTAACATAAATTTGTTCCGCATGCAAAACTGTTGAAAACAAAACCTTTTTTCTTCTTCTAGGAGGAATGTAACAGCTAATCCTTCTTTTCAATGAAATGAAACGGAAAATCCCTTTGCGTTTTCTTGAAAAAAAAACCTTTTTTCTTCACTTTGTTGGTGCAGTTATGTGATAACAAATAGGAAAAGGGAAGGCAGTACTGAACTACCAAAAACTAAACAGAGCCATGGAAAAAAGTTTTCACTTACAGCAGAAGTTTCCTCCGCGGAACTTATTAATGAAACCCAAGCATCGAAGTCGCTCATGTTTCCATTCCTCAGTAAATGAGTGCTGTTCTTGAATATATCTGGTGTAAAATGAAAGAATAAGTCATGTCCTGGGCATTCTTGAAATGCCAATTCAACATCAACTGTCAACTAAAATAACATAACGAGAGGTCTCCACAATTCAGATCACAGACAAAATTCAGACCAAACGCATGACTCTTTTCAAGGTTTTCCTTAATTTATTTTTTTGATACTTCACAACTCAGCATTTGAAGAACATGACAATTGCGAGCATTTTCTCTCTAGGTATTACAAGGTATTAGAGCATCTCCACTAGCGCCCCCCAACCGAGTTAGGGGGTGGCGGCCAAAAAACGGCCCACACTGGAGAACCCCAACTGGTGCCGGCAGTTTAGGCCGCCCTCCAAATCGCCGGGCCCCCTTGCCAGCCACACGAACCGCCCACTACATCCCAAGTCCATCCCAAGCCCACTACCGCCCTCCAAATCTATACCATCTATATAGTGACGCTCAATTTAGTATGTCCCTATGAACTAATACAATGCATATCCACTCGTGTTTAATTTTTGGGAGGGAAGTGACATGGTTAGCTGAATGTGGCGAAACTCCTTTTAGATTTTGTTCCTACATGCTAGAACTTTCTCATGCTGTGTGTTATAAATTTTGGGGTTGCAGTTACACTAAACTCTCTATAAGATTGCCGAAAATATTGTAACCTGGGCGGTTTAGCTCCTGCAAACTGTAACTTCTGCATGCTATGTGCTGTACATTTTTGGATAATAGTGTAGAGTAAAAGGAAAGGTATATAACTGTGGTGGTGGAACCTAAAAACTGGAGCCTACATAGATGCATCTACAAGCTGGCTCATGGGCTTTACTTTTATCTGAAGCAATGTAAAACCTACACGCGAATTGTCTTTTGTTTCTCTTTTCTGAATTTCACACATTTGCATTACTATTTTCTTTTACCGGCAAATTCAGGTTCACAGGTTCTTATTTGCACTACATTGTTTGACTATTTGTCTATCTCAGGTTATATATCTTGCATGCTCAGCTTCCATATAGATATTCTGTAGGAATCTTCTTTGTTTATCCATCATATATCCACCGAAGAGTAATGTTAGCTGGGTTTGATGTCGCATAGTCAATGAAGCTGAAAGACAAAAGGAATGTTCTACATTTTTCGCATGCCTTTACTTTCAAAATTTACAGTGATATGTGAATGAACATGCTTCAGCTTCGGATCCTTTCCTCATTGTGTTGCTGCATGCTGATAAATTGCTTAGGGAGGTTCAGCCGTATGCAGCAGAGGTTCTTGGTTTTCTGCTCAAGCATCATTATGGCACATTTAGAGTTCAGTGATTTCTAACAATCTATGTTTTCTTGGCGCTAATACCCTAACAGTCAATTGAAATGACCGATTTCTGTAGCAGAGATGATCCTTTGGATCCTCTGCTCTCTCGGTGTTTCCTCCTTGCACTATGGGTGGGTGTGGTGCTCTTTGGCTAGCCATCTCCTTCAGCCTCTTCATCGTGAACAAGAAGGCCGGCTCCTCCGGTCTCCGTTTAGGTAGGGTCTTCAGCATCTCTCGGTGTGTGTGTGTGTATGTACAGTTGGTAAGCTTATGGAGCCTGCAGATTCTCATAAGTTTTCTGCTATTTTGGATGTACAGGTCTGTAGAGGAGAGCCAACAGGATCGTACATTATGGAAAGATCAGAGCGAAACACGAGAAGATGAGCTTATGGAGTTTGATTTGTTGTTTGTGACGTGCTAATTTTTTGGGCCCAAATCTTGATGTTTTGTGTGTGTTTACAGTCCAAATTTGGCGAGTGCTAACCCTGACGCATTTGGTCATACCTGTTGCTTATCTGCTTTTGGTGCCTGTTGGTCTGCTGTTAATATGTTGCTTTTCTGTATCTATAGCTTCAGTAGAAAAGACACGCGTGCTACTTTTTTTTTGCCTTAATCCTTCTTTTAACGCCAGCGCATTGTCTTCAGAAGTTAATCAAGCATTACCACTCACTCTGTGTGTGTCTCAGTCTCTTTCGATCGAAAAACGCAGGGAGGGGCCATGGTTGCAGGGGAGCTCTTATTTGGTCGGAAAAGCTACGACCCTGTGAGGCTTAGGGGTTTGTTCTGAAATCTCCTTTTCCCTTGTTCTTTTTTGTTTCATGTTGGTTTCAGCTGTGACTGTATGTATCCAGCTGTGACCTTCAATATCTGTTATCTTCCTATCAACTACTTATTAGAGAGATGAAAGATACTGCTCTTTGCGGTCTTCCTACATATATCACAGTCTACTTTTCGATTGTTTCTTTTTTTTTATTGCCACATGACTGGGTGTCTATTTTCTAGAAAATTGGACAGACCTATGTCTTGGATAATTTTAATCATGCCTAATCTTATGTGAGCAAGACTGCATTTTTGAAAGCATAAGCATGTGAAGCAGTTTTCATTCAACACGAGGCTTCTTCTCCCGTTAAATTGCAAAAAGCTACAAGACATCAGGCTAACAGCTAGCATCCCTCATTTAGCGTCAACGTGATTACCTAAGAGAATGAGAATGGCAATATGTGCCCAGGGAGCTCTTTATGTAACATGGTAAGAATGTCTAAAAGTTCAAAAATAGCATGTCTTCCTCCCTTCAGATGCAAATATGTGATCGTAATGTACTACCCTTTCATGAAAACAGTTCAAAATTAATAGTATGGTGGCATGATGTCATCTGTGAATGTAACATAGATATGTAGTATTCATAATTCAGTTTTGAATGCATCCGAAAGTGAATGCATGCTTGCTTATACAGGATCAGGAAAGGATGCAACCAACAAATGCTGGCCAGGCTTGATCACCGCCAACAAGGAGCTCATGCATATTTAGTGGCAATGTCATGCATACAATCAGAATTCAGAATGAAAAAATGTTTTTATTCCTGATGGTACATGTAGCAGTCACTCAGTTTGACTGAAAATTAGCATTTCCGAAGGATGTCAAATATATAGTACATGTATGAGACAATTCCTGATATGTATAAAGCAGCATACTCCTATACGTTGCTTCAAGGTTTCAGTATAGCCGGTGTCCCTTTTAATATAGAGAAGTTTGAGATGGTCAAGAACTAGAATTTGTCTTCTCCAAGGATGCTTATATATACTAGCTACCTTATATATTGCCAATGATATCACACATCTCACAAATACAGGTTTGTCAAAACTATCTACATCAAAAAGCAACCATAGCAGGTGTGGCGTGCTGCTGTGCCACCTCCCCTAGTTCTCAATCTAAACCTGTATCAAATCTCACGCCTTGATTTATCTTGGCCAAGGGATATTACAGTCACTCCCTAGAAAGAGGTTTGGGTACCAAATTCACACCATTTCAATGATTTTTTGGGGGGTATGTTGCTCACCAGATGTCCAATGTGGCACACCATTTAGCATAGCTCGCAGCCAACACAGCAAAAAATTGGGCAAATTACCAAAGGAAAAAAGTTGCTTGGCACGGAGCTGGTGCTCTGAAGGGTCTCGCGTCTAACTGAAATTCGCATCAATTTTGAACAAATCGCGATCCTTTAAGAGACAATTAGGCAAAATACCACGGATGTATGTCTCAGGGAGGCTGTGCTCACCGAGCTTGGACGGAGAGGGCTCAACCCCCAAGGCCACCAGCGCGGCCGCAGCCTCCGGCTCCGCCTCCATGTCCACCGTCTCCGGCATGCCGTCCTGGCCTCCTGGGTTCTTGCGGGGTTGAGCGGTCGGAGAGCGGCGTCTGGTTGGGTTTAGGTCTCACCCCAGTCACTTTCTTCTCCACAAGTTGAGGGCTTGAGGCTGATCAAGTCATATCTTAACCGTCAAATCAAATTATTTACATGGGACGATCCACGTGTTTCGATGTTTATCGATAAATCTACGGGAAATTTAAATCTAAACCGGGTACGAAGAACTGCAATTTCCGGCATACTATTTTCACGCGATCGTGCTACGCGTCCTTCGGGGATATTTTCCCCCATTCTCTCCCGGGTCCAGAGCCGTCCGATCAACTTCGATTTAACCGTCCGATCTAGTCAATTGGTACACACAGCCCCGTTTTTGCTACGCTGCAGCAAATAACGGTTCGCGCGCAGCAAGCTGGGAAACAAACCTGCATCGAACAGGTCGCGTCGTGCGGGCGGCGTTGTGAGGATGACGGAGGCAACTGCGGCGTCGATCTCGTTCGCCGGCACCGGAGATGAGCCATCTTCGTTCCTCCATACTCTACCCCCTTCTGGTCATCCTCACCGCCTGATACCGCTGCCAATCGTTGCTTCTAGTGGTGGATCAAATCCTCTCACCCGACGGCGCTCCGATTCGGCGAACGTCGATGTCTCCAATACGATGCAGCAACCGAATCGAACCCAGCACACGAATCCCTTTGTGTTTTTCAATCAAAATCCTAAGGAAGAAGCTCCAACTCCATCGATAAGCTCCAACTCCATCCTCTTAGGGTTTCCACCATTGTTGTTTCCGATTGTGCTACATGGTAGCAACAAATACTAAAAAATGTAGCAAGTACAATAGTTAATTGGGTGGTACATTGTAGCAAATTAGGGTTCCGCTAGGCAGATGGCAGGAAAACAACAAGGAAACAAATTAGGGTGCTACACTGTAGACAGATGGTGCTACAATGGTGCTGCTAGGCAGATGGTGCTACATTGTAGCAAATTAGGGTGATACTAGGTAGGTAGCAGATGGTGCTACTAGGCAGTAAAACAATAAGGAAACAGTAGCAAAAGTAAAAAAATGTAAAAACTAATGAAGCTACAAGTACGTAGCAAGAGTAAAAATCGAGGAATCAAAAAGTAGAAAACTAATATTTGATTCATGTTAATACGTTGCATATTTATGCTTTGACCTGAACTTTTGCTTTTTAAATTGCAGGGGTTTGTTGCTGACAGTATACTGGAAGGATTCGGCCTCTACTAGCATGCTGATGGATACGGTCCTGAAGGATATGCTGCTGAAGGATTTGCTCCGCCATAATCTGCTTCTGAAGAGTATGCTGCTGCAGGAAACTATGGACGGAAATTTGCTACAAGAGCAGAAAGTGCAGCTAGTAGCAATGCTTCTTTTGTTGCTGAAGAAGGCGGTGAAGAGATCTGCTCGCAGCCTCTTGTTCCTTATGTTGGAATGACATTTTATGACCTTGAAGTTGCGAAGCAAGTATACAATGACTATGCTTTCAAGCTTGGGTTTGGTACACGGATTGGTAACACCAAGTATAGCACAACAAGAGATGCGCCAAAAGATGCAATTCTTAGTAGGGTTTTTGAGTGTGTCCATGCCGGAAAACCAGTTGACGAAGCAAAAAATGCTACTAAGGATAGTTCTAGAGAAGGAGGTCAAATAGACATGAGCAATTTCAGTCCACAAAAGTCACGTAGCAAACAAGCTGGCCTCAAGATGGATGTAGTAGATTTGTGGCAGAAGAATAGGATGTTGCGGCATGATTGTAAAGCTAGAATGCTTGTTGGAAAGAGAAATGGGATATGGACTGTAAAGGTCTTCCAAGGAGAGCACACACACCATTTGGTGAAGCAAATTGGGAGAAGCCGGTACTACCGGTCTTATAGGAAGGTTACCGAGGAGGACTTTCAGTTCATCCAAACTTTACACAACCAAAACATTAGCACAACTCAGATGATGGGATGCCTCGGAAGTGTGCACGGAGGCGACCCGAGGTGCCTTGGTTTTGTGAAGCGTGATGTGTCCAACATAAGGACTATGCTACGCGATGAAGTTTCGCAGCGAGACATGTCCATGACTATTGAGTACTTTGAAAGGACACAAGCTGAAAGCCCTACATTCTTTTTTTGATAAGCAAGTGGATGAAGACAACGCAGTGAGAGCTCTCTTTTGGGTGGATGGTAGGACAAGGGCCTTGTACCCCAAGTACAAGGACTCGGTGTTTTTGACACTACATTTTGTACGAACAAGTACAACATGCCATTTGCTCCACTTGTGGGCATCAACAACCACACACACACAACTGTGTTAGGCTGTGCTCTGCTACCTGATGAAACAACTAAAACATTTAGCTGGGTATTCACCAAAAGTAAGGAAGCAATGAACGGTTTGGCACCAGACCATATCATGACAGACCAAGACCAAGCGATAGCTGCAGCAATTTCAAACATATATCCTGATTCAATCCACAGATGTTGCATCTTCCATGTGCTACGATTAGCAAGAACAAAGCTTGGTCCTCACTTGAGAGAATGTAGCCCATTTGCTGCAGCGTTCTACTCATGCATTTATAGCACGGACACCGTAGCAGAATTTGAGATATGCTGGCAGCATATGTTGGAAACTTTTGCTATGGCTGAGAACACACATTTGCAAAATATATGGAAGAGCAGAAACATGTGGGCGCATGTGTACTTCAGACAAAGTTTCTTTCCCTTTACAAGCACAACAGGAAGATCTGAAGGCCTCAACTCGTACTTTAAAACTTTAATTCGCCCAAGTGGCTCAGTTTGGAACTTCGTGCAGCAATATGAGTTGTGCCAAAACCTGATGCTAGACAAAGAAGACAATGCAGCATTCACCATGGATACAACACAGCACCACTATGGGGAAGGTGAGATTTTATCTTTATAGATTGATTTTCCAGTAGCAATATTTTATATCTGTTGTAGCAGATTTGAAAAACAGTTGTAGCACAATGTAACACCCGATGTAGCACCACTCTAACAGTTAGCAAACAAACATTTTTTGCAACTACAACATTGAAAAGCAGGGGCCGGAGTTCTATACGAGGGAGATCTTCACAAGATTCCAAAAGATGATTGAGAGGTCTACATGGTTTTATCCAATGCAGGTTGAGGGTGAAGTCATGTGCTTTGATCTCATTCCAAACCCTGGTTATGGTGTCAAAACCTACCAGGTGCAAGTCAAGCTTGATGATGAGTGCTACAAGTGCGGATGCAACACATTTGAGATGTGTGGCCTTATATGCCCGCATATAGTCAGGGTGATGGTGCACTTGAATGTGCAGCAAATTCCAGAGAGATACATGCTACGAAGATGGTCTGCTGCAGCAACAACGCCTGCACCTAATCCCGGGACAAATACCATCACATTTGGGATCCCAGGAACCAATACTCTCAAGTACAATGCTTTGTGTAGAAAGATGAATGAACTCGCTTCGGATGCTTGCTTCAATGATAAAACATATGTTGTTGTTTCTAAGATGATTGATGAGGCGAGGCGGGTTGTTGCAAACATGAGGAACACACAACATGGAAGCACTGATTGCGGGGAATGCTGCAAAAATAGAGTTGAAACTATAGAGATGAAGCTACATGTACTAGCAGAGTAGCATTTTTATTATTACTATGTAGCATACATACAGTATGGATGTAGCATCATCTTGATGCAAGATATGAATTTTGTGATATGACAAAATATTTTTGGTAGCAAAAGTATTGCCACTTTGGAGCATACAGCCTGCATTTTGTAGCATTATTGTTTCTCTTATGTAGCAAGAGCTAAAATTGCTACCAAAGACAAAACTTGTTCTTCTGAATGAATGCCACAGTAATATGTGCTACATTAAGTCTTCAATGAAACCTAGTAGCAAATCTTGAACACCTGGGTAGCATTACATTTCTATGCATGTAGCAATATGGTTACACAGATGTGGCAAATTAACACATGGGTGGCCAAAAAAATTGACAGCAATGTCTAGGAAAATACTCATTTTTAGTATTTTTGCAGCATGTATGTAGCATATACAGAACTTATATTTATCAAAGCAATCACACTATTTGAAGCTTCGGAAGATAATAGAAAAATTCCAAACATCAAAAGCTATATATAAAACCATTCCAAACATGTAGCACTTATCCATCCAACATAACTATTTGGTAGTACACGAACACATCCACGATTACATCAGTTTGAACCATTACAAAGTGCAAAATAAGATCACAAGGACGACATCAGTTTCAACGATTACATCAGTTTTAACCTAACTATGCTTCTTTTGTAACTCTTCTTCCATCAGCTGTAGAATTAATCCTTTGTTTTGCCTTGCCTCGATCAGATCCGATGCAAGAAGTTTCCTTAGAAGTGGTATAGCATTGTTGTTGAACTCTGCCATGACCTTGCCGGTGAAGATTTCCATGAAGAGCATGCTGAAGAATCCACAATCAAATCTGCCAAAGTGGAAGTGCAGGCTCTACTATCACGTCGACGGCGACTCAGCCTCGGTACTCTAACACCGAGGCTAACGCAGAAGAAGTAGCAAATTCATAAAGCTAATGTAGAAACAATTATGTACAGAAGTAGCAAAACATAATAAATAATGTAGAAAAATAGTTCAGTACATTTTGAAAGAACTACATTAAAAAAATCAGAGTGGTAGCAAACTAATAAAGCTAAAGTAGCAAAACCTATGAACTAAAGTAGCAATTCAAAACAGTAATATAGCAAACATAAAAAGATTTCATAGTTGTAGCGTACTAATTAAGCTAAAGTGGCAAAATCTATAAACTAAAAAAGCAATCAAAAAAGTAATGTAGCAAGTCACTTGTAATACATGTTAACAGAACTACATAAAACTGACTGCAAAAATAGGTAGTAGAGCAATGAAGCTAAAGTAGCAAAAGCCATGCACTGAAGTAGCAAAAAAAAGTACAATAGCAATTTTATACCTGCAAATCCTGGCTGCTAGGGAAATTGAGTCATTCATTCAATGAAGCAGAAGGATTAACATCAACATCTTCCATAGGAGCAGATTGGTTCAAATCATCATAACCAGGAGCAGTACCATAAGGTGTTGCAGACAATGGGAGGAACTACACACAATAAAAATTAATGTTAACATTTAGAGGATTAACGGAAGAAGAGAATGTTTGTGGTGCTGGAAAGAACATTACATCTCGCCTGCCAAAAATAGTTTTGTTCGATAAAATCTTCCTATCCGAGTCATTCTGTACAACAAAAGTGAAGTTACTGGTCTTGACAGAGCATACTCTAGGAAATTACTTGTCAAACGTGTGATCGAACGGTGGGAAATCCAAATGATCCATATAAGCAATCTAAAAAAAGAAGCCAAATACAAAGTTAGGCAAGCAAAACAAACGCTGCAAACCGCTATACACTAACATAAAAGAGGGGAGATAACTTACACCAAGAAGAATGAATGGGCCAGTTATCCAAAATTCAAATTTGCTACAGTACTTTGGAAGAACAAGTCCTTGCTTCTTCTTATTCTGAATATTGCTCGTAGTTTGCATTAATAAACCCAATAAATGCTCATCCCAAGCATAATCATCTGTTTTGGTTGGGTCAGCCATGAGACCAACATATTCCAAGTTAACATGGTTCAAGATTTTTGGAGCAACAACAGTGGCCAGGGAAACAAGATCCCAAATGCGAATGATGGTTTCCTCATCTGTATCAGCACATTTCTTCAAGATATCGATAGCAGTTGCTAACTCTGCCCTCTTCTGCCCAACATGGTAGAACTCTCGAATCCCATCAAGCGCTACACCTCCTGTGATAGAAAGAGAAATAGGCTTGCTCCCGCAGCGGATTCCAAACACTTTCCTTACCATATCCCTGGTAAACACCATCTAGTTCTTCTGAAGCTTGTACTCACGAAGATGTGGAGTAGTATGGGCAGCAACAAAATCCGTAAGCTTATTAGGAATCCCGAACTATGCACATTCAACAATGCTCTAAATGCACTCTTTTACTCAATAATGTGCTTCTTGGCTGGAGAAAGGTTGTCCGCAAGGAAACGCAAACACTTGGCACCGAAATGGTCCTTGGACATCCAAATGTCCTCCTTGACATTACTCGCTCCCTCACCATTTTTCTTGCGGCTCACAACAACCTTTTTGCCCTTATGACTATTCCTCTTATCAACTGCAGCAACTTGCAGCAAAAGAAAAATAGAAATGCAAATATGGTTAACATGTGACCTCAACCTCCAAAAAAGCTACATGTAGCAACCAACCAAAAAATAGAATGCAAACAGAAAAGAAGCTACATAAATCTACATGTAGCAAACCCAACCAAAAAAATCCTAGCATGTAGCATACAAACCAAAATTAGCAAACCAATCTCAAAAAGCTACATATAGCATGTCAACATATGAAAGCATAAAAGTATAAAAAATCCAACTTCCACATGTAGCAAAGGGAGGCAATAAATGTAGCAAATCATAGAAGTAACAACATGTAGCAAAAACCTGCTGAAACTGCACAAGTAGCAAATCCTACTACTGAAAAGCACAAACTAGCAAAATGCTACCACTAAATTAGCAGAAACTACCAAAGGACAACTAAATTAGCAAAATTCTACTACTAAAATAGCAAAATGTTACTACTGAATATTGCTAACATAACTGGTAGTTAGTAGAAGGACAACTACAAAAGGACAACTATATTAGCAAAATGCTACTACTAAACTAGAAAAATGCTACTACTAAATTAGCAAAATCATAGTACAACAAGTACATACTGAAAACAACAACAAGAGATGCCCACAGGTAACAACAAGGCACAAGAAACAACAAGTAACAACAACTATTCCCCACAGGTCCACACAGATCCCCCATGATCCAACTAGGCACAAGCAACAACAAAGCAACATCTATGCAAGATCCCCACAGGTCCACACAGATTCCCCACACAAGCAACATCATCTATGCAAGTATAGCAAGGCTCAACATCTATTCCCCACGGCACCGAAGCAAACACAACCAACTACTAGGTACAACCACCAAAAATCGAAGGGGAAAAGGATGAAATAGGATCACCTCAACATTTACGCCGCATCGGTCATCGGCGGCGGTCCCATCACCATGCCGCCTAGGGTTTCTGGGGGGAAATCAGAGAGGGGAGAGATTAGAGAGGGAGAGATCAGAGAGCGACAGGAGGAAAAAGCAGACAGATGGGAGCACGAACCGAGTAAGAGGCCGCGCTCGGCAGCAGTTGCTGGCGATCGAGGACGAAGGGGTTAGCGGCGGCGCGGGCGTCGCACCATAGTCGCCTCTCCTCCGCTGAAGTCGCCAATCCCCTAGGACAAACGAGCGACGCGGAACTGCCCGACTCGTGCCGTGCAATGCGGAACTGCCCGACCCGTATGGCGCGGAGGCGTGTAGCAACTGCACGGAAGGAGACACGTGGCGTGAAACAGATGGACCGATCAAGCTCGATCCAACGGCTCGTGACCAGGACCCCTTGGGGGAGACGTATCATTTTCCATTTTCATGTGTTGGATTGAGGTGGAACGGCCTCGATGTTGCCCACAAACTCGGGTTGTTTTTATTGCGGGATCACCTGCTCCCCAGACAAACTCCCACTTGGGTCCTGCTCGTCAGCCTTACCCCGCCGCCCACCCCTGTTTTCTCTCCCCACTGTTTCGAAACCCCCCTCACTCGCCTTCTTCCTCTGCTTCTCTGCTCCCCATTCTCCTCTCTGGTGGTTCCTTTCAGTGCATGCCTCGGTGGTTCCCGACGGAGCGGTTCCTCCTCACTTCGGTCATCGCGCGAAACGGTTACACGTGAGGTCACTCTCCTTCTATCCTGCACGCACGTCTCTCTTCTCCCTCTTCTCCTCTGCCTCACTCCTCCTTTGTTTCCGGCGGTTTCGTTCGACGATTCCCGTCACTGTCGTTGCTACCGGCTCCCATGTAAATTCGTGTTAGTTGAAGTTACCCCTAACGTCCACCCCTCCACCCCCACACACGTGGTATTCATCCATGGGGTCCTTAGTTTTTACTATGGTTGGTAGACCCCTTTCATGTGCTTTTTATGATGTGTTTAGTCCTCATTTCCCCTAGGATTCTAGGGTGATGTTGTTGGATTCTATGGTCTCCTATATGTTGATCACATTCTTTAGCTAGAGATGGTTGGTGCTATAGGATTTATCTTTTCCTGTGTTTTTGTGTAATTTTTAACACAGTCAATAGTTAGTGTTTTGTGTAGTTTGATTAGGTAGAGTTCATCTTATTGGTTCAATTGTTCCTGATGTGTAGTGCAACTTGTTTGTATTTTTCATTGGTAATTTTCCTACATTTGTTGCTTGTTATTTCCACGTGTATCCTCTTATATGTTTGGTGCCCTAGGTGTTTTATTGTTTTTTATTGTACTTGTGCTCCTATTAATCATGATAGTGATTTACTTGATTTTTCTGTAGGAGCCACAATGGCGAGGAAATGGAAGGTTGCCGATGCTAACATTGAGGATGGTGAACCTCGTACTCATAAACATGTGTGAAACAGAGCATCCCTTTGTGTTGTAGTTAAGCTTTACAATTCTTTAGAAGAACATGAGAAAGCAATTAAAGATATGTAACTAGATAATATGTTGGACATCAAGTTCCATACCATGTATAACACAGTTAATCAGTTATTTACTAGCTTGCGGGGTTATACGACAAGTATGTTATTCCAGGACGAGGAAGAATTGCGCTGAAGAAGATATGATCTATTCTTCACTTTGATTACCGTATGGGAATGAGTCAATACCATATCATGTCGATCCTACGATCCAAGCTGCCCTTGATCATGTCCTATTTCCTGAAGATGGTGGTACCCCGCTGATCACTCGATTTTTTGATATACTTAAGGCTATGACAAATCATGAAGATCCCTTCAAGCATACTTTTTGTGATGTACCTTGACTTGACCCTACTTTCGCCCACCACCAGGAACCATGTTAGCAATAAGTGCTACCCTATCATGGTTAGTTTTCCTTACTCTTTAGGTGTTATATTTCTATGACTCTAGCTGGTAACTTCTATGTCTTTATGTGGGTACTATCATTCTATTATGTTGGATAACTAGTGTGTTATCATGTTGGTAACCTCTATAGTTTGGCGTGGTGGGAGTTATCGGAGATTTATCCTGGCAGGGTATCTCTCAAAGTAGGATGAAATCAAACTCAAGGGGCCGAACACGATCTCCTCAAGATCCCTCGGCGACCTTCGCAGGGAAACTGCAGAAAACACGACAAGGATACACACGGAGTTTACCTAGGTTTAGGACACCATGTAGTGTAAAACTCTACTCCTGCTTGTCTGGATTGCTTGTATCGCTTGGCCAGGTTTACAATACAAGATGGTGATCAGGCAATCAGATCCAAGGTTCCTATTTAGGAGAAATCTAGGGTTTCCAAGGTGGAAGAAGATGGCTCCTATGGTGCCACACCCCTTGTCTTATATGGGAGCCCCGGTCCTCTTCCCGCCCAAGTGGCGGGAAGGGTTCCCACATGGCGACAAAGGAGTGGGAAGGTAAGCAAAAGGTGCTTTTGACCATAGGGGCGGTCCATGGCAGAGAGCCATTGATCATGTCGCTGACGTCTTCCTCTCTGCCTTTTTCCCGCTCTACCCACAAGAGAGGGGGAGATGGTCCCCTCTAGGTGAAAGGGAAGGTACCTTCCTTACCAAAGGGAAAGATGCCTTCATCTTACCAAGTGTGAGCTAGGACAGTTGTCTCATCTGCGATCATCATCGCCTTCGTCTTTTCTTGGCTCGTTATTCAAGACTTGGCACGTTGGTGCAATTATACTTCACGTGGATCCTTGACGAGAAGGAGATCTCGCAAAAGGGGGCCTCTTCTCCTAAAGGGCTTCAGGAGGTGCCGCTTCAGGAGACACCTCCACGAGGGGATCCTCTTACGCTTCGCGAGGATCGCCTTAGGCTTCACGGGGGATCCTCTTCATGGGGCTATAATTGTTCTACTAATAGGGCCCAACAGCAGGTGGGCCGTGGTACCCTAATTTCCACTGGCCCGATAGGGGGTAGCATGTTTGGTTTTCTTAGTGTGTTATTGTGTTTACACTTTTCAGCCCATTATTTACACAAAACAATATTGCAAATGTGGACAAGTTTCAATGGTGCAAGTTTGTGGCTAACCAACTACATGAGGATCCCTCTAAGGGCACATATACTCAGGACTACTTATCCTCCTACACGTGTATATTTTTCTTCTTTTTTGCATGAATGTTATGTTTTTCATACTTATATGTTGCATTTGTATTTAATTTCTTGTCATGTTGATTGATGCCTTTTATGTTCAATAGCTGCTTTACATTGACTCGCTTGATGTAAGCGGGTTAAACCTTGCGTTGTCGGAAGAACGATTTGCTATAAATATCGAGTCTAAAGAAGATATTTACCCCGTGTTAAAGGCTGGTCTTCAATACGATGGGAAGACTTATGGAAAGCTTGAGGTAATATATGTGGCGTGTATCTTATTTTATTAACATGTGGTCTTTAATGATGGATAACTAGCAGCTTAAACAGTGGTCAATTGTTGAGTTCATTGGTGGAGAACTAGTACCATAAACAGTGGGTAACTATTATATTTACTGGTGGATAACTAATAGCATAAATAGCGGGTTATCACTAATTTTACTAGTGGATAACTGGTAGCATAAATAGTGGGTAACTTGGTTCTTCTAATCTCATTGTTGATTTTTTTCATGCATCTTAAACTTTGGTTTGGCCTCAATTATGGTATTTTTAGTGATGCTCACCGGTACAACAAATGATTTGACACTTGTGCACACCCTAGTTTCCCAAATGAGGTATTTCTATCTTAGAGACATTTTTTGAACTTCTTTTGTTATTGCATCTGTTTTGCCTCCCGTTAATTATTTTTGATGATCATATTATCTGATTCTTTGTTCCTCCTCTTTTTTATTATGCAGCAAAAGGCCCAAGTTTCTAATCTGATGGGAAATTTTTTCTGAAATTGTTGGTTTAATGGGGAATGTTGTGCAAGGTTGAACAATGTTGCAAGGAAATGTCGATGTTGAGATGGCAAATCAATTTAATGGCCAATTTGGTGGACTTCCACACAAGGAATCATTGGGGATGGAGAGAGCTCGAGTGTTGTTGCTGGTGCAAGAGCTGGTGCGAGGGATACTTGTGCAGGCACCCCTAGAATGAAGGGAACACGTACTAGTGACGAAATCCACTAGATCTTCCATCTGATAACACATTTCTGGGGAGCTTAGATAGCAGCAGTCCTAATGATGAGCGCCCTATCAGTCCTTATTTTGACAGTAGTGAGGAGGAAAATGTTGATAAGTATGTATGTCTCTCTAGGAAAGGGAAAGAAGTTCAAGGTGATGATTATATTGGTATCGATGATCCATTGTTTCCCTCACTTGTCCAGGATTCACTCAAGACCAAGGCAATAGTTCAAGGCAAAGATCTTCGGCTAGAGATGATAGTTCAGCTTCAGAAGAGAGGTCACATGTTTCAGATGGAATGGCAATGTCATATCAGAGGTCATATTCACCACATCGATCACTGGTTTTAGTGTGCATGTCACTAGATGCAAATATGTGTACCAGTTGGCACCTCTACTCGTGATCTTGATACGGGTATCAATGCAAACCTCGACGAAGTTGTTGACTGCTAAAAGATCACGGATTCTGCCTAGAGGGGGGTCAATAGGCGGTTAAAAACTTATACGAGATGGGCTTAACAATGGTGGAATAAAACTATCGTTTTCTTTTGTCAAGCATAAAGCCTATATACTAAGGTTCACCTATGTGCACCAACAACTTACGCTAAGCAAGACAAGCAACAAAGTAATAGAAAGGATAGTACTTCAAGCACGAAGGGTATCACAATGTAAAGTACATAAGTAAAGAGCTCGGGTATAGAGATAACCGAGGCACGCAGGGACAACGATATTTTACCGAGTTCCTTTCACAATGGAAGTATGTCTCGCTAGAGGGGTGGGCGGTACTAAGACCACCAACGCCACAAGAGGCCTCACCCTATTCTCCCGAGCACCCGCTGCACGACAAGCACCCGATCCACTATGGGACACTTGAGGGAGGTCACCAAACTCGTACAAAGATTGGGGCAATCTCCATAACTTAATTGGAGGCTCCCAACAAACACCACTAAGGCCACAAACTTGAGGATAGCTCCTCAACTTAATTGGAGGCCCCAAGAACACACCACCAAGGCCACACAACCGTCTAGGGTTCCAAGAACCCAAGAGGGACAAGCTTCTAATTTACACCAACCAAATCCTCCGAGGAGAACTCAAGCCGATGCACCGAATGCAAATGGCAAGAACACCACAAAGATGGTCCAATCCATTACTCTCAAGTTCCAACAAAGCTACTAAAGCAATTGGGGGAACAAGAGAGAAAGAACACAAAGAGAACACCAAATCCTCCAAGATCTATATCCCAAATATTCACTCACAAAGAGATGAATTGGTTAGGTCAAAATGTAGATCTATATCTCCTCTATCTACCTCTCAAATATGGGCAAGAATCATTGGAAATGAAGAGATTAGTCAAGATCAAGAGATGTAAGAACAAAGGGGAAAAGCTTGAAGAAAATAGAGGAATGAGAGCTGTTAAAAAGGAGAAGGGAAGAGGCTTAAATAGGAAAAAGAGAGATTCTGCCCATTGGGGCGAATTTTTCTGACTGGGCCTGTAGTACCGGATTGGGCCAGTACTACCGAAACCGACCTGGCGATGCAAAGCAGTGCAAGCGAGCGAGGCCAGCACGCAACGAGCGAGGGAGCCAGATAGGCGAGCGCGTGAGCGCTGACCTAGCAAGAGAGCGAGGCGTCTGCGCTAGGAGATCAGGGGCAGAGCGCGCGGCAACAATCGAGCTAGCGAGATGGCTACGCGCGCGGGATCAAGTGGGCGTGGCCTAGAGAGAGAGAGAGAGAGAGAGAGAGAGAGAGAGAGAGAGAGAGAGAGAGAGAGAGAGAGAGAGAGAGAGAGAGAGAGAGAGAGAGGCGACAACAGTGAAGCAAGGCCTGGGAGAAGATGGGCCGGCCGGTAGTACCAGCCTGCCCGGGCGGTACTACCGCATGAGCCGGTACTGCTAGCTAGGGCTACCAGGTGGCACAGTAGAGAGAGCAGCGCGCAAGGGCGAGTGGTAGTGCCCAGCGGTACTACCGCTTGGCCCATAAACAAAAGATTTTTTCTTTTTAAATCAAATAAAGAGACAAATTTCCAAATGAAATAACTTGAGTTAGGAAGCTCCGATTGACCCGAAACCAATTTTGTTGGAAAGAGGACGACAAGAGTTACCCAACTAGAAGTGAAAATATTGGTTACCACCAAGTGATAATATCAGATGTATTATAATGTGAGATACCTCCCTTGGTGAGAAACCGTAAATCCTCCAAGATCAAAAACACAATAAGATATAAAATATAAATCCATTTTTATGAACTAGAGCTTGTTATGAATATTACCACAAGCTCTAGAACCTCACAAGGATAAGATCCAAATAACAACCAAGAACAATGATGCTAAGTATGCAAAGGTTTGAGTTCTCTCCAAACGATATGATCGAGTTACTCACTCAAGAGCCCCTCTTGATAGTACGGCTATCTAACCTAAACCTGGTCTCCCAACTAACAACATGAGACCGGCAAAAGGGAAAACCTATCAAGATTATACCTTTGCCTTGAGCATTTCCACTTGAGCTCGGTATAGACGATCTTGTCCTTCTTAAGATGAAATGCCTTTCTTGATTGCTCTTCATCGATCCATGACCACCGAGGATGGCAAGCACCAAACATGAGATATTCTAAAGTTGGCGCATTTTTGAGCTTGCAAAGCACTTCTTCTTCATATCATATACCTTGAAGCCAACACATGCTACAAGCGATGCCAATGGATAAATCCTATAAGTGCAACTTAATACACACATTAGTTCATAAAGATTATCATTAATTATCAAAACCACACATAGAGGCTCATATTCTCTTTCAACTGCACTGATCTTGATCGGAGCAGCAAGGTTCCTTCTACGATGCTTAGTTTTGAACAACATGTTATTCGTGTGTACAAAAGGGGTAAAAATAAGAATTTGCAAATTGTGAGGAGGATGGAGAATGAAATCAAGGCTATTATCTACAAAGAGATTGGCATCACGCCAAACAAGATGCGTTTTCTTTTGCGTAAGAGGTATAATGCAACTTACTATGCCTTTTCTCTTATTTGCATTCTTTGTTACGTAGTAGAAAACTTACTTTGTTATTGTGAATAACTATAGTTTTTTAGCCTTGGTAACTCCTTCATTTTCATGTGGGTAACTTTTGTAAACAATTATTATACACCTCATAAAAGCATGGTTGACCCATGTATTTTTTTAATTTAAGTTATTTAAACATGAGCTGTGAGGTAGGTTAATTGGAATGAGGTAGACTAGGTGTTAGTGTACCAAGGCTTTATCACCATCGACACGTTAGAATAATTTTTATATGCGTACAGTATGAGGTTTGGGGGTGGGTTGTGTTGTTTAGTTAACCTCAACATTTTGTATCCTTATGGATGAAAGGTTTAGATCATATTTTTTCATGTGGATAGTTTTTAATTTTCATGTGGATAACTACATTAGAAAAGCCTTGGTAACCTATTCCTAATCATGTGGGTTACTTTTTTTATAATGGTATGAATAACTTTTATTCATCATTGTTGGTAATTTTTATACATTTGCCTGGATAACTTTTGTGTCTAACTGCGGGTGACTTTGTTTTTTAAGCCTGGGTAGTTATAATGAGTGTAACTTGTGTATTAATTTTTGGGATGTACACCTTTTTATTATTCCGGTGGGTAACTTAACTATCTTATTATTTAATAACTTCATTTATTCATTGTTGAATTTTTATTTCTAGTAAGAAAACCAAGAGTGAATTAAATTTGCCGAAGAAGCCAACGATGCAACCTACGAGGGATTTTCCATGCTTTACACGCTGATATTTTAATTACTTTAAAAATTAGTTTTGTTATTACATGAGGTCACCTTTCGAGGCTGAGTCATCCTACGCCGAACTATGTACAGCGACGAAACCGAGTCGCTATACTAGTGGTTTATTTTATATAATTTTTTATGTGCGTACAATATAAAGGGTTTGTGGTGGGTGGTGTTAGTTTGATTAACCTCAACATTTGTACCCTTATCGATGAAAGGTTTAAATCATATTTTTCATGCGGGTAACTACATTAGATAAGCATTGGTAACCCGTTCCTAATCATGTGGGTAACTTTTTTAATAATGGCATGGATAACTTTTGTTCATCACAACGGGTAAATTTTGTATAATTGCCTGGATAAATTTTGTCTCTAATTGTGGGGCGTGTTTTCTAATCCTTGGTAATTATAATGAGTGTAACTTATGTTTTTTTTTTGTATCCACACCTTTTTATTATACCATAGTGAAAACATCCCATAGTAGATCATCCAATGGATCAGCCGATTGAGCTTTTTATTATCTTATGTGTTTGTCTAGCTCGCCGATTGAGCTTGCTAGACGTTGTGCCCCTGTCCGAACTAACAATGGGGATCCCCATCTAAGGTATTGAAAATCAAGACAAGACATCTGGCATGCCAGGTAGGAGGCGCATCAGCGGCGATATGCATCGGCAACTTCATCATCAGAACCGGGTGTTATGCCTCGGAGCTCGGGAGGAGCCACCCGAGGCGTCATCGGCGCCACCACCCGCGCTAGAGTTGCCAGGCGAAGGGAAAAGTGATAGCGCCAAGAAGAAGAAGCAGCTAGCTAGCCCACATTCGGCAGGAGGTCTTCTAGGAATCCCGCGCTAGAGAGGAACATCTCATCAGAATAACCCACAAGCGCGGATCCTCCTCGGCGAAGATCTCACACGCTACGGAGATGCAGGGACAGGAGAATGGGTAGCCTGCGAGGCAGTGCTCACCCGACCTTTCTGTAGTGACCTCGGATCGATAAGGATCCTAAGTCCCTATGATTAACATGCTAGTCCCTGGATCAATAGCTAGCACTCACAGTTGATGAAATATCATGTAAAACACAAAGTCTTTATTACACGGAGAATCCAGAGTATGAATTTATTACAAAAAATGCTTAGCATTATGCTAGCTCAAATAACAGCGGAAACATAAAAGCAGTTTGAGTCCATCAACGCCCCAGGCTTGTCGAGTGTAGACTCGCGATCCCTACGCACCTTTCAATCTTCGGACTCTGCACATAAAACGTGCAGCCAACAAGTTGGGTCAATACTCTGAATGTATTGGCAAATTACACCAAGGAGAGAAAAGGCTATCTCTACATGCAAGGCTAGTTTAGGATGTAGAGTTCATTTGCTCAAAGCTAGTTTTCTTAAGTAAAGAGAAGGAGAGAAGATTTTCCCTACTTTGTAAACATTTGCTTAGATAAAATAAGGTCGAATGGCACACGAGGATATTACTCACCAAGTGTCCAAACAACCAAACACTTGGATATTACGCACCAAGTGTCACTTGGATATTACACACCAAGTCCCAAAATCCCACCCATTGGCGATATTACGCACGCCATGGGGTTTGCAAAACTTTGTTTTAGAAAAGAGGGAGGAAGATCCTTCAGAGGCTTCATCCTTCAGACGCTCATTGTTGTTCTGTTACCGTGAACACGACTAATCGATCAGATTGCAATACTCTCAAGAGTTTGTGCACTTTACCCACAATCCACGATCAAGTCCTTTTACAGACAAGACCATGGAGAGACTTTCCCTTAGTAGCCCCTCTACCTTCTGGATCCAACCGTGCCAAGAACCTCCAAATGTTGGTACCCAGGTGAGGTTTCCCACTAAGTACTAGGCCAAGACAGAGCCCATAATGTATTGTGGTTGCACTGGAAGCTTCTGAATTCTGAAACATGGCAGACTTCTTTGATTCCTGGGCGGCCGTCCTCCACCAAAATCTCACTCGTTGTCCCGACAACCATTCCGCCCAGAAGAAAACTTAGTTTTATTTTGAAGTGGATTTGAGAAGAAAAGTTTGCCCTAGAGAGCCTTTATACTTAGAAAATTCTTTGTCTTTCGAACCCCCCAACAGTACTTTGTATATATAGCATAGCAAGCAATACTTAGCAAAAACAGGGGTAACCTATTAGGAGGGAAAATCCTAAGTATAGAGCTACTCATGGCATACTACAAAATCATCGCACTTGCAAAATAATACTAAGGAAAAATTCTACTAGAATATCCTACACATGCATACTACAGAATTTTGAAGATCACATGCATAGAATCAAAACTGGGACAAAATTATGAACACGTGTTGTAACTTTCCTTGATCCGAGCAGCACTCTACACAATAGCACTCCTTAGCACACTCTGAACAATCTAACGAATCACAAACATAGATCTGATCACAACTTGCTCAAAACATATCACAGATGTAATCATGCATGCATGCACATGGTATTTTATGCAAGGTTGGTTCTTCTAAATTGACCAAGGTAGCAAGATTGTGTTGCAATAGTGTAAGGGTATCACTAGGATTGATTTCCCAAAGGTTTAGATCTAATTGAGTCACTAAAACAATTCCTAGGGATAAAAGGAGATCAAACCATCTAATTAGCCCCAAACTAGATCTAATGATCTTAAGCAAGGTTTTATAATTTTTTCCAGTAAGCAATGTGGAAACAAAGTTATTGCAACAAGAATCAATTAAAACAGAATTTTAATTATTTTTCTATAGAATAAACACTCTAATCTAATGCTTAAAATCTATACCAAAAACATTACTGTAAACTTGGAAAATTATTGCAGATTTGGATTCTACATAAAATTATGAATCCAACGGTATATTATAAGCTAAAATTGGCCAAATATTCAATTTTATATGATTTTCGCAATGTTTAGATCAAATCTGCAAAACTTGATCTAACCCTAACTCTAAACACGCCAGGTGGCGGCTTCCGATTGGCCCAGCTGGCGTGGTGGGGAGGGTGACGCGGCGCGGGCGCTAGCGCCGACGCGCTTGACACGCGGCACCGTGGGGTTCGCCGATACCCCTTCGGCATCGGTTCTAATCTAAGCCGCAGGTGGCAGATCGGACGGTCGAGAGGGCGTGGCGACTCACCGTGGCGGCGACGGCGGCGATGGGTGGTGGCGGCGTCGGTGGAGATGGTTGGAGGCGCTCTGGTGGCTTCCCGAGGCAGCGGTGTGGTTGACGGAGCGTGTCTGCTCCCTGCGGTCCCACTCGTGGCTTCGTCTGCGCTCCTCGTTTCCTCCTCCGATGGCAAGGCCCCGCCGATCCTCCCCGTCTCCGGCGACGCGTTAGCGAGAAATTGCCGATGACCTGCTGCAGTGGAGAGGGGGAAAAGTGCACGGGGCGAATCCGTGGTGAACGAGAGGAAGCTTTAGAGGAAGGAAGGGGCAAGAGGGGGTCCCGAACCGTCTCGGTGAGGTCGACCCGACGGCGGCGGTGCGAGTCATCGATGGGCTAGGGCTTTCTAGTAGAAAATCGAGCGGGGGGGGGGGGGGGGTGAGCCGAGGGTAGCGGGGTTTAAATAGGCGGGGAGTCTTGGCATCGGGGGCACGGACTCCTCTTTGATTCGGTCGGAGTCCGACCAGCTCACGGCTGCGCGCTATTTCCGCGGGGAGGAAGGGGATGACTGGTGGGTCCCGCGTGTCTGTGGTGGAGGGGGAAGTGGGCTGGCGCGGGTGCGGGTAGGCTAGCTGCCGCGCAGGCGTGGGTGGGCTGGCGCTGCGGCCCAGTTAGGTTAGGTCGCCTCTTTTTTTTTTCCTTTTAACTTTTATCAAATTCTGTTTTAGTAAAACCCAATTAACTTTTGCATACTAAGTCCAAATTTGATGAAATTTGTTTCTAAATTTTTATAAAATTAAGGTGGTCAACATAGGACCATGGTTTGATGTTTCTCAAGGTTTTTAGTAGGGTCAAGCTTGTGTACAACAATAATGCCTACATAAAGAAGTCTTTATTAGGGTTTTGATAGGTTTAGGTGTTAGGATTTTGTTGCAAATTATTATTTGTAGGGTGCAATGATGCAAGGATGATGCATGCCACTAATAACATCCTAATATAAAATCTGGGATGTTACAAACCTACCCCCCTTAGAATAATCTCGTCCCCGAGATTCGGGTTGGCTAGCAAATAGGTGTGGGTGCTCTGCCTTCAAGTCTTCTTCACGCTCCCACGTAGCTTCTTCCTCGGAGTGGTGGTTCCATTGTACTTTGCAGAATCTTATAGTCTTGGTGTGGGTAATCCTTTCGGCCGTTTCCAGTATTTTGATGGATTTTTCCTCATAGGTAAGGTCATTCTCCAATTGAACCTCATCTAGGGGAACGGTGTCTCTTAGCGGTGTTTCGGCCATCTCCGGGTGACACTTCTTTAGTTGCGACACATGAAACACATCATGAACAGTCAGTCCTTCCGACAACTCCAACTGATAAGCAACTTCCCCTCTACGGGCCAGAACCTTATATGGTCCTATGAACCGTGGGGCTAACTTGCCCTTGATTCCGAACCTCTTAACTCCTCGTAGGGGTGAAACTCGGAGATACGCACGGTCCCCTATTTCATAGGCCACATCTCTGCGCTTGGAATCAGCGTAACTCTTTTGTCGGGATTGGGCTACCTTTAGCCTATCCTGAATCTGCCGTACCTTTTCTTCGGCATCCTTTATCAATTCAGGTCCAAAAAGACTGCATTCACCAACTCCATTCCATAGCGGCGGAGTCCTACATTTCCTGCCATATAGAACTTCAAACGGAGCCATCTTGATACTTGTCTGGTAGCTGTTGTTGTATGAGAACTCGACATACGACAGGTTATCATCCCAACTAGACCCATAGTCTAGTGTGCAAGCTCTCAACATATCTTCCAAAATTTGATTCACCCTTTCTGTTTGGCCATCCGTTTGCGGGTGAAAGGCAGTGCTGAATTCTAGTCGGGTTCCAAGAGACTCATGTAGCTGTCGCCAAAACTTTGTAGTGAACTGGGTGCCTCTATCTGACACAATTCCCTTGGGAACACCATGCAGACTTACAATTCTTGACATGTATATCTTAGCAAGCTTAGCACTTGTATACGTGGTCTTTACGGGGATGAAGTGAGCCACCTTGGTGAAGTGGTCCACCACTACCCAGATAGAATCAAATCCAGAACGAGTCCGGGGCAATCCCGTGATGAAATCCATGCCTACCTTGTCCCACTTCCAGTCGGGTATTGGTAGTGGTTGAAGTAGTCCTGCCGGTTTCTGATGCTCGGCTTTAACTCTATTGCATACATCACATAGAGAAATATACTCTGCAATATCTCTCTTTAGGTTATTCCACCAGAATCTATCCTTCACATCCATGTACATCTTCGTGTTACCTGGATGAATTGAGTATGGCGAATCATGAGCTTCTTGTAAAATCATCTTCCTAATATCGGGGTCATTGGGAACGCACAAACGCTTCCCATACCAGAGGGTTCCTTGTTCGTCCAGACGAAAATCCTTTGTTTTTCCTTCGCTTATCCTGACTCTTATTTCTTCCAACTCTTTATCCCCCTTTTGTGCTTCTTGGATCCTTTCTTGGAAGGTGGACACTATTTCCATAGTCGCTACGTGTCCTTTCGGAACTATCTCTAGCCTGAGATCCCTGAATTGTTTGCATAAATCCTCTGGAAGTTCCCCTGCGGTAAGTCCATTCACATACACTTTACGACTTAAGGCATCAGCCACCACGTTTGCCTTCCTGGGATGGTATTGTAAGTCCAAGTCATAATCCTTAATCAGTTCAAGCCATCTTCTTTGTCTCATACTCAACTCTTTTTGGGTGAAGATGTACTTCAAACTTTTATGATCTGTGAATACATCGCAATGTTTGCCCATGAGGCAGTGTCTCCATACCTTGAGTGCATGAACCACAGACGCAAGTTCCAAATCATGTGTGGGGTAATTGTGTTCGTGGTTCTTAAGTTGTCGGGAGGCATAGGATACCACTTTCCCATCCTGCATCAATACACTTCCCAGTCCTTGTCGAGAAGCGTCACAATAGACTTGAAAATCCTTTTGGATATCAGGCAGGCACAGAACTGGCGCCGTTACGAGGCGTTTCTTCAACTCTTGAAAACTTGCTTCACATGCCTCGATCCATAGGAATTTCTTTTCCTTCTTCAGTAGTTCCGTCATGGGTTTTGCTATTTTGGAAAAGTTTTTAATGAATTAGGCATGATTAGGCATGGCTTAGGCTAGCGGCCCAGACGTTTCTCTAACACAAAATACATAACTCCATGGACTTACAAGCTCCCTCTTTATTTCACACCGGTGACATCCATAGACAAAAGAGCATGATATCAACTGTGTACAAAGTACAAGTGCAATGTTGAAAACATTCCCCATGACAACATGGTTCTTCTAATTCCAACGTATAAGTGCAAGCATATACACCATAGATGACACAATGGTTCAAGTTTATTAGGGGCAAAGAATATAAAGTGTGCCATCAAGTTTGTGAGGGCTTTAGTCACTAAGTTTTCACATAACAAAATACTTTTTAATTGGAAGATAGCTGAAAACAAGAATATACTTGGAATGGTGTAACACACCATTCATAGGAGTTTATAGTGGACACTTTGGAATAACTTGGTTTCTTGGGAGTTGGAAGCATGAGTAGAGCTTACTCACACAAGTTGAGGCTAGCGAAAGACTGGGAGCAACCAAATAAAAGAGCAATAATGGCCATAATCATGCAGAGCGACAAAACATTACTAATCAAAGCATACAGTGGTACTACAAGTCAAGGAATAAATGATCATAGAGGCTATGGTGACTTGTTCATAGTCATAACATGGTGTGAGCATGTGCCAAGTCAACTCAAACAAAGCATCAAAGGATAATACCACAATACTATGCTTTTGTATGCTAAAACAACGCATAATTCTTTCAAGGCACACTAAGCAATCCCAATTGTTTGGAACAAGACATGATGCAGCAATAATCACTAAGCATAAGGTCAAAACAACACCTAGCATGTCATGCTAAAGTCTAAGTCACAATCAATGCAAGCTCCTCTTGCACTTTCAAGCAAGAACTTTCTACTCCTTTCCAACACCAATCAACTTATTTGAAACAACACAGCGAGAACAGGGGTCCAAACTACTTTATTCAAGGAAACTAAACAAACTAAGTAAAGCAAACAAAAACTTAGACGCTCCAAGAACAACACAACAGTGCATGACACAATAAAATCGAAGTGTCTAGAAAGACCTGAGCTTTTTATTGATGAAGAAGGGGATGTCTTGGGCATCCCCAAGATTTTACGCTTGTACCTCTTGGATATTTCTTGGGGTGACACCGGGGTGTCATCCCCAAGCTTGAGCTTTTGTCCATTCTTCATCTCATTACATCATTCTCTCTCTACACCTGAAATTTTTCGTTCATACAAAACTTCACACAATCTTTATTAGCAACATTAGTGTACTCAAAAGATAATAGACCTTTGGGATTAGCTTTGGAACAACAAAACTTTTCACTAAAAACACAATATACTGTAGAAACTCCTTCAAAAATCTCAATTCCCCAAAAGAGAACTCAAAAAGGACTCAGTAAGAAGCAAATGCAAATAATGGCAGAAATCTGTCAAAACAGACCAGCAGGTAGAAACCAATTTTTTCAAAAATCTTCTGTTTCTCAAATCAAAAAGTGTTGAACTAACGAAAGTTAGATAACATACTGGGGGATTTATTAGTAAATTTGCAGCTCAATGCGACTTACAGATACTCCTCAAGAATTTTTATGGTGGAGGACAAAAATATGTTTTAGGACCGCAACTCCCCAAATCTTACTTCCCTCTCATTACAGGTCATTCTTGGCACAAAAAACAAACAAAAAAGGATAAGGAGAGGTCATTACTGAAGTAATAACTTACAAGACTCAAGGAAACTCTTGGGTTATCTCCCAACAATTACTTTTATTTAACGCCTGTAGGTTAGGCAAAGAAGCAAGAAATCAAGTATTTTCAAATGAGGAAGCATTTAGATCAATACTTGCAAAATCTTCAACTATGAAAGGTATCTCATCCAAATGAGTCTTGGAGGATCCCTTCTCATCTCTCTTTGGTTTACTACTTTCATCAAATGGATTTTTAGGAACAATCCAATCAAATCTTTTCAAAGGCCTCATGCATCCCAACAAGCGTAAAGGGTATGGTATCTTAAATTCCCCTCCAGGCTTAGTTTTATCAGAAGTACCCACAACATCTACACATGAGCCTAGCGAAATGCTCAAAGACTTTTTTTTGGCTTCCTTAGCAACATCATGGAACTCTTTGAGTAAAGTTTCAAGAATAAATTCTCTCTTTTCAGCATTCTTTTCTTCTTTTAGTTTTAGGAACAAAATTTGCATCATGGGGTTAAGGATAACAAACCTAGACTCCAACATATGAAATAAAGAAGCTGCAGCAATTTCATAATTAGGAGCAAGCTCTGCTATAGATTTATCCTCAATATCCTCATGCTTGCTAACATGATTAAAGAATTCTTCAATATTATCTTTCCCAATTATGGAGCCACTACCTATGGCAAGATACTTCAGGGCGAACTTCGGGAACAACATGGTGAGATAGAGCAAGGTGGAAACTAGAGTGGGAACTAATTTTTTTTGTGTTTTTGATAAGAGAAAGCAAACCAAACTAAACTAATTTTTTTTGGAGTTTTTGATAAAAAGAGGCAAACAAAACCAACAAAAGAAACTAAGCAAACGAAAAACAAAGTAAAGAGAAAGGTTGAGGAGGACTCCCCTTGTGAAAACATCATGGAACTACTCACGCTTCATACCGAAGGCTGGCATGATGAAGAATAAGGCCTCAGGGATGATCTCCCCTCTGGCAGGGTGCCGGGAAGAACTTCAGATCCCCCGATCTAGGGACGATGGTGGCGGCGGCTATAGAAGATTTTGTGGAGTTTTGATCGTGTGCCTAGGGTCTCTGCATCGGGCGCTTCTTATAGGCGAAGGGGTGAGGCAGGGGGCCACCAAGGCGGCTGCACCCCCTCAGGCGCGGGGTGGGCCCACCCGAGCGGCTAGGGGGTGTGGCCCCCTGGTGAGCCTTCTCCGTCTCATCTTATGGCTTCGTGTTGCCCATGGTAAAATATTAACTTTGGCTTTTGTCCCGTCCAATTCCGAGAATGTTGATCTTCTTCCTTTCTAGAACCAAAAATAGAAGAAAACAGGCAACTGGCACTATGGAAACTTGTTAATAGGTTAGTTCCAGAAAACATATAAAAACACCTCAAAGTGTAGATATAGCAAAGCAAAGTAGATACTAAACAAGCATGGAGCATCAAAAATTACAGATACTTCCCCCGATCGATGCTACGCAAGGACCGTTGGACAGAGAAGGCTCACCCTCTGGGGATTGTTTACCCCTGTAGTAGTGTGAGGCACCTATACCAGATTGGATAAACTTCCAGCCCAGACCCGTCCCATTGCAGAGTAATGTGGTTGCACGGGTTAATTGTGCTAGCTTCAAAACTGGCCAGCCCGACTGTTTTCGTAAACATTTTTCCTCCATATTTTTTCCAACCTTTTTGTAAAACAAAACCTTTCTTATTTTTTTCCAAACCACTTGGTAGGCCAAGCCTCACCAAGGTTTTCTCATAAAACATTTTTGTTAATCCTTTTTTCGGGGTCTTCCCATCCTAAACTTTTTCTTCGGCTAAAATGGGGTCTCCAAGGGGTTATGGTGTTAAGTCACCATCTATCATGCTAGGGACATGTAGGTATCATAAAAGTGGGTTGAACCTAGCGGTACTAAGGGGTAATGGTTTGGAGGAGCCAAACATTCCCCACATAATATAATATAGTAAAACGATGCCATTGGCATAAACTGGTAGATAAAACATGCATAGATAAAATAATAGGACAAGGCGTATGAGCAAGAAGGTGGCTTTCCTATGACCAGCGAGATGTACCGTGACTTCTTTAGAGTACCGGAAAACCAAATACAATAATAATAAGAATACCCCGTTGCTTCCTTCTTCTCGATGTCACATAATTGCAACTATCATCGTTATCGAGCATACATGCAAACAAGCAATACCACATTGATTACAAGGCATACAAACATCAAACCATACAACAAGAAAAGGAGAATTACATGATATACATCCGTAGGGTGTTGGAGGTATGATTTGATTGGTTTGGGAGAAGATTTGGAGGCATAGGTTAAAGGGATCCTTTTGGATTTAAGGTCTAGGAACTACCTAGGAGAGGGTTTATGACCAAGGGCTTGATCTGTAGGATATCATTGTATAAAAATTATACCATCAGATAGGTATTGATAAAATGAATCCAACAAAAGTGGTTTCACTATTTATCAATTTCCATTGATTTATAATGATTTTATAGTGAATAAAACTTTAGTTTTAGGAAATAATTTAATAGACATAATATGGAGCTCCAAAATTATTTCCTTGGGTTATTAGGTAGTATTTGATGGACTGATTCAAGAGGAGTTGGATTCACCTCAAAAAATTACCAGAATGACCTTGAGAAAATCCCAAAGACAGTACTGGATGATATTTTTATTTTTCATCATATTTAATCTACATAACAGTTTGATGTGATTCCAAGGACACATGTTAGGTACTGAGAGTAACATTCTGTAGAAATTAGAATCATCCTTTTTGGAGTTAAAAAGCTACTGTTATGAATTTATTGGTGAATAAACCATACATAGAAATGTTTAATTTACCATAATTCATTAAAAGCTCAATAAATCTTGGGCTCCTGGATTTTGGGTACTTATTGGTATAGAGGTTTACTGGGAGTTGGAATTAGGTCAAAACCTCATTTGGGTTGACCTAGGGAATTTCCTAAAGTAAAAAGGAGGCTATTTTTTGTTATTTTTGCCGTGGGTAAACCAGGAAGAAAATTCATGTGGGGCCAGTGGGACAAGCAAGGTATGTCTAAGAGATTTCAGTAACTCTTGGGTTCATTCCATTTGGAATTACCAAACTCCCTCGAAACATTTATTAGTGGAAGGAATACACTTGGCAATTTTATTTTCTATGATTTATCTAATCAGTAATTTGGTCCCAAACCAAGTCTGCATGTTAGAGTGTGGGATTTGGTACCGGTGAAAAATATTAGCTAAATTTATTTAGGCCATTTTTATTTTCAAACCAGAAGGTTATTTTTCTGGATCAGGAAAAAAAATGAATAAAGGAAATGGCTCATGGGCTAGATCTGGGGCACACTGGGCCGCGCATGGGGGAAACGGCCCACCCGGGGCGAGCCATGCGCGGGAGGCGAAATTTCGAAAGGGCCTGGCCGGGGGCCAGTGGTCAGTGGCTCAGCGGGGGCGAAGGGGTACGGGGTCTCCTGAGCCGTCCGATTAGAACTGATCCGACAGCTCTAGGACGTCGTCTAGCTCGCGATGCGGCCGCGGGGACCTAACCATAGGCTAAGGCAAGGAGCAAAGGGGGCACTTACCAGGGGCCGGAGAAGCGACATGGTGGGGGTAGGCCAAAGCAGTGCACCACAGCGAGCTCGGGGAGGGCTGGCACTAGGGGTTTTGGCGTTGGGGTTGGCCTAGCGCAAGGATGACGGCGGTGCTTCCTCGGGGCTCGTCGAAGATACGTCCAGAGGCAGTCCTGGACCAAACGAAACACATGGGGAGAGCCAGTGGAGGTAGGGAAACATGGTAGGGGGACATGCAGGGCCAGGGGAGCAAGGAGGAGGAGGTTATGCTCGTTTTCATGCTCGGGGCCGAGAACTTCTTGTTCTTCTTTTCTCGGGCTAGGCAGAGAGTAGAGGAGGGATGGATCCCTGGGGAGGTAGGTGGGAGAAAGAGGAATGGAAATGAGCAGCGAGGGGAGGCTGGGTTGGCCTCTAGCCTATTTAACTCGAGGGGATTGGTGTAGGGTGGGCATAGTCCATAGAGGTCTTGAGAGGGGGAGATGGCCATGGATTGGATCTTAGGGGTGGTGGAGTGGTCGTGTGGGACCAGTAGCTGGACCAGGGAAAGGGGGAAGGGGTGGAGTGGCTGATGCCCTTTCTTATATCAAATATTTTTGCAAGATGAATTCCTCTCTCTCCATCACATGCTTCAAGAGCTAAAGGACAAGGGAGAGGAACTGCTACAGTACCATGCCACAATGTAGCACGACCAGGAGGAAGTGATGGTGATGTGGAGGAGTGCTTGGGAAGATTGGATGGGGATTTGAGTTGGTTTGGATCAAGTTTTGATTTATTTTTCAAACTTTATCAAAGGGTAGCTTGTGAAGGAAGTTGGAAAAGTTGCATTGTGCAAGGTGAGAAAAAGGTACTGGTGTGTGTACGGGATCAGTGCATAACCCTAGGAATTATTTTGGATTTTTCTAAAGATTAAAACCCTAAACCAAGTCTGCATGTTAGAGTGTAGGCTTTGGTACTGGTGAAAAATATTAGCTAAATTTATTTAGGCCATTTTTATTTTCAAAAAGATTTAAACGAGAAGGTTATTTTTCTGGATCCGGAAAAAATGAATAAAGGAAATGGCTCATGGGCCAGATATGGGGCACACTGGGACGCGCATGGGGGAAACGGCCCACCCGGGGCGAGCCATGCGCGGGAGGCGAAATTTCGAAAGGGCCCGGCCGGGGGCCAGTGGTCAGTGGCTCAGCGGGGGCGAAGGGGTACGGGGTCTCCTGAGCCGTCCGATTAGAACTGATCCGACAGCTCTAGGACGTCGTCCAGCTCGCGATGCGGCCGCGGGGACCTAACCATAGGCTAAGGCAAGGAGCGAAGGGGGCGCTTACCAGGGGCCGAAGAAGCGACGTGGAGGGGGTAGGCCAAGGCAGTGCACCACGGCGAGCTCGGGGAGGGCCGACACTGGGGGTTTTCGCGTCGGGGTTGGCCTAGCGCAAGGTCGACGGCGGTGCTTCCTCGGGGCTCGTCGGAGATGTTTCTAGAGGCGGTCCTGGACCAAACAAAACATATGGGGAGAGTCATAGGAGGTAGGGAAACATGGTAGGGGGACATGCAGGGCCAGGGGAGCAAGGAGGAGGAGGTTATGCTTGTTTTCATGCTCGGGGCCGAGAACTTCTTGTTCTTATTTTCTCGGGCTAGGCAGAGAAGCAGAGGAGGGATGGTTCTCTAGGGAGGTAGGTGGGAGGAAGAGGAGTGGAAATGAGCAACGAGGGGAGGCTGGGGTGGCCTCTGGCCTATTTAACTCGAGGGGAGTGATGTAGGGTGTGCATAGTCCATAGAGGTCTTGAGAGGGGGAGATGGCCAGGGATTGGCTCTTAGGGGTGGTTAAGTGGTCGTGTGGGACCAGTAGCTGGACAAGGTAGAGGGAGAAGGGGTGGAGTGGCTGCTGCCCTTTCTTATATCAAAGATTTTTGCAAGATGAATTCCTCTCTCTCTCTCTCTCTCCCTCACAGGCTTCAAGAGCTAAAGGACAAGGGAGAGGGACTGCTACAGTACCATGTCACAGTGTAGCACGACTAGGAGGAAGTGATGGTGATGTGGAGGAGTGCTTGGGAAGAATGGATGGGGATTTGAGTTGGTTTGGATCAAGTTTTGATTTATTTTTCAAACTTGATCAAAGGGTAGCTTGTGAAGGAAGTTGGAAAAGTTGCATTGTGCAAGGTGAGAAAAAGGTACTGGTGTGTGTATGGGGTCAGTGCATAACCCTAGGAATTATTTCGGATTTTTCTAAAGATTAAAACCCCATTTAGATGCATTTATTCAAAAAGGGCAGAAGTAGATTATGGAAGCTAATGTAATATTTTTACATTAGACAAGGTTGGTTTTTAATGTGAAATGGTTCTGAATACCATATTACACATTGGAGAATTTATTGGGATGGAAAAGTATTTTTAAGGAATTATTTCTTGTTTATGCCATTTAAGAAAAAGGGTAGAAAGAAATAATAAAGAATATCAAGAATATTCATTTTTGGGTTTTAAATATAGGGTATGTTATATAGAACTCAAATGTGAGATTAGTTGGCCAAGTTCTTTGGAGAAAAACAAACTTGCCTTTGAAGACAAGGTTTGGAGGATTTTGCCAGAAAAAGAATTTAATTGGTTTTAGGCTCCAAATAATTATGGAAATTATTTGGCAAGTGATTGTATTCAAGGTAGATGATGTATGCATCATGTTAAACCTTGAGTTTTGAAGAAATGTGGTGAAAAGGATGGACACTAGATTTTTGGAGGATCTAGGGTTTGGTTATTTTTATGCTACCTAAATAGGGTTGTATTTGTGATCTCATAGCTCACCTTGGTACAAGGGTTATATGGATAACTAGACCAAGTTATATAGATGATCAAGGAAGCAAGCATTGGGCTTGGCTGCATTTGAGGTGGTCTAGAAGAGATGGCAAACTTTGTTGAAAATAAGGCTGCCATAACAGATACATCATGAAGCCTCCTAAACCATGTGGGTTCAAGAAGCACAAAGCTCCAATGGAAACAAGTGAAGTGGGGATTGGTAGGACATGGTTAGTAGATCATAACCATGAAAAGATTTGGTCAAGGGGAGGTGGCATATATATGTGAGCTTCTGCCAAAGTAGGCAAGATGATAAGATTTGCAGAAAAGATTATTGTCTTGCTACAAAACCATCATGGATGAGTGGGAACCAGAATGGCTTAGCCAAGGTAAATAGTGGGATTTAGTAGTAATAATGAGGTACTACAATATGGTTCAAATACATTCGGAAGTATGAACATATGTTGGAAAAGGGTAGAGCTCCAAAGATTGAATCTAGAGAAGAATTCCAGACTTAGCCATTTTGGCAGATTTAGGGTTTTAGACTAGAGTGCAAGTGTAGATGATTTTGAGAGGATGATAAGTTTCAAACTCATGATCAAGGAGATGATGTTGAAGAGTTAACTAAGTAGATAGGATCCATGCTTAGATTGGGTCCGAGTTGGAACTATTAGAAGGGATTATCCCTGGATTGATCTGATTAGGAGGGGAGATGATCACGTTAGTAGCTTAGGATAGATCCAGAGTTAGATGCTTGATATGAGATTGATGATCAAAAGCATAGATTGGGTCCTAAGGGATGAGCTACTAGATTAGATCACTCTAGTTCCTAAGCAAACAATGCAATCAGCAGATCAAGGAAATTCATCGGGCAACAGATCAAGGCAAGTCATCCTATCAAACTTATCCAACTACTATTAGGTTACCATCAAGCCTAGCTTGAGGTAGGGATGGGTATTTTGAATTGGTTATGTTTTGAAGTAAGATAAGTACCTCTTGGTATTTCTACCAAGATTGGAATGGAGAGGTTTTAGGAAAAAGGTTTTTGGAACACTAGAGATAAGAGTAGTTGAATGTTCTGTCTTGAAACATAGGGAGATTGTATATAGGTCTCCATAGTTTTGTAAATAGAACTAGTAAAGTATTTTGTTTTGTCAAAGTCATCTTGGATCAGATTTTGAAATGCCAGAACATTTGAGAATATGAAAGATGAGCTAAGACATCTCTTTTATAAAATAGCTTTTGTCAACTAGTGTTGAGAGAAGAAGTATAGCACCTAAAACACAATCAGTTGCAAGAACACAAGCAAGCAAGTAAACAAACATTGCACATGTAACAAGAAAAAGTTTTTCTTCCCCCTGATTTTTTGCCTTTTGGACAACAATTCAGGGTTGCTGAAATTGGGATGTTACAGACCTTTCCCCCATAAAATAATCTTGTCCCGAGATTAGGGAGGAGTTGGGTTGGGTGATAACATCCGCTTAGCAATTTCAGCGATGGAAATATTATGTGTTAGCAAGATTTACAAATAAATGGGGGTGGTCAGCTACGGGTCAAAGCTGAGTGGCTTCGGGTTGGTGGTTTGGATTATACGAGTGGAAAATACGTAGTATTTTCCCCTTAGGATGATTCTAGGTAGGTTGGCATCAACATGATCCTTTCTTATTGTGTCTAAACGGCTAGTTGAGCCTTCTTTAAACTTTTATCGCTGAAATTAGCTTCTCTGTATTCTTGGTCTTGAAGCTCCAGGGGTGATGGCTAGGCTGTCGACTCTGCGATGGAGTACTTTCCTGAAGTGCCGATTGTCGTCCCTCTTGTAGAGTCGATGATTCCGAATTTTGCAGGGGTGGTCATCACTTAACTATAACTAGTGTTCGACTCCAGGGTTTTATCGGGTTTTTTGGGCAGGAAAGACGCAGTCTTTCCCCTTAGAGCGACACTAGGGGTTTTTGGTGGGGTCGCCAACTTTCTTGATTGGAGTCGTGGGCTGAGGCAGTGTCACATCCAAAATTTTCCAAATTTCGAAATGTGAAAAAATAAATAAAAAAATAAACAATTGTTGAAATTTAGGGTGAAAAGAAACTTTTTGCTTCTAAATGGAACCATAAAAACCCTTCTTGAACAAAATTTGAATGAAAAGGGCATCCAACAAAATTTCAATCAAGTGAAATGCGTTCATCAGTGAACGTATCTTGAAACTTAAACACTTGGAAAAGTTAAACCAAAACCCAAATATTAATGAAAGAAATCATTTCCAAGATCTCTCTAAGACTATGGCTTTGATCCATATTAAAATTTAGCAACAAACATTTATAAATGATCAAACATGATAAACAAAAATATTATAAAACCATAGAAATTGGTTTCATTTAATTTGGAGCCATGGATAAAAACTTAATAATTTAATAAGATAAAAGGAAATAATTTCCAAGGTTAATAAAGCTCCTACTTAAAAACAATACCAAATTATGAGCAAAGTAATCCTAAAAGGATTTAAAAAGAAAAACAAATATTAAATAAAATTATACAAATTGGAATCACCAATTTTGGAACCATAAATAAAAAGATATGGATTTTATAAGACAAAGAAAGAAATAAATAAATAAGGAATATTTAAAAGACAAATTAAATCTTGGCCAAATCCATAGGCAAATGGAATAAAGATAATCCAAATAAAAATAAAGGAATAAAGATTATTTAAATAAAATTATATGGGATTAAACTATATTCAATTTATTTAAATGAAGACAAAATCCCTATTATAAATGATTAATTAAATCATGAGAAAAATAATTGAAATTGCCAAGTGGATTAAAAGTTATCTAATTAACTTAAAAATAATAAAAGAATATTTGAATAAAATAATATGGATTGGAACCATATTCAAACTTTATTTAATAAAGATAAAATGCCCAATTTAAATAAATAATAAACCATAAGAGAATATTTGAAATATTCTCAAATAGACTTCTAAAACACATTATTAAATGGTGTAAACTTACTGAAAAAGTTCTGGAAAATTTGAATACAAACAAAGGGTTAAAAACAATTGAATCAAATGAAAACAGAAAATAGAAAAGGAAAAAGAAAAATAAATCAGAAATAAAAAAATAGAAAAAGGATCAAACCCAACCAGCCCAACTAACCTAGCCTAACCCTGGCCTAACTACAGCCCACCTCTCTCTCTCCCCGCGATCCCGTTCCTTCTCACCCGCGAATCGACCCGTGCCCTCACTGACGCGCTGGACCCACAACGCCACCTCATCGTCGTCTCCACCCCGCATGACCCGTTCCCCTCTTTCCTTCGCCGTTTCTGCGTTGATTTCGTGGCTTGAATTCACATTAATGCGTGAGTAATTCCTGTCCGTGACAACGCCCTACTAAACGCCCACCTCCCCTCTCCTTTTCCCCCAGTCATCACACCATAGGAGCCCCCAGGCTGCCCATAATTTTGCTCGAAACCTCACTGCCTCCGACGAGCTTCCATAAGAATTCCGGCGAATCCAGACCCTCCCCGGCCCCCTAGTGCATGCTAGTTTACTCGCCAGCACCTTGCGCACCTGCCATCAACCTCAGCTTGCTCGCGCATGCCCAGAACATTGCCAACGACGACGCCTACTCGCCACCGTTCTCTATCACAACTCCGGCGACATCCCCCGATAAGACCTGACCGCGCCTCTCCTTCTCGTTGACGCTCATGCAATCGCCTCTCTCTCGCACATCTGACGCACCATTAGATTTGCCTTGGCGTGCCTTGTAGACTCGCCGTCGACGACGCCCGAGCACACCCGTCACCAGGAGCTTCTCCGGCGAGAAACCGGCGGCAACCTCGTGCGCCCGTTGGCCAACAGAGACTACGTATTTTGGCGAACCCTATGATCCCCTTCACCCTCTTGCTCGCTTCGTATTTTGGCAGGACCACCATCGACTGAGCGCCACTGCCGCTCGCCGTCGCCAAGCGCTTCCAGTTAGTGGTCAAAGCGCTCTGGATCGTTAGATCTAAATCCAACGGTTGAGTTAGATTGCTTAAGCGAACAGGTACGAGCTAATCTGCACCGTGCAATATCATTTAAATCCTGCGGCTCACGTTGCTTGATCTAGACGAACCGGTATCAATCAATAGGAAACTGACGCGTGGCCCAGCTCAGGTTTTAAAAACAGAAATAGATCTATTAGTGGTTTGATTTTGTAAAATTCATAACTTTAGTTCTACATGTCCAAAATTTATAAATTTTATATCAATGGATTCATAAAAATGTGGACTTTGCAACTGTACCCTTAGTTTAGTATTTTTCTTCTAGAAAATTTGGTGTTTTTGCAGAAACAATTGTAGGACTATTTTGAGTATAAAATTTATTCTAAAAATGATTTTTGAGTAAAATCTTTTGCAAATGGTTTGTTTTGAACTCTCTGACCCTAAACAGTAACATTAGAATTTAAAAACATATTTTGTGACACTAAGGAATTATTCGTTTGAATAAAAGCATTTCTAGTAAAACAAAAATGTTGTTCTGATTTAAAAATGATTTTTGAGTGAAACCTTTTGCAAATGGATTATTTTTAAACACTTTGGCCATAAACACTAACATTTGTGTTTAAAAACATATTTGGCTAACACTATAAAATATTCCTTTGGATAAATCATTTCTAGCAAAATAAAAATGATTTAAAAGGGCCATTTTCACTAACTTGTTTTCAAATGGTTTTGCCACACTTATAAATGACCATTAGGTGTTTTGAAATGTTTATAGCCTTATTAGAAAACACTTTTTCAATAAAACAATATTTTGCATGCTTGCATGCATTTCTTTGTTTTTATTATTTTATGTGGTGAATTGTTTGAATGCTAGATTGAATTTGTGCCTTGATTGAATTGCTGTGAACTTTGAAGAGTGTGACAATTGCAAGATCAAGGAGTGAACTTAGTTTCTCTACTAAAAAGGCAAGTGGTGCTTCATATATTTTGTCCTATTATTTTCACTATGCATTAGTGATATTTTGAGTAGGACTTGCATGGAATTTTTACTAAGTATACCTATATGCTATGCCATGGGAAATCCTATTAGATGATGCCTTAGTAGAATTTTCCCTAAGTTAAGATTCTTGTTACTATCATGCTTACCTTAGCTAATAGAAAACAAGGGTGGATTTTTCATGCTATGATATTATACAAAGTCTATGACTTGTGTTTTTTGCTTAATAAAACTACTAAGTGAATTAATCACCTGGGTGGAATGATGAGAATGGGTTATGTTGAGTGGTTACACAAGGCTAGTGAACTGGTGAACCTTGTGTATCACACTTGTGGAAAGCCACCTAGGAACAAAGAGATTTGAGATGTCAAGTGTTGAGAAGCTTCTAGTGAAGCCACATGGCAATATGGGCTCTGCCTGGATCATATAGGTTGCAACAACTTAGCCAGATGGATAGAAGGTGGTAGGGTGATAGGTTGGAACACGTCCATTTGGTATAAGGGAAGGCTTCTGAAAGTTCTTGTCTCGATGCATGTCGAGTCTTGTGGGAAAAGTGCACCACCTCTCGAGAGAGTAAAATCTAAGTACTTAGCCGTGTCCCTGACAATGGAAAATTTGAGCATCAAGACATGGAAGGTATCAAGGATCTCCTCATCCCAATTTCTAAGTTAAAACCTTGTGGTTAAACAAGGGTTAAAGGTTAACCAATTCTATTGGATGTTCCTTGGGTGATTTGACAAACAAAAACTTAGTGTTTTCAACTGATAAGGAAAATCTATTTTGAACAAAGCAAGCCTAAGCTACACTTAGCCAAATGCATATAGATGTTAGCTACCACTATTCTACCATAGTATCACTTGCCAATACAATTCAAATGTATTGACCCTTGTGGCTGTAACTTATTATGTTGCAGGTTTGTTTTGATGTTAGTGAAGTGTGTTGAATAGGATTACAAGTCTACAACCAACATGATTGCTTGTGGCATATGAAGATGAAGGACTCATGCGATACAGATATATCTGCTGCATTGTAATGAGATAGCCAAATGAGCTATGTAAGATGTAATGAATTATTTTATTCCTTGTCATAATTTATAATATGACATTTGTTTCTTGATATTACATCTTAAACTGTGGATGCTAGCTATTGATCCGGGCACTAGCATTGTAAACATAGGGATCTCTACCTTAGCAGGTTGGGACCTCTACAGATGGTATTAGAGCACCGTGTTGCCTGTAGGATTGTAACCCTAGAATTGGACAAAACCCCTTAGAAAAATAGGAGTTGTATTTGTTCCAAACTTATTTACAAATAATCTTATAAACTCTTTCCTCAACCTTTTTGTTTTTATCCTACATCTCTCCCTCTTCTACTTGATGGACAAAAACTTCAACATGAGCAAAGACTTCAACATCACAAATGACTTCAACTTCAGTTTCACCAAGGACTTCAACTTGGACATCACTAAGGACTACAAGTGAGACAAGAATAATACTCAAGACTTGGAAGATTAAGGAAACATAACTTAGAAGGAACCATTATCACCTTTGAAGCTTTGTGACCAAGATGCAAGAATTTTTCCAAGGATACCATGATCTTGTTCATGAAAAAACAACTAATAAGAATGGAATGATCTCAAGTGAAAACCATAGTTGGACCACCATACTAGTGCTTAGTTCAGATCATATATCAATCACACCAACTTATGTGGTGTAGCAAAAATATTTTGTTGCCTAAAAATATGCTTGAACCTTGTTGTTTAAGTGGATTGTTTGATTGTGATTGCTTGCACATTGCTTGTGTGAATTGTTGTGTGTGAGTAGAATTCTTCCTATAGAAAATCTTTGCTTATTCTAATCCCAATCCAACCAAAACAAATGACTTCTCCAAGATACTCCAACATTAAGGATGGTGACAACAATAACCGAGAGATGCACATGAGAGAACAACTAGTAGCAACCCAAGCCCAGTTGAATCAAGTGATAACTCAGTTTTTAGCCAACAACATTGAGTTAGACCCAGCCATGCGAAAGTTCTTGGAAACCCAATCTAAATTGTTGCAAAGGATGACCAATCAGATGATCAACATGAGAAGCAACCTTTCCCAAAGTGACTATGACAACAATGATATCAAGGATGATATTACAGAAGGAACTCAAGCTTGCAAAATTTGTGGAGACAAAGAACACACTTATAAAGAGCATATGGATCAATGCCCTAATTGTGAAGAGAAGCATCCAACTAAAGAATGCCCCACATCTCAAGTTACTTGTTTCCTATGTGAAGGAAATGATCATGTCCCTATCCAATGCCCCATCTATCCTATAGTTCAATAGATGAAACAATATGGAAAACATCAAATGTTTGGAAACCTCCATACCAAGAAGGATGAAGACAAAGTAAAATCTCAGTTTGCACCTCCATACATTGTAACTCACCATGGTCGACAAAAGAGGAAACATGGACATTATACTAGTAATCGTTCTAAGAACCGAGGCAGTTTTCCCACATTCGTGGTGAAATATGAAGAACATGAACTAAGAGCCCTCCTATCTTTGGAGAAACCCAAGAATAAGAAAGATATTAGCCAAGTGATGTGCCAAAAATGCAAAGAACTAGGCCATCATGCATCGCATTGTCCAGAAAAGGAGAAAGTCAAGATAAGCAAACCTATGAGGGACATCAACCTTGTCACATGTTTTAAGTGTGGTGACAAAGGACACTATGCAAACAACTGTCCAGAGAAGATACACCAAGATACCAAGTAAGACAAGATGTAATATAGTAAAAAAATGTTTTAAGGGTGGTAGTACTCTAGTTGACCTGAAGCCAACTTGTAACCTCTAGCCTTCCAGAATCTCGGGACGAGATTCCTTTTAAGGGTGGTAGCCTGTCACATCCCAAAATTTTCCAAATTTTGAAATTTGAAAAATAAATAAACAAAATAAACAATTGTTGAAATTTAGGGTGAAAATAAACTTTTTGCTTCTAAATAGAAACATCAAAACCCTTCTTGAACAAAATTTGAATGAAAAGGGCATCCAACAAAATTTCAACGAAGTGAAATGCATTCATCAATGAATGTATCTTGAAATTTAAACACTTGGAAAAGTTAAACCAAAACCCCAAATCTTAATGAAAGAAATCATTTCCAAGATCTCTCAAATACTATGGCTTTGATCCATATAAAAATTTAGCAACAAACATTTATAAATGATCAAAAATGATAAACAAAAATATTATAAAACCATAGAAATTGGTTTCATTTAATTTCAAGCCATGGATAAAAACTTAATAATTTAATAAGATAAAAGGAAATAATTTCCAAGGTTAATAAAGCTCCTACTTAAAAACAATACCAAATTATGAGCAAAGTATTTCTAAAAGGATTTAAAAAGATAAACAAATATTAAATAAAATTATACAAATTGGAATCACCAATTTTGGAACCATAAATAAAAAGATATGGATTTTGTAAGACAAAGAAAGAAATAAATAAATAAGGAATATTTAAAAGACAAATTAAATCTTGGCCAAATCCATAGGCAAATGGAATAAAGATAATCCAAATAAAAATAAAGGAATACAGATTATTTAAATAAAATTACATGGGATTAAACCATATTCAATTTATTTAAATGAAGAAAAAATCCCTATTATAAATGATTAATTAAATCATGAGAAGAATAATTGAAATTGCCAAAGTGGATTAAAACTTATCTAATTAACTTAAAAAGAATAAAAGAATATTTGAATAAAATAATATGGATTGGAACCATATTCAAACTTTATTTAATAAAGATAAAATGCCTAATTTAAATAAATAATAAACCATAAGAGAATATTTGAAATATTCTCAAATAGACTTCTAAAACACATTATTAAATGGTGTAAACCTAATGAAAAAGTTCTGGAAAATTTCAATACAAACAAAGGGTTAAAAACAGTTGAATCGAATGAAAATAGGAAAAAGAAAAGGAAAAAGAAAAAGAAATCAGAAAAAAAGAAAAAGGATCAAACCCAACTAGCCCAACTAACCTAGCCTAACCCTGGCCCAACTACATCCCACCTCTCTCTCCCGGAGAGCCCGTTCCTTCTCACCCGTGAATCGACTCGTGCTCTCATTGACGCGCCTTACCCACAGCGCCACCTCATCGTTGTCTCCACCCCGCGTGACCCGTTCCCCTCTTTCCTTTGCCGTTTCTTTGTTGATTTCATGGCTTGAATTCACGTTAATGCGCGAGTAATTCCCGTCCGTGACCACGCCCTACTAAACGCCCACCTCCCCTCTCCTTTTCCCCCAAGTCATCACACCACAGGAGCCCCTAGGCTACCCATAATTTTGCTCGAAACCTCACTGCCTCCGACGAGCTTCTGTATGAAACCCTCCCCGCCCCCTAGTGCACGCTAGTTTACTTTCCAGTACCTCGCCCACCTTCCAGCACCCTCAGCTCGCTCGCGCGCGCCCCAGAACATCGCCAACGACGACGCCTACTCGTCACCATTCTCTGTCACAACTCCGGCGACATCCCCGGTAAGACCTGATCGCGCCTCCCCTTATCGTTGACGCTCGTGAAATCTCCTCTCTCTCGCGCATCTGACGCACCATTTGATTTTCCTTGGCGTGCCTTGTAGACTCGCGGTCGACGACGCCCGAGCACACCCGTCACCAGAAGCTTCTCCGGCGAGAAATCGGCAGCAACCTCGTGCGCCCCTTGGCCAACAAAGACTACGTAGAGCATCTACTCGCTGCGGCGAACCCCGTGATCCCCTTACCCCTCTCCCTCGCTTCGTATTTTGGCCGGATCACCATCGACTGAGCGCCACCGCCGCTCGCCGTCGCCAAGCGCCGCCAGTTAGTGGTCAAAGCGCTCTGGATCGTTAGATCTAAATCCAGCGATTGAGTTAGATTGCTTAAGCGAACATGTATGAACTAATCTGCACCGTGCAATCTCATTTAAATCCTGCGGCCCACGTTGCTTGATCTAGACGAACCGGTATCAATCAATAGGAAACTGACGTGTGGCCCAGCTCAGGTTTTAAAAACAGAAATAGATCTATTAGTGGTTTGATTTTGTAAAATTCATAACTTTAGTTATACACGTCCAAAATTTACAAATTTTATATCAATGGATTCAGAAAAATGTGAACTTTACAACCATGCCCTTAGTTTAGTATTTTTCTTCTGGAAAATTAGGTGTTTTTGCAGAAACATTTGTAGGACTATTTTGAATATAAAATTTATTATAAAAATGATTTTTGACTAAAATCTTTTGCAAATGGTTTGTTTTGAAATCTCTGACCCTAAACACTAACGTTAGAATTTAAAAACATATTTTGTGACACTAAGGAATTATTCCTTTGAATAAAAGCATTTCTAGTAAAACAAAAATGTTGTTATGATTTAAAAATGATTTTTTAGTGAAACATTTTGCAAATGGATTAGTTTTAAACACTCTGGCCATAAACACTAACATTTGTGTTTAACAACATATTTTGCTAACACTATAAATCATTCCTTTGGATAAATCATTTCTAGCAAAACAAAAATGATTTAAAAGGGCCATTTTCACTAACTTGTTTTCAAATGGTTTTGCCACACTTATAAATGACCATTATGTGTTTTGAAATGTTTATAGCCTTATTAGAAAACACTTTTTCAATAAAACAATATTTTGCATGCTTGCATGCATTTCTTTGTTTTTATTATTTTATGTGGTGAATTGTTTGAATGCTAGATTGAATTTGTGCCTTGATTGAATTGCAGTGAACTTTGAAGAGTGTGACAATTGCAAGATCAAGGATTGAACTTAGTTTCTCTACTAGAAAGGCAAGTGGTGCTACATATATTTTGTCCTATTATTTTCACTATGCATTAGTGATATTTTGAGTAGGACTTGCATGGAATTTTTACTAAGTATACCTATATGCTATGCCATGGGAAATCCTATTAGATAATGCCTTAGTATAATTTTCCCTAAGTTAAGATTCTTGTTACCATCATGCTTAGCTTAGCTAATAGAAAACAAGGGTGGATTATTCATGCTATGATATTATACAAAGTCCATGACTTGTGTTTTTTGATTAATAAAACTACTAAGTGAATGAATCGCCTGGGTGGAATGGTGAGAATGGGTTATGTTGAGTGGTTACACAAGGATAGTGAACGGGTGAACCTTGTGTATCACACTTGTGGAAATCCACCTAGGAACAAAGAGATTTGAGATGTCAAGTGTTGAGAAGCTTCTAGTGCAGCCACATGGCAATATGGGCTCTACCTGGATCATATAGGTTGCAATAACTTAGCTAGATGGACAGAAGGTGGTAGGGTGATAGGTTGGAACACGTCCATTTGGTCTAAGGGAAGGCTTTTGAAAGATCTTGTCTCGATGCATGTCGAGTCTTGTGGGGAAAGTGCACCACCTCTCTCGAGAGTAAAATCTAAGTACTTAGCCGTGTCCTCGGCAATGGACAATTTGAGCATCAAGACATGGAAGCTATCAAGGATCTCCTCATCCCAATTTCTAAGTTAAAACCTTGTGGTTGAACAAGGGTTAAAGGTTAACCAATTCTATTGGTTGTTCCTTGGGTGATTTGACAAACAAAAACTTAGTGTTTTCAACTGATAAGGAAAATCTATTTTGAACAAAGCAAGCCTAAGCTACACTTAGCCAAATGCATATAGATGTTAGCTACCACTATTCTACCATAGTATCACTTGCCAATACAATTCAAATGTATTGACCCTTGTGGCTGTAACTTATTATGTTGCAGGTTTGTTTTGATGTTAGTGAAGTGTGTTGAATAGGATTACAAGTCTACAACCAACATGATTGCCTGTGGCATATGAAGATGAAGGACTCCATGCTATATAGATATATCTGCTGCATTGTAATGAGATAGACAAATGAGCTGTGTAAGATGTAATGAATTATTTTATTCCTGGTCATAATTTGTAATATGACCTTTGTTTCTTGATATTACATCTTAAACTGTGGATGCTGGCTATTGATGCAGGGACTAGCATTGTAAACACAAGGATCTCTACCTTATCAGGTGGGGACCTCTACAGGCAGGGGGAATTGGCGCTGCACTTTCCGTCCAGAGGTGGTTATCATCTGTCGACCTTGTATCGCTTTGTCTGAGGCGTCGATGCCATTTCTTGAAGTAATAGTCGTAGCGGAAGAGGCATTTAACTAGCTTCCGGTTAGTTAGTTCTGAGCTAGGTAGGGGTCCGATAGGTTGAGGATTGCCGTTGGCTGTTGGCGGTCTTGTAACGCGGTCCTTTAGGAAAGGGGTCGTTTCGGGTTCAGTCTGATGCAACATCGTGGGTAAAACATGAAGGGGGGGACCTCAGGCTACCATACTAGCAAGCTGAGTTCTTGCATCTTGTCCCCATCCTTAGGTTGGGTACCCACTTTGGTCGATGTGGTTTATCAGGGGTATGGGGGATGTTCAGCTCTTCAGCAGTGAGGGTCGTGCCTTCTCTGATGTTCTGCTTTGACGAGTGGATCTTTCGGGGGTGGTGACTTGAAGAGGGGTTGATCCTCATGAAGGGGACAATTCTTCATTTTCCGCCTCGGGGTTGGCAGATTTGGAGGTTTTTTTCTATGGGTCGTTAGTAGCAGAAACAGAGAAGGGCTTTGCGACGTCTTCAGAGAAATTTGATATCTTGGGTTTCTTTCTACTCCTTGGGGAGTAGTATCGGCGGCGTCGAGCAGTCTTGTCGTCGTAATTTTGAACGTCTCGGTTGTTTGGGCAGATCGAGCATACTTCTGAGGATTGTTTGATGATGTCGATGTTCTGTTCCTATGACGACTCTCGAGGTGGTGCTTGCGGCATGTTCTTGGATTGGATATCTTCCTTTATTATCTTGTCGTAAGCGGTCTTCTGTATTTGAGTGGAAAGACGCAGTGTTTCCACCTTAGAGCTTTACTTGAGGTCGTCGAGGCTGGGGTAGATTCTTTGTCTTGGGGCATCGGCGTGACACTTGAGTTGTGGTCTCCGAGGGACGCCTTATTGCAAGTACTTGGCCATGGTGGTTAACTATCTATGCCATAAGGGTTTGCTCGGGGTAGTTTTCGCGATTAGCGACGCTTCTTCGTGGTACTATCCCACTGTGAACTACACCTAGTTTGATAACAAACTTCTTGACACAAATGCTCTCTTTTGCTGCTATAATAGCAGTCATATACTTAGCCTTTTGTTGTAGTATCTGTCACAATGTCTTAACTTTGGAAATCATCCAAATCCATTATGGAACTCACTTTCCATTATATTGTGCCACCCTTAGTTTAGATTGAGATAAACTTAATTTGTACTTTGTGACAAAGCTAGTATCAATGTAGTACTTTTACAATGAACTAACCATCTATTTGTCACTTCTACAAATATTATACTCTTAGTTCTTTCAAAAGATCATAAGAATATCCTTACTATTGTCCAATGATCATCTTACGAATCATTCTGGTATATGCTCACAACATTTAGAGCATAGGACATATCTGGATTTGTACATATCACAGTATGATTGATATAAATACTCTTTGTGATTTCATACATCAAGTATCAATCTATACTTGATTATTTGTTTCACTTTACCAAATGTCAATACACTTGAATATATCATCAACATTGAACTTATTCAATCCTTTCTGTGTGACAAGAACCTCTCTTGTAGTTTCTATATTGAACTCATTCAATATCTTGTCTATGTACTTCTGGCACAACCATATTAGCGTCTATTGATGCCAAATATTTGGGTTTTGCCTAAGTCTTTCATCGGGATGAAATTCTTAATATGTGTTAATAAAAGATACATTATTTCCAATCAACAATATGTCTTCCACATAATGTATTAGAAACATGTCTTAGCGCTCCCACTTAATTTCTTCCAAATGCAAGCATCTCCATCGTCTCTGATGAACTTTTAAACTCCTTTAACAGTTTCATCACAGTGAAGATTCCAACTCCGCTATGCTTACTTCGACCATTGAAGTTTGCATATGTTTTTAGCATCCCTTGAATTTTAACAAAACCCTTTGGACTGTGTCATGCACACGTCCTAGGTAACCCTTCTATTAGAAGAACTTGTTTTGTTTATTCAACTACCATATAATAAAATTATATGTAGTGGTTGCTACACTAATCCATCTAGACTAAATATCGCTATGAAAGATCAGATCCTGTCATAGTCAACATTTGAACATTGTTGTGAACTCTTTCCCAACATGTCGACTATTTCATAGATGTGCAACATCCATGTCTGTTTATTTATAGATCCAAACACAACTGTAAAGTCTTACACCTTTCTCGAGGGTCCTTCAAGTCCAAAACTTGATTTCTCGTGTATGGAACTATCACGGATTTTATGGCTTCAAGCCATTTGACGGAGTCAGGGCCCATCATCGCTTCTTTGCATGTAGTCGGTTCATTATTCTCAAATAATGATTCAACCCTCAAATCTTGGTATTTGATTGTTTACCCGATCTACTTGTTTCAATAGGAACTTAGATCTCCGTGACCACAACCTTTGAGGCACGTGAGCCATGAGCATTGTTGCTGTCTCCGGAACACTTTTCGGCGCTGCGCAACTCTGCACATATAGCTAAGGTTCTTTTAACCTTATCAAAGTTCTATTGTCCTCCCACTTTTCTTTACACGAAAAATTCCTTCCAAAAGAAATTTGACGTTCTAAGCGACAAACACTTTTGTATCTGGTGTTATGGAGGAATACTTAACAGTTATTCGAAATAACATACAAAGACAGGTTCATCCGACTTTGGTTGCAAACATCTTTCTTATGCAAAGCATACCAATGTTTAAGAAAGGACAACTTGGGTTTTATCCCAAACCATAACTTTATATGGTGTCATTTCAACGGATTATGATGGAGCTCTTTTCAGTGGAAAAACGGTAATCTCTAAAGCTTTTAATCTTTAAAATATAATGGCAGTTTTATAAATTATACCTTTGATCTTACCATGTCAAACAAGGTTTAATTACATATCTCGAACGCTCCATACACTTATGGTGTTTCGGGAAAATGCAAATCCACGGAACGATTCCTTAAATCTTAGGTATTATGCTAAACTTGTAACTTAAATATTTTCCTTTATGATCTTATCATAAACTATTCATATTCTTGTTACAATGATTTTGCACTTCATCTTGAAAGTCTTTGAACTTTTCAAGTGTTTCATACTTTATCCTTATTAAGTAAATATTCATATATTCACTCAAATTTTTGGAGAAAGCATATGAAGTTGAAATCCATCGCTTCTGACTACACATAATGGATTTCATACAACAATATGTACAAGTTCCAATAAGCTAGTCATTCATTCCCTTTTGGCCTATGAACAAAGTTTTAATTATCTCTAGGAAAGTTTCACAAGCGTCATTTGATCAAAAATCAGAAGACTCCAAAATTCCATCAACATGGAGTTTCTTCATGTTTTCTTTCCATTATAATTCAAACGGCGATGTCACTTCCTAAGTGATCTTTCAATCAATTTGTCTTTCGACATTTTTAGCACTAGTTTTATGGATGTGATTTCTCCAACGAGATTTGTGAATCATCCATCTTTTATGGATCACGGTAATTTATTTGAACAACTCTTTTGTTCTCATAATACCTGATAAAACAAATCTTGAAGGCAAGCTTTGATGTTTAACGAGCAACACAATAACCCTTTATTTGTTCTCGATGAACATCATCACATATTCTTTTGCTAGTTACTTAGGCCATTGTAGTTCATGAATTGTGTTGTTTCGTATGACGATTCACACCAACAAATTCAGTATCAAATACTTAAGAACCACATTGTTTAATAAGCAAAGAATATAGCCATAACATGTATATCATCTATATACTTAAACTGAACAATTCTAGTCTTTTCTTTTCTGCCATATATTTATGAGATTCTCTTTCAATATTTCCTTTTCTGTTTGAAAGAATCTATCAACATCAATAGTGGAGTCATACATATGACACACAGTCCAAAGCATGTATAGTTAAATACCAATGTCTTTGGACTTGCACTTTGAAGTAGATCACCATCATCAAATGTTTGGTGTTCTTTCAAATTCCTTTCTTTAGTAATCTCTTGGTGTAGTAAACATTTTACCTACATCAAATATTCACCCTCATCATGGATTTATCCATGATCAAGCTACTTTTAGCTTATAACGGTGAATCATGAGTATAATGTTGCTCTCCAAATCCTTTTGGACGATTAGGACAACTAGTGTCTCCAACCTTTTGCAAATTCTCATCAAATATGAGAACATGACTTTAGACATATTATACTCTATCATGTTGCAACCAAAACTTCGTTTCAGATATCACAATATCTTCCACACATCATGGTTTCTGAAACAACTCTTTCAGATCCTAGATAACCTTGATATTAAGACAATCCTTTGAATATCAAGAATCATGGATACAAACATGATACTAACACTTGGAATTGTTACTCTTGATTTAATACTAATTATTAAACTTCATGGAGTAACCGGAACTTACTGAAAGTTTGCAATAGGACTTTTAAACTTTAGATTAACACTTAAAAAACAATACGATACCAGTTCGTAAAGTAACTAACCAGAATTCTATAGTTCTATCATCTCAATTATAACTAAGCGCAAGGTGGTAAACGGATGCCAATGACTACAACAACTATGCAAATTCACTTTGATTTAGTTTATGATAAATTGAGTTCTAATTAATAATTAAATTAATCTAGGTGAACTCCCACTCAAAACAATATCCCTCACATTGTTTTAGTGATCACACGAACCAAATCCACCACATCAAAACCGATCATCACGAGAGTTGATGTAGCTTCAATGGCGAACAATCAACATGTTCATCATATCTACTATATGACTCATGCTCTACCTTTCGGTAATCCGTGTTCCTGAGGCCATGTCTGTACATGCTAGGCTCGTCAAGATCAAACCTTAGTTTCTGCATGAGCAAATCTGGCTTGCTCACGTTGTATACACTTGTAGAATCTAACACACCCGATCATCACGTGGTGCTTCGAAACAACAAGTTTTAGCAACGGTGCTAACTAAGGGTGAACACTTTATGACTTGAAATTCATGTGCATGAGGGATCATCTTATAATGCTACCGTCGTCTACTAAGCAATACAAGATGCATAAAGGATTAACATCACATGCAATTCAATAATATGTGATATGATATGGCCTTTCTTCTTTGTGCTTCCGATCTCCATCTTCTAGCACGAACATGATCTCCATCATCACCGGCATTGCATCAAGGTCAATGACGCTTCTCCATGGTTGTCGTCCACCGGCTTCAACTATTACAACTACTTTGAATAAACACGCGGGTCTTAACATAAATTAAAGACAACCATATGGCTCCTGCCGGTTGCCAACTTACAATAAGGAACATTGCATACATCATATATAATCACAATCATGGCCATATCACATCACAGCACACCCCTGCAAAACAAAGTTAGACGCCTCTACTTTCTTTGCATATTTTACGTGGTTTGGGGCTTTCAAAAAGTGTCGTTCTAACTTACTAACAAGAACCACAACATTGATACTAGTATTGTCAATCACCCGTTGTAAATTGGATCTTAACTATGCTAGGAGAAACAGGCACCCGCAAAGCCACTTATGCAATACAAGTTGCATGTCAAGCGTGGAGCAGGTCTCATGAACGATGTCATGTAAGGTTAGCCCGGGCCGCTTCATCCCAACATACCGCAAGATGCAAAGTACACAAGAAGCAATCGACAATAAAAGCATCAACGCCCACAATGACCATTGTGTTCTACTCGTGCAACAGATCTACATATAGACACGGCTCTGATACCACTGTAGGGATTCGTAGCATGGAAAACAAAAATTTTCTATCGCATACAAACAAACAAGCCAAGATCTATCTACTAGATTGTAGCAACGAGTCGATAGAGGAACTCACCCTCGAAGATTCCAAAGCGGTTAACGAGAGCAGATTCTCGTGGGTGATGTAGTCGTACTCTTTCCGATCTCAAGATCGTGTAGATGATCCTTCCGGCGCCACGTTCCGGCAGCGCTCCCGCAGTCGGTCACACGTTCGGTACTCGACGAAGACCTTCCTCTCCCTTGTTCCAGCAGGCAGCGGAGGTTGTAGCACTCTCCTCGCGATTCCGGCAGCACAACGGCGTGGTACCGGAAGTAGAGGGGAGATCCCGCAGGGCTTCGCCTTAAGCCGGAGCGAGTATGGTGGAGTATGAGAGAGGTCTATTAGTGGTCTAGAGATTAGACACACCAATTAGAAGGCTCTAAACCGCAGGCTAAAGCAATTAGAATCTCTAAACCAGAACGGCTCTAAACCGGAGATTAGAGGTAGAAACTTGTGTGTCTCAAGGAGGAGCCCTGCCCCTCCTTTTATAGGTCGAGGGGCTAGGCGCGCCAGGGATGGAGGGAGTCCCTCCCCAACTCGGCCTAGGGCTGGGCGCCGGCCAAGGAGGAGAGGAAATCCTCCTCCAAGTTGGTTTCAACCTCCTCTTGCTTGTTTCCCACAGTTTCCTGTTTCCCACAGTTTCCTGTTTTCCACAGTTTCCTGTTTTAGCCGTTTGACTTTCAAACTGGCAATTTGACTTTCATGTTTTTGGAACAGCAAGAACACTTAGTACATGATGCAATCATTCAATGACACACTCATGTACCCCCCCCGGAGTGCCGGACAATCCGGACCCTTCTAGAACATTCCCGATGAAAACACCGGAATCATTCCCGAACTTCGAAACGGGACTTTCCTTATATGAATCTTATTCTCCGGACCATTCCGGATCACCTCGTGATATCCCGGATCCCATCCGAGACTCCGAACAACATTCGGTCTCTTTCTCATAATACCATAACTACTCAAACAACGTCGAATCCTTAAGTGTGTCTCCCTACGGTTCGTGAATTATGCGGACATGATCGAGACACTTCTCCGAACAATAACCAATAGAGGAATCTGGAAATTCATATGGCTCCCACATATTTCTACGATTACTTTGCGATCGAATGAACCACTTACATACGATACCAATTTCCCTTTGTCTCACGATAGTTTACTTATCCGAGGTTATGATCGTCGGTATCTCTGCATACCTAGTTCAACCTCGTTACCGATAAGTACTCTTTTCTCGTTCCCGTGATATGTGATCCCTTGTGACCTAGTCACATGCTTGCAAGCTAATTGGATGACATTCCACCGAGAGGGCCCAGAGTATATCTATCCGTCATATGGATGGACAAATCCCACTCTTGATCCATGTGTTTCAACCAATACTTTCCGAACACTCAATGCCACCTTTATAGCCACCCAGTTACGGTGTGGTGTTTGATGTCATCAAAGCATCCATCCGGTAAAGGTGATATGCATGATCTCATGGTCGAAGGAATTAGGTTACTATGTATCAGAAAGCATATAGCAATTGAACTATTGAAATGACTTGATCTTTATGCTACGCTTATCTATAGGAGTATGTCCATCACATCATTCTCCTAATGATATGATCCTGTTGTTAATAACATCTCTATGTTCATGATCAGGAAACCATGATCATATATTAACCAACAAGCTAGTTTAACAAGAGGCTTTACTAGGGACTCTTATTTTAGTTTACAAATCACACAAGTATTAATGTTTCCGGTTAATACAATTATAGCATGGTATGTAAACATTTATCATAAGTGTGAAGATATGATAATAATCACTTTATTATTGCCTCTTGGGCATATCTCCAACAATCTTATATTAGGAATTATAATCCTAATTACGGGAGTTACGGGGGTCTTGACTTCGATCTTGCTATTTGTTTGTCGTTGGTGTCGTACTTGTTCGATTTGGGGGCAATGAAGGACTCCGTTGATAGGGCGATCTTGTAGTGTGTTTCGTCGTAGGTAGCTCCTTTGTTTTGCTTGTCTTGGGGTCTCTTCATTCTGGAATCTCCATATTCATAGTCTCTGGGCCAGACTTAGTTTTTGGTAATGGAACCTTTGAAGGAGATGAGATATAGAGTAATCCATTTTCAATAATCTTAAGTCAGGGAAGGTGAGATAGGAAATCTTTGGAAGAGCTTTTGGGAAAAATAGTTTTCAAAAGCCGGTGTTTTTAGTAATAGGGGTTGTCCTGTCTAACGTCCATGCTAACTAAGGTCTCCTACAGTCAGGATGGCTCTGATACCAAGTCCGTGGCTCCCCGGATTTATGGTCCGAGAATACCCGTTATGCCTGCAATTCACATTCCCATGATCAGTGAGCCGTGAGCATAACCGACAAGTATCATTACAACATCCATAATTAACGAATACAAGTACTTACATTTATTCCATTATGGCGATACAACATCAATAGCGGAAGTCTTCAAGCGCAGAGCCCATTGTCATGCCTTAACCTATATGCGACTGACTGGGAAGACGACCTAACTCGCATAGACGTCAGCAACCTCCATTGTTCCTCTTGATTCTGAAAATCCTAGCCAAGTAGATAGCCAGGGACAATGCCAGTGAGTACTTTGAATGTACTCGCAAACCACCTTAAGAAGACAAAAATAAAAGGGTTATGCAATATGGCAGTGGTAGGATGACTCCAAGAGAGGTTCTTTTATAAACTACTTTCTCTTGTAGATATAGCATGTATCTATATATTTGTTGAAAGACTTTTGTAAAACATTTTTGAAACCTTTTTGAAAAGTTTTAAGAAAACATTAGGATTGGGTCACCCATTTGTTTTCCCTTCTAGTCATCTCATGACCAAACTCCTTCCTCCTTTTTCCCGACCATCTCATGGTCATAACATTTCCAAGCCATTGCTTTCCCGAAGTCCCTTTTTGAAATAAAAACCATCACCGCTGATCAGCAGCCAACACAACCGCCCATGACCGAGGACTTGGCTATTCGAATAGATTTACACTCTGCAGAGGTTGTACACTGTACCCACACCATCCGATTACCTGTCCCTGATCTACACCGATCGTGGGTCGAATAACCGGTCAAGACCTTCAGAAAGCCCTCTCCGATACAAGTGCCTACACTATGAGGTTAATCCACTCAAAACCGGGACGCCCTATAAAGTAACCAGCCAACCGGAGCGCGTTTTGCACCTCGACGGGTGTGCGCTTTCAATGAGGGGCTCATAGTATCTGGCGGAGTTCCGTAGACCCTTTGTTCCTTATCCCGGTCGATTCTACGCAAGGACCGTTGGACAGAGAAGGCTCCCTCCGGGGAATGTTTACCCCTGTAGTAGTGTGAGGCACCTATACCAAATTGGATAAACTTCCAGCCCAGCCCCGTCCCGTTCTAGAGTAATGTGGTTGCACGGGTTAATTGCGCTAGCTTCAAAACTAGCCAGCCCGGCTGTTTTTGTAAACATTTTTCCTCCATCTTTTGTCCAACCTTTTTGTAAAACAAAACCTTTCTCATTTTTTTCCAAACCACTTGGTAGGCCAAGCCTCACCAAGGTTTTCTCATAAAACATTTTTGTTAATCCTTTTCTGGGGTCTTCCCATCCTAAACTTTTGCTTTGGCTAAAACGGAGTCTCCAAGGGGTTATGGTGTTAAGTCACAATCTATCATGCTAGGGACAGGTAGGTATCATAAAAGTGGGTTGTACCTAGCGGTACTAAGGGGTAATGGTTTGGAGGAGACAAACATTCCCCACATAATATAATATAGTAAAATGATGCCATTGGCATAAACGGGTAGATAAAACATGCATAGATAAAATAATAGGACAAGGCGTATTAGCAAGAAGAACTACTAGAGAAAAGGCTATAGGAGACATGCTTATGCGAGGCACATTTAGACATATGCGCCTCCTATAAAAATAGGCGAGGCGCACTTTGCGATATGCGCCTCTAGTATAAAAATAGGCGAGGCGCATATGATAAGAATGCGCCTCCTATAATCCCTGTACGGACGGAATCTAGCAGCCCCATATTATGCGAGGCGCATTCTAGTCATATGCGCCTCCTATATATCAGACAGGCGAGGCGCATATGGACAGAATGCGCCTCACATATTCTGTGTGGGCCCGCGTGTTGGTAGGTGCACGAATATGCGAGGCGCATATGGCTATATTCACCTCCTATATTTGATAATATGCGAGGAGCATATGGCCATATGCGCCTCAAGTAACTCATGCGGGCCCGGGCGGTGGTAGGTGGCCGCATATGCGAGGCGCATATTGCTATATGCGCCTCCTATATTTTGAATTATAGGAGGCGCATATTGTGCAATATGCGCCTCGCATAAGCTGGCACCACTTTTTTCCAGCTTTTTGCACATGGAGGCAACTACCACCCCACTCACTTGTGTCACTTCTTCCTCCTCCACCAAGACAAATCTGGTCGCCCCCTCCTCCTCCCCACCTCATTTCCCCCATTGATTCACCATAGAAGCTTGATCAACATCCATTGGTTTACACCCATATGTAAGTGAAGTCTCTTGCTCCTCTAGATCTACAACATGTCCATTTACTTCTCCTCCGGCTCTCTTGCGCAAGTCGTTGTTGGAGGAAGCGTGAAGGCGTTGCTTGCATGTATGCGCGTTGTCGGAGACACCGACTATATGATTGTGTTGTGGTGCTACTTTTTGTGCAGGGATTTCATTTGAGATGCCAATGTTTCGCCGGAATGTCGATTTATTTCTTTTCCGACGAATTTCTGGCACTCGCGGATGTCCTCTTTTTAGGGGAGGTCATGCCGAATTTTTCCGACGATCCACGTCCATATATGCTCTAATTATTCTCTTGCTCTTTGTACCACACAGGCGGCCATGGTCCGACCACTGATCAACAAAGCCCGCGTGGATAGGTGGATGGCATGCGCGAGGGCCGACATGGAACGTGCAAACATGACAGAGATAAGATGTCCATGTCGGGACTGCAAGCTGATGTATCTGATAAGGCATGATTCCGGAATGCTGGAGTCGCACCTGCTCGACGTAGTTTCATGGATGGCTACACTCGATGGATACGTGATGATCATGAAGATCAAGATGCCAGTGATGATCACGAAGATCAAGACGCCAGTCACGATCACGAAGATCAGGGTGGTGGCACTGGACATGGACACGAAGATGATCAAGGTGGCGTCGGGCATGGACACGAAGATGATCAAGGTGGTGCCGACCATAATTCGAGCTGGTTGCGAGACCCTCATGTCCAAGATCTGCTTCTCAAGGAGACGAGTAACGCCAGAGCCGCCGGTAGAGAGAAGGCTAAACTGGAGCAAATGGAGAAAGACGCGGTCACTCCATTGTTTGACGGATGCAACGACGGGGATACCCGTCTAAATGTAACGCTTAGGGCTCTGGAGATGAAGGCGAAACACAAAATGACCGATGAATGTTTCGATGACAACATTGTATTCTGGCACGATATTCTTCCCAAGAAGGGGAACACATGTCCAACTAGTATCGCTGAGGCGAAGAAAGTTGTGTGCCCTCTCAATCTACCGCACTTGAAATACCACGTCTGCATAAATGATTGCATCATCTACCGGGGCGAGGACGCGGAGAAGACCACGTGTCCGGTGTGCAAGACCTCTCGATACAAGAGAGGGACCAAGAAAGCTCCTAGGAAGGTGGTGTGGTACTTTACTCTAACTCCTCGTTTGCAGCGGTATTTCACAGACCCTAAGGAAGCACAGCTCATGCGCTGGCACGCGGAAAGAAAGAGGCCAGAAGACGATGATTCGGAGAAGGAGGAAATGTTGAGGCACACTTCGGATGCTTGCCAGTGGAAGGCGTTGGACCTACAATATTACCAACATTTTGGGAAAGAGTCAAGGAACCTTAGGCTGGGCGTGAGCACTGACGGACTCAATCCGTTTGGAAGCCAGAGCAGCACACACAGCACCTGGCCCGTGTTTGTATGGATCTACAACCTCCCTCCCTGGTTGTGCATGAAGAAGAAGTACGTAACCATGAGTATGCTCGTTCAAGGGCCAAAACAACCTGGTACAGACATCAATCTGTATCTCACATTGTTGAAAGAGGAGTTGGCCACGTTATGGGAAGAAGGAGCCCGTACATGGGACGCCTCGAGACAAGAGTACTTTGACATGAGAGCGGCGGTGATCACAACGGTGCAAGATTATCCCGGTTACGGATACTTCTCGGGGCAGGTGGTCCAAGGATTCTATGGGTGCGTTAGGTGCAAGGATAATACAACGTACCGCCAGCTACAGAAAGATCCCGGGTCCAGGAAAACCGTTTTCCTTGGGGCTCGGAGGTGGCTTCCCAAGAATCACGCCTGGAGAAAGCTAGGACATCTGTTCGATGGGACGATCGAGCTCCGAGGAATCCCACACCAGAAGAGTGGCGCGGAAATCTACAAGATGTTGAATAACTGGAAGGAGTGCCCTGCGCCAGGAAAGACCCAGAAGAAGCCAGAGCCGTTGCTGAAGGTATGGAAGGCGAGGTCTGTTTTCTGGGATTTGCCATACTGGAAGATCCTCCGCGTGCCTCATAGCCTTGATCTCATGCATATCACGAAGAACGTGGGCGAGAGTCTGCTTGCCACCCTCCTTAACACCGACAAGACCAAAGATGGGCCGAAGGAAAGGAACGACTTGAAGCATATGGGCATCAGGGATGAACTTCAACCACCACCTAGCGATGATGAGGAGGAGGACGAGGTGGAGGAGACAGAAACACAGAATAGCCGTCGTCGCAAGGGGAAAAAGGTTAAGAAGGGAGAGGTCAAGCTCAAGGCCTCATGCTTCACTCTGAGTAAGAAGGAGGCCATACAGTTTATGAAGTGCCTCCTCGGAGTCAAATTTCCGAACGGCTACGCGGGGAAGATAAGCAGATGGCTAGACGAGGCGAAGCAGCGCTTCAGCGGGATGAAGTCTCACGACGTCGCCGTGCTAATGACGCGGGTACTCCCGGTCGCGATCCGAGGTATAATGGACAAGCACATCCGTGAAACACTGTTTGGCCTCTGCAACTTTTTTGACGTCATCTCTCGGAAGTCGATAGGCATTAAGCAGCTCACGGGGCTACAGGACGAGATCGTGGTGATAATGTGCGAGCTCGAGATCTATTCCCCCCCCGCTTTCTTCGACATCATCCTTCATCTGCTTCTCCATGTCGTGGAGGATATCGATATGCGCCTCGCATATGTGAAGTATAGGAGGCGCATATCATATGCGCTTCGCATAAGAAATACCCGAGGCTTGAAGCTAGAGGCGCATATGATATGCGCCTCGGATAGGCTTTTAGGTGCGCCTCGCATAGGCTTTTCTCTAGTAGTGAAGGTGGCTTGCCTGTGACCAGCGGGATGTCCCGTGACTTCTTTATAATACTGGAAAACCAAATACAATAATAATAAGAATACCCCGTTGCTTCCTTCTTCTCGATGTCACATAATCGCAACTATCGTCCTTATCAAGCATACATGCAAACAATCAATACCACATTGAGTACAAGGCATACAAACATCAAACCATACAGCAAGCAATGGAGAATTACTTGATATACATACGTAGGGTGTTGGAGGTATGATTTGATTGGATTGGGAGAAGATTTGGAGGCATAGGATAAAGGGATACTTTTGGATTTAAGGTCTAAGAACTACCTAGGAGAGGGTTTGTGAGCAAGGGCTTGATATGTAGGATATCATTGTATAAAAATGGTACCATCATATAAGTATTGATAAAATGAATCCAACAAAAGTGGTTTCACTATTTTATCAATTTCCATTAATTTATAATGATTTTTATAGTGGACAAAACTCTAGTTTTAGGAAATAATTTACCATACATAATATGTAGATACAAAAATAATTTCCTTGGTTTATTAGGTAGTATTTTATGGACTGATTCAAGAGAACTTGGATTGACCTCAAAAAAATTACCAGAATGCCCTTGAGAAAATCCCAAAGACAGTACTGGATGAGATTTGTCCTTTTCATCATATTTAATCTACAGAAGCTTTTGATGTGATTCCAAGGAAACATGTTAGGTACTGAGAGTAACATTCTATAGAAATTAGAATCATTCTTTTTTGAGTTACAAAAATACTATTATGAATTTATTGGTGAATAAACCATACACAAAAATGTTTAATTGACCATAATTCAATAAAGCTCAATAAATCTTGGGCTACTGGGTTTCGGGTACTTATTGGTATAGAGGTTTAATGGGAGTTGGAATTAGGTCAAAACCTCATTTGGGTTGACCTAGGGAATTTCCTAAAATAAAAAGGAAGCTGTTTTTGTTATTTTTGTTGTGGGTAAAACAGGAAGCAAATTTATGTGGGGCTAGTGGGACAGGAAAGGTATGTATAAGGTATTTCAATAACTTTTGGGTTCATTCCATTTGGAATTACCAAACTCCCTGTAAGCATTTATTAGTGGAAGGAATACACCTGGCCATTTTATTTTCTATGATTTATCTAATCAGTAATTTGGTCTAAAACCAAGTCTGCATGTTAGAGTGTGGGCTTAGGTACTGGTGAAAAATATTAGCTAAATTTATTTAGGCCATTTTTATTTTCAAAAAGATTAAAACCAGAAGGTTATTTTTCTGGATCTAGAAAAAAATGAATAAAGGAAATGGCTCATGGGCCAGATGTGGGGCACACTGGGCCACGCAGGGGGGCACGACCCACCCGAGGCGATCCACGTGCGGGAGGCGAAATTTCGAAAGGTCCTAGCCGGGGCCCAGCAGTTAGTGGCTCAGCGGGGGCAAAGGGGTACGGGGGATCCTGCGCCGTCCGATTAGAACAGATCTGACGACTCTGAGCCGTCGTCCAGCTCACGACGCGGCGGCGGGGAACAAACCCTAGGCAAAGGCGGGGAGCAACAGGGGCGCTTACCAGGGTCCGAAGAGGCGACGTGGAGGGGGTAGGCCGAAGAGGGGCACCAATGTGAGCTCGGGGAGGGCCAACACTGGGGGTTTTGGAGTCAGGGTTGGCCTAGCGCAAGGACGACGACGGTGCTTCCTCGGGGCTCGTCAAATATGCGTCCAGAGGCGGTACTGGACCAAACAAAACACATGGGGAAAGTCAGAGGATGTAGGGAAACATGGTAGGGGGACATGCAGGGCCAGGGGAGCAAGGAGGAGGAGGTTATGCTTGTTTTCGTGCTCGAGGCCGAGAACTTCTTGTTCTTCTTTTATCGGGCTAGGAAGAGCAGTAGAGGAGGGATGACTCTCTGGGGAGGTAGGTGGGAGTAAGAGGAGTGGAAATGAGCAGCGAGGGGAGGCTGGGGTGGCCTCTGGCCTATTTAACTCGAGGGGAGTGGTGTAGGGTGGGCATAGTCCATAGAGGGCTTGAGAGGGGGAGATGGCAAGGGATTGGCTCTTAGGGGTGGTGGAGTGGTCGTGTGGGACCAGTAGCTGTACCAGGGAGAGGGGGAAGGGGTGGAGTGGCTGCTTCCCTTTCTTATATCAAAGATTTTTGCAAGATGAATTCCCCCCTCTCTCTCTCCCTCACATGCTTCAAGAGCTAAAGGGCAAGGGAGAGGGACTGCTACAATACCATTCCATAGTGTAGCATGACCAGGAGGAAGTGATGGTGCTTTGGAGGAGTGCTTGGGAAGATTGGATGGGGATTTGAGTTGGTTTGGATCAAGTTTTGATTTATTTTTCAAACATGATCAAAGGGTAGCTTGTGAAGGAAGTTGGAAAAGTTGCATTGGGGAAGGTGATAAAAAGGTACTGGTGTGTGTATGGGGTCATTGTATAACCCTAGGAATTATTTGGGATTTTTATAAAGATTAAAACCCCATTTAGATGTATTTATTCAAAAAGGGCAGAAGTAGATTATGGAAGCTGATGTAATATTTTTACATTAGACAAGGTTGGTTTTTGATGTGAAATGGTTCTGAATACCATATTACACATTGGAGAATTTATTGGGATGGAAAAGTATTTTTAAGGAATTATTTCTTATTTCTGCCATTTAAGAAAAAGGGTAGAAAGAAATAATAAAGAATATCAAGAATATTTATTTTTGGTTTTGAAAGATAGGGTATGATATATAGAACTCAATTGTGAGATGAGTTGGCCAAGTTCTTTGGAGAAAAACAAACTTGCTTTTGAAGACAAGGTTTGGAGGATTTTGCCAAAAAAAGAATTTAATTGGTTTTAGGCTCCAAATAATTATGGAAATTATTTGGCAAGTGATTGTATTCAAGGTAGATGATGTATGCATCATGTTAAACCTTGAGTTTTGAAGAAATGTGGTGAAAAGGATGGAGACTAGATTTTTGGAGGATCTAGGGTTTGGTTATTTTTATGCTACCTAAACATGGTTGTATTTGTGATCTCAGAGCTCACCTTGGTACAAGGGTTATATAGATAGCTAGACCAAGTTATATAGATGATCAAGGAAGCAAGAGTTGGGCTTGGCTGCATTTGAGGTGGTCTAGAAGAGATGGCAAACTTTGTTGAAAATAAGGCTGCCATAACAGATACATCATGAAGCCTCCTAAACCATGTGGGTTCAAGAAGCACAAAGCTCCAATGGAAACAAGTGAAGTGGGGATTGGTAGGCCATGGTTAGTAGATCATAACCATGCAAAGATTTGGTCAAGGGGAGGTGTCATATATATCTGAGCTTTTGCCAAAGTAGGCAAGATGATAAGATTTGCAGAAAAGATTATTGTCTTGACTACAAAACCATCATGGATGAGTGGGAACCAGAATGGCTTAGCCAAGGTAAATAGTGGGCTTTAGTAGTACTAATGAGGTACTACAATATGGTTCAAATACATTCTCAAGGATGCACATAGGTTGGAAAAGGGTAGAGCTCCAAAGATTGAATCTAGATAAGAATTCCAGACATAGCCATTTTGGCAGATTTAGGGTTTTAGACTAGAGTGAAAGTGTAGATGATTTTGAGAGGATGCTAAGTTTCAAACTCATGATCAAGGAGATTATGTTGAAGTGTTAACTAAGTAGTTAGTATCCATGCTTAGATTGGGTCTAAGTTGGAACTATTATAAGGGATTATCCCTGGATTGATCTGATTAGGAGGGGAGATGATCACCTTAGTGGCTTAGGATAGATCCAGAGTTAGATGCTTGATATGAGATTTATGATCAAAAGCATAGATTGGGTCCTAAGGGATGAGCTACTAGATTAGCTCACTCTAGTTCCTAAGCAAACAATGCAATCAGCAGATCAAGGAAATTCATCGGGCAGCAGATCAAGGCAAGTCATCCTATCAAACTTGTCCAACTACTACTAGGGTTACCATCAAGCCTAGCTTGAGGTAGGGATGGGTATTTTGAATTGGTTATGTTTCTACCAAGATTGGAATGGAGAGGTTTTAGGAAAAAGGTTTTTGGAACACTAGAGATAAGAGTAGTTGAATGTTCTGTCTTGAAACATAGGGATATTGTATATAGGTCTCCATAGTTTTGTAAATAGAACTAGTAAAGTATTTTGTTTTGTCAAAGTCATCTTGGATCAGATTTTGAAATGCCAGAACATTTGAGAATATGAAAGATGAGCCAAGACATCTCTTTTATAAAATAGCTTTTGTCAACTAGTGTTGAGAGAAGAAGTATAGCACCTAAAACACAATCAGTTGCAAGAACACAAGCAAGCAAGTAAACAATCATTGCACATGTAACAAGAAAAAGTTTTTCTTCCCCCTGATTTTTGCCTTTTGGACAACAATTCAGGGTTGCTGAAATTGGGATGTTACAGACCTTTCCCCCATAAAATAATCTTGTCCCGAGATTAGGGAGGAGTTGGGTTGGGTGATAACATCCGCTTAGCAATTTCAGCGATGGAAATATTATGTGTTAGCAAGATTTACAAATAAACGGGGGTGGTCAGCTATGGGTCAGAGCTGAGTGGCTTCGGATTGGTGGTTTGGATTATACGAGTGGAAAAGACGTAGTATTTTCCCCTTAGGATGATTCTAGGTAGGTTGGCATCAACAGGATCCTTTCTTATTGTGGCTAAACGGCGAGTTGAGCCTTCTTTAAACTTTTAGCGCTAAAATCAGCTTCTCTGTCTTCTTGGTCTTGAAGCTCCAGGGGTGATGGCTGGGCTGTCAACTCTGCGATGGAGTACTTTCCTGAAGTGCCGATTGTCGTCCCTCTTGTAGAGTCGATGATTTCGGATTTTGCAGGGGTGGTCATCACTTAACTATAAATAGTGTTCAACTCTAGGGTTTTATCGGGTTTTTGGGCGGGAAAGACGTAGTCTTTCCCCTTAGAGCGACACTAGGGGTTTTTGGTGGGGTCGCCGACTTTCTTGATGGGAGTCGTGGGCTGAGACAGTGTCACATCCCAAAATTTTCCAAATTTTGAAATGTGAAAAATAAATAAACAAAATAAACAATTGTTGAAATTTAGGGTGAAAAGAAACTTTTTGCTTCTAGATTAGCTCACTCTAGTTCCTAAGCAAACAATGCAATCAGCAGATCAAGGAAATTCATCGGGCAACAGATCAAGGCAAGTCATCCTATCAAACTTATCCAACTACTACTAGGGTTACCATCAAGCCTAGCTTGAGGTAGGGATGGGTATTTTGAATTGGTTATGTTTTGAAGTAAGATAAGTACCTCTTGGTATTTCTACCAAGATTGGAATGGAGAGGTTTTAGGAAAAAGGTTTTTGGAACACCTAGAGATAAGAGTAGTTGAATGTTCTGTCTTGAAAACATAGGGAGATTGTATATAGGTCTCCATAGTTTTGTTAACAGCACTAGTAAATATTTTGTTTTTTCAAAGTCATATTGGCTCAAATTTTGAAATGCAAGAACATTTGAGAATATGAAAGATGAGTCAAGACATCTCTTTTGTAAAATAGCTTTTGTTAACTAGTGTTGAGAGAACAAGTATAGCACCTAAAACACAATCAGTTGCAAGAACACAAGCAAGCAAGTAAACAAAAATTGCACATGTAACAAGAAAATGTTTTTGTTCCCCCTGAATTTTCCTTTTGTAAAACAATTCAGGGTTGCTGAAATTGGAATGTTACAAAAGCAATTCCTTAACTAAAGCCAAGACTTATGGAGTATTGGGGATATGAGTTCTTGATAACATTCTAACTAAATCCATATCAAGCTATATCAAGTTTAATATCTATCTCATATACTTGATAAACCATTCCATATTTCCAATGTTTTATAAGAATTCTTTCATATGGCCATATACTTGAAATCTAATTTATTTTTCCAAACAGTAAGAGAAGTGTGTTTGGAGACAACTAATATCACCTCTGTCTCAGAAGCCACATCATAAAGGAATTCTACTATCCTACCCTAGATTGAGATATCATCCATGACCACCAATTTAAAGAAAATGTTCTTTAATCCTTGACCTTTAGCAATATTCATACATGACATAAGTATAGTAACTCCTCTAGAGTTCATTGTAAGTGCTTGTAGTTCAAAACCCTAAAGACTTACCACATGACACTAAATCACTTTGATCACTTAAGTAATACTTGTCACAAAACCATTACATGATAATTTTCTACCAAAAGATCAACCACACTTAAAAAGATGGTGAATAACTATTTAAGGAATCCATTTTTGTCTACTTCAATATATCAAAATGTGATTGTTCACAACTAACATTTTGGTAAGAATATGTATTAAGCTATGTCCACTTTTATACTTGTTTTATCTACATCAATAAAACCATTTCCTATTGCTAGCTAACCACAAGAATATTCTTAAGGATATTTAAACTCTATTTCTTAATTTCCAAACACTAGAACTAATTGGGTTTAAAATAAAGGATATTATAATAACAAAAATCATCATAATATATAAAAAGATACTATGTCTATCATTAATCATCTTAAATCTTTGAGATTACATTTATCAAAGTGCAAATAAAATCATTTTTATAAGACCCTTACATAATAAACAAAACCCTAAAACTTAAGCCCTAATTTTTCTCATTATATATACACATCTCTCAAATAGTTTGAATTTTTAAAATACTAAAAAGTAGGGAAATCAATTAATAATATGAACTCTGAAATATTTAGAATGTTTACAAAAAGTTTTGGTATTTTGAACCTTGTAGAAATTCTAATTGAAAAGGGTTTTATAAAAACATAAATAGTAAAAGAAAAAGAAGCAGCACAGTCTAGATCTGGACCGAAGCCCATTCCCTCTTTATCTTATATGTCACCCAAAGTCGCATCATCCCTTTCTTTCGCTCACTTCACCAAGGCCCAACAACATCCTTGTGTGGCCCAGCCCAACATACCCTTTCACTTCTTCGTCTTCCCCTCCGACTAGAAGCAGCTGCCTAGCACCATATGCGCCGTCCACCGCTGCCGCCACAATTCGTTTCGCCGCCACCATCATCTAGAGGGGATAAGAAGGCCACAACAATGCTCTCTATCTACCTCATACTCATTCTCTTCCCATATCTCTCTAGAGCTGTCTCTCGACCCCATATGCAAACCCTAGTCATAGTAGCTAGAGCCTGCTATCGCTAGTGGCCACCCCACGCCCCTCCGAGTAACCCACGAGCTCCTCCTCACTCTTCTCATTATCCTTGTTGAAGCACGCAAGCCAAGGTGGTCCTAGATGACCGAATCATGATCGTCTTCTCCGTCTCTGGTCACATCTCATCATCATACTGGTCCTCGATTCTAACCTTCCCTGGTTTCCCCAATGCCACCATCACGACCGTGGTGAGTTCATCGATCTCCCAGTACCCTCTAACATGTTTGTATTGATATACTAGTACCCTCAAACCTGTTCATATTGGCCTATGTCACTCTGCCGATGTCGGCCATCATGCACCGCCACCGTTTGTTGTCATCCACTATGCTCGGGTGACCATTTTATAGCAGCGCAGCCGCCAATAGGTTCTCCTTGGTCTCCTCGTTCAAACTATACACTTAGCTCGTGTTCATGTGCTCGCAATAATCATTGTTAGTGACCATCTGGGGGTGGTCGACGTGGTGATTTCATGCTTACATCACACCCGTGCCATCCCTTGCGCAGTCAATAGATTTGACTTGGTTAGTGCCCTGGTGGCAGTTGATGTGGTCCTAACCCCACTAGTGAGTGACCGTGGCTAGAGCCAGTCATGGTACCAAACAGTTAGATGCGCACGCTGACATCAGGATGATGTTAGTCCAACTTAATAAGTAATTTTAATTATTTTAGAAAATTTAAAAATGAATAAATTTAATAAGATCAATGTGTTTTATTATACAATTCATAAAATCATATATAATATATCAAAATATGCAGATAAATAAGATCTACAATTTTAAACTATAATCATACATTATTAAATTACTTAACTAAATATTTATCATATACCAAATATTTTATAAATAAATAAATCTTAGAAAAATCATATTTTATTATTTAAAAGTTAGACAAATACATGTAATATTCAAAATTTATCACAAAAATAGTATCTACATGTTAAAAATATAGTATTCTACTTTTGAAGTAAATAAAAACCGAATGCTCTAATAACTTGAGTTTAAACCTTTTATTTTATTCAATTAGTTCATAAAAATTAATATCACTATGTTCATGTCTTTTCCATTATCAATTTAAGTTCTAACTACAGTAATAATCTCAATTGTTGATAGTATGAAGTAAAAATATTCCAAAACATCTTAAATCCATTTTCTAAGATCGTCATTCAAAAATATTTGTATAATTTTTTCCAAAGGATTTTATTCATTTATAAAATCATCAAAATAGTATTTTTTTGGCTTATTAAACATATTTCTCAAATAGTTTATGAATGTATTCAAAATATAAAAATATTTCTCAAATAGTTCAACTAATACCATTTCCATGTTGATAAAATATAATTCCTAATTCCTAAGTGGATAAAATATTCCATCCACTTATAATGTTAAGAAAACACCACTAAAATAAAATTAATACTACCTTTATGCAACTTTATGAAGTATTATGAAATAAAAATAATATGGTACCATCTCATATAAATGATCGACAAATTCCAAATACAAGTAATATACTTAACTCCATTGTAGCAATTATTTTCTTCCATGATAATTAGAGTTAGGAAGAAACCCTAATAGTAGTCAACTTTAAATTTAAATGATTTTACTTGTTTAAGTCATATTTTCTTCAAAAGTTATTCTTTTAAGATGCATTAAGAATAAGATGTAGCTATTTCCTTAGAAGCTCTAATAGAATAATGATGTTTATATAAGAAGATTTTAACCGTGTATCAACACTTGGGTGTTATGTTGTTGTATGCTAGTTTCTTATACTTGTAAGCCTTCTCACACACCATGTCACAAGACTAATAAGAAGCACACGTGTGAAATTGATCTAAAAGGACAACACATCCCAAAGAAATCATGAAAATCTCACAAACCCTAGATCATCGATGTTATTCCATGGATTTTGAGTTTAAAACATTGCATAGCATTAATTATGCATAATAGTATCTTGCTTATTTAAACATTAGTTCTTACCAGACCAATGATGTTGTTTTCATATATTGGAGTTTATATTGTCTCAAATACCCTGAGTGCATAATCTGGCAATTACAAAAGGCAAGTCCATACTTGCTCATGTACTTTGGTTTCTTTCTATCAAGTATTTGTAATCTATTATTTTTATCACCTACATTTCAAAAAGGATGGCAAAAAATACTATTTTCATAATTGACTTGAACTACTGGTTACTGATCCGAGGTGGTCAGCTATCTATTATGACTGGCAATGGGACCACCATTGCATAGGAAAGTATAACGTAGGACTTAACAACCAATGTCGCCAATGATTCTTGCGCCGTATACTACGCGTTAACCATAAGATCTGGGATAGGACGGAGAAGTCAGCTGGATCTTCTTCCTTTCGTATGTCAATGGATGACTGGGCCATGGCTAAAATCCCCACAGTGTGGTTTAATTAGTAGAGGATTATACAGTAGGTGGGTGGGACCCATCAACGTCCCATGGAATCTGGTATCTATGATGGATTGTGTGCTTCTGGCTGTAATTGGAAACAAGTTTTATCCTGGGTCTGGCATGCAATCCAATGGGAATGCGGGGTCACAGAGAAGGGCAGCGATTGTTTGGGGTTCTTATACTGGGCCCCACACCAAAGGAAATGTGGACGGGAAAGATCGCCCAGTTGTGCAACATGGACAAGGATCTCTTATAGGTACAGCAATGCACCTCTATAGAGTGTATAAAAATGTGTCATGTTACTCTCTATTCTAGGAAGGAGCTACGAATATGACAAGAAAGGAACTCCATGAAGTTCTAGTAAACCTGCGAAGGCTGACGAACATAGCTTTTCAGTATAAAAGCAACCTGTAAAGAAATGTTTATGAAAACTTGCTTATCCTATGACCTATGGTCTACGGCTGCAGATAGTGCATAAAACAGTCCTTTTTAATGAACTTGCTGAGTATGCTTGTACTTGATGTCTGTGATAATACAACACTTTTTAGCTATATAAATTGTGTCATTTGCGTATCATATCATGCTCCATCTAACTATTTCTATGCATGATATGCATGATTACTTGTTTTCATTACATTCAATATGAGTTTTGCACATTTAGTAGTTTAGGTATAATTTTATCCCTCTTTCTTGTCTTTAACATGTGTGTAGGTGTTGATGATGATTATGGATAAAATAAAGGTAAAAGGAACAAAGAGAGTATAGTATGGAGCAACTGCAGGACCAGACTTAGCCATTTGAGGTGTTGGAAAAAGTGAAATTTTCCAACTTCAAAAAATAAAGATCCAAGACCATGGGGTTGTAGCCCTCGATGAGACGAATCCAATGAGCCCAAGAACGCCCAAAACGAGTTCATATAAAGAAATGATGACCAAAATACGAAAGAGTCTGCAAGTTCAACGACCAACAATATGGCCGGAGCAAAAATGCCGGTCGTATAGTTGTGGTCGTATAGCTGCGAAAAAGGTCGCAAACGACGGGATTTCGCCCCCGGAGGCTCCAGAACCTTCCCTATGTCATATGATGGTATTGGGGGGAACCCTAGCGCACCCCCAAGGCCTATATTGTAACATCCCAAAAATATTAAACTTGGATCATCAAACTCTAATCATCAAAATTAGGGTTAACAAAAACTTTTCCAACTAAAATTATGAAAGCATTCATATGTGTGTGTATTCAAATTTGGATTCTTTTGAATTGCCATGGTTTTGTGTATCTTTGATTGTAAAAGGATTCTTAGGTGAAATAAACATCATCTAAACAATCCCCAAACTTTTCCCAAAGGCAAACAACTCAAAATAAACAAATGAAGTGAATGGTCATTTTTGCCAAATTAACTCTCATGCCTACTTTGGCTATCTCTAGTTTTCAAAACTCAATAGAAACATTTGTGGAACTTTGCACCCCTTGTTAGTACTCATAATAAGGTACCAATGCCCACTTTGTGATCATCCAAAAACATTCAAATGCTAAGTTTAAATGAGAGTTTAAAATTGAATCTATCTCATATGGGAAGATCCCACTATTTCAAAAACCACTCAAACAAGTTCAATTTTCAAAACCCAAGCAGCCGCAGAATCCTCAGCACATGCCTAGCACACCCACCAAAAATCTTTTCAAAATTCAAAAGTAAGTTTCTTGCGGCCATTTCATCAAACAGCTTGCAGACTCAAATAAAACAAACCACAAACACTATAGTGTGCAGTAAATTTGGCATAACTTGTTCCCTCTCTGGTTGCAACTAGTCTTTAGTAGATCATCTAGATCATTTGTAAACATCTAGTACCACTGTGAGCTTGCCTTGCCATCAATGGTGAGCAGGCCGAGCCTCACCATGCCACCCCATTGTCGCCGGCCAGCTAGCAGCAACCCTAGCCTTGCCAACGTTGTCTGGAAGGTAGCCAGCACCTCACCGCCGCTCACTGTCCCCTCCCCAAGCCAGTGCAAGCCATGGACCACCAGGAACACCGCGCGCCCAGTGCCACTGCGACATGCCGAGCCCGCCCCAGAGCGCCGCACCCGGCACGCGTGCACACGCCGCCCCTCGACCGCAACCCGTGCCCACCGCTTCGCCATGATCCCAGGAACACGCTAGACACTCCCATTCGCCGCCCCGTGCCTCACAACCACCGCTCGCCGTCGAAGACGCCGCCTCTGCTGCGCAGAGAACCGCACATTCCCGACCGATTGCCACCGCCCCTAAGCGCGCATTTAAGCTCTTGAGCATCACCAGGAGACCGCCCGTCGACCGCCAACCTCAGCCATGCCGCTATCGCCCGTAGCCATGTCGCCACCGTCGCCTGCCCATCCCTCTCGGTCTCGCCGTCGAGCCTATAAAAGGAGGCCACCCCTAGACATTTGAAGCACACCATTCCACTCCCCTCACCTCACTGATCATTCCACCCTCTAGCCGGAGCACGAGGAGCAGCAGCTCGCCGGAATTGCGCCGGAGTAGACCGCCTCTGGAGAAGAAGGGAGCCGTTGATTTCGACCACCCCCGGAGCTGCCTCGACCATCCCTGAGCTCGCCGTCGACCACTCGTTCGTTTGACCGCCTCGCCGTTGTCGCTAGAGCCCTGGTATGCCCCCTATGCACCCCCACTGAGCGTCTAGGGTTCGAGCTCGCCGGTGACATGTTCATCGTCGATGACGATCCCTAGCTGTCGATCTTCCTTCTAATCCAAAAAACCACACAGCCCTGTACCACTTCGCGTGGAACCCCCTGTCAGCTGAGCCCCGCGCTGCGGAGTGACACTGGGCCGGCCCATTAACCTTTCCCGCGCAGCCCAACCGTTTGAATTTAGATTTTTCTATTTTAATTCAAACACAGTTCTGTACCTATATTCAAAAATCAACCCATCTCGATTCAGTGAACCAAATTGCATGAAACCAATTTTGTTAGAAAGGTACTGAAATGCTTAATCCAAGCCCGTTGGATTTAAATCATTTGGATCTGTAGATCAAACTTGGTAAAAATATCAATTCAGAAGCTTTTCAACATTCAAACATTTTTAAAAATTCAACCATAATAGCTTTTGAGTTGATTCCAACTCTCAAAAATCACATTTGATCATACCTTTCAGAATATATAAAAACATATGGGTTTACTTACATAAATAATGTTAAAGTAATAAAAGAATGCCACATAGGCATTTCTAGTCACTTTAATTATTTAAAATAAAAAGGTTAAACCTTATTAAATTGTGACACCACTTTAAATCACATTCCCATGTACTGAAATATGTGGTGATGACATGTGTCAACATGATCCCATGTTTGAGTTGGAGAATATTAAATCTTAAGTATTTTTTCAATAAGTAGAAATTACTTTTCTAAAAATAAATCAAATAAGACAAAAGCTTTAATCTTGTAAGGTTAGTGATGATGCTAGATCATCTATAGTACACATTTGTGTGATGATTGAAAATAGTTAAGTATTGTTTGGTGATTGTGTACCTCGTATTTATTTATAGACCCTAGTATCGACCAAGGATATGCGGAGGAAGGAGGATACTACGAAGAAGAAGCCGAGGAGAACTTTAACCACTGCTCTGCACAAGGCAAGCTAACACTTGCAATTATCAAAGTTAGATAACCTATGCAATGCACTAAGCATGCTTGGTTGGACACATTTGATGATACCCAATCCTAGTTTTACTTGCAATCTTTATACTTTGCTTCTTTATCAAAGCTTTCTCTTAAAGTTTACTTAAGTGACTTGCAGATTCTAGGAAGATAATTCAAGGTTGCATAAAGAGCATTAAATTTGGCCTAAGCTAGATAATCTTGATGTCATCCTAAGGCATGAGATTGAATTTAATTAATCTCCACTTGTTTACCACCCCTCATTTGTACTTACCCCACTTGTAGATGCTAGTGCTAAGCATAAAACTTGATCAACTTTAGATGGGAATACTTGGTGAAAATGGTTATGAAAACCTTGGAATGATGAGTCATTCCACTAAAATGTTTTGACATGTGTTTTCGAACACCAGATGATTTTGATGATGAAAATGTTGAGGCATGAGCCTTAGCCCTTTATAAAACTGATGGTTGTCTAGATGCGATACCATTCCAATTTTACCGTACAACCACAATACCCAAAATTGGGTAGGGCTTGACTAGAAATTTATATACCTTAGTATGGGTTCCCTCACGGCCAAGGTCTGAGCTGAGGCTACCTTACGAAGATTGTCCACCTGTGCAGTACCCAAGATGACAGTTGGTCATGGTTGGGAGGCCAAACTCACAGGAGAGGTGCCTATACTAGGGCGTGTAATTGAAAGGTTAGGATTTATTATCCGCATACTGAGTATGGTGAATTCAGGATTTGTTCCTGACGGATTTATCGAATGTTGTGGTGAAAGTGTACAATCTCTGCAGAGTGTCAAACTATTCGAATAGCCGCGTCCGCGGTTATGGACAGTTGGAGTGGCCATACTGTTCCCCCGTCAGATGTTTTTAAAATGACTTGTGAAATAAATTGAGACTTTGACTTGACCACAACAGGGTTGTGATATGAAATTCAAGTTCCCACTTAGGTGTTATAAAATTTCAATTAGCTTTCTTTCCTTCTGAACTTAGTAGAGGTAAATCTGACTTTTTGCAAAACAACCCTAGAGCTTAATTTCCTAATACAAAAATGCCCTTAACTTGTTAGTTTTAGTTTGCGAGAACTTAAAGAGTACTCATGGCTTTGTCCCTGGCTATTCCCGTGGCCAGACTATGAAGAGGAGTACCAGGATGATGGATCGCAGGAAGGTTACGATAACTAGGATCATCTCCCATCGTCAGCATTGCCTGTGACCCCGAAGATGGAGCTTCACATATGCTACCTTTATTATTACGTTGTTCCGCTGCTTGAGTTGTATTAAGAACTGGATCATGAGATCCTTATTTGTGTAAAACCTTATGTATGGTTTGTAATGGATGATGTACTGTGATATCCAAATCTGTTATGTCTCACAAAAATGGTAATCCTGGGATTGCGATGTATGGCATAACATGCATCTGGGATTAAAAATCCGGGTGTTGACATATCTATAGGAGGGAGGAGTCAAATAAGAGAGGAGGAAGCCACCATACACCATATACAAGATCTAGATCCCATCTAACGCCTCCACAGCGGTGCCCTGCCGCCGTGCCGCCTCCATAGCCTCTCAAGCTCCACCAAGATCCAATCTCCATCAACACCATCAAGCCATCCAAGCAACATGAGGAGGAGAAGGAGGACGAAGCCATCACCACGCTGTCACCACCATCACCGTGCCTTCATCACCATCTCCATCGCCGATACTCCTCCATCCTTCCCCATCATGGTCTCCGTGATGGGTTGTAATATGGCTTGAACTCCCTTTTATTAATTTGATGATGATTTTAGTAATTGAAGTGTGGTGTGTTCTTGTTAATTAATATGTTTGCGTTTTTTCTTTACATTGTTCTATTCATGCTATTATTCTAGTGATTGGAGACGTCCAATCCATTGTTGAGGAATTTACTAGGGATTCACAGAGTGTCACAAAACTTATCATTAGTCTCTACTCTTCCATGGGTACCTGACAAGTCCATGGGTAGAAATAATAGGCTATTTTATATAAGTGATTTGCGAAGGCAATAGCAGCTTAGGATGCACCGCCCAATGTTCCCCAAGATCACTCATGATTAGATAGGTATAGTGTTGCGAATTGCTTGACCCCAAAGTGATAGATGGGGATATCTTGTGACTAGCACACTACTTGCTTAGGAGTACGGTTGTCCATAGAACTTAATGCCTTTGCTCTGGTTTACCTTGATTGGTCTTGTTACCTTAATACACTATTATCTTACGAGATGACCCATGTCCGAAGAGGGTGTGGACAATTGAGTTGTCTAGTTGCCACTTACCAAAGGTGGGAGACAACATTATTTGAGGGACCACCACAAGTACAGTTTATAGCTATTCCATAAGCACTTATCATGCACACCGGTATACAAAACATTACTCGAGGAATCATAGCATTGATATTTCATATCATTGCATTCACCTCTTTCCAGTTTTACTTTTGTTCTAGTTTTCTTCCATTTCCAGTAGTAGTTTTTACAATCATCTTAAAATAATTTATCCTAGAAACCTATAGAGTAGAATATTTACAAACCATGGTTTGGGTGCGAACTTGGCCGCATTAACAACGTGGTTGCGGGGTCGTGTTCGCCGAGCTCCCATCGGGACAAACTCTTTAAACATTTGCTTCTATAGGTACTGCAATAACCCTGTTATTGGTGCAGGAACCTAGTCATCAAATTGGCGCCGTTGCCAGGGAGCAAAGCGTTTGGTTATCTACTCGCACATAGTTTATTTCCATTTGTTTCTATTATCTTACTGCTTTCTTTTATATTGAAAACAATAAAAAAATTACAAAACCAAAAATTTATAAAAACTGTTGCTACTAATCATGTCTTCTGAGATAAATTTTGTTCAACAGATAATACAAGAATTGGAGGAGATAAAAATTCAAGTTTACCAAGCCTGGTTGCTAGACATAAGCTGATAAAAAAATTGCTTGACCAATTGGAAAGGCATTCATTATGGTTGCGTGCTAATGATGGATCTTATTGCACAATTTGTATAACAGATGACCAGCTTAATTTTTAATGTAAGTGTTCCAAAAATCATACTCTAGCAAATTATAATAGAGATAAATCATATGCTAGTTTGGAATTATATGAATACATTCTTTTCAAACGTGCATCTAAAATGGTATTTAGACTAGGAAGTGTTGATGTTGAAAGTGAAGCACTTGATGGAGTTTTTAATTTAGTATACCTCATATTCCTCTTTTGAAAAAAATAATTTAAGTAATAATGCATTGGTATTATATTATTTTGAAGCGGTCTAAAACCGCCATGGAGGAAGATAACCTTTTGCAGGACTCACTAAAGAGCAGAGAGGAAAAAGAGCACAAGGGAGAGGAGGAAGAACAGATTGATCACCCGCTCACACCTTTGAATCCTACTTTTGGTTCTATCATTGCTATTTAAACACTAGTCGATGAAAAGGAGGAACAAAAAGGTGAGGTTGACAAAGAGAGTCACACTACAACTTTTGTTAGTGGTGCCTCTCACTCTACTAGTGATTTTTATGATGTTAAAACTGTTGATAATTGTTCTGCGGAGGCCTTGTGCCTAGACACTCATATGTAGAGCATTAATAATAATGAACTAGAGATAGAACCTTGCTATACTAACATGCAGGGTCCCGAACTCCCGCTATGAAAGAAGAGTACTATGAAGTGTTTCCCTATAGAGGTAACCAAGGTAGATATTTAAGAATTTTATATAAATCTCAAATCCTCTCATTGCAGCTATACACGAAGGCATTTTCACCATGCTTGGTGCATTAACACTCGCTTAAAAGCGAGAACTTGTTCATCTACATGATGCCGATGCACCGTAAGAGGGTACGAATCCGACCGAACTCTACTCCAAGATGCTCCAAACTGGTATGTATAACAACACCTCACGTCGATATCCCTTGGGATCCAGGTGGGTAATGTATGGAGCATCCTATCCTGGCTTTATGGCTTTAAAGAGAGTGCTTCCCGGAAGGAAACCCGGAAGTCATTAGGCATCTTTCTTAGTTTTGTGTCTTGAGTCTAGTTGCATTCATGTTGCATTGGCACTTTTATTCTTTGCATGTATTGCTATTAGAGTAACCTTGTGGTAGTTTTCAAAAGATAGAATTTATTGTCACTATATTATGTGTTGCATAAATCGATTGTACTAAAATCCCGTTTTATACATGCTAATGTTGGTCAAAAATTAAAGTTGTCTTTTTTTCTATCAAAACATGGTGTTTCGCTTAGTTTCAGGTTAAGAAAGAATTCTCGAAGAAACATGTAAATTTTGGCGACTCAAGAAGGTTTAACGACCAACTATATGGTGGTAATAAAAATTCCGGCCGTATAGTTACGGTCGTATAGTTATCAATACCTTCAACAAATTTTGTTCCCAGGGTACAAAAGGTTTAACGACCAACTATACAGCGGTACCTTTTTGTTCCGGCCGTATAGTTGTCGCCGTATAGATATCGACACCTGCTTAGAATTCTTATTTAAGATTACTGCACGTTTCACGACCAACTATACGGCGGGAAATATTTTTCCGGCCGTACCATTCCAGCCGTATAGATGGTGTGACCATAAAATCGCTATGGGAAGGTAACCCTGGTATCAAAATTTTGATATACTTTCTCCCTACTTCTTCTAAAAACCTCGAAACTCCACATGGGATCTTCTCCCTTAATCGAGGGGAAGCCGAATATCTGTAAGCAATAAAAGTTCTACCTCAGAAACTACCTAGACTTCAGTTCTCTATAGAAGTTCATGTTTTCTTTTTAATTTCCTTTTATCGGTGGGGTAAACAAACTATGTTCGTATAGCAAACCGATGCGTTTTATTTTATGTGTTATTTTCGCAGAGACTTGAACCTTGAGTGACGACATGTATGGTAGTGCCAACCGTACAAACACTCACATGAGCCACTTTGTTGCTTTAATTCAATATGCCTACCTATTAATTTCTGGTAAAACTTTTCAACTCGAAACTCTTTAAAAAAACACATAGGGGATGCATACTCGTGGCTCGTATCCCGTTTCACTTGGACCTCATCACAATCTAGGATATGCATATTCTAGAACTAGTTTGTTGACTTAAGCGTGGTTCTTAGGTTGATGAACCGACTCAGTGGTAATTGTATTTTTATCACTTGTGATCTAAACCTGTGTCTTCAAAAACACAAAAATATTTTGTTTTCTTTTTAGTTTCTAAGCAGGTTCTCAAGGAAGGCACACCAGGCCATACCAAGAAACACATGTTGAAGCAAAGTTTATTTGTCCATTGAAAGAGAGGTTACTAGTACATCAACGGTAAAATGTGTCACCCTTGCTTTAACTTAAACTTGGGGAGGTAACCACTTCTTATACCCTCTTTTGATAACTGCATTTTCTCTTTTGTTTTCATGATCTTATCGAGTCGGTATTGAAAAGTTCTTATCTTGGGGAGGTTATTTTGCATGCATAGAGTCTTGTTCAACGTTCTTTATCTTAAAAAGTTTCATGCTATTTTGTATCCCTATTTTTTGAATGCTTGCTTAGGTGAGTTTTTATTCATATTTATATAAGGGATATACTTGCTCATGTTAAGCCCCATAGGAGACAAGCCATAGCTTTGATGCACCTTGTTCAACTTTTATCTAGCTTGTGAAGAATATTGTGGTCCTCTAAATATACATTGCCATGTTCTCTACATTTTGAAAAGAAAAGAAAAAATATAATAAAGAAGTCCTTTGAAACTTGCTAGTTGTCGTTTTCAGAACTGTCTTAAGTGAATGGTTATGGAGTAGCACGAACCCATAGTGTTGGAAATGATGGTCTTAATAGATGCTTACTAAGTGAATTGTAAAATAAGAAAGGATGTTTCAAAGTTTTGAGATTACATATGCCAAAATTTTGTCTTTGAAATCAAAGTGAGATATTGCTTTATGCGTGTCTTGCACCACTATCGCACAACACTGGATGCTAACAACTTCGCTGGCCTTTGGACAATCCAAAAAAAAGGAAACTCTTGGAGAGTTTGGCTATGAGTTGCCCAACATATGTACCAAAAAAATGCTATATTTGGGTATGTGGCACCCGGATTTACTGTCCGAGAATACCCGTTATGCATACAATTCACGTTCCCATGATTAGTGAGCCCTGAGCATAACCGACTAGTATCATTACATCATCCATAAAGTAACGAGTAAATAAACTTACAAAGGGGCCATTATGGCAATTACAACACAAGTAGCGGAAGTCTTCAGTGCAGAGACCGTGCCTTAACCTATAGGCAACTGACTGGAAAGACGACCTAGTTCGCATAGACTTCAACACCCTCGTTCCTTCTTAACATCTGCAAACTGGCCAAGTAAATAGCCAGGGACAATGCCAGTGAGTACTTTGAATGTACTCGCAAACCACCGAGATAAGGTAACAAATATAATGCATATTTGGCTGTGGCGAGATAGCTCTACACTATTGTTGCGTTTGAAAGACCTAACATTGGCATCTCTATATCTTTGTTAAAGAAAGATTTTTTGGAAAATATGCCTCCTTTTAGAAAATCTGGACATCTCCACATCCTTGTTAAAAAGGTTTAAAACAGTTTTGTAGTAAAATCCTTTAAAACATCTTCGACCATCTCTGGTCAAAACCAAACTCATTCTTATCCTTCCTCGTGACCAAGTCACATCCTTTTATTCATCTCAACATATCCGAAGGGTCCTCCTAGCACTTGCCTTTCCAACCGTCCTTGACCGTGGACACGGCTATTCGAATAGATTAGACTCTGCAGAGTTTTGCACTTTACCCACAAGAATCAATACATCCGCCAGGATAAAACCATGGCCTGCTACACACGGTAGACAGGGTTTCGGATAATCAAACCTAGACTTTTCATTTGTCCATCCCTAGCAACAGCGGATTTTCCTTTTGGGTTGTTCTCTCCGGTACGAGTATGGGGTACGACGACCCTGGTCCTTCCTCCCGTACTGACCCCTACCTCCAACCGTAGTTTGACCGGTAGCAATTGTGACAATAACTTCCTACCGTACTAACCAAAAGTCATACCGTCCGCGAGAGACTCAATTTTTGCACCGGTACCTTTCCCATTACAGTTCGGATTTCAGGAGTTTTCTCCCCTTTAGCGAGTACGAGCAGCCTCGGCTAAAGACCACAAACTACGAGCTATGCCCCAGCGTATGGGGTAATGTGGTTGCACAGATAAATTGTTCCGGACATTGGTTTATAACATCCCTTCTCTTTCTCTTGCTTGACTTTCTCTTCATCCACCTCATATCTTATTTTAGTAAAACCTCCACTTGGAAGCGATGCCTCTTCCAAGGGTTTTATTTTGAAAACTTTGTAATAGGGTAAAACACAAAATAGTTTTATTATTGAAAATCCGTGGGTTCCAAGAGGGAAGATGCTAAGCATCTTAGCCTCGATCTAAAGGGGTAAAAGTAGGTGACAATGGTGTAGGTGTCCTAAAGGACACTCATCCATAACGTGGAGGAGCCAAGTTACTCACGCATTTTATTTTAAACAAAACATGCATTTAATCATGAGATTCATAAACAGGTATAAAACAATTGATAAAAGGGAGTAGGTTAATATAGGAGTTCAGGAATGGTGGCTTGCCTATGACTAGCGAGATGTCCCTTGCCAGCGTTAGATAACCAGAATCCAATAATAACAATAATAAGAATAACCCGTTGCTTCCTTCTTCTCGGCGTCACACAATCGCAACTATCGCCGTTATCGAGCATACATGCAAACAAACAACACCATAATCATTACAAGGCATACAAGCATCAAACCATACAACAATCAAAGGATAATTACATGATATACACCAGTAGGAGGTTGGAGGTTTGTTTTGATTGGATTGGGAGAAGATTTGGAGGCATTAGGGAGAGGCTCCCTTTGGATTTATAGTCTAGGAACTACTTAAGAAAGAGTTTGTGATTAAGGACCTGATATGTATGATACCATTGTATAACAATGATACCATCAGATAGGTATTGATAAAATGAACCCAACAAAAGTGGTTACACTAATTTATCAATTTCCCTTGATTTATAATGGATTTTATAGTGATTAAAGCTCTAGTTTTAAGAAATAATTCACCAGAGCTGTTCTGGGGTTCCAAAACTTATTTCCTTGGGTGATTAGGCAGTATTTGATGGACTGAATCAAGAGGAGTTGGAATCTCCTCAAAATAATTACCAGAAAGCCCTTTAGAAATTCCCAAAGGCAGTACTAGATGGGATTTTTCTTTTTCATCAGATTTAATCTGCAGGAGTTTTGTAGGTTATTCCAAAGAGCCATGTTAGGTGAAAATACCTTTATTTAGAAATTGGAATCAACCTTTTTGGAGTTACAGAGCTAGTGTAGTGATTTTATTAGTGTGTCAACCATGCGCAAAAGAGTTTAATTCACTAAAATTTAATAGAGACTCATAAAATTATGAGCTGCTGGATTCCGAACGATATGGTTATGTGTGTCAACTGGGAGTTGGAATTAGGTCATAACCTCACTTGGTTTGACCTAGCGAAATTGCTAAAGGCAGAAAATGCTTTATTTTGTTATTTTTTCTACCAGCAAACTAGGAAGCAAAATAAGGTGGGGACAGTGGGACATGAAAGGTATGGCTTATACCTTCTAGGGAAAGTTGGATTCACTCTATTTGGAGATACTAAACTTACTGGATAATTTAATTGGTGAAAAAGACAGATCTTGGTAGGTGATTTATCATCTTTAATACAAACCTTATTTTGGTCCAAAACAGGATCTGCATGTTAGGCAAGACATCCAGGTACCCTAGGAATTTTAATCTAGCCATTTGCATTTATTTTGCAATTTAAAAATGATTTAATCCATCTGTCTAGAAAGAAATCTAGGGGAAAAACAAAAAGGAAAAAGGGAAAAGGGGCCACCGGGCCAGATCTGCTTGGGAGTGGGCCGTAGAGGGCTTCTGGCCCACCCGGGGGCGTGCTGCGCGTGGGAGCCCGTTCAAAGGCCGCACGGTTGGGCCCGCTGGTCAGCCAGAGCCAGGACGCGAAGGGGTATGGAGCGTCCGGGGCCGTTAGATCTAGTGGGGATCGACAGTCGCCAGTCGTCGTCCTCGCGGGAGCTCGCTGGCGGAGAGCAAACTCTAGGCGGGACTGATGGGGGGAGGGGAGCTCACCAGGGGCTTGGGGAAGGTCGTGGAGGCGATAGGGCGACGCGGTCGACGACGTCGGTCCAGATGAGGGGCGATAGGGAGGGATTGGTCGTCAGGGAGGGGCTCGCGTGACGGCGACTGAGAGGGAGCTCACCGGAGTTCGTCAGGGTGGCTCCAGGAGATGCTGCATGTCAAAGAAAAGGCCAGGGTTAGATAGGGTAGGAGGAGGGGAGTGCTGCAAGATGACATGCAGGGCCATGGGATCTCAGGAGGAGGAGCTACGCTCGATTTCGTGGAGGAGGCCGGAGCTTCTTTCTCTCTTTCTCTCGGGCCAGGCAGAGCAAGGGAGAGGGAGGGGAGCTCTAGAGAGGAGATGGGAGCGTGTTGGGGGCTAATGAGGGTGAGGGGGATGGCTATACTGGCCCGGGGCCTTATAAACCGAGAGAGGGTAGTGTGAGAGGGGCCAAGTCCATTTGGACAAGGGCAAGGGTTGGTGGCTGCTCATTGGGCAAGAGGGGAGGTGCTGTGGTGTGGTGGGGCCAGTAGCTCGACCAGAGAGGGGAGGAAAGGCTATGGCTTTTAATGCCCAAGATTTTTTTAGGAGATATGGCGCTCTCTCTTTCAAACAAACATAAAGAACAAGGGTGTAGGGGATGGGTACTGTAGTGCTATAGTGCACACGACCAGGAGGGGGTGGTGATGCTGTGGAGGAGTGCTTGGGAATATTGGGACTGGTTTGGATTTGGTTTGAATCAAGTTTTGCTTGGTTTAGCAAAATTGCTCAAGTGGGTGCTTGTGAAGGAAGTTGATAAATTTTCATTGGGAAAAGTGGTCAAATGGTACTGGTAGGTGGAGTAGGTCAAATAATGTCTTCATGATTTAAATGGGATTTTTCTAGAGAATATAATCCCATTTAAATGAACTTCTTCAAAAAGTGCTGAAGTAGATTATGGAAGCTAATATGATATTTTTACATTGGGCAAGCTTGGTTTTTGATGTGATATTGTCCTAAATACCATAACACTGATTGGAGAATTTTATTGGGATTTACTGAGGTGGAAAAGTATTTTTGGGAAATTATTTCTTGTTTCTGCCATTTAAGAAAAAGGGCAAAAAGAAATAATAAAGAATCTCAAAAATATTTGGAAAGATGGGATATGATATATAGGCCTTAATTGTGCCTTGAGTTGGCAAGGTTATTTGGATAAAAACAAACTTGCCTTTGAAGACAAGGTTGTTGAGAAATTGGTAAATAAGGGAAATAATATATTTTAATAATCCAAATAATTGGGGGAATTATTTGGGGATGCTTATAACCAAGGTAGATGATCTAAACTTGATGTAGGCATCATGGTCAACCTTGGTTTTGAAGAAGAGTGGTGAAAAGGGTGGAAACTAGGTAAGGAAGGATCTAGGGTTTAGTTATTTTGATGCCACCTAAAAAGGGTTGGGTTAGTGAGCTTAGAGCTCACCTTGGTACAAGGGGTATATGGATGGATAAACCAAGTCATATAGATGATCCTGGAAGTAGGAGTTGGGCTTGGTTGCATTTGGGGTGATCAGGGAGAGATGGCAAACTTTGTTGAAAATAAGGCTGCCATAACAGATACATCAGGTAGCCTCCTAAACCATGTGGGTTTAAGAAGCAAAAGGCTCTAATGGAAACAAGTGAAGTGGGGGTTGATAGTCCATGATTAGTAGATCATAACCATGCAAAGATTTGGTCAAGGGGAGGTAGCATATAGATGTGAGCTTCTGCCAAAGTAGGCAAGATGATAAGATTTGCAGAAAATATTAGTATATTGACTACAAAACCATCATGGATGAGTTGGGAAAAGAAGGTCTCATCCAAGGTAAATATTGGGCCTTTGTAGTACTAAAGATTTACTAAAATATGGTTCAAGTACATTCTCAAAAATTCACATGGGTTGGAGAAGGTAGAGCTCCAAAGATTTAATCTAGATAAGAAATCTAGACTTTGCCATTTTGGCAGATTTAGGGTTTTAGACTAGAGTGCAAGTGTAGAAGCTTTTGAGAGGATGCTAGGTTCCAAACACATGATCAAGGAGATGATGTTGAGTTAATAATTAAGTAGATAGGATTCATGCTTAGATTAGGTCTCCACTGAGTTGGAAACCATCCAGAGGGATTATCCCTAGATTGAGCTGATTTGGGGATGAGAAGTTTACTTGAGTGGCTTAGGATAGATCTAGACTTGGATGATTGTTATGGGATTGATGATCACAAGCAAGGATTGGGTCCTAAGGGATGAGATACTAGATTAGCTCACTCTAGTTCCTAAGCAAACAAGGCAATCAACAGATCAAGGCAATTCATCAACCAACAGATCAAGGCAATTCATCTTATCACCTATACACTACTACTAGGGTTACCATCAAGCCTAGCTTGGGGTAAGGGTGGGTGTTTTGAGTTGGCTATATCTTGAAGTAATATAAGGATCATCTTGGTATTACTACCAAGATTGGAATAAAAAGGTTTTAATAAAGGTTTTAATAAAGGTTTTTGGAAAACCTAGAGATAAGAGTAGTTGAAGGTTCTGTCTTGAAAACATAAGGAGATAATATATAGGTCTCCATAGTTTTGTCAAAAGGAACTACTAAAGTATCTGGTTGTGTCAAATTCATCTTAGCTCAGGTTTTGAAATGCCAGAAACATTTGAGAATATGAAAGATGAGACAAGACATCTCTTTTTGTAAAACAGTGTTTGTGAACTAGTGTTGAGATGAGGAGTACACAACTAATACAAGCAGTTTCTTGAGCACCAGCAAACAAGTAATCACACAATGCAACAAAAAGTTTTTGTTCCCCCTGATTTTTGCCTTTCTGACATTAAATCAGGGTTGCTGAAATTGGGATGTTACAGGGTATGCATTGGTATTCTCATGGGCCTGCGTTAATAGTAAAAATCGGAATACTCCTCTAACCATTATGAGAAATACCGAAAAGGGAAACCTTGGTAATGGTCACGAGTGTTCTTCCTAGCCTACATAGTCTCGATTAAGCATATACCACTCTTTTGGCATGGTCTCGTTACTAAGAAATAGATTTTATATGAGCTCAACAGTCGAAGTTTGCACTTGAGAGACTTTAATAGATGGCATGAGTGGGCACCATTGGAAAACTCTATCTCTATTTATGATTGACAACTAACTGTGTTCAGCTTTGCCTTATACAAATAAAAATACAAAAATATAATAAAATGTGTATAGAAGGATCACAAGTTTACTTACAAGCTAGATTTAGCTTTGACATGGGGCATAGAAGTTTTTGACTAATCTCTAGTGGTTTGGAATAATATAACTGAGCTTGCATTTCCTTGTATGATTATGTGCTCTCTTGCTTTGAGCTTGTAGGAAAAACAAAAATATGGTGCATTGATTTTCAATGATAAGCAAGATCACATCCATTAAGTTATCGATCCCTTTTGCTCAAGGACGAGCAAGATCTAGCTTAGGTAAATTGATGGTTCTGATAATACAACACTTTTTATCTATATAAATTGTGTCATTTGCGTATCATATGATGCTCCATCTAACTATCACTATGCCTGATATGCATGATTACTTGTTTTCATTACATTCAATATGACCTTTGCTCATTTAGTAGTTTAGGTATAATTTTATCCCTCTTTCTTGTATTTGAAATGTGTGTAGTTGTTGATGATGATTATGGATAAAACAAAGGAAAAAGGAACAAAGAGAGTATAGTATGGAGGAACTGCAGGACCATACTTAGCCATTTCAGGTGTTGGAAAAGTAAAATTTTCGAAATCCTCAAAATAAATATCCAAGACCGCGGGGTTGTAGCCCTCGACGAGAAAAATCCAACGAGCCCAAGAACACCCAAAACAGAGTTCGTATGAAGAAATGGCGACCAAAATACGAAAGAGTCTACAAGTTCAACGACCAACTATACGGCCGGAGCAAAAATTCCGGCTGTATAGTTGCGACCGTATAGCTGCAGAAAAGGTCGCAAATGACGGGATCCCCCCCGGAGGCTCCAGAACCTTCCCTAAGTCATATTACGGTATTGGGGGAACCCTAGGGCACCCCAAGGCCTATATAAAGGAGGGAGGAGTCAAAGAAGAGAGGAGGAAGCCACCATACACCATATAAAAGATCTAGATCCCATCTACCGCCTCCACAGCGATGCCCTGCCGTCGTGCCGCCTCCATAGCCTCTCAAGATCCACCAAGATCCAATCTCCATCAACACCATCAAGCCATCCAAGCAACATGAGGAGGAGAAGGAGGACGTCGCCATCACCACGCCGTCACCACCATCACCGTGCCGTCATCACCATCTCCATCGCCGCTACTCCTTCATCCTTCCCCATCATTGTCTCCATGATGGGTTTTAATATGGCTTGAACCCGCTTTTATTAATGTTATGATTATTTGAGTAATTGAAGTGTGGTGTGTTCTTGTTAATTAATATTTATGTGATTTTTCTTTACATTGTTCTATTCATGATATTATTCTAGTGATTGGAGACGTCCAATCCATTGTTGAGGAATTTACTAGGGATTCACGGAGTGTCACAAAACTTATCATTAGTCTCTACTCTTCTATGGTACCTGACAAGTCCATGGGTAGAACTAATAGGCTATTTGCTATAAGTGATTTGCGGAGGCAATAACAGCTTAGGATGCACCGCCCAGAGTTCCCCAAGATCACTCATGATTAGAGAGGTGTAGTGTTGCGAATTGCTTGACCCTAAATTGACAGACGGGATATCTTGTGACTAGCACACTACTTGCTTAGGAGTACGGTTGTCCATAGAACTTAATGCCTTTGCTCTAGTTTACCTTGATTGGTCTTGTTACCTTAATACACTATTCACTTACGAGATGACCCATGTCCGAAGAGGGTGTGGACAATTGAGTTCTCTAGTTGCCACTTACCAACGGTGGGAGACAACAGTATTTGAGGGGTCGCCACAAGTACAATTTATAGCTATTCCATAAGCACATATCATGCACACCGGTATATACAACATTACTCGAGGAATCATAGCATTAATATTTCATCTCATTGCATTCATCTTTTTCTAGTTTTACTTTTGTTCTAGTTTTCTTCCAGTTCCAGTAGTAGTTGTTACAATCATCTTAAAGTCATTTATCCTAGCAACCTATAGAGTAGACTATTTCCAAACAACGGTTTGGGTGTGAACGTGGCCGCATTGACAACGTGGCTGCGGGTCGTGTTCGCCGAGATCCCATCAGGACAAAATCTTTAAATATTTGTTGCTGCAGGTACTGCAATAACCCTGTAATTGGTGCAGGAACATAGGCACCAGTACTCAATCGTACCTTCTTAACCCTTGCTATATTCTAAAGCCGATGAAGATGTTGTCAACAAGAACTGATGCTTAAAGGAATCTTCACCAAAAAGCTCAAGTTCTTCAATGAATTCAATGGATTTAATATATACATCAAATAAAGTGAAGGCAAAGTTCCTAATTACATAAGAGTATAATCTCTAGCGATAGAACCTACTTCTATAGAGCATTGCAGTAGCCGCAATCGCAAGACAATTAGTATTAGAAGTTGACTTATTATTAGTATTGTTTATCAGTTGTTATTTTGATCTGGTTCTTCTTTTGTAAGATCTTTCTTCCTCTTTAACTCAAGTTGTTCTCTGGATCTTTTGAAAAGAGTTCAGTTGTAAGCTATAGTCATGTCTTGGACCCGTGATGTTTCTTTTGTACCATTCTGAGGCATGTAATACTAGTGGAACAATGTTTCATTGGTGATATGTAAATCACTATATTATACTGCATCATGTAGTGGTATGCCGTGTCATGACAAAAACCACTCAACACCATGCGATGAGCGCCATGCCCCCTTGCCCCTCCAACCAGGAGAGCTGCTGATGCCGCTCATCACCTGCCGAATTGCGGATGCTTGTAGAGCCGCCGGTGAGGGAGAACCTCCTCGACAACAAGACAGGGAGAGAGGGGATGACCATGCCTCGGTGGGATCCTCCTAGACCTCACATTCGCAGGACCTGCGATAGGTCCTAGAGGAGCATCAAGGAGAAGACGCCTAGACGTGCACCGAGAACCACTTGGAATGTCACTTCCACAATGACATTGAACCAGCAAGAGCTGGGCAGAGTGCCACCGCATTTGAGGCCAGCTACACCGCCTTCACCATGGAATTGCAGAGGGTCACTTCCCCCCCCCCAAGTTCCTACCAGATAAGTATGATGGGAAGAGCAACCTGAAAGACTTCCTACAAATATACTACACCGCCGTGTAAGAATCTGGGAGTGACGAGAGGGTTTTGACCAACCGGTTCCCTCTCGTCCTCAAAAGTGAAGCCCATGCATGACTCAATAACCTGCCCACGGGCTCCGTCAAGTCCTGGGAAGATCTCTGCGACCAGTTCGTAGGGTCCTTCCAGGGCAAAGTGCCCGGAACAGTCAACGACCTTCACAAGTTATGAAAACATCCCGGGGAAGAGTTGGGAAAATTCACTCAACGATTTTGCCAGGTGCTGCACACCATACCAAAGATCACCCCTAAAGCCATCATGGTCACGTACCACGTCGGCGTCAGGGACCCTCGCATGAGGGAGAATATGAGCACTCATGACCTTGAAACTACCCAGAGTTATTCGCTCTGGCCAACAAGTGCGCCCGAGCGAGGAAGGATGACTCCTTCCTAGTGAGGCCATCGACGAAGACGACGACCTCACCAAGAAGAACAATCGCAAGCGCGCGCCCGCAAAGCATGCCCTAGCAATTGAACTAGAGCAAAATAAGTCGAAGACACCTGAAGTGGCAACTGCCGAACATGGAGGCATGCCATGGTGGCCCATTCACAACTCACCAGCTCATGCCCTCAAGGACTTCAAATGGTTCAAGTCCCTCGTTAAGATGTGAACTCATGGGGACATCTTCATCTTCCTCAAGCCAGGCCACCGCGTGAAGGATTTCCCTGATCATCGATATCAAGAAGGCGGGAAGGGTGATTGATGACTGCAAGTGCACATATTGACTGTAGCTAGTTTTGAAATAAGAGTATCGAACCCACAAAGATCTATTTGGTTAAGGTCTTTATGCCCCTCATCACTGTCTACAAAAGGATTCTTGTAAGCTGCCTTTGATTTCATGTAAAGGGTGTTTGAAAGGTTCTTGGTTGAATGTAGAGAAGTAAATAAAACAAGTAAAAGAAAGCACGTAATGAAAGCATTGGAAACAGTGTTAGAACTAAATAAGTCTAAAGCATTCTCGGGGATGTAGGATACACCACTAGCATGTTATAATTAATCATAATTAGGATAAGCTATTTCTTGTGTCATGAAATGTGTGGAGAGAGTTCCATAATAAGATGTTCACTACAAGACTCGTGGTCAGTCTCTTTCTTGATTCAGGTAATGAGGTCATCTCTAAATAACCACTACGATGCCTTAGAGAAATCACTCATATAGACCACCACAATTAAGGGTTTCCCCATGGATATCATAATTAGCTTAGTGAATCTCTCTCTATTCCCCATTTGACCGTGTAGGTTATAAGCCAATGCTTGTAGTAATGGAAGTAACACCGGACATACTCCCATACAAGTCCTAAGGATATCAACCTCTCTTTAGTCCCAGAGGCAAATGATAAGTGGCTGACTACACATATGATAATCCTCAAGTGGAGGGGATCAACATAGTACGATTTGATAAGTATTTGAGTGTCGAACCCACGAGGAGCTGAAGGTAAACTATTGCGGTGACCCAGCATACCACTTCATGTGTAGTACACTATAGTCGTTGACATGACATCCACAGAACACCGTTCCATAAATATCACATCCCTCAGAGTGGTACAACAGAAACATTCCAGGTCCATATTACAAACATACACACATTATTATTATTACAATACCGGAAGTTCAAGACTTCCAAAAGATTCAAATTACAAACCAAAATATAAGTGTTTCAGCGGAAGTTTTGAATTTAACACTTAAAATCCAAATTGAGCCCAACAACTTATTGCTATATATTGTTCATGTTGCTCGGCTCAAGTGGCTACTAGAACTATAGAAATTATTCGGACTCTTGGAACTCTCCTCTATAGATGATATAGTAGTCCTCCCCTTCTACGGCTCCATACAGGTTGGGCTCCTCATAGAAGACCTCCTCCTGGCTTTCAGTTGCATACATTGGAGTATCTTCGGGATTCTTAGAGTCTAAGCAAGGATTCAAAGGAAAGGATGAGTAACATCGTTACCCAGCAAATTCATTATATGCAAGGTTGGAAGTTTGATGCTCTATCTACCACCTCAGACTATCAGTACTTGACACTATGCAATTTTCATAATTCTTTCGTCAAGGATTAATTTTCTTATAAAAATCTATGACCATCAGCCTTCATAGGTTGACCAGAACTTTCATGGAGTTCCTTTCCTGCCATGTTCGTAGCTCGTTCCTGGTACAGGGAGTAACAAGTTACAGTTCTTACACTCTGTAGAGGTGCGTTACTTTTCCCATGAGAGATCAACTTCCTTGTTGCACAACCGGGCGTACTTTCCCGTCCAAAATTCCATGATGTGGGGCCCGGTAGTTGGTCGAAGCCAATCACTTCCCTCTCCGCGACCTTATATGACTGCACGATCCTTCGGGTCCGGCTCACCTCCGTTAAGCCCCCTTTCGGGCAGGCTAAAAATCTGATGAGTTCCCGAAGACTCTATGACCTGGTGATGCCCGGAATAGTACCATTTACATGGACTATATCCATAAACACCATTCATGGATAATCTAGACACCAAAAGTGTGGGGCGTAAGGGTGCCCACCCATATGTTGGATCCGCACAAGGGATCAAAACGTCACGTTAAGGTCGTCTTGCCTCCATACAAGAGGAAAAGGATATAACTGACTTCTCCGTCCCATTCCAAATCTCATGGTTAACGCGTAATATACGGCGCTAGAATCACTGATGTCATGGGTTATTAATCCCTAATTGTTCATCATTATTGCAATTAGAAACCTAAGTTCTATTGCTCCATCATATCATCACTTAGGATGATATCTAAGATTTATTATCTTGAGAAAATAATATTTTCTTTTTCTATAATATAGATGATAACACACCATTTGCAAATACTTTGATAAAGACTCTTCAAAGGACATGAGAAAGTAATGAACTTGCCTTGTGATTGCAAGGTAGTGAAGTCGAATGCTTGCACTGGACCTTGAGCTTCTATGTCTACAAAACCATCATTATTGCCCGGTAAGGACAATATTTAAAGAAGCAAAATGATTATGCAAAGTAATGTAACACATTATTTAGCCTTGTGTGTATTCTCCCCCATTATTTAAATTATAAAATTCTTTTAATAATAAAGAATTTTTAAATATTAATTTTTAATATTTATTGAATATTGTATTCTTTTATTTTATTTGCATTTTATTTATTTTATAATTCCTTTAAGAATTATCCTTTAAATGCCAAAAAATGATATTAAATATTTGTTTAGTATTTTTCTAAAATACTACAATATTAATATATAATGAAAGTGATTTTTATTTATTTTTATCATCTTTCAATAATTTTGTAAAATTCCATAAGGATTATATATATTACAAAATTCTAAATAAAATTTATTTGTCTAAAATTTTATTCCTTACTTTATTTGGATATTTTGGATTATTATGAATCCAAAAATATTTTATTTATAATTTTTGAATTTTTATTTTGTTTATAAGAATTTATTTAAATTCAAGGGCATTTTGGTCTTTTCTCATTTATTAAAACTGGCTTTAAGTGATTTGGGCTGGCTGTGTTTGGTTTATTGGGCCCTTGTGGCCCAATAGGGCAGATCCAAAATGACACCCCGAAGGGTCCTGGCCCAATCCAGCCCACACTCTCTATCACCCTCTCGTTCTCATCTCTCTTCTCTTCGACCCCGTGGTCGATGGCGCCGCCGCCGTGCGTTGCTCGTCGCAGTGGTCCTCCCTGGCCGCTGCCGTGGTGCAGGGCGAGGTTGTCGACCATGCTCCACCTTCCTGTCCAACTCGATTTGGACTAGGAGCTCCCCTGTGGCCAGACTAGCTCTATCCCGAACCCTAGGGTTTGGGGTGATGCTGGTGCTGTCGCCGCCGCTGGTGCCGTGTGCTGTGGTGGTGTTCTTCACCATCATGCGTGGCTGTGGTCGCCTCCTCAGTGTGGTGTGGGTCGCAGTGCCCCCCTTGGGGTGCTCCCCGTGCCGCCGTGCTCGTCGACCTCCTCTACTTCCTCTTCTATTCTATAGCGAGGACCACAGGTGAGTTGGTTCTTGGTTATCACCCGTGCCTCTACCTCCTCTGAGTTTATATGTGTGTAACTAGTGGCCATCCCTCATTAGGGTTCATATTTGTTCTAGGGTTCTTCCCTGGTTCTAGGATTCATCCCTCTTTGTGCTTGTAAGATGATGATTTGATCTGGTAGTGATGCCTAGTGAAGATTGTGCTCATTGCACTTTAGTGCTTTCTGTCATGTTTTGATTATCTGATGATATTCTTGATCTGATGCTAGTGGTTCAGTAGTGTTGCCTCTAATGGGTGATAAATCTTGGTTAAGCTGATGGTATATCTGTGAAACCTGGCTGGTTAGGTTGATGCTTAGTGTGTTTCTCTATTGTTAGTACTCCAGTACTAATAGTAGCACTGTTAGTGGTGATTCACTGCACCAGTAAAGGTTGGCTTGTGGATTCATGTGCAGATTAAGATTACTTAGTTTCTTACAGTAACACTTTGCACATATAAACCTGATCCTGATTCCTGGTTATTGTTTTTAGGAAAATGATAGTTATTGTCTTACTGGTTTATTTATGAAAGCTAAGTAATTATTTGGCTTGGTTTTAGAATTTGTTCTTGTGACACCATCCAAGAATGGCACACAAGTGGTGATTCTACTACTGGGCTTTACTATGGTCAGTGCTTAAGATTGGATATCTGTTAAAGATAAATTGTAAGCTTATTTCTTTAAGGATCAATGCCTATGATGTTGGTCTGAGGCTTAGGAACTAGATTCCTATCTTGCTATCCCTCATAGTTATGCTTAAGTATCAAGGTTGTTCACTGGACCTTGGATCCTAGTTGGCTAAAATGATTGGTTTGCTTATAACTTAATGTTGGTGCATATAGTTTATGAAATCTGAGGTGCTACTCCATTAGGAGATGTGCCCAAATTTTATAAGCTATTTGAGAACATATTGGAATATATGAGTTGTTTATGATCACCAGGATCTATGATGCTGGTCTGAGATTCTGGTGGATTTGGTAGAGTTTACTACTGGCCTTTATATTTCAAATTTCCTCTATGATAGGTTCACCCCACTTGGGTGATCACTGAGAGGTTTAACTTGTAAAATAACACATGCTTTTCTGTTTGAATAAGATGAACAAAATATGTGGATGTTTTATGATACTCACCACACTTGGGTGTTGTTGGGGTTGCAAGTTGTTGGTCTTGAGGTTGTGTGGCTAGCTTGATCTGGTGCTCCTCCTGATACTTCCAGCTCCTAGACCTGTCCTTGATCTAGCTCTCCACCTCCTGGTCCTGGTGGCTTGATCTTGATCTTTCTATCCACCTGATCTTCCCCCTCTTTATGTCACCATCTTAGTGAGATGATCAAACTTGTGGTTGATGTACTCTGGTTTGGTTTGGTTTGGCTGCAGTGCTTGGTGTGAAAGAACAAGGAAATGGTGTGGGGTTGGCTGTGTAGTTTTGTGTGTGTGGCCTGTTGATGCTGTGCTGACAGCACACACCATGCAGTTTGGTGTGTGTGTTGTCTGTGTGCCTGCTGCACACCTTGTGGATATGCTCTCGATATGAAAGTTACTTTTATCTGATTATGCTCACTTGTATGGTGAAACTTGCCCCTCCTTGCTGTTTATTTGACTTCTGGCTTAAATTATGAAAGATTCAGTTCTTTCATATTGGTGAAACTTTCCCCTTTAAAGATTACTCAATGATGAAAAAGTGAACTGTGCAACTCACTGTCAGTTCTGAGAGTACATATTCTAATCCTTAATTTTCTTTCTTTAGTTTGTGTTTTGTTTTGCAAGTACAAGACTTGGAAATTCAAGACTTTAGTTTAGGTTTTCTTTTTTCTTAGAGAATAGTCACTTGTAATATTTCTTTTATTCTTTTGTAATTTTTTATTTTATACTTTTGTAATAAGGATTGTACTATTACTCAATATATAAAGGTTCTTATTTTATTTCATTATTATTGTAAAGATTCTTGATCATTTTCATAAGTTACATATTATAACTTATTTATTGAAGAAAATTATGGAATGAATACTCCTTTTCTTGATTATGTTATTTATTTAAAGTTTAAGCTACTAATTATCAACTCTTGACTAAATCATAATACTCAAACATAGTTCTAAATCCTTTTGAATTATAAATCCAACACTCAAGTTCAAATTCAAATTTCATTTCCCAAAACACACTAATCCACAAAGATCATATCAAAGTTTATAACAATCATCCTCCAAGACTATACCTAATATTAAAGCATGAAAGAAACTTTGATCACTTTAGGTTTTTAGTTGGAAACAAATTTACCCACATTTTCACAGATGAATGCATGCAATTTCACAAATTCCTAAATCTACCCTTCATTGGTTCCTAAATGCTGGGATGTTACAGACTTCCCCCCTTAAATTAAACTTCATCCCAAAGTTTGTTGAAGTGTACCTGAATAGTTCTAGATAGGCTTTTCTTAAATCCTCTTCTTTCTCCCAAGTGGCTTCCCTTTTGGGGTGATGTTCCCACTGTACCTTGCAGTATTTGATTGCCCTGTTCCTCAATATTTTCCAGTTTTCTTCCAAAATTTTGCAGGGTTTTCCAACATAGGTCAAGTCTTCTTGTAATTCCATCTCTTGGTGTGTGATTGCATCATTAGGAACTTTCAAACATTTACGAAGTTGTGACACATGGAAAACATTATGAAGTTGAGCCAGTCTTGAGGGTATCTCTAAAGCATAAGCTCTAGTCCTGTTCTGACTCAGTATCTTGAATGGCCCGACATATCTTGGACTCAATTTTCCTTTAACTTCGAACCTTTTAACCCATTTCATTGGACTTACTTTTAAATATACCATGTCTCCCACTTCTGGATGCCATGATCTTCGACTTTGATCAGCATAACTTTTTTGCCTACTTTGAGCTATTTTCAGTCTATCTTTGATCTTATCAATGATATCTTGTTTTTCCTGGATATAGTCTGGCGCAAATTCCTTGCTGCTTCCAGGCTCATACCAACATATTGGTGATCTACATTTCCTTCCATACAGAACCTGATATGGGGCTGCCTTCAGACTACTCTGATAACTATTATTGTAGGAAAATTATGCCAATGGTAGATGATCTTCCCACGAACATCCAAAATCTAATGCAAAAGCCCTTAACATGTCTTCTAGTATTTGATTTGTTATTTCTATTTGACCTCCTTTCTCTGGATGATAAGATGTGCTAAAATCTAACTTTGAACCAAGTGCTTCATGCAATTGCTTCCAACACTAATCCCCTATTAGATACAATTCTTTTGGGCACTTCGTGCTTGCTTACTATTTCTTTGACATAAACTTCTACTAACTTCTCGGCATTATCCTTATGATTTACCAAAATAAAATGTGCACTTTTGGTGAGTCTATCCACAATTACCCATATCATATCCATCCGTTTAGGTGTCATGGGCAATCCTGTGATGAAGTCCATACCTATTTCCTCCCACTTCCATTCGGGAATTTCCAAGGGTTGCAATGGTCCTGCTGGACTTTGATGTTCAGCCTTCACCCTTTGGAAAGTATGGCATTCTGATACATATTTCACAATGTACCTTTTCATGTTATTCCACTAGAATAATTCTTTCAAATCCATATATATCTTGGTACTTCCTGGATGTATAGAATATGGTGTTTCATGTGCTTCTCTGAGTATGACATCACGAATCTCAGTCACATCTGGAACACAAAGACGATCCTGGAACCACAAAGACTCATAATCTCCAAGGCTAAAAACTGATTTTTGCCCTTGAGATATCCTCCGATTTTCCTCAGTAATAAAAGGATCTTCTGCTTGATGTCTAAGGATTTTGTGCTTAAGATCACTGTCCTGCTCTACAACTACCTGCATAGTAGCTAGTCCTCCAAGAACCTCTGTTCTAATGAATTGAAGCTCTAATCTTTCCAAGTCCATTTGTAACTCTTTTGGTAGCTCCCGATTGCTAGGCTGAATATCTGCACTTTTATGACTTAAAGCATCTGCTACAACATTTGCTTTCCCTAGAGTATAGTTGATTGTTAAATCATAATCTTTGATTAGTTCCAACCAACGTTTCTGTCTCATATTCAACTCCTTTTGAGTGAAGAAATATTTAAGACTTTTATGGTCAGTGTATAACTCACATCTGGCTCCATAAATAAAATGCCTCCATCCTTTTAGCGCAAAGACTACTGCTGCTAGCTATAAATCATGAGTTGGATAGTTGACTTCATGTGGTTTCAGTTGTCTTTAACCATAAGCAATCACTTTCTGATCTTGCATCAACACACAACCCAAACCTTCTTTAGATGCATCACAATATACTGTAAAGTCTTTCCCTGTTTCTGGAACGGCTAATATTGGAGCTGTGGTTAACCTGGTCTTCAACTCCTGAAATCTTGCTTCACACTTCTCATCCCAATTGAATGGTGTATTGTTTCTTAACAATTTGGTCATTGGTCCAGCTATTTTGGAGAAACCTTCAATGAATCTCCGATAATAACCAACCATCCCTAAGAAACCTCGAATTTGTTTCACATTGGTTGGTGCAGTTCATTCTAGTACTGACTGAACCTTAGATGGATTTACAACAATTCCATCTTTACGGATCACATGGCCGAGGAATTCTACCTCATCTAGCCAAAATTCACACTTACTGAACTTAGCATAAAGTTTATGTTCTCTTAAAGTTTGCAATGCTATTCTCAAATGATCAGCATGCTCTTCCTTATCCTTTGAATATATTAGAATATCATGAATGAAGACTATGACGAACTTATCCAAATATGGCATGAAGATTTTGTTCATCAGATTCATGAATATTGCTGGTGCATTGGTTAAACCAAATGGTACTACCAGATACTCATGGTGTCCATATCTTGAGACAAATGCTGTCTTTGGAACATCTTTAGGTTTGATTTTTATCTGATGGTATCCAGATCTTAAGTCGATCTTTGAAAATACTCCGGCTCCTTTCACTTGATCAAACAAATCTTGGATCCTTAGTAGAGGATACTTATTCTTTATGGTAACATTGTTCAGATTTCTGTAGTCTCCACACATCCTTCTTCTACCATCCCTTTTATCCACAAAGATTACTGTTGTTCCCCATGGGGATACACTTTCCTGAATAAATCCTTTTCTGGCTAACTCATCAATTTGCTCTTTGAGTTATTTTAATTATTTTGGTCCCATCTTATATGGTGCTTGAGCTATTGGCGCTGTACCTAGAATTAGGTCAATAGTGAACTCTATTTCCCGATCTGTTGGAAAAACATCTTGAAATTCATTTACTATAGGAATATCTTCCAACTTGACCTCTTTCATTGAGTTCAACTGCAGATCCACCATAATATGACCTTATCTGCTTGGTAAACTATCCTTGCTCCACTTGGAGTTTTGAGTGAGACAATTTTCTCCTCACAATTTATCTGAGCCCCATGTTCCATCATCCAGTCCATCCCCAGCACTACTGCAATTCCCTGGAAAGGAATCACGCAAAGGTCTGCAAAGTATGTACAAACACAGATCGAGATAACCTGATCTTGTTTAATGTGGCATACAATCACATTTCCCCCTGCTGTAACTACAGTCATAGGGTTTTCTAACGTTGCCCTTCTAATCCCGAACTTATCACAAAATTCTTCAGAAATGAATGAAGTAGTTGCACCAGTATCAAATAGAACTTTACCAGGATTGGTAAGGATATTGAGCGTACCTATCACTGCATGCTCTGAGTTATCCACCTCCTCTAGGGTTGCACAATTCAGCTTCCCGATAGGTCTGTTCCTCTTGCCATTGTTTCCTCCTTTATTGGTCTGTCCATTTCCTCCACTGGCTTGCCTCCCATCTCGAACCGGCCAACCTCCTTGTGGTTTGCTTGGACAATTTGGCTTTGTGTGGCCTCTCTGCCCACAAGCATGGCATACAATTACTGGTTTCGGGCAATCCCTGCTTATATGCCCTGGGAGTTTGCAATTGTGGCATATAATATTCTTTACGTTTGGATTTGCACTCCGATTGGAATTGTTGTTGTTATAGGGTCCATTCCTTGGTTTGAATTCCAGATTGGGCTTGGGCTTACTTGCTTGTATCCTCTTGGTTTCCTTCTTAGCTCTCTTCCTTCTATCCTCTTGGACATTCTTGTAGTCATCTTCGAAAGTAATAGCTGCATCCAGCAACTTCTGATAAGTTTGCTTATTAGCCAACCTCAACTGCATCCTCACAAATGGATTTAATCCTCGCAGAAAATGCTTCTTCCTATTTTCCTCCGTATTAACTTCTTCCTCAGCATATCGAGACAGTTGACTAAACTCCCGAATATACTTCATAACACTAGTATATCCCTGCTATAGCTCCTCAAATTCTCTCTGCTTCAACTCCATAACACTCTCCGGAACATGATATTCACACAATCTCTGTTTAAACTCTTCCCAGGTGTACTCCCTTCCTAGCTGTTGCATGGCTAACTGATTCTCCCACCATGATGCTGCAGGTCTAGTCAGAAGATGAGTTGCATACCTCAATTTCTCCTCATCATTGCAACCTATAGTCTTCAACTTTCTTTCTGTATCTGCTAGCCAATCTTCTGCATCCATTGGTTCAGGGGCTAATGAAAAGGTAACGGCCTTGCATTCTGGAAGTCAGAAAGACTCACTCCTCCACCTTCAGGTGCTCTCTAATTTGCTCGTCCCAGCAACTCCTCCATGAACTTGGTCTGGGTCTCTTGCATCATTTGCATACACTGCATAAAGTTCTGCTCCATTAACGGCCTCATTGGTGGTGGTGGTGGTAATGTTCCCTGATTTGCTGCATCTTCATCGGCCTTCTCCTTGGCCTCACGTTCCATCCGCTGCTGTTCAGATTCGGTCTCTACACCCGTATCCATGATCCCCTAGTCCTGCACATAAAGCGAATACTCATAATTACATCATGCACATGTGTTCTGAGCTCGACTTTACGCACAGAACTAGTCACACAATGAAAACCCAAATAAAATTCAAATATGCATTTCACATATTATACATTACAATACCATAATAATACAATGTCATTACAACCTATACCATATAGGTATGATCATCACACTACCTCGTTTATCTAGCTACCTTATTTCTCAGATTACAATACATGGTACTCGATATCTCTAAATAGTTGCCTACTTCTAGTAGTAACTACACTCATCATACATGCCTGATGTCCAACTGTGATGACGTGACGTTCGTCGCACAGTTTGTGGAACAAATGGCCTTCCAGAAGGAACATACTCAGTATCTGAAGTGTCGGGACTTGAGTCATTACTCAACCTGAGCGCATTGACTCCCTATAGCTCAGCTGAGAAGTCTTTAGAAACATATTCAACATTATCTCCCACTTGCATCTCCTGAGCTTCATTCCTTGAGTCGTCAACAGAATACGCAGATCCTGCTGGTCCCCAGGTGCTCCTTTGGGCAAGATAGTTAAACACCGGATAATGTATATTCCCTGGGATTTGAGAAGGTGTTGATGATTCAAACACTCTCTCCTCAGGATCTTCTTCTTCATCCTGATTATTTATGAACATGGCATTTCTACTACTATTACTAGGGTTAATTCTTGCACCCATCCAGATAGATTGTGCAACATTTCTGTTAGAACAATCTATGGACATCTGGTGTTCCTGAGATCCTTCAGATGATCCCATTCTCCAACCATCAGAATTCTCAATAGGAAGTTCCGAATCAGAACCATCCTCTGAACCCTATGGTACTGCATACCTCATATCCATAGTAGGATCATATATAGGTTCAGGCCTTGGTGAGTAAGGATATGGTGTAAAAGATTCAGGATCTATAGGTATATCCTTGAAGTTGGGTTTTGTACTACTACTCGCCTCCTTCTCCAACGAGAATGCTAACTCCTTCCTCCTTTCCGGATCAGTTAGATCCTCTAACATGTCATTTTAATCTTCAACAATCACTTGATGTGTCTTATAAAAAGACGCAATGGGTGTTCGGAATGATAACTTAGGATGCTTCTTAACTAAAGTAAGATGATCCGGTACAGGCTCTGAGTCTATAGAATCATGAGGTATCACAGAAAATGTGCTACCTTCTAAATCCTTGGCTTTATGCTCCCGGATATTAGTTATCGCCTCCATAACAGCAACATGATATGCTGCTAAGTGACTCCTACCATCACCTATAGGTAAATCGTGACATAATCCAAGCTCCTCTGGGAGTTGGATACTCACACGATACTTGGATAACATTCGACCATCATAATAGGTTATGGTGTTCACTGGAATTCTAGTTGGACAACTAAAAATCTTTAAAAGTTGATGAAGTTGGTCTGTGAATGATCCTTGATAATCATCTAAAGTCTCTTCTTTCCTTACCAAGGTCTGTTTTGGAAACTTTGGTGCCATAACTCTGTATATAAGAAAAAATATTTTTATTAGTAACCAATAATATATTGCATCATAACAAATAATTATCGCACTAAAACATATAACAGAATATTCTCATTTGAATACGCATTATATTTCTTTTAGAGAATTCTTTATCGTTGCTACAAACTCCTACCGGTAATACCCTTACTAGGTTTCCAACCTAAGGTCAAAGCAATTTTCTCTGATACCAACTACGGTGACCCAGCATACCACTACATGTGTTTTACACTATAGTCGTTGACATGACATCCAAAGAACACTGTTCCATAAATATCACATCCCTTAGAGTGGTACAACAGAAACATTGCGGGTCCATATGACAAACATACACACATTATTATTACAATACCGAAAGTTCAAGACTTCCAAAAGATTCAACTTACAAACCAAAATATAAGTGTTTCAACAGAAGTTTTGAATTTAAAACTTAAACTCCAAATTGAGCTCAATAACTTATTGCTATATATTGTTCATGTTGCTCGGCTCAAGTGGCTACTAGAACTATAGAAATTATTCGGACTCTTGGAACTCTCCTCTATAGATGATATCCTAGTCCTCCCTTTCTACGGATCCATACAGGTTGGGCTCCTCATAGAAGACATCCTCCTGGCTTTCAGTTGCATACATTGGAGTATCTTCGGGATTCTTAGAGTCTAAGCAAGGATTCAAAGGTAGGATGAGTAACATCGTTACCCAGCAAATTCATTATATGCAAGGTTGTAAGTTTGATGCTCCATCTACCACCCCAGACTATCAGTACGTGGCACTATGCAATTTTCATAATTCTTTCGTCAAGGATTAATTTTCTTATAAAAATCTATGACCATCAGCCTTCATAGGTTGACCAGAACTTTCATGGAGTTCCTTTCCTGCCGTGTTCGTAGCTCGTTCCTGGTACAGGGAGTAACAAGTTACAGTTCTTACACTCTGCAGAGGTGCGTTACTTTTCCCATGAGAGATCAACTTCCTTGTTGCACAACCGGGCGTACTTTCCCGTCCAAAATTCCATGATGTGGGGCCCGGTAGTTGGTCGAAGCCAATCACTGCCCTCTCCGCGACCTTATATGTCTGCACGATCCTTCGGGTCCGGCTCACCTCCGTTAAGCCCCCTTTTGGGCAGGCTAAAAACCTGATGAGTTCCTGAAGACTCTATGACCTGGTGATGCCCGGAATAGTACCATTTACATGGACTATATCCATAAACACCATTCATGGATAATCTAGACACCAAAAGTGTGGGATGTAAGGGTGCCCACCCATATGTTGGATCCGCACAAGGGATCACAACATCACGTTAAGGTCGTCTTGCCTCCATACAAGAGGAAAAAGATATAACTGACTTCTCCGTCCCATTCCAAATCTCATGGTTAACGCGTAATATATGGCGCTAGAATCACTGATGTCATGGGTTATTAATCCCTAATTGTTCATCATTATTGCAATTAGAAACCTAAGTTCTATTGCTCCATCATATCATCACATAGGATGATATCTAATATTTATTATCTTGAGAAGATAATATTTTCTTTTTCTATAATATAGATGATAACACACAATTTCCAAATACTTTGATAAAGACTCTTCAAAGGACATGAGCAAGTGATGAACTTGCCTTGTGATTGCAAGGTAGTGAAGTCGAATGCTTGCACTGGACCTTGAGCTTCTATGTCTACAAAACCATCATTATTGCCCGGTAAGGACAATATTTAAAGAAGCAAAATGATTATGCAAAGTAATGTAATGCATTATTTAGCCTTGTGTGTATTCTCCCCCATTATTTAAATTATAAAATTATTTTAATAATAAAGAATTTTGAAATATTAATTTTTAATATTTATTGAATATTATATTCTTTTATTTTATTTCTTTTATTTGCATTTTATTTATTTAATAATTCCTTTAAGAATTATCCTTTAAATACCAAAAATTGATATTAAATATTTGTTTAGTATTTTTCTAAAATACTACAATATTATTATATAATGAAAGTGATTTTTATTTATTTTTAGCATCTTTCAATAATTTTGTAAAATTCCATAAGGATTATATATATTACAAAATTCTTAATAAAATTTATATGTCTAAAATTTTATTCCTCAATTTTTTTGGATAGTTTGGATTATTATGAATCCAAAAATATTTTATTTCTAATTTTTGGATTATTATTTTATTTATAAGAATTTATTTAAATTCAGGGGCATTTTGGTCTTTTCTCATTTATTAAAACTGTCTTTAAGTGATTTGGGCTGACTGTGTTGGGTTTATTGGGCCCGACACCCGAAGGGTCCTGGCCCAATCCAGCCTGCACTCTCTGTCACCCTCTCATTCTCATCTCTCTTCTCCTCTTCGACCCTGTGGTTGATGGCGCCACCGCCGTGCGCTGCTCGTCGCCGTGGTCCTTCCTGGCCGCTGCCGTGGTGCAGGGCAAGGTTGTCGACCATGATCCACCTTCCTGTCCAACTCGATTTGGACTAGGAGCTCCCCTGTGGCCAGACTAGCTCTATCCCGAACCCTAGGGTCTGGGGTGATGCTGGTGCTGTCGCCGCCGCTGCTGCCGTGTGCTGTGGTGGTGTTCTTCGCCATCAGGCGTGGCTGTGGTTGCCACCTCGGCGTGGTGTGGGTCACAGTGCCCCCTTGGGGTGCTCCCCGTGATGCCGTGCTCATCGACCTCCTCTACTTCATCTTCTATTCTACAGCGAGGACCACAGGTGAGTTGGTTCTTGGTTATCACCCGTGCCTCAACGTCCTCTGAGTTTATATGAGTGTAACTAGTGTCCATACCTCATTAGGGTTCATATTTGTTCTAGGGTTCTTCCCTGGTTCTAGGATTCATCCCTCTTTGTGCTTGTAAGATGATGATTTGATCTGGTAGTCATGCCTAGTGAAGATTGTGCTCATTGCACTTTAGTGCTTTCTGTCATGTTTTGATTATCTGATGATATTCTTGATCTGATGCTAGTGGTTCAGTAGTGTTGCCTCTAATAGGTGATAAAGCTTGGTTAAGCTGATGGTATATCTGTGAAACCTGGTTGGTTAGGTTGATGCTTAGTGTGTTTCTCTACTGTTAGTACTCCAGTACTGATAGTAGCCCTGTCAGTGGTGATTCACTGCACCAGTAAAGGTTGGCTTGTGGATTCATGTGCAGATTGAGGTTACTTAGTTTCTTACAGTACCACTTTCACATATAAACCTGATCCTGATTCCTGGTTATTGTTTCTAGGAAAATGATAGTTATTGTCTTACTGGTTTATTTATGAAAGCTAAGTAATTGTTTGGCTTGGTTTTAGAATTTGTTCTTGTGACACCATCCTAGAATGGCACACAAGTGGTGATTCTACTACCGGGCTTTACTATGGTTAGTGCTTAAGATTGGATATCTGTTAAAGATAAATTGTAAGCTTCTTTCTTTAAGGATCAATGCCTATGATGTTGGTCTGAGGCTTAGGAACTAGATTCCTATCTTGTTGTCCCTCATAGATATGCTTAAGTATCAAGGTTGTTCACTGGACCTTGGATCCTAGTTGTCTAAAATGATTGGTTTGCTTATAGCTTAATGTTGGTGCATATAGTTTATGAAATCTGAGGTGCTACTCCATTAGGAGATGTGCCCAAATTTTATAAGCTATTTGAGAAAATATTGGAATATATATGAGTTGTTTATGATCACCAGGATCGATGATGCTGGTCAGAGATTCTGGTGGATTTGGTAGAGTTTACTACTGGCCTTTATATTTCACATTTCCTCTATGATAGGTTCAACCCACTTGGGTGATCACTGAGAGGTTTAACTTGTAAAACAACACATGCTTTTCTGTTTGAATAAGATGAACAGAAGATGTGGATGTTTTATGATACTCACCACACTTGGGTGTTGTTGGGGTTGCAAGTTGTTGGTCTTGTGGTTGTGTGGCTAGCTTGATCTGGTGCTCCTCCTGATACTTCCAGCTCCTAGAGTTGTCCTTGAACTAGCTCTCCACCTCCTGGTCCTGGTGGCTTGATCTTGATCTTTATATCCACCTGATCTTCCCCCTCCTTATGTCACCATCTTGGTGAGATGATCAAGGTTATGGTTGATGTACTCTGGTCTGGTTTGGTTTGGTTTGGCTGCAGTGCTTGGTGTGAAAGAACAAGGAAATGGTGTGGGGTTGGCTTGCCCACGGCTGTGCTATGTAGTTTTGTGTGTGTGGCCTGTTGATGCTGTGCTGACAGCACACACCATGCAGTTTGGTGTGTGTGTTGTCTGTGTGCCTGCTGCACACCTTGTGGATATGCTCTCGATATGAAAGTTACTTTTATCTGATTATGCTCACTTGTCTGGTGAAACTTGCCCCTGCTTGATGTTTATTTGAGTTCTGGCTTAAATTATGAAAGATTCAGTTCTTTCATATTGGTGAAACTTGCCCCTTTAAAGATTACTCAATGATGAAAAAGTGAACTATGCAACTCACTGTCAATTTTGAGAGTACATATTCTAATCCTTAATTTTCTTTCTTTAGTTTGTGTTTTGTTTTGCAGGTACAAGACTTGGAAATTCAAGACTTTAGTTTAGGTTTTATTTTTTCTTAGAGAATAGTCACTTGTAATATTTCTTTTATTCTTTTGTAATTTTTTATTTTATACTTTTGTAATAAGGATTGTACTATTACTCAATATTTAAAGGTTCTTCTTTTATTTCATTATTATTGTAAAGATTCTTGATCATTTTCATAAGTTACATATTATAACTTATTTATTGAAGAAAAATATGGAATGAACTCCTTTTCTTGATTATGTTATTTATTTAAAGTTTGAGCTACTAATTATCAACTCTTGACTAAATCATAATACTCAAACATAATTCTAAATCCTTTTGAATTATAAATCCAACACTCAAGTTTCAATTCAAATTTCATTTCCAAAAACACACTAATCCACAAAGATCATATCAAAGTTTATAACAATCATCCTCCAAGACTATACCTAACCTCAAAGAATGAAAGAAACTTTGATCACTTTAGGTTTTTAGTTGGCGAAAAATTTACCCACATTTTCACAGATGAATGCATGCAATTTCACAGATTCCTAAATCTACCCTTCGTTGGTTCCTAAATGCTGGGATGTTACAACTATCTATTCCCAAAAGCCCTATAACCCACTTATATGGTCTTCTATGGAAAGCTAGGATCTAAAGTGTGTGTGAGTGTGGTTGTTTTTGGTATTAACTAGAAAACAATAAAGTAGTTGAAATAAATACTATAAGTAAAATAATGCAAATGAAGTGGATCTAGTCGAGTGTATGTGGATAATCTATGGGAGCAAATGTTTAGGCAAACTGCTATTTCATTCATTTGGTTGTCACAATTAGTGAAGCACATATATAGTATTTTTATTGTTTCTTCTAGTAGGTTTCCGTAACTAGGTGTAGCCATAAATATGGGAGAATACACCACTAGTGATTGATACCAAGGACAATTAAGAACAAACAATAGAATATTAAGACATAAAATGCAACCACCGCATTTAGATCTAAGGTCCCCATGACAACATAACCCAGTTGATTAACCATGAATTAATACTACATATATTTCTAAGACTTGGGATTCAGCTTCTGTCAAACTCCATCTATCCCTCACCCTATCAACATGCAACAATGACAACCTTGTTCATCCCACAACATATGTTTGCACTCATAAGTTAGTGCATCAAGATCATCATAGAAGATAACATATACTTATATGCAACCAAAACAAACTAGATCACAATTGCCATAACAATTCACTACTCAAACATCAACATAGTCATACAATAGATCATGGAAAAATAATATATTGCATCATACATCATGTTTGACAAGATATTATAGTGGGGGATGATGGGATACTGCAGTAGATGGTGATGGAGATGAGCCTCCCTATGGGGAAGAGGAGGCCATGGCATGGTGGAGAGGCGGCTCCCTCGCGGCTCCCTAGGGAGGCACCAGCCCTAGGGCATGGAGGACCCTTGAACCTTCTTCTTACTTGGACATGGTGATGGCGTGGAGGAGCTTCTCCCACTCCTTGGGGGCTGCCCAGGAGGGGGATTTTCGTGGCTATGGGTGGATGCCTCTAAAAGTAGGGTTTCCTCCCAATATATAGTGGCGGAGTTTACAAGATTGTTTGTAAATAAGTTTTGAACAAATACAACTCCTATTTTTCTAAGGGGTTTTGTCCAATCCTAGGGTTACAATCCTACAGGCAACACAGTGCTCTAATACCATCTGTAGAGGTCCCAACCTGATAAGGTAGAGATCCTTGTGTTTACAATGCTAGTCCCTGGATCAATAGCTAGCATCCACAGTTTAAGATGTAATATCAAGAAACAAAGGTCATAGTACAACTTTATAACCAGGATTAAAATAATTCATTACATCTTACATAGCTCATTTGGCTATCTCATTACAATGCAGCAGAAATAACTATATAGCATGGAGTCCTTCATCTTCAAAGTTCCACAGGCAGTCATGTTGGTTGTAGACTTGTAATCCTATTCCACACACTTCACTAACATCAAAAAAACCTGCAACATAATAAGTTACAGCCACAAGGGTTAATACATTTGAATTCTATTGGCAAGTGATACTATGGTAGTATAGTGGAGTCTATCATCTATATGCATTTGACTAAGTGGAGCTTAGGCTTGCTTTGCTCAAAATAGGTTTTCCTTATAAGTTGAAAACACTAAGTTTTTGGTTGACAAAGCATCTACCAATCAAAGATTGAAGATCCTTTAACCCTTGTTCAACCACAAGCTTTTAACATAGAAATTGGGATGAGGAGATCCTTGATTTCTTCCATGTCTTGATGATCAAATTGTCCATTGCCGGGAACACGGCTAAGTACTTAGATTTTACTCTCTCGAGAGGTGGTGCACTTTCCCCACAAGAATCGACATGCATCGAGACAAGATCTTTCAGAAGCCTTCCCTTAGACCAAAATGGACGTCTACCACCAACTGTCCATCTGGCTAAGTTATTGCAACCTATATGATCCAGGCAGAGCCCATAATGCCATGTGGCTGCACTTGAAGCTTCTCAACATTTGACATCTCAAATCTCTTTGTTCCTGGGTGGCATTCCACAAGTGAGATACACAGGGTAGGCCATGAAAAATGGGGCCCTGGTAACCACTCAACAAAAATCCATCCAAGCAATTACCATTCCACCCAGGTGATTCATTTCACTTAGTAGTTTTATTAAGAAAAAACATAAGAAAGAAGACTTAGCAAAATTTCCATAGCATGTATATAAACCACCCTTGTTTGCTACTAGCTAGGCTAAGCATGATAGTAGTAGGAATCTTAACTTAGGGAAAATTCTACTAAGGCATCATCTACTAGGATTTCCCATGGCATAGTTAACACATAGAAGATTTCATGCAAGTCCTACTAAGAAATATCACTAATGCATAGTCAAAATATTAGGACAAAATGTATGAAGCACCACTTGCCTTTTTTAGTAGAGAATATAGGTTCACTGCTTGATCTTGAAATGGCCACACTCTTCAAGGTTCACTACAATTCAATCAAGGCACAAATTCAAACTAGAATTCAAACAATTCACCACATAAAATAAAGAAAACAAAACAATGCATACAAGCATGCAAAAGATTGTTTTATTTGGAAAGGTGGTTTCTAATAGGCTATAAACATTTTAAAAACACCTATTGGTCATTTATAATATGTGGCAAAATCATTTAAAATCAAGTTAGTGAAAATGGCCATTTAAATCATTTTTGTTTTGCTAGAAATGATTTAATATCAAAGTAATAATTTCTAGTGTTAGCCAAAATGTTTTTAAACACAAATATTATTTTTTATGGTCAAAGTGTTTTAAAAAATCCATTTTCAAAAGGTTTCACTCAAAATTCATTTTTAAATCAAGCACCATTTTTATTTTACTAGAAAAGCTTTTTATTCAAAGGAATAATTACTTAGAATCACAATATATTTTTAAATCCAAAAGTTGGTTTTTATGGTCAGTAGGTTCAAAAACAAACATTTACAAAAGATTTTACGCAAAAATCATTTCTAGAATATTTTTTATACTCAAAATAAGGCTAGAAATATTTCTGCATAAACAACCAATTTTCCAGAAGCAAAATGCTAAACTAAGGACATGGTTGTTAATTTCACATTTTTGTGAATGCATTCATATAAATTTGTAAATTTTGGACGTGTAGATCTAAAGTTATAAATTTTGCAAAATCTAACATCTAATAGTAATGTTGATTCAGTGCGTTGGATAAAAAGGTCATCGTGCGGCTCTGATCTAGCGTACCCTTTCATTTTAAGTGATTCTATCACAGCCATGGGATCAAGATCTAACGGCTCTTAATCATGCGACCATATCCTGGAGGTGCTGGTGACGGTAGTGCATCGGCGGCACTCGGACTGTGGCGTTCTAGAGCACCAGGAAGCAAGGGAGAGGGAGGGGTGCTCACCAGGTTCGCAGGGTGTTGCTGATGCTCAACGTGGTCTTCGGAGAGCAGAGGGCGCACAAGGATGACCTGAATCGCTCGCTGGAGTTCTTGCTCCCGTTAGGTGCGCACGGTCTTCGACGGAGACGAAGCTACAGGCCACGGGAAAGCCAAATGAGGGCGATGTTAGACGCGCAAGGAAGAGGAAAAGGTGCGAGCGTCAAAGAGAGGAGGAGGCGCGGTCAGAAACTACCGGTGGAGCTCGACGGAGTTGGAGCAGGAGATGTCTGAGTTCAGTCATCGATGTTGCTGAGCCTCTGGGGTGCACACGGCCAAACGGGAGCTACTGGAAGGTGCAGGAGACAATGGGGAACACACTCGTTTGCTCTAGAGAAAATGGGGTTGGCGGTGTTGGCCGGAATTGGCCGAGAAACACGTCGGAGACAGTGGTGGTGTGGGCAAGGATTCAAGCAGGCTGGTGGCTTCGATGGGATGGGGTTTGAGGGGAAAGGAAGGGAAGAGGGTGGCGGTTAAATGGACGAGGTCGCATGGCTGAATCAACGCGGCATTGATGCGAATTTATCCCGCGGAATCAAAGCAGAAACGGGCGAGGGGAATGGGGGAGATCTGGTCGCGGGGTTGAAGACGGTGAGCTGGCAGTGGGGTTGCGATGTCAGCGAAGGAGAGGGTTATGCGTGGGGTCCTCTGGTCAGTGACAGCGCGGGCGCGAGTTTGAGTAAGAAAACACTTCGCGCGGGGAGGGGAGAGAGGAGCCGGGTGGGCTGGAAATGGGCTAGAGTTGGGCTAGGGTCTGGGTAGGACTAGCTGGGCTAGTTCTTTTCCATTTTTTTATTCTGTTTATTTTTCTTTTTCTATTTCTATTTTCTGTTTTGAATTCAAACTCTTATTTGAAATCAGATTTATTCATCAAATCTTTTCAAAACTTTTCAGTAGGTTTTATACTGTTTATAAATGTGTTTTACAGTCCATTTTAGAATAATTTCTTTTATTATTTTATGGTTTATTATTTATTTAAATTAGACACTTGTCTTTATTTAAATAAGATTTTAAATATATTTTCAAACTTCTATTTGAATTCAAATTTTTACCAAACCTTTTTCAGTAGGTTTTATTTATTCATTAGTGCAAATAATTCACTTTGAATTATTTAAAATATTTTAATATGATTTAATGTTCATTTAAATTAGGCATTTGTCTTTATTTAAATGGATTTGATTATGGTTCCAAACCATATAATTCTATTTAATTAATCCTTTATTATTTTTAAGTTAATTAGATAACTTCTAATCCATTTTGGGCAATTCCAATTATTTTTCTCATGATTTAATTATTCCTTTTTATTAGGGATTTTGTCTTCTTTTAAATAAATTGAATATGGTTTAATCCCATATAATTTTATTCTAATAATCTTTACTCCTTTATTTTATTATTCTTATTCCATTTGCTTATGGATTTAACTCAAGATTTAAATTGTCTTCTAAATAATTTCCTTGTAATTTATTATTTAGTTTAGGCAAATTATCTTTATTTAAATAAAATTGGATATTTTTCAATCCTTATGATTTTATTTAAATAATCTTTTACTCCTTTTTATTATTCAATAAACTCTCATTTGTTTATGGATTTGTCCAAGATTTAATTTGGCTTTTAAATATTCCTTATTTATTTCTTTCTTTATCTTATAAAATCCATATCTTTTTATTTATATTTCCAAAATTTGTGATTCCAATTTGTATGATTTTATTTAATATTTGTTTATCCTTTTAAATCCTTTTAGGATTATTTTGCTCAAGTTTTGGTATGGATTTTAGTTAGGAGATTTATTAACTTTGGAAATTATTTCCTTTTATCTTATTAAATTCATAAGTTTTGATCCATGGCTCCAAATTAAATGAAACCACTTTCTATGGTTCTATAATATTTTTGTTTATCATTTTTGATCATTTTAAAATGATTTTTGCTGAATTTTTATATGGATAAAATCCATAGTCTTAGAGAGATCTTGGAAATGATTTTCTTCCTTTAGGGTTTTAGGGTTTTGGTTTAAATTTTAAGTGTTTAAATTTCAAGATACATTCATTGATGAATGTATTTCACTTGATTGAAATTTTGTTGGGTTCCATTTTAATTCAAAGTTTGTTCAAGAAGGGTTTTGATGTTTCCATTTAGAAACAAAAAGTTTCTTTTCACCCTAAATTTCAACATTTATTTCTTTTGTTTATTTATTTTACACATTTCAAAATTTGGAAAATTTTGGGACGTGACATTAGATCTATGTTTGTGTTTTGATAGATCGTTCGGAGTGCGCCGAGGAGTACTATTGTGTAGAGTGCTGCTTGGATCAAGGCAAGTTAGAACACTTGTTTATATTTTTGTCCCAGTTTTTATTCTATGCATGTGATCCTCAAAAATTCTATAGTATGCATGTCACATCCCAAGATTTTCCAAATCTTGTAATGTGAAAAATAAATAAACAAAATAAATAATTGTTGAAATTTAGGGTGAAAAGAATCTTTTGTTTCTAAATGGAAACTTAAAATCCCATCTTGAACAAACTTTGGCTAATGTTTGAATCCAACTAAATTCAAATCAAGTGGAATGCATTCCTCATAAAATGCATCTTGAAATTTAAACACTAGGGAAATAAACCCAAACCCTAAACCCTAATGGAATAAAATTATTTCCAAGATATCTGCAAGCCTATGGATTCCTTCCATATAAAAATTTGTCAAACAAACATTCCAAAATGATCAAGAATGACAAATAGAAATATTATAAGACCATATAAATTGGTTTCACTTAATTTGAATCCATAGATAAAATCTTATAAATTTGATAAGATAAGGAAATTGAAATTCCAAGGCTAATAAAGCACCTATCTAAAAATCCGTACAAAATGGTGAGCAAATAATCCTAAAGGTATTTAAAAGGATAAACAAATATTAAATAAGATTTTACAAATTGAAATCACCAAGTTTGGATCTCTAAATAAAAAGATATGGATTTTATAAGATAAAGAAAGAAATATTAAATGAGGAATATTTAAAGACCAAATTAAATTTTAGCCAAGATCATAAGCAAATGGAATGAATATCATCCAAATCCATAAAAAATAAAAGGATAAGGAATTTTCCAAATAAAATAAAATGGCATTAACCAAATTCCATTCCATTTGAATAAAGACAAACCCCTAAATAGAATGATTAATTAAATCATTGGAAAAATAGTATTTGGAATTTACCCAAGTGGAATAAAAGTTATTTAATTGACTTAAATGGAATCAAAGAAATCTTCCAAATATTTTTTTTGGAATTAAAACTATATTTAATTTTATTGGAATAAAGACAAATACTCAATTTAAAATGATTAATAAATCATATTAAAAATATTCCAAATAATTCAAAGTGAATTATTTGACAACCTAATAAATAATTAAAACCTACTGAAAAGATTTGAAAAGATTTAGAATTCAAATGGAGTTTGAAAACATTATTAAATCTTATTCGAATAAATTCTAGGGCCTATTTTAAATAATTAAAAGACCCTAAAAAGAATAAAATTATTATTCTAAATTGACCTCAGAATATGTTAATAAACAGAATTTGAACACACAAAGACTTGTTAAAGTTTAAAATCAAATTGTTGTTTTAAATGATTAAACAAAATCAAAACAGAATAAAAGAAATGGAAAAATAAAATTGAATCTGGATAAAAAAAATGAAGACCAGCCAGCCCAGTCAGCCCAACAATCCCTAGGCCCAGCAACCAGCCCACCCGGCATTTTCATCCCTCTCCGTTATTCTTTTCACACCAGCCCACGTACCCCTCAACCCATTGACAAAAGGGACCCACCTGCCAACTCAGCTCATCGTCTGCACGCGACCCGTTCCCCTCTCTCCCTCGCTGCCATTTTCTGCTGTTAATACCTCGCGTCAATTCGCGTTAATGGCCGCATAATTTCCGACCGGGACCTTGGCTTCTTAATCGCCTCACCCTCCTCCTCATTTTCCCTCAGACCCCATGCCCTGGACGCCACCAGGCTGCTGCAATTGCACGCTCGAACCTCCTCTGCCCGAAGATACTCCGGCGACGATTCCGGTAGCACCAGTCACCACCTTGCCCCCTCAACCACTCGAGCCTGCTCCCCTCTGCCAGACGCATCTCCCAGTGGCCTCGACTTGCCCGCGCTTGACCCACAGTGCAGGCAACGACGTCAACCAATAGCGCCGCCGTCTGCAAACAACTCCGGTGAGCCTCATCGCTTGAACCCATGCGCGCCTCGACCAGAGTTTCATGCCAACTTCTTCGCCGGTGCCTTGTGAACATCTAGGTGCTCGCCATTCACTCGCGTAGGACCCATAGGCTCGCCTTCGACGTCGACAGGAAGTGCCAGACGCAGACGACAACTCCGGCGAGGAATCGCCATCATCTCTGTGCGCCCCTTTGCCAACCACGAGCACGTTGAGCTCCAGCACGTCCCGGCGAACACGGTGAGCATACCCTCCCTCTCCCTAGCTTCCTGGAATAGCCAGAGCGCTGCCGCCCGAACATCGCCGCCGCCAGCCGCCGTCGAGCGCCGCCAAGTTTTGGTTAAGACGCTAGGAACCGTAGGATGTAGATCTGGCGGCTACGAAAGATTCATTAAACGAAGAGGTAAGTTCGATTCTGTGCCGAGCGATCTAATTTAATCCAACGGCCTATATCTGCTGATCCGCACAAAATGGTACGCGCCAGTAGGAAAGCGCCGCATGTCCAGGGTTTGTTTTAAAACAGAAATTATGTTCTATTAGATGTTCAAATTTGTAAATTGCATAACTTTTGATCCACATGTCCAAATTTTGTAAATTTTATATCAACGGAATCAGAAAGACAAACCCTATCCAACCATGCGCTTTGTTTAGTAAATTTCTTCTATTAAAATGGTTGTTTTTGCAGAAACTTGTGTAGGCATATTTAGAATATAAAATTTGTTCTAAAATGATTTTTGAGATAAAACCTTTGGCCATTGGATTTTTTTGAACCTACTGACCTTAGAAACCAACTCATGGATTTTAAAATGTATTTGGTAAAGCTAAAGAGTAAATATTTGATTTAAAGCATTTCTAGTCGAATAAAAATAATGTTTATTTATTAAAAATTCTTTTGGAGAAAAACCTTTGGGAAATGTTTTGATTTAAACTCTCTGACCCTAAACATAAGATTTTTGATTTAAAAATATATTTTGATGAACCCTATAGATTGTTGCCTTATTAAAAGCATTTCTCAACTACATAAAATAATGCTTTGGTTTAAAAATGGTTTATAGGTAAAATCTTTTTGCAAATAGTTTTGCCACTTTATAAAATGACCAATAAGTGTTTTAGAATGTTTATAACCTATTATAAACCACTTTTGTAAATAAAACAAAGTTTGGCATGCTTGCATGCATTTTTTTGTTTCTATTATTTTATGTGATGTTTGCTTGAATGGTAGTTTGAATTCTTGCTTGCTTGATTGAATTGTAGTGGAATTTTAAGAGTGCGAAAATTGAAAGATCAAGGAGTGAACTCATATTCTCTACCAAAAAGGCAAGTGATGCTTCATACTTTTGTCCCATTATTTTCACTATGCATTTGTGATATTTCTAAGTAGGACTTGCATGGAATTTTGCTAAGTATATACTATGCCATGGGAAATCCTAGTAGATGAAACCTTAGTAGAATTTCCTAAGTTAATATTCCTACTACTATCATGCTTAGCTTAGCTAGTAGAAAACAAGGATGGAATATATATTCATACTATGGAATATTTCTAAGTCAAGGACTTGTGTTTTGTTTAATAAAACAACTAAGTGAATGAATCACCTGGGTGAAATGGAAGGAATGGTTTGTGTTGAGTGGTTCACAAGGCCCATTTCTATGGTTTACCTTGTGTATCTCACTTGTGGATGGCCACCCAGGAACAAAGAGATTTGAGATGTCAAATGTTGAGAAGCTTCAAGTGCAGCCACTTGGCATTATGGGCTCTGCCTGGATCATATAGGTTGCAATAACTTAGCCAAATGGACAGTTGGTGGTAGGGGATGATAGGTTGGAACGTGCCCATTCTGGTCTAAGCGAAGGCTTCTGAAAGATCTTGTCTTGGTGAAACCAAGTCTTGTGGGGAAAGTGCACCACCTCTGAAGAGTGAAAAATCTAAGTACTTAGCCATGTCCCTGGTAAAGGACAATTTGAGCATCAAGACATGGAAGCTATCAGAATCTCCTCATCCAAATTTCTAAGTTAAAAACTTGTGGTTAAACAAGGGTTTGAAGGATCACCAATTTCTATTGGGAGATGCCTTGGGTGATTTTGTCAAACAAAAACATAGTGTTTTCAAATGATAAGGAAAATCTATTTTGAGCAAAGCAAGCCTAAGCTCCACTTAGCCAAATGCATATAGATGATAAACTCCACTATACTACCATAGTATCAGTTGCTAATACAATTCAAATGTATTGACCCTTGTGGATGTAACTTGTTCTGTTGCAGGTTTGTTTGATATTAGTGAAGTGTGTTGAAATAGGATTACAAGTCTGCAACCAACATGTTTGCCTGTGGCACTTTGAAGATGAAGGACCCCATGCTATTGTTATATTCTGCTGCATTGTAATGTGATAGCCAAATGATCTATGTAAGATGTAATAAATTATTTTATTCCTGGTTATAAAGTTGTATTATGACCTTTGTTTCTTGATATTACATCTTAACTGTGGATGCTAGCTATTGATCCAGGGACTAGCATTGTAAACACAGGGATCTCTACCTTATTAAAGGTTGGGAACTCTACAATGCATGTGTAGAAAGTTCTAGTAGAATTTTCTTAGTATTATTTTGCAAGTGCGATGATTTTTGTAGTATTCCATGAGTAGCTCTATACTTAGGTTTTTCCCTTCCTAATAGATTCCCCTGTTTTTGCTAAGTCCTTGCTATGCTATATATATAAAGTATTGTTGGGGGGTTCGAAAGACAAGAAATTTTCTAAGTATTAAGGATCTCTTGAGCGATCTTTTCTTCTCAAATCCACTTCAAAATTAAACTAAGTTTTCTTCTAGACGGAATGGTTGTCAGGTCAACGAGTGAGATTTTGGTGGAGCACGGCCGCCCAGGAATCAAATAAGTCTGCCATGTTTCAGAATTCAGAAGCTTCCATTGCAACCACAATACATATGGGCTCTGTCTTGGCCTAGTAATTAGTGGGAAACCTCACCTGGGTACCAACATTTGGAGGTTCTTGGAACGGTTGGATCCAGAAGGTGGATGGGCTACTAAGGAAAAGCCTTGCCATGGTCTTGTATGTAAAAGGACTTGATCGTGGATTGTGGGTAAAGTGCACAAACTCTCGAGAGTATTGCAATCTGATCGATCAGCCGAGTTCACGGAAAAGAACACTTGAGCGTCTGAAGGATGGAGCCTCTGAATGATCTTCCTCTCTCTCTTCCAAACCTAAAGTTTTCTAAAAAGCCAAGGCGCGAGTCATATCGCTATTGGGTGGGTTTTGGGAACTTGGTGAGTAGTATCCAAGTGTTAGGTTGTTTGGACACTTGGTGAGTAATATCCTCGTGTGCCATTCGACCATATGTTACTTAAGAAAATGTTTACAAAGTAGGAAAACTCTCTCTTTTTTCCATACTTAAGAAAATTAGCTTTGAGCAAATGAACTCCACAGCCTAAACTAGCCTTGCATGTAGAGTTATTCTTTTCCTTCCTTGGTGTAATTTGCCAATACATTCAAAGTATTGACCCAACTTGTTGGCTGCATGTCTTATGTGCAGAATCCGAAGATTGAAAGGTGCATAGGGATCGCGAGTCTACACTCAACAAGCCTACGGCGTTGATGGACTCAAGCTATTTTATGTTTCCGCTATTATCTGAGCTAGGTTAATGCTAAGCAAATTTGTAATAATCTCATACTCTGGATTCCACATGTAATAATGACTTTGTGTTTTACATGATATTCATTGACTGTGAGTGCTAGCTTTTGATCCAGGGACTAGCATGTAAATCATAGGGACTTAGGATCTTTATTGATCCAAGGTCACAACATAATTGCTTGTTTTGATCCAATTTGTATGCAAGAACTTGTATTGGGAGAAGTGTGTATTATATGGAGTAGCATGGTGGTAGTGATTGAATTGTGACAAACAATACTCAAGATCTACTTTGATTTTTACCTTTCTTTTGCTGCCTCACTAGGGATAAAGTGAAATCATGTGCTATAGTTATCATGTGTTAGTGTGATAATCTTGTTAGATCAAGGTAGCATATTTGTAATTCAAACATCATGTTATATTACTTAAAGTTATACTCTAATTTGTTCTTAATTCAAGATTGCATGGAGTTTCCCTTTCTTGAGGAGTATAAGAGAGATGTGTTTCATCTCTATGTTAAAACATGATGCCCATATGAATTCTTATCAAACACATATAGAAGTTCCATGAATATTTATCATTGATGAATTGTTTTGTGATCACTACAACTTAAAAAGAGAGTAGACAAGTGAACCTATGAACCGTGGTCCAATTTTAATCATAAGAAGAACCTTTCCATTGCATCTACTACCTTTTATATTTTGTGCAATTTATTATTTTGAAAATACAAAAATAATTTCCCTACTTGCAATCACTCATAAAAACCCCAAAACAACTCTACTATTTTCCATATCATGTAGTTTGAATTACCTTACTTTATTTGCTTTATTTATTCCAGATTACTTTATATTTTATTTCATATTACTAATATGGAACCTTGTGCTTGACAACCACTTGGTGGAGTTTGGGACACAAGAAAAAATATTTTACTTTACAGGTTGCTTCAAGAGGAGAAGACAAATACACATCCACAACCAATTCCCCGAGAGTTCGATACAAATGCTCGAGTCACCAATGTGGGGAAAAGAAGCTTGCTACAACACTCTGCACTTGGAGTCCCAAACAAAAAGTTGCACGATTGTTGCCATCAAGACAATTTTCTAGCGCTGTTGGCGGGGAGTTGGCAAAGTACACCACCACTGCATCCTCATCAATTTTGAAGAGCAAGTTTGAAGAACAAGGTATTTCCCATGGCACTTGCAAGTATTTTTTGGCGCCATCATCTTCATCAACTTGTGCAATAATCCAAGTCTGGGGAGGTTGCACCACTATGAGCTTTTTATTCTCATTTTAGATTTTTAAAGTATTTTATTTTGTCTTGTTTTTAGTATTTCTAATTTTTCTTTAAAACACAAAAACACATAAAAATTAGTATAACATTTAAATATGCATTCTAAACTATGGAGAAACTTGGAATCCATATACCTAAAGATCATGTCAAAAGGATGGAAGTGTACTTTGAGTATAGATCAACTACAGAAGGAAAAAGAATGGAGGACATTCTTAAATATCTTAATCAAATCTCTATAGACTTTTGTGAACTACATGATGTAACTTGTTGCACCAGAGAATTCTATAAACACTCTCACTATCAATGTAATCATAATAGTGATCCTATAATTGCTAGTCATCAAGAGTGTAGACCTAAATGGCATGATATAGAACAAGTTGAGAAATATATTGCTTATATTGTAGCTCATGAAATATAATTTCTTATTAATGAAAAACTTGAAACTAGTCAAATAGATCTTATGTTAAAATTTCATTTGGCTATTATCCTTCAAATTTGCAATGAAGAATTTAGTGATAATTCTTATGTTATTAAATATAAATAAAGAACACTTGCTGCCATGGAAAGTACTAATATATTGCAAGAAAAAGAGGATGAAAACATAAGCTTGGAATAACAAGTGTGTGAAGAAGAAAATGAAGTAGAGATAATCCAACCTAAGGTTGGGGAAGAGTGGGATCTTCCACCTTTGCCATCAACAAATGATAGTAACACTCAAACTCAAAACTCATTTGTCATCTATGATAACCCATGCTATGATAATTTTCCAACTAAAAATCCATGCATTTATTGTGAGGGAATTGAAAGTCAAATGGTTATTTATGAGAACCCTTCCTATTATGATGAAAATAATGGTGCTCCTTTGACTACTAATAACACTACTACTCAAATTATTGATAACAATGAGGAATTTTGTTTAGATATGCTATATGTAAATGCTTTAGATGATCGTCCTATGATTCTTGATAACTTTCCATGTATAACAAATGAAGATATAAATGATAAACTTTTTGCCTATGATGATACTATTATGACTAAGAGTCCTATATCATTCTTGAACTCTCCTATGTTAACCATAGAACATAAATTTGCACTTGCTAGAAACTATATATGTGGGACCCTGGATTTATGGTCTGAGAATCCCCGTTATGCCTACAATTCATGATCCCATGATTAGTGAGCCGTGAGAATAACCGACGAGTATCATTACAGCATCCAGAAAGTAACAAGTATAACACTTACATTATTGCCATTGTGGCGATTACAAACATCATTAGCGGAAGTCTTGAATCGCAGAGTCCATGTCATGCCTTAACCTACAAGCGACTGACTGGAAGACGACCTAGCGTGCATAGACGTCAGCAACTCCATCGTTTCTCTTGATCCTCTAAAAGTCTGGCCAAGTAAATAGCCAAGGAAAATGCTGGTGAGTACATTGAATGTACTCACAAACCACCTTAAAAGAGCAAAAATAAAGGATATGCAATATGGCTGTGGTAGTAGGAGGGCTCCATAAGGGGTTCTTTTATAAAATAGTTTCTCTTGTAGATATAGCATGACTATATATTTGTTGAAAACTTTTGTAAAACATTTTGGAAACACTTTTAAAAAGTTTTTAGAAAACACCAGGATTGGGTTATTGATGTCTATGCACACTTCTATTCTTGTAGACAGTGTTGGGCCTCCAAGTGCAGAGGTTTGTAGAACATCAGCAAGTTTCCCTTAAGTGGATCACCCAAGGTTTATTGAACTTAGGGAGGAAGTGGTCAAAGGTATCCCTCTCAAGCAACCATGCAATCAAGATACAAGAAGTATCTTGTGTCCCCAACACACCCAATACACTTGTCAGGTATATAGGTGCACTAGTTCGGCGAAGAGATAGTGAAATACAAGTAATATGGATGATTACAAGTGGTAATTGCAATCTGAAATAAAAGTGGCAGCAAGCAAACATGTAATAGGACTGATTGTAAACAGTGTTTAAATTCTTAGAAATAAGGCCTAGGGATCATGCTTTCACTAGTGGACGCTCTCATATAAATATCTTCTCTTCATTATGCTACTCTGAACTACTCTCCAGTTGGATAACTCCAATCCACGGTACGGCTACAAAAGCTCTCTTTAAAGTTCGTATTACCCATCTAGGTAACCCCATCCCTGTCGCTTTGAGCGCTAGATGGTTCCAACAAACACCACAATTTCATAGAGACATCCAACTCAAAATATTACTCATGATAAGTATTTCTGTAATATTTAGCCTAAGTAACACATGGTGTGCACACTGTCAACTTCACACACGTGGGGATAGCCGGAGATTACAACTAAAGCACTTGAGTAGCAGATTGGATCTACTTGATTACAAAGATCATGACCACAATAAGATCACGCATAGAGAGAGAGATGAACACATAGCTACCGGTAGAGCCCTTATCCTCGAGGGAGAACTACTCCCTCGTCATCATGGGAGTCAACAACAGCGATGGAGATGGCGGTGGAGTCGATGGAGATGGCTCCGGTGGCAATTCCCTGTCCTGGCAGGGTGCTGGAACAGAGACTTCTGTCCCCCCGAATCTCCTCTTTGTTGGCGGCGGCGCTGCGGAACTTTTCGTGGATTTCTGATCTACTTAGGGTTTATGTTTCGGGGAGACGTATATATAGGCGAAAGGGCAAGGTCGGTGGAGCCTCGAGGGTCCCACACCACCTTGTGGCGCGCCCTGGCCGCGCCACCGTATGGTGTGGCCACCTCATGGCCCTACTTCGTCTCCCCTTCGGTCTCTATGTCGTGTCAGTTAGAATAATGACTTTGGCTTTTGTTCCGTCCAATTCTTAGAATATTTCTTTACTAGCTTTTCTGAAACCAAAAACATCAGAAAACAGGTAACTAGCACTGCGGCATCTTGTCAATAGGTTAGTTCCAAAAAATGTATAAAAATACCTCAAAGTGTAGGCAAAACATAAGACAAATGATATGAAATGTAAGACCCCTTCTTTGTAAAGGAAAGGATCCCTGCGATTGCAATTCTAGTCCCTGGATCAATGCTAGCATCCACAGTTTAATATGAAGTACACAGATACAAAGGTCGTTTATTACATTTATTCCAGAGATATAACATAGTCTTTTACAACTCAGGGCCAAAGGCCTAATACAAGAGTTTATGGAATAAGTAAATAAACACAAGTCCTCATCTTCATGTGCCACAGGCAAGCATGTTGAGTGTAGACTCATGACTCCTACTCATCGTCGGAGTAACCTGCAACATCACAAGTTACAGCCACAGAGGGTCAATACTTTGGAATAGTATTGGCAAGTGATACCTTAGTAAATTTTAAGTGGACTATGTCACTATATGCATTTTGGCTAAGTGTAGCTTGGCTTGCTTTGCTTGAAAATAGGTTTTTCCTATTAGTTGAAATCACTAAGTTTTTCTTTGTCAAAAACTTTCCCAAGGAACCACCAATAGACATTGGGGTCCTTCACCCTTGTTCACCCATAAGTTTTACTTAGAAGTTGGAGTGATGAGATTCTTGTAGCTTCCATGTCTTGATGCTCAAGCTGTCCATTGCCATGGACTTGGCTAAGTACTTAGATTTTCCATCAGCAGAGGTTGTGCACTTTCGCCACCAGACTTGGTTTCCCAAGACAGGACCTTTCAGAAGCATTTCCTTAGTCAAATGGACGCGCTCCAACCTATCATTCCCACTACCACCAACTGTCCAAGTGACTAAGTTCTAGCAACCTATATGATCAAGGCAGAGCCCATATTGCCAAGTGGTTGCACTGTAAGCTTTCTCAACACTTGGCCTCCAAATCCCTTTGTGCCTAGGTGGCATACCACAAGTGAGATACACAAGCCAAATCCATGGTCTTGTGTAACCACTCAACATAAACCAATCTTTCCATTCCACCCAGGAGGTTTATTGACTTAGTGGTTTTATTAAGAAAACATAAGTCTCATGACTTAGAAATATAGTCATTATAGCATAAATAGATTATACCAACCCTTGTTTGCTAGTAGCTAGGCTAAGCATGGCATGGTAACTTAACTTAGGAAAATTCCCTAGCAATTCTACAATTCTACACTACATAGGATTTCCCAACATAGCATTTGGCAAAGTAGCATGCAAGACTTAGCAAAATAATTCTAATGCTTATTCAAGATAAAGGGTGGAAATATCATGAAGTATCACTTGCCTTGGTAATGGGGAGAGTAGCACTCTTCACAATCACAGTCACTAGCAAAATCTACACAAAAATTTTGTAGCACACAATTACATACAATTCATATACAAGCAAAAATATGAATGCATGCATGCAAGAAAATGCTAAGTGATGATTTTTGAAAAACTCTACCAAGCAATTGCATGAAAACAGAAATATGACAAGTCAAAAAGTTTGCTAACCAAACTCATTTAGCCCTAAAACAATTTACTAAACTAAATCTATGCTCAAAATATACCTAAACATGTTTCTGCTTACAAAGTCATTTTATCAGTTACTATTTGTTAAACACATTGTAGATTCAGAAAGGCCTTGACTCACTGAATCCAACGGTATAAAGTTTGCAAAATTCCAACATGGGAATCAAAAGCTAGAGCCATTTGAAATTTGGATCAAATTTTGGTTTGAAATCTGTTTTTAGATCTAACCCTAGACACACGTCGCGTTATAACTGGTGCGTACCGGTTCGCACCGGATCACCCTCCTGCACCGTTGGATCTAACTAACGTTGCGCGGCTCAGATCTATCCATACCCCTTCGTTAAGTGAATTGTTTCTATGCGTAGGATCCAGATCTGACGGCTACAATCTATTAACCAGAAACGGGCGGCGCTAGCGGCGTTGACCGGCGGCGGCGCATCTGACTACGGTGGCGTCGGTGCTCTAGGTCGTCCGGGGAAGCAAGAAGGCGCTTACCAGGACCGCGGTGGCGTGCTGAAGCTCGAGGTGGCTCTGGTTTGTCAAGGGGCGCGCTGATACGGCGATGATTGCTCGTCGGAGTAGAGACAGACGTCGGCACGATCAGTCATTGTCGTTGGCGAGGTTGTCGATCACTAGGAGGCAAACAAAGGGCGTGGTAAGATGCAGGAGATCATGGAGGAGATGTGTGTGTGAAGGAGGAAGCTTGGGGCGGTCTGGACTTACCACTGGAGGTCATCGGAGTTGGAACCGAAGACGGTGGCGGCCAGTCGTCGACGTTGCTGGAGCTACGGTTCATGCGGAGGCAAATGGGGTGTGTCAGTAGGTGCACAGGGACTCACTGAACAAGATAGCATGAATGAGAGGCAGAGGGGAGCTCGGAACTCACCGGAATTCGCCGGCCCAGCCGTCGGAACAGCGGCGGAGTCGTGCGAGTCGTGGGCAGCCTGGTGGCGTGAAGGCAAAATTGATTGGGGGAAATGGCCGCGAGGAGGGGGAGATCTTATAGCCCGAGGCTCGATAGGAAACGCTCGTCGCATCAATGCTAATTAAGCTCGTGGTATCAGTGCTGCAACGGCCAGCGGCGGAGATCATGCGCGGAATCAGGGGGAAGACGAAGACGACGTGGACGGGGCCCGCTGGTCGGTGAAATAGACGGAGGGGGCGTGGGGTCTGGCTGTCAGTGTCTGAAGGAGTGCGCTCGCACATGAGAGAAGAAAGGAAATGCCCCGGGTGGGCTTGTTGGGCTTGATTCGTTGCTGGTCTAGATCCCTGGCGCGCAGCCTTTTTCTTTTGTTTACTCCTTTCCTTTTTCTATTTCGATTTTCTGAATAGGTTTTCAAATGGTTTCAAGTTCAATTTGAATTCAAATCTTTCTGAGGTTTTGTAGTGGTGAATTGGTCTCATAAATAGGTCAAAACCCATGGGGTTACTTTGCATAGGCTGGGTCAAGCTTGGATTTAAAGTAATCAGAGACTTTGCATCTGATTTGCATATGTTTTAAAAAGGGGTTTTGAAATTATTTCTAAGTTGAAAACTTTGGTCCAAATTCTACACACAAACTATCCAACAATGAAGATAAGCATCTAGGTTCCTAAACTTTCAAGCATTCAAATGGTGATGGCCATTTGAATTAAATCTGCTCACATAAAATCATAGCATCAAGTGCTTCTGTTTTCCTGAAATGAGTTTGAATATGATCTCAAATCTATATGCATGCATGAGTGATATGCAAACTTTGAAATCATGATTTTAGGGATGTTACAAATCTAACCGCCTTAAGATTCTTCCAAAGGTATGGTATCCTTCAAAGAAGATTCTTCCATTTCTGGGTGACATTTCTTAAGCTGACTCACATGAAATACATTGTGGACTGCTGATAGAGACGCTGGCAGTTCAATTTCATAAGCAACTTCTCCTTTGCGACTCAGAATCTTGAATGAACCAACATATCTTGGTGCCAACTTTCCTTTGACTCCGAATATTTTCACTCCACGAAGTGGTGATACTCTAAGATAGGCTCTATCACCAACTTCGTAGGTGACTTCTCTACGCTTAGGATCTGTGTAGCTTTTTTGTCGGGACTGTGCTATCTTCAATCTGTCCTTAACCAATTTGACCTTCTCTTTGGCTTCTTTGATAAGATCTAGCCCGAATAAACTTCTTTCTCCCACACCATTCCATAACAATGGGGTGGTACATTTTCTTCCATAGAGAAACTCAAATGGTGCCATCTCAATGCTGGCTTGATAGCTGTTTTTATAAGAAAATTCTGCGTAAGGCAGACTTTCATCCCAACTTGCTCCATAGTCTAGGGCACATGCCCTCAACATGTCTTCCAGAATTTGATTAGTCCTTTCTGTTTGTCCATCAGTTTGAGGATGAAAAGCAGTACTGAATTCCAACCTCGTTCCCAATGACTCATGTAGCTGTCTCCAAAAATGGGAAGTGAATTGGGTTCCCCTATCGGATACAATACTCTTAGGCACACCGTGAAGGCATACAATTCTACTCATGTAGTTTTTAGCTAACTTGGCACTTGTATAGGTTGTCTTCACGGGTATGAAATGAGCCACTTTAGTTAAGCGATCCACTACTACCCATATGGAGTCATATCCTGATCTGGTCCTTGGTAATCCGGTAATGAAATCCATACCAATCTTGTCCCATTTCCAATCAGGTATAGGTAGTGGTTGAAGCAAACCGGCTGGTTTCTGATGCTCCGCTTTTACTCTACTACACACATCACACAAAGCAATATGTTCGGCAATGTCTCTCTTGAGATTGTTCCACCAAAATCTTTCCTTCATGTCCATGTACATTTTGGTGTTACCCGGATGAATATAATACGGAGAGTTGTGTGCTTCCTGCAAAATAAGTTTTCGCAACTCCGGATCTTGTGGAACATAGATACGTTTCCCATGCCATAATGTACCCTGTTCGTCTTCATGGAAATTCTTAGCTTTCCCTAGTCCAATATTTTTCTTAATCTCTTCAATTTCCTTATCGGACTTCTGAGCTTCTCGAATCTTGTCCAACAAAGTGGGTTGAACATCCAAAGACATAAGGTGTCCTTCAGGCACAATCTCTAACCTGAGTTCTTTGAATTGAGCACACAAATCATCTGGCAATTCTCCTTTGGTAAGGCCATTCACAAATACCTTACGACTTAGAGCGTCTGCTACAACATTTGCTTTACCGGGGTGGTATTGCAAACTCAAGTCATAATCCTTGATAAGCTCTAACCATCTTCTTTGTCTCATATTGATTTCCTTTTGGGTGAAGATGTACTTCAAAATTTTGTGGTCTGTGAAACTTCACAACGCTTACCCAAAAGGTAATGTCTCCATGTTTTGAGCGCATGGACGACAGAGGCTAACTCCAAATCATGAGTAGGATAGTTTACTTCATGAGTTTTGAGTTGTCTCGAGGCATAGGCCACAACTTTACCGCCTTGCATAAGTACGGCACCCAAACCTTGATGTGACGCATCACAATATACTTGGAAATCCTTTTCCAAATCTGGCAGACATAGAACCGGTGCTGTCACAAGTCTCTTCTTTAATTCCTGAAAGCTGACTTCACAACCTTCAGACCAAGCAAATTTCTTGTCCTTCTTTAACAATTCAGTCATTGGCTTAGCAACCTTTGAGAAATTCTCAATGAACCTTCTGTAGTAACCTGCTAAGCCGAGGAAACTACGAACATCTTTCACATTCTTGGGAGATTCCCATTCTGTCACAGCTGAAACTTTAGCAGGATCAACTGCTACACCATCCTTTGTCATAACATGACCAAGAAAACCAACTTCCTCTAACCAAAACTCACACTTGCTAAATTTGGCATAAAGTTTATGCTCTCTTAACTTTTCAAGTATCAAACGCAAGTGTCCCTCATGTTCTTATTTGCTCTTAGAGTAGACTAAGATGTCATCGATGAAAACGACAACAAACTTGTCAAGGAATTCCATGAACACCTTGTTCATCATATTCATGAAGTATGCTGGATCATTGGTTAAGCCAAAAGGCATCACGGTATACTCATACAACCCATACCTTGTGGTGAATGCTGTTTTAGGTATGTCTTGCTCTCTTATCTTAAGTTGAAAATAGCCCGACCGGAGATCAATCTTCGAGAACACACATGCTCCTTCAAGCTGATCAAATAAGTCATTGATTCTAGGCAAAGGATATTTGTTTTTCATAGTTACCTCGTTGAGTGAATGGTAATCTATGCATAACCTTTGGCTTCTATCTTTCTTCTCCACGAACAATACTGGGGCTCCCCAAGATGAAGAACTTGGTTGAATAAATCCTTTCTGCAACTGTTCTCCTAGTTGCTTTTTGAGTTCCTTCAGTTCATCAACTGACATTTTGTACGGTCTCTTTGCTATTGGTCCAGAACCTGGTACCAAATCTATCAGAAATTCCACATCTCTATCTGGTGGCATTCCTGGCAACTCTTCCGGAAACACATCCGGATACTCACATACAATTGGCACACTGTCCATGCTAACCCCCTTAAGAGAATTCAGCTTACTTCCTTTGGATTCAAAGTTTGACCTGAATTTTATTCTTTTTCCTTCTGGGGTTGTGAGTGCAACAGTACGATTAGCACAATCTAGTACTCCTTCATACTTATCCATCCAATCCATTCCCAATATTACGTCTAGTCCTTGGGAATCTAGGATTATCAGGCTCACTGGAAACTTATGCCTTCCAAACTCTATGACAAGATCCCGGCATCCAAGACTTACTATCATATCTCGACCCAGAGAACTAAATTTTATTGGACACCCAATGTTTTCAGATGCAAACCCATTTCTATCAACAAATGCTTTTGATATGAATGAATGAGATGCACCAGTGTCAAAGAGTACAAATGCTGGAATGGAATTGAGTCTGAACTTACCAGTAACAGCATCAGGCTCCTCATAGACCTCCTCCACATTGATGTGGTTAACCTATCCTTTCTGAAAAGGATTGGGCTTGTTAGGTCCTTCAACTTTCTTCTCAGGGCACTCATTAGCATAATGCCCCAGCTTCTTGCATTTGAAGCACTCAACCTGACTGATGTCCTTTTTTGCAGGCTGACTTCCACTTCCACTACCATTCCCACTATGGTGGCTCTTATGTCCACTCTTGTGGTTCTTATACTTGTCATTGTCATGACTGCGGTGATGCTTGTTGTCATGACGGTTGTGGTTGTGGTGTTTGTTGAATTTCCCATGCTTATGGGATCCCGAGCTACCACTGTCATCATAGTGAGATCGTTTGTGAGACGACCCCGAGCTGTGTTTGTCGGAGTGTTTCCTCTTCCTACTCTCGACTTGCTTCATTTTATTCTCCAAAATAGCAGCCTTGTCACACAGAGACTGATAGGTTGGAACATATGCCACAGACAACTGTAAGTTTAGCTCATCATTCAAGCCTTCCAGAAACTTTTCCTTTCTTTTGGCATCTGTGTCAACCTCATCCGGTGCATAGCGCGCCAGATTGTTGAACTCTTCTATGTATTCAGCCACGCTGCGGTGGCGTTGCTTCAAGTTGTGAAACTCCTTCTTTTTCAGACTCATCATTCCTGATGAGATATGAGCAGTGCGAAAGCCATCTTCAAAGATAGCCCAAGTCACCTCATCCAAAGGAGTGGTGATTTGGAAGTTGTCCCACCATGTGGCGGCTGGTCCTTCCAACAGATGCGCTACAAATCTTACTTTTTCAGCATCCGTGCAGCCCACGGTCACTAAGTCCTTGTTCACGGAACGTAGCCAATCATTGGCTACCATGGGATCAGTTGTCCCCGAGAACTTAGCTGGCCTCAAACGCAGAAATCTGGTGAGCATATCAAAACCCGGAGGGTTGTTGTTGTTGTTATTGTTATTGTTGTTGTTGTTGGGGTTGTTGTTGTTGTTGTTATTCTGGTTTTGGATGAATGTTGTCATCATCTGCATAAGCTGCGTTTGAGCATTCATCATCTGTTGCATTTCTGGAGTGATGTTGTTGGGGTTGGGGTTTGCGCGACGGGGAGGCATTGTGGTTTGTTCAAATAGAGATAAGAATGAGATACCCATAGATGTTTTATGCACAATACATCACAAGCAAACACATAGCATGCAACTCAAGGATAAAAGCTCATCAACAGAATAACAAAGTTCTCGAAATAAAACACACAAGTGGCAAGCCATCCACATGTCGGATGGTCCAATAACAAGTTCAAGAATAACAAGTACGATAATGAAAGATAAACGAGTAGTCAAGTCTACTCATCAGCATCAATCTCCTCCTCGACAAAAGTAAGACCTGCGTTCTCCATCGCGGTCTTGTTCTCCTCAATGGTAGTGGTCAAGGAATCGATCTTGGCCTTGTGTAACACCCTCAGAATCGGACCTATGCATGTTTTAGCGAAACCCGCCAAACCCGCATAGAAACGATTCAAAGGTGCCCACCAGGCACTTTCGTGCGGGTGGAAAACGAAGTAATAACATTACACAACAGTCCTCTATGGGACCCACAGAACAGATATATATATATACAACAGCGACTCCATGAGTCAAGAATACAGATATAATATACAAAGATCCAAATCACCTTGAAAATGAGAGAGCGTCCGACTACGGACAAGATGCAAATGGGGCTAAGAGCCCTGAAGAATAACCAATGGCGTCCATAACCCTGCCCAGGCCAAGCCGGAAGGGTAACCCTGCTAACGACGTCGATCGCAAAACCTGCTCAGACAAAAGGGGTGCCGACAAAGGGCAAAGGAAAAAGAGGAGCGTCAGTACTGAGTCCAGTACACGGCGAGACTAGAATTCGGCGGTCCTCGCCTACAAAGGTATGGTGGGCTGAAGAGGCAGCGGCAGCATGCACTAAACAACCTATAGAGACTCGATACAACTGGCGGCCATCAGAGAGGGATAAGAAAGACCTATTCGGAACCAACCTGATACTACCACCAAACAAACCCATCCTGGTGTTTCCCCCTCGAGACCAAACGAGGAAGTCAACCGAGGAACTCACACAGTTGGCAGTTTTATTTATTCGGTTATTGTTGCAGCAATTACTAGTCAGATGTAGATAATCGTCCTGCTAAAAATAAACAGTGGGCCGTTTTAGTTAACCATTTCGTTGTAGTTGCAACACTTACTAGTCAGATACAATTAGCATGAGATAACCCAAAACCCAGCAGTTGTTGGTACTTTTATTTAGCCATTCCGTTGTAGTTGCAATACTTACTAGTCAGATACAATGGTCGCAAGCGACACCCGAACAAGCAATTGTAGGCAGTTTTATTTAGCCATTCCATTATAGTGAAGCTAATTACTAGTCATTATAAAGTCAAATTCATGGCACTACTTTAGTTATAGTTGTCTATGATCGAGATACTGTGCTCCAAGTCGTCCATAACCGCGGACACGGCTTTCAGAAAGTTTTACCCGGACGGGGTGCACAAATAGCAACACACACTCGATCAACCTCGGAAAAACCAAATCAAAACCCAACGAGGCTTTCATGACAAAGCAATCACAGGATTCAGAAATATTTCAGGGGGCCACCCCTTGGAGTACACCCGCAACGAAGCTAGCTGACTCCGAGACGGACCCGAGGTTTGGGTGGACGGCTGTGAACGACTGGGAACCCAAAACTGGGCTTGTCGACACCGCGAAAACGTGTCCCGATCCTAAACAGTACAGTGTGCTATCCATCGCACAATCGTAATAAAGCAGTAAGGCATGGCATAAGTACAAGATAGTAAATAAAACCTCAAACTAGTTTGTGGCCCCAAGAAATAAGAATGAATCAAGCTCTGGCTCAGGGGGCCCCATAATTCCCCGTATGTAGATAGCGCGATAAATCAAGGAACAGGTATCAAACACTCGGGGTCCTACGGGACACAAGTGGACGGTTAACAACCAAATAACATCTATTGCCCACCTGTGCCTCTGCTTACCTACTTCAATTTTAGTTGTTAAACAATAATTAAAGTGAGCAATAAATAAAGCCATAACCGTCTCCAACATTAAACATGCGGAAATGCTCCAACAACTGTGGTACTTGACGACACGCAACAGCACTTGAGCAAGCGACTACGACGCACAAGTCCAGCTATCTACCAAACAACAGGTAATAGGAAGTGTTCAAGGCAATATAAGGCTGCGAGGGATATCACGGGTACGGAAAACAAGAGCATCGCAACACGGATAGCAATAGATCAACATGAGGGAATAAATACTATAAAAGTAAGATAGGTAGAAAGGGGGAGATGCTCGCCTGAAAACATTGTCGAAGGTTCAACCGAAGATCGGGTCGACACTCGCATCAACTCAACGGCCTTATCCGCGAAGAAGCAAAACACTAGAATAAACACCGGATGCACTATTTAATACTACGGCAAAAGATCGGGCATGATGCAGGTATGATGCATGGCATGGCAAAGGTGCAATGCAATTAGATCATATTAAGCGGAACCGGGGTCCCGACAAATTAATTACTAGGTTCATGTTGTTTAGATACCCCACAATTTAAATGTTGTCTTAACAAGGCAAAATTATATGACCGGTTCGCTACACAAATTTAAATGGAACCAATATGAGTCTAGATTTGTCCGCATATGGGTCCCATATTTAATTATGAGGTGAATCGGCATAAGGCCCCCAAACCACATGACAAGGATGCATGCGTGAACAATTCAATATGCAACAATTTGTGTTATATTATAAAATAGGGTTTCGGGAAGGGGTTCACACATTAGGGGTCTCGACGATCTTGGGGTTCCGGGGGTTCGGGGTTCGGTCTCAGGGTTCAGGGTTCGACGGGATCGGTCTCGGCCGAAACATTCTCGGACAACGGAGTAGATCTTGGCGTTCCGTGGAGGAGGGCTTGGTTCAGCGTCGGGGGCGCATCGGATTCTCCCTGGTCGGTATCGACCTTATCGTCGTTGGCGAACTTGAGTGGGTCGGGTACCGGGGTCTTCGGATCCGTGAAGTAGACCTTGTCGCACGGTGTCCGAGGTAGACGAACTTGGCGTTCTGCGTCGATGTCCGTACCGTCCGTGTTCTCGAGCATCACATCCGAGAAGGAGTACTTGTCGCACATGTGGTCTTCGGGTCCGTGTAGACGGTCATGGCGTTCCGAGGGTAAGATCTTGGCATGCCGATGGATTGTCTTGAATCCGGGAAGGAGATCTCGACGTCCCGTGTTGGCCTTGGTTACCTGATGTAATTCATCGGGTTTTTCCTCTTCGACCCTTCAGGTTGTCCTGCACGCGTCGATGCATCTTGGGGCGTGTCATCGCCACAACAGGACTTGTTGGGCATCACCAGGTACACGCGGATCCCCGCTTTGCAAACAACGATGCCACAAGCACGTACTAAAGGCCATCTCAGCACCACAAGGCGTAACCGAGGCAAGCCACAGGGGCCGGTGGACAGGTTCGAAGGCCAGGAAGCTCTCAGCGACAGATACTGCGGGGATTGGGGCGGCGACCTTGAAGCAGAGGAGGCGCCGGCGGTCAGGCGGGGCTGCAGGCGGACGCGGACGGCAGGAGATGCAGCGGCGAGGGCGAGCTTCGGGAGGCAGGCGGCGCCGGCGGCGAGGGGGCCGCAGGGCGAGCGGCGGCGCGGAGGCGGTCACCGGCGAGCGCGGAGGCGGGGGCGCGGACGACGGTGGTTGAGGCCGGCGGCGGGCCCGGCGGACGGCGGAGCGGCGAGGAGGGCTCGGGGCGAGCGGAGGGCGGTGCTCCCGCGCAGAGGCGAGGGCGGGGTGGAGGCTGACGACGGAGGCGGGCGGAAGGAGGCGGGCTCGAGCGGCGGGACGAGGGCGAGAGGGGGCGGCGCAGGGACGGAGCCAGGGAGGCGCGGAGGAGGGGGGGTCGTCGGGGCAGAGGGAGGCCGAGCGGGGCGACGGAGGGGTGATGCAGGTGGGGCGGAGCTTGTCGACGGCGAGGTGGCGACGGAGAGGGAGCCGGAGGCGGGGCGAGGGCGGTGGAGCTCGACGAGGGAGGCAGGGCTCGCCGGGGCGGCGCTGGATGCAGTGGCCGAAGGCGGCGGAGGGGCGCCGGCGGTCTCTGCGAGGCGACGCGGCGGAGGCCGGAGGCCGCAGGAGGAGGGAGGCGGACCGGAGAGGAGGGAGGGAAGGGCCGACAGCGGCGGTTGCAGCGAGGGCAGCGCGTGGGGAGGAGGGAGAGGACGCGGGGGAGAGAGAGGGTAGGTGGGAGACGGGGTGGGGGAAGCGGGCCAGGGGTGGGGCCAGGAGGGTGGTTGGTTCAGGTGGGGTGGGATCCCGAGTGGGGAGGCAGCGTGTGTGGTGTGCGTGCTGTGTGGTGATGGGTGTGTTGTGAGTGTGTGGCATGAGTGGAAGAGGGAGAGAGAGGTGAGGTGGCGCGATTAGAGTGGTGGGGGGTTTGGGGAGGGGTGAGGTGGCGACATAGGATAGGTTGGGGTGAGGTGGAGGTAGGGTGGGTAGAATAGGTTTGGGTGTAAAAGGGTTTAGGGTGGACCGATTTTATTCTGGGGGTGGCCGACTGGGTCGGATCGGCCCGGTTTGGCTGCCCCCATTAAAATAATTTAATATTTTATTTGTTTAAAACAAGGCTTCTGCAAACCGATAGCAGACAAAACAAAATAATCCGGAGACCCGGGTTTTGCGTTTGGAACATAGACGGGGCATTTAGAAAACAAAAACAGGTTTTTCCGCAATTAGTTTTATGCAAGCAAATGCAAGATGATGACGATGCTCAAATGCAATGTGGCATGATGACATGAGCATGCGGTCATGATGATGCAATGCACAAAAACAACGCGATTTTCTAGTAGTGGTTTTGCGGGATGCCACAATTCGACACCACTAACAATGGATCTCGCCCTCGAGATCCGCCTCATGGTACCGGGAAGAAGGGCGGTGATCTGAATCTTCTCGCATCGTGTAGATCCTCGCGACACCACTAACAAGAGGTCGTTGTCCGCGATCGTCGAGGGAACACTCCGGGAACAAAAGGTCGAAGGTAGAGGTATCAACAAATAAAGCCACCTCTAGCTTCCGCGGACGGAGTAAAATTGCTGGATCCACTGATTCGATGTACAAGGGCGAATGGTAAGAGTAGTCGGATGGTGATCAGTCCACCGCGCACCCAAATCATTACTCTGCACACGAATGGCGGATTAGGCAACCAACTCTCGGAATTAGACTGAAGATCTCGACAAGCGAGGTTCAGAAACAAAGGAGTGATGCAGACTCTGCTTTGGATCTGGCGTAGATGATGTCGTCGCGTCGGAAAACACCGGAAGGCACGAGAAGGATCAAAGAGAAGTCCACCAGACGGAGGATTCCTCGGATAGCATGAAGACCAGATGTAGCAACACCGTTACCAAAGGAGGAAGCGAAACCCTGAAGGTACGACGGAACCCAACCACGAGAAATCCTGGGCTCGAAGAGAGAGAAGAGAGCGGATTCAAAACACGTAGAGGTAAGAGGAGAATAGCAGAGGGGTAAGGAGTAAAAGCAGACCTAACCAGATCTATCCAACCGATCTTGCAAAATAGTTTTGACATTCTACTTCGGCCGTTAGCTAAGTTATCCTACAGGCTGGACTTGTGGGGTATCGCAACTGCTGAGCTCTGATACCACTCTGTAACACCCTCAGAATCGGACCTATGCAAGTTTTAGCGAAACCCGCCAAACCCGCATAGAAAAGATTCAAAGGTGCCCACCAGGCACTTTCGTGCGGGTGGAAAACGAAGTAATAACATTACACAACAGTCCTCGATGGGACCCACAGAACAGATATATATACAACAACGACTCCATGAGTCAAGAATACAGATATAATATACAAAGATCCAAATCACCTTGAAAATGAGAGAGCGTCCGACTACGGACAAGATGCAAATGGGGCTAAGAGCCCTGAAGAATAACCAATGGCGTCCATAACCCTGCCCAGGCCAAGCCGGAAGGGTAACCCTGCTAACGACGTCGATCGCAAAACCTGCTCAGACAAAAGGGGTGCCGACAAAGGGCAAAGGAAAAAGAGGAGCGTCAGTACTGAGGCCAGTACACGGCGAGACTAGAATTCGGCGGTCCTCGCCTACAAAGGTATGGTGGGCTGAAGCGGCCGCGGCAGCATGCACTAAACAACCTATAGAGTCTCGATACAACTGGCGGCCATCAGAGAGGGATAAGAAAGACCTATTCGGAACCAACCTGATACTACCACCAAACAAACCCATCCTGGTGTTTCCCCCTCGAGACCAAACGAGGAAGTCAACCGAGGAACTCACACAGTTGGCAGTTTTATTTATTCGGTTATTGTTGCAGCAATTACTAGTCAGATGTAGATAATCGTCCTGCTAAAAATAAACAGTGGGCCGTTTTAGTTAACCATTTCGTTGTAGTTGCAACACTTACTAGTCAGATACAATTAGCATGAGATAACCCAAAACCCAGCAGTTGTTGGTACTTTTATTTAGCCATTCCGTTGTAGTTGCAATACTTACTAGTCAGATACAATGGTCGCAAGCGACACCCGAACAAGCAATTATAGGCAGTTTTATTTAGCCATTCCATTATAGTGAAGCTGATTACTAGTCATTATAAAGTCAAATTCATGGCACTACTTTAGTTATAGTTGTCTATGATCGAGATACTGTGCTCCAAGTCGTCCATAACCGCGGACACGGCTTTCAGAAAGTTTTACCCGGCCGGGGTGCACAAATAGCAACACACACTCGATCAACCTCGGAAAAACCAAATCAAAACCCAACGAGGCTTTCACGACAAAGCAATCACAGGATTCAGAAATATTTCAGGGGGCCACCCCTTGGAGTACACCCGCAACGAAGCTAGCTGACTCCGAGACGGACCCGAGGTTTGGGTGGACGGCTGTGAACGACTGGGAACCCAAAACTGGGCTTGTCGACACCGCGAAAACGTGTCCCGATCCTAAACAGTACAGTGTGCTATCCATCGCACAATCGTAATAAAGCAGTAAGGCATGGCATAAGTACAGGATAGTAAATAAAACCTCAAACTAGTTTGTGGCCCCAAGAAATAAGAATGAATCAAGCTCTGGCTCAGGTGGGCCTATAATTCCCCGTATGTGGATAGCGCGATAAATCAAGGAACATGTATCAAGCACTCGGGGTCCTACGGGACACAAGTGGACGGTTAACAACCAAATAACATCTATTGCCCACCTGTGCCTCTGCTTACCTACTTCAATTTTAGTTGTTAAACAATAATTAAAGTGAGCAATAAATAAAGCCATAACCGTCTCCAACATTAAACATGCGGCAATGCTCCAACAACTGTGGTACTTGACGACACGCAACAACACTTGAGCAAGCGACTACGACGCACAAGTCCAGCTATCTACCAAACGACAGGTAATAGGAAGTGTCCAAGGCAATATAAGGCTGCGAGGGATATCACGGGTACGGAAAACTAGAGCATCGCAACACGGATAGCAATAGATCAACAGGAGGGAATAAATACTATAAAAGTAAGATAGGTAGAAAGGGGGAGATGCTCGCCTAAAAACATTGTCGAAGGTTCAACCGAAGATCGGGTCGACACTCGCATCAACTCAACGGCCTTATCCGCGAAGAAGCAAAACACTAGAATAAACACCGGATGCACTATTTAATACTACGGCAAAAGATCGGGCATGATGCAGGTATGATGCATGGCATGGCAAAGGTGCAATGCAATTAGATCATATTAAGCGGAACCAGGGTCCCGACAAATTAATTACTAGGTTCATGTTGTTTAGATACCCCACAATTTAAATGTTGTCTTAACAAGGCAAAATTATATGACCGGTTCGCTACACAAATTTAAATGGAACCAATATGAGTCTAGATTTGTCCGCATATGGGTCCCATATTTAATTATGAGGTGAATCGGCATAAGGCCCCCAAACCACATGACAAGGATGCATGCGTGAACAATTCAATATGCAACAATTTGTGTTATATTATAAAATAGGGTTTCGGGAAGGGGTTCACACATTAGGGGTCTCGACGATCTTGGGGTTCCGGGGGTTCGGGGTTCGGTCTCAGGGTTCAGGGTTCGACGGGATCGGTCTCGGCCGAAACATTCTTGGACAACGGAGTAGATCTTGGCGTTCCGTGGAGGAGGGCTTGGTTCGGCGTCGGGGGCGCATCGGATTCTCCCTGGTCGGTATCGACCTTATCGTCGTTGGCGAACTTGAGTGGGTCGGGTACCGGGGTCTTCGGATCCGTGAAGTAGACCTTGTCGCACGGTGTCCGAGGTAGACGAACTTGGAGTTCTGCGTCGATGTCCGTACCGTCCGTGTTCTCGAGCATCGCATCCGAGAAGGAGTACTTGTCGCACATGTGGTCTTCGGGTCCGTGTAGACGGTCATGGCGTTCCGAGGGGAAGATCTTGGCATGCCGATGGATTGGTCTTGAATCCGGGAAGGAGATCTCGACGTCCCGTGTTGGCCTTGGTTACCTGATGTAATTCATCGGGTTTTTCCTCTTCGACCCTTCAGGTTGTCCTGCACGCGTCGATGCATCTTGGGGCGTGTCATCGCCACAACAGGACTTGTTGGGCATCACCAGGTACACGCGGATACCCGCTTTGCAAACAACGATGCCACAAGCATGTACTAAAGGCCATCTCAGCACCACAAGGCGTAACCGAGGCAAGCCACCGGGGCCGGTGGACAGGTTCGAAGGCGAGGAAGCTCTCAGCTACAGATACTGCGGGGATTGGGGCGGCGACCTTGAAGCAGAGGAGGCGCCGGCGGTCAGGCGGGGCTGCAGGCGGACGCGGACGGCAGGAGATGCAGCGGCGAGGGCGAGCTCGGGGAGGCAGGCTGCGACGGCGGCGAGGGGGCCGCAGGGCGAGCGGCGGCGCGGAGGCGGTCACCGGCGAGCGCGGAGGCGGGGGCGCGGCCGACGGTGGTTGAGGCCGGCGGCGGGCCCGGCGGACGGCGGAGCGGCGAGGAGGGCTCGGGGCGAGCGGAGGGCGGTGCTCCCGCGCAGAGGCGAGGGCGGGGCGGAGGCTGACAGCGGAGGCGGGCGGAAGGAGGCAGGCTCAAGCGGCGGGACGAGGGCGAGAGGGGGCGGCGCAGGGACGGAGCCAGGGAGGCGCGGAGGAGGGGGGGGGGGGTCGTCGGGGCAGAGGGAGGCCAAGCGGGGCGACGGAGGGGTGATGCAGGCGGGGCAGAGCTTGTCGACGGCGAGGTGGCGACGGAGAGGGAGCCGGAGGCGGGGCGAGGGCGGTGGAGCTCGACGAGGGAGGCAGGGCTCGCCGGGGCGGCGCTGGATGCAGTGGCCGAAGGCGGCGGAGGGGCACCGGCGGTCTCTGCGGGGCGACGCGGCGGAGGCCGGAGGCCGCAGGCGGAGGGAGGCGGACCGGAGAGGAGGGAGGGAAGGGCCGATGGCGGCGGTTGCAGGGAGGGCAGCACGTGGGGAGGAGGGAGAGGACGCGGGGGAGAGAGAGGGTAGGTGGGAGACGGGGTGGGGGAAGCGGGCCAGGGGTGGGGCCAGGAGGGTGGTTGGTTCAGGTGGGGTGGGATCCCGAGTGGGGAGGCAGCGTGTGTGGTGTGCGTGCTGTGTGGTGATGGGTGTGTTGTGAGTGTGTGGCATGAGTGGAAGAGGGAGAGAGAGGTGAGGTGGCGCGATTAGAGTGGTGGGGGGTTTGGGGAGGGGTGAGGTGGCGACATAGGATAGGTTGGGGTGAGGTGGAGGTAGGGTGGGTAGAATAGGTTTGGGTGTAAAAGGGTTTAGGGAGGACCGATTTTATTCTGGGGGTGGCCGACTGGGTCGGATCGGCCCGGTTTGGCTGCCCCCATTAAAATAATTTAATATTTTATTTGTTTAAAACAAGGCTTCTGCAAACCGATAGCAGACAAAACAAAATAATCCAGAGACCCGGGTTTTGCGTTTGGAACATAGACGGGGCATTTAGAAAACAAAAACAGGTTTTTCCGCAATTAGTTTTATGCAAGCAAATGCAAGACGATGACGATGCTCAAATGCAATGTGGCATGATGACATGAGCATGCGGTCATGATGATGCAATGCACAAAAACAACGCGATTTTCTAGTAGTAGTTTTGCGGGATGCCACACCTTGAGAGCCCTCTTCTGGGAGCGTAGCCTCTCGATCACCATTTGCTGCTGCTCTAGCTCGAAATCCTTGGACTTCAGTTCCTCGGTCATGTCCCAGATCTTCTTGTTCCTATCCTGGACGCGTTTCTCCTGACTCTTGAACTTACGGTCCTGGGCCTCGAACTTCGTCTCCATTTCCTTGACTAACTCGTCCTGCTGTGCGAAAAGCTTGTCCTTCTCGCGAAGCTGCACCTGGAGCTCGTCATTGCTAAGCATGACGTTGGTCCTGTCCGTGTCCACGTGCCTGATAAGAGACTCTAAGTCCTGGAGATAGAGACGTATCGGCTCTGCTACGTCCCTCGAGTTGTCCTCAAAGTCGATGGACTCTCCATCAATATCACGTCTTCCGAAGACGTGGAAGTGGGTGCCTCTAACCTGTCGGGAGTGACGGCCTAACAGACGTCCTATCAGGTCCTGCATGACTACCTCCATGCCTCTCTCCCTGTCGTCGTGCATCAGCTTGAAGACGATGGCCTCTGTAGTAGGCTCTGTCTGGCGTCCGGGCTGGTTCACCTTGAAGCCCCAGAGGTCCTTCCTCTCGAACTTGGTGAGTGGGTGCACCATGATAGTGGGAAGAGGGAGATCGAGCAAAGTGGTAAGCTCAACGATACAAGGACCGAAACGGGTAACCTGGAACTCCTCAACAGTGCTGATGGTAATAGGCATCTATTTATAAGATAGAAAAGTTAGAACAACACTATTTAAGATAAAAAAAGACAACATCACATACACATCCTTGGAAAACAAAATCACACAAGTCATGCATACATGAATCCATTACATCAATCAAGGTCCAAACTTATTTAAGGTATCATTTTGGAAAATAAGGTGATAGGTGGTGGTCCAGCTAACGAAGTGTGCTCACAGTCCTATCTCACTAGATCTGGTGGCTAACACAATGTTCCTAGAGGCAATCCACCTATCTTGTTCACATGATTCCATCACTAAGTCTATAATATCTCCCCTTAATTCCTGGTTGGTGGCTTCCAACTCTTGGGTAAGCTCCTTCTCTTTCTCTAAGTCTTTTTGGAGGTTGAGCATTCTGCACTTGACTCTAGCACTTAGTTCTTTGATAGTCCTCCAAGCTGCTTCTCTTGCTGACTCAAAGAATGTGGTGTGCATCACAGTGTTGGTATACATGCAGAACCCTCTTTCTTTGTGGTTGTCTTCCTTGTTTTTGTACAAGTGAAGTTGCACCCACCAATACTCCACTCCTTCATCCATCACCAAAAAGCCTTTGTAAACGGCTGCACCATGTGCTTCCATTGCCACCATGAGGTCCTTGAGAATCTTGGGAAACTCAGTTTCACACTCCAAGGTCATGGACATGAGTGGCCCCTTCTTCACGGCTTCGTTGATGGAGTTCATCTACAAATGGAGATGAGAATGAGAAGATTAGAAAAGTTTTACGAGAAGAATAGACAAGTGTAGAAGTAGTTAAAATTTTTTCCTTAGTGGTTTTCCAATTCTAGGGGTCATAATCCTACAGGCAACACAGTGCTCTGATACCATCTGTAAGACCCCTCCTTTGTAAAGGAAAGGATCCCTATGATTGCAATGCTAGTCCCTGGATCAATGCTAGCATCCACAGTTTAAGATGAAGTACATAGATACAAAGGTCGTTTATTACATTTATTCCAGAGATATAACATAGTCTTTTACAACTCAGGGCCAAAGGCCTAATACAAGAGTTTATGGAATAAGTAAATAAACACAAGTCCTCATCTTCATGTGCCATAGACAAGCATGTTGAGTGTAGACTCATGACTCCTACTCATCATCGGAGTAACCTGCAACATCACAAGTTACAGCCACAGAGGGTCAATACTTTGGAATAGTATTGGCAAGTGATACCTTAGTCCATTTTAAGTGGACTATGTCACTATATGCATTTTGGCTAAGTGTAGCTTGGCTTGCTTTGCTTGAAAATAGGTTTTTCCTATTAGTTGAAATCACTAAGTTTTTCTTTGTCAAAAACTTTCCCAAGGAACCACCAATAGACATTGGGGTCCTTCACCCTTGTTCACCCATAAGTTTTACTTAGAAGTTGGAGTGATGAGATTCTTGTAGCTTCCATGTCTTGATGCTCAAGCTGTCCATTGCCATGGACTTGGCTAAGTACTTAGATTTTCCATCTGCAGAGGTTGTGCACTTTCCCCACCAGACTTGGTTTCCCAAGACAAGACCTTTCAGAAGCCTTTCCTTAGTCAAATGGACGCGCTCCAACCTATCATTCCCACTACCACCAACTGTCCAAGTGACTAAGTTCTAGCAACCTATATGATCAAGGCAGAGCCCATATTGCCAAGTGGTTACACTGTAAGCTTTCTCAACACTTGGCCTCCAAATCCCTTTGTGCCTGGGTGGCATACCACAAGTGAGATACACAAGCCAAATCCATGGCCTTGTGTAACCACTCAACATAAACCAATATTTCCATTCCACCCAGGAGGTTTATTGACTTAGTGGTTTTATTAAGAAAACATAAGTCTCATGACTTAGAAATATAGTCATTATAGCATAAATAGATTATACCAACCCTTGTTTGCTAGTAGCTAGGCTAAGCATGGCATGGTAACTTAACTTAGGAAAATTCCCTAGAAATTCTACAATTCTACACTACATAGGATTTCCCAACATAGCATTTGGCAAAGTAGCATGCAAGACTTAGCAAAATAATTCTAATGCTTATTCAAGATAAAGGGTGGAAATATCATGAAGTATCACTTGCCTTGGTAATGGGGAGAGTAGCACTCTTCACAATCACAGTCACTAGCAAAATCTACACAAAAATTTTGTAGCACACAATTACATACAATTCATATACAAGCAAAAATATGAATGCATGCATGCAAGAAAATGCTAAGTGATGATTTTTGAAAAACTCTACCAAGCAAGTGCATGAAAACAGAAATATAACAAGTCAAAAAGTTTGCTAACCAAACTCATTTAGCCCTAAAACAATTTACTAAACTAAATCTATGCTCAAAATATACCTAAACATGTTTCTGCTTACAAAGTCATTTTATCAGTTACTATTTGTTAAACACATTGTAGATTCAGAAAGGCCTTGACTCACTGAATCCAACGGTATAAAGTTTGCAAAATTCCAACGTGGGAATCAAAAGCTAGAGCCATTCGAAATTTGGATCAAATTCTGGTTTGAAATCTGTTTTTAGATCTAACCCTAGACACGTGTCGCGTTATAACTGGTGCGTACCGGTTCGCACCGGATCACCCTCCTGCGCCGTTGGATCTAACTAACGTTGCGCGGCTCAGATCTGTCCATACCCCTTCGTTAAGTGAATTGTTTCTATGCGTAGGATCCAGATCTGACGGCTACAATCTATTAACCAGAAACGGGCGGCGCTAGCGGCGTTGACCGGCGGCGGCGCGTCTGACTACGGTGGCACCGGTGCTCTAGGTCGTCCGGGGAAGCAAGAAGGCGCTTACCAGGACCGCGGTGGCGTGCTGAAGCTCGAGGTGGCTCTGGTTTGTCAAGGGGCGCGCAGATACGGCGATGATTGCTCGTCGGAGTAGAGACAGACGTCGGCACAGTCAGTCGTCATCGTTGGCGAGGTTGTCGATCACTAGGAGGCAAACAAAGGGCGTGGTCAGATGCAGGAGATCATGGAGGAGATGTGTGTGTGAAGGAGGAAGCTTGGGGCGGTCTGGACTTACCACTGGAGGTCGTCGGAGTTGGAACCGAAGACGGTGGCGGCCAGTCGTCGACGTTGCTGGAGCTACGGTTCATGTGGAGGCAAATGGGGTGTGTCAGTAGGTGCGCAGAGACTCACTGAACAAGATAGCATGAATGAGAGCCAGAGGGGAGCTCAGAACTCACCGGAATTCGCCGGCGCAGCCGTCGGAACAGCGGCGGAGTCGTGCGAGTCGTGGGCAGCCTGGTGGCGTGAAGGCAAAATTGATTGGGGGGAAATGTCCGCGAGGAGGGGGAGATCTTATAGCCCGAGGCTCGATAGGAAACGCTCGTCGCATCAATGCTAATTAAGCTCGCGGTATCAGTGCTGCAACAGCCAGCGGCGGAGATCATGCGCGGAATCAGGGGGAAGACGAAGACGACGTGGACGGGGCCCGCTGGTCGGTGAAATAGACGGAGGGGGCGTGGGGTCTGGCTGTCAGTGTCTGAAGGAGTGCACTCGCGCGTGAGAGAAGAAAGGAAATGCCCCGGGTGGGCTTGTTGGGCTTGATTCGTTGCTGGGCTAGATCCCTGGTGCGCAGCCTTTTTCTTTTTGTTTACTCCTTTCCTTTTTCTATTTCGATTTTCTGAATAGGTTTTCAAATGGTTTCAAGTTCAATTTGAATTCAAATCTTTCTGAGGTTTTGTAGTGGTGAATTGGTCTCAGAAATAGGTCAAAACCCATGGGGTTACTTTGCATAGGCTGGGTCAAGCTTGGATTTAAAATAATCAGAGACTTTGCATCTGATTTGCAAATGTTTTAAAAAGGGGTTTTGAAATTATTTCTAAGTTGAAAACTTTGGTCCAAATTCTACACACAAACTATCCAACAATGAAGATAAGCATCTAGGTTCCTAAACTTTCAAGCATTCAAATGGTGATGGCCATTTGAATTAAATCTGCTCACATAAAATCATAGCATCAAGTGCTTCTGTTTTCCTGAAATGAGTTTGAATATGATCTCAAATCTATATGCATGCATGAGTGATATGCAAACTTTGAAATCATGATTTTAGGGATGTTACATAAAACAAGCATGGAACATCAAAAATTATAGATACATTTATGACGTATCAAGCATCCCCAAGCTTAACTCCTGCTTGTCCTCGAGTTGGTAAGTGATAAAAAGAATAATTTTTGAGGTGACATGTACCATCACAATCTTGATCAAGGTATTGTAAATCATTGATAGTTGTGATCATAGTACTCTAACATAAGCATGAAAGATGTAGTTCTAACAATAAGACATAGCAACTAAGTTGTAACATGAAAATGTACAAAGAAAGATCATGAATAACAATGCATTGAAAGACGTTTTTTTGTTTCACATATAGAAAACATAGCAAGAGTGGTATTCAGCTTGTCCTTCATGGTATAGCAAAACATAAATGCATAGGACACCTTCGAAGTTCATAAGGGTGACTACATACAAATAGTTTAAGAACAAGCAATATAAACATTATGAATCAATCAATAAGTTTTGGGACAATGCACATTAAACTAAGAATGACAACTATGCTCTCCTAGTTGGTGCATAAAGATAGAAGATGGAGACTCAACATAAAAGTAAAAGAAAGGCCCTTCACAGAGGGAAGCATGGATTTCAAGTTTTATAAAGAGCTTCCTGAAATTATGGTACTTATTAGCTTTCAACTCTCATTGCCCCTATCATAAGCATATTGAAGTGATTAAGGTTAAAGTGAAACAAATATGAAGTATATGCTTGACAAATCATAAGTTGGCAATCTAATGTCCCTTAAGTACGAGGGACTTTCCTCATGCTACTCAACTTTAGTCACAAGCAAGTTCTTGTCATTGTAAGTATATGTGTATCAGAACTGCCAACGGGGTAACCCTTGCCCCATGACACAGGAGCTATCCCATATCAAAATGACAAGGCAACGGACAATGAGCATCTCAGCGATATTTTATTTACCATGAGCATGGTGCTTTTTTCTCCTTTTTTCTATATTTCTTCCTTAAGATGCTTCATAGATTGCTCACTATGGTTATGCTGCAAGTTTCCACCATGATTAGGCATGGTTTAGGCTAGCTGCCTAGGCGTTTCTCTAACACATATATAATACTCCATGAACTTACAAGCTCCCCTTTTATTTCACATCGCCGACATCCATAAAAAAAGATCATGATCTCAACTGGATAATATTTACAAGTGTTAAAAGTGTTTCCCATGACAATATGGTTCTGCTAATTCCCAACTTATAAGTGCAAACATATAAACAACATCGATGACACAATGGTTAAAGTTTATTAGGTGCAAGAAAGTAAAGTGTGCCATCAAGTTTGTGAGAGCTTTAATCACTAATTTTCACATAACAAGTTTAATTTGGAAGATAGATAAAAACATGAATATACTTGGAATGATGTAACACTCCATGCATAGGAATTTTTATTGGACTCTTCGGAATAACTTGGTTTATTGGGAGTTGGATGCACGAGTAGAGCTCATACTCAGTACAAGTGGAGGCTTGCAAAACACTGGGAGCGACCAACTAAGAGAGCAATAATGGCCATAATCATGCAAAGTGACAAAACATTATCGATTAAAGAATAAAGTGATACCACAAGTCAAAAACTAAATGATCATAGAGGATAATGTGACTGGTTCATAGTCTTAACATGGTGTAAGCATGTGCCAAGTCAACCCAAATAAAGCATCAAAGGAGAATACCACAATATTATGCTTTTGTATGCTAAAACAACGCATGATTATTTCAAGGCACATTAAGCAATCTCAATTGTTTGAAACAAGCCATGCTACAGAAATAATTACTAAGAATATGGTCAAAGCAACATCTAACATGACATGATAAAGTCTAAGTCACAGTCAAAACAAGCTTCCTTTTGTACCACTATAAGCATGAAACTTTCTACTCTTTTGCAACACCAATCGACTTATTTGAAACAACTCACAAAGATAATAATCAATAAATACCAGTGAGCTTGTCTCACTTAAATACAGAGAAGAACTAAAAATTTCTAAGCAAAAATAATAAGAAAACTAAAGCTAAATGCAGTGCTAGCAAAAGAGAACACTCACAAAACAATAAGAATGAAAACTAGAGTGTTCTAGGCCATGAAAACAAAGTGTGTCTCTCTCCAAAATAAGTGTGCTGGGATCCAACCAAATTATTGAAGCAAACAAAGAAAAATAAAACTAAAAACAAAAACAAAGACGCTCCAAGAACAACACAATAGTGCATGAAGCAATAAAAATAAAGTGTCTTGAAAGAAGACCTGAGATTTTTATTGATGAAGAAGGGGATGCCTTGGGCATCCCCAAGATTTGAAGCTTGTACCTCTTAAATATTTCTTGGGGTGACACGGATGGCATCCCCAAGCTTGAGCTTTTGTCCATTCTTCATCTCATCACATCATTCTTCCCCTACACTTGAAAATTTCCTTCATACAAAACTTCACACAATCTTCATTAGCAACATTAGTGTATTCAAGATAATAAGCCTTTGGGTTCAGTTTCAACTCAAGTAAAACTTCCATTAAAACACAACCTTACTGTAGCAATTCCTTTTAACAGCTAAAGTGATCAAAGATAACTCAAAAAGAAACCGATGAGAGGCAAATGCAAATAATGGCAGAAATTTGTCAAAACAGACCAGCAGGTAAAGACCGATTTGTTCGAAGACCTTCTGTTGATCAAATAGAAAAGTGTTGAACTAACGGAAGTTATATAATAACCTAGGGCATATTCTCAGAAAATTATATCTCAATCAGCCGTATTGGGAATTTTCACGAATTTTTACAGTGAAGCACACAAATCTGTTTCGGGACAGCAACTTCCTAAGTCCCTGTGATTAACATGCTAGTCCCTGGATCAATAGCTAGCACTCACAGTCGATGAAATATCATGTAAAACACAAAGTCTTTATTAAACGGAGAATCCAGAGTATGAAATTATTACAAAAATTGCTTAGCATTATGCTAGCTCAAATAACAGCGGAAACATAAAAGCAGCATGAGTCCATCAACGCCCCAGGCTTGTCGAGTGTAGACCCGCGATCCCTACGCACCTTTCAATCTTCGGATTCTGCACATAAGACGTGCAGCCAACAAGTTGGGTCAATACTTTGAATGTATTGGCAAATTACACCAAGGAGAGAAAAGACTATCTCTACATGCAAGGCTGGTATAGGCTGTAGAGTTCATTTGCTCAAAGCTAATTTTCTTAAGTAGAGAGAAGAATAGAAGATTGCCCTACTTTGTAAACATTTGCTTGGATAGAATAAGGTCGAGTGGCACACGAGGATATTACGCACCAAGTGTCCAAACAACCAAACACTTGGATATACGCACCAAGCGTCACTTGGATATTACACACCAAGTTCCCAAATTCCCACCCATTAGCGATATTACGCACGCCATGGGGTTTCAAAACTTTGTTTTAGAAAAGAGAGAGGAAGATCCTTCACAGGCTCCATCCTTCAGACGCTCATTGTTGTTCTGTTACCGTGAACACGGCTGATCGATCAGATTGCAATACTCTCGAGAGTTTGTGCACTTTACCCACAATCCACGATCAAGTCCTTTTACAGACAAGACCATGGCGAGGCTTTCCCTTAGTAGCCCCTCTACCTTCCGGATCCAACCATGCCAAGAACCTCCAAATGTTGGTACCCAGGTGAGGTTTCCCACTAGGTACTAGGCCAAGACAGAGCCCATAATGTATTGTGGTTGCACTGGAAGCTTCTGAATTCTGAAACATGGCAGACTTCTCTGATTCCTGGGCGGCCGTCCTCCACCAAAATCTCACTCGTTGACCCGACAACCATTCCGCCCAGAAGAAAACTTAGTTTGATTTTGAAGTGGATTTGAGAAGAAAGTTTGCTCTAGAGAGCCTTTATACTTAGAGAAATTCTTTGTCTTTCGAACCCCCCAACGGTACTTTGTATATATAGCATAGAAAGCAATACTTAGCAAAAACAGGGGTAACCTATTAGGATGGGAAATCCTAAGTATAGAGCTACTCATGGCATACTACAAAATCATCGCACTTGCAAAATAATACTAAGGAAAAATTCTACTAGAACATCCTACACATGCATACTACAGAATTTTGAAGATCACATGCATAGAATCAAAACTGGGACAAAAGTTATGAACAAGTGGTGTAACTTGCCTTGATCCGAGCAGCACTCTACACAATAGCACTCCTTAGCGCACTCCGAGCAATCTAACGAATCACAAACATAGATCTGATCACAACTTGTTCAAAGCATAACACAAAGGAAATCATGCATGCATGCAACATGGTATTTTATGCAAGGTTGGTCAAATTGATCAAGGTAGCAAGTTTGTGTTGTGATAGTGTAAGGGTGTCACTAGGATTGATTTTCCAAGGGTTTAGATCTACTATAATGTCACTAAACAAATCCTAGGATTATAAGGAGATCAACCATCTAATTAGCCCCAAGCTAGATCTAATGACCCTAAGCAAGCTTAGTGATTTGGATCAGTAGGTATTGTGGAAACAAGGTTATAGCAACAAGAATCAAATAGGATAGAATTTTAATTATTTTTCTATGGATGAAACTCTATAATCTAATGATTAAAATCTACATCTAAAACATTACTGCAAACCTGCAATATTAATACAGATTTGGATTCTACATAAAATTAGGAATCCAACGGTATATTACAAGCTAGATTTGGACAAATATTTGATTTTATATGATTTTCGCAAGTTTTAATTCCAATCTGCAAACAGATCTAAATTCCACTTAAAAACCTAGCCAGGTGTCACCGTCTGATTGGTCCAGCTGGAGCGACGCGGCGCTGGCGCGTGCGTGCTGACGCGCGTGGCCACGTGGCAAGCCGCTATTCGCCGATACCCCTTCGATACTCATCTAATCCTACGCGTTCAATCCCAATCCGACGGTCAGGAGGGCGGCGGCAACTTACAAGGGTGTGACGGCGGCGCGGGGCGGCGGTGGCGTCGGTGGTCGACGGTGGCGGCGCTCCGGCGGGTCCCTGGAACCATGGCGAGGTCGACGAGGTTCGCCTGGCTCTCGCGGTCACGTTCGCGTCCTCGTCGTCTCCCCTTGCTTCCTCGGCTGTCAGCAGCGTCCCGCTGATCTCCTTCGTCTCCGGCGGCGCTCCGGCGAGCAATCGCGGGCGAATTTCTGCGAGAGAGAAGGGGAGGAACACACGGCTGGAATCAGTGGTGGATGGGGAATCTCCGGTGGGAGGAAGGAGCGAGGGAGAGTCTTCGAACCGACTCGGCGAGGTTGACCCGACGGCGGCGGTGCAGTTCGTCGCTGGCTAGGGTTCATGCAAGGAAAGAATCGAGCGGGGGGGGGGGGGGGGACGCGAGAGTGGCGGGGTTTAAATAGGCGGGAGCCTTGGCGTCGAGGGCACGGACTCGTCTCCGTGCCAGTCGGAGTCCGACCTCCTCACGGCGACGCGTGGGTTCCATGGGGAGGAAGATGATGACGGGTGGGCCAGGGCGGTCAGCGGGTGCAGCAGGTGGTGACGGTGCGAGTGGGCCGGTGGCGGGCTGCGGAGGCTGGCGTGGCGCGCTGGCTGCCGCGTGGGCGTTGGCGGGCTGCGCTGCGGCCCAGCTAGGTCTGCCTCTATTTCTTTTTTCTTTTATCTTTTTTCTCAATTTCTGGTTTGATAAAACTCACATAACTTTTGCAAGACAAGTCCAATAATGTTGAAACTTGTTTCCAAATTTTTGTAAAAATAAGGTGGTCAATATAGGACCATAGTTTACTGTTTTCACATAGTTTATATTGAAGGGTCAACTTACTACAACAAGGTGCTCACTTATGGAAATGATTAGTAGGGTTTTTAATAGGTTTAGGTTATAGGATTCTTATTGCAATTTTCAAATTTAGGATGTAATGATGCAAGGATGATGCATGATGCTAATAACATCCTAATACAAAATCTGGGATGTTACAAACCTACCCCCCTTAAGAAGAATCTCGTCCTCGAGATTCGGGTTGGCTAGCAAATAGGTGTGGGTGCTCTGTTCTCATGTCGTCTTCACGTTCCCACGTAGCTTCTTCCTCGGAGTGGTGGTTCCATTGTACCTTGCAAAATCTTATAGTCTTGGTGCGGGTAACCCTTTCGTTGTTTCTAGTATTTTGATGGGTTTTTCCTCATAGGTAAGGTCATTCTCCAATTGAACCTCATCTAGGGGAACGGTGTCTCTTAGCGGTGTTTCAGCCATCTCCGGGTGAAACTTCTTTAGTTGTGACACATGAAACACATCATGAACAGTCAGTCCTTCCGGTAGCTCCAACTGATAAGAAACTTCTCCTCTACGGGCTAGAACCTTATACGGTCCTATGAATCGTGGGGCTAACTTGCCCTTGATTCCGAACCTCTTAACTCCACGTAGGGGTGAAACTCGGAGATACGCACGGTCCCCTATTTCATAGGCCACATCTCTGCGCTTGGAATCAGCGTAGCTCTTCTGTCGGGATTGGGCTACCTTTAGCCTATCCTGAATCTGTCGCACCTTTTCTTCGGCATCCTTTATCAAGTCAGGTCCAAAAAGACTGCGTTCTCCAACTCCATTCCATAGCAATGGAGTCCTACACTTCCTGCCGTATAGAACATCAAACGGAGCCATCTTGATACTTGTCTGGTAGCTGTTGTTGTATGAGAACTCAGCATATGGCAGGTTATCGTCCCAACTAGACCCATAGTCTAGTGCGCAAGCTCTCAACATATCTTCCAAAATTTGATTCACCCTTTCTGTTTGGCCATCTGTTTGAGGGTGGAAGGCAGTACTGAATTCTAGTCGGGTTCCAAGAGACTCATGTAGTTGTCGCCAAAACTTTGAAGTAAACTGGGTGCCTCTATCAGACACAATTCCCTTGGGAACACCATGCAGGCTTACAATTCTTGACATGTATATCTTAGCAAGCTTAGCACTTGTATATGTGCTCTTTACGGGGATGAAGTGAGCCACCTTGGTGAAGTGGTCCACCACTACCCAGATAGAATCAAATCCAGAACGAGTCCGGGGTAATCCCGTGATGAAATCCATGCCTACCTTGTCCCACTTCCAGTCGGGTATAGGTAGTGGTTGTAGTAATCCTGCCGGTTTCTGATGCTCGGCTTTAACTCTGTTGCACACATCACACAGAGAAATATACTCTGCATTATCTCTCTTTAGGTTATTCCACCAGAATCTATCCTTCACATCCATGTACATCTTTGTGTTACCTTGATGAATTGAGTATGGCGAATCATGAGCTTCTTGTAGAATTATCTTCCTGATATCGGGGTCATTGGGAACGCACAAACGCCTCCCATACCAGAGGGTCCCTTGTTCGTCCAGACGAAATTCTTTAGTCTTTCCTTCATTTATCCTGACTCTTATTTCTTCCAACTCTTTATCCCCCTTTTGTGCTTCTTGGATCCTTTCTTGGAAGGAGGACACTATTTCCATAGTCGCTACGTGTCCTTTCGGGACTATCTCCAACCTGAGATCCCTGAATTGCTTGCATAAATCCTCTGGAAGTTCCCCTGCGGTAAGTCCATTTACATATACCTTACGGCTTAAGGCATCAGCCACCACGTTTGCCTTTCCAGGGTGATACTGTAAATCCAAGTTATAATCCTTAATTAGCTCAAGCCATCTTCGTTGTCTCATATTCAACTCTTTTTGGGTGAAGATGTACTTCAAACTTTTATGATCTGTGAACACATCACAATGTTTGCCCATGAGGTAGTGTCTCCATACCTTGAGTGCATGAACCACAGATGCAAGTTCCAAATCATGAGTGGAATAATTGTGTTCCGGGTTCTTAAGTTGTCGGGAGGCATAGGATACCACTTTCCCATCCTGCATCAATACACTTCCAAGTCCTTGTCGAGAAGCGTCACAATAGACTTGAAAATCCTTCTGGATATCAGGCAGACACAGAACTGGTGCCGTTACAAGGCGTTTCTTCAACTCTTGAAAACTTGCTTCACATGCCTCGGTCCATAGGAATTTCTTTTCCTTCTTTAATAGTTCCGTCATGGGTTTTGCTATCTTGGAAAAATTTTCGATGAACCTCCGGTAATATCCAGCGAGGCCCAAGAAACTCCTAATATCTCCCAAATTCTTGGGTGACTCCCATTCCGTCACGGAAGCTACCTTGCTAGGATCTATGGCAACTCCTTTAGCCGACACAACATGGCCAAGGAATCCCACTTCCTTTAACCAGAACTCGCACTTGCTGAATTTGGCATACAACTTGTGTTCTCTTAGTTTTTCCATAATAAGGCGTAGATGTTTCTCATGTTCTTTCTCATCCTTAGAGTATATGAGTATATCATCTATGAATACCACGATAACCTTGTCCAAATATTCCATGAACACCTTGTTCATCATGGTCATGAAGTATGTTGGGGCATTGGTTAGACCAAAAGACATCACGGTGTACTCATACAATCCGTATCTTGTGGTGAATGCTGTCTTGGGCACATCCTGTTCTCGAATCTTTAGCTGAAAATAGCCCGATCGTAGATCGATCTTTGAGAACACACTGGCTCCTTTTAGCTGGTCAAACAGGTCGTTGATGTTGGGCAGAGGATACTTATTCTTAATCGTCACTTCGTTCAACGAGCGGTAGTCCACAACCAGCCTCTTGGTCTTATCCTTCTTTTCCACAAATAGGACGGGTGCTCCCCAAGATGACGCGCTGGGTTGGATGAACCCCTTGTCCAATTGTTCCCTAAGCTGTTTCTTGAGTTCCTTTAACTCGTCCACATCCATCTTGTATGGTCTCTTAGCTATCGGCCCCGTGCCTGGCATTAAGTCAATGAGAAACTCGATATCACGGTCGGGTGGCATTCCGGGTAGCTCTTCTGGGAAGACATCTGGGTATTCCTTTACAATAGGTACCTCCTCCAAGTTAACCCCGTTAAGAGAGTTCACCATGACTTCTTTAAGTGCGAAATTCAATTTGATACGGATCCTCTTCCCTTCCGGTGTTGTGAGCATGACAGTTCTCTTGGCACAATCTATGACCCCTTCATATTCGGTCATCCAATTCATGCCCAAGATTATGTCTAATCCTTGTGATTCTAGAACTACTAGACTGGTGGGAAAAATGTGTGTCCCAATCCTCAGTTCTAAATCCCGGCAACCGGAGTTTGCCACTATTTCTCCCCCAGGAGAACTTACCCTTAGAGGAAAGTTTATAGTCTCCGTTGGTACCTTGCCTCTATCCACAAATACCCTTGATATGAATGAATGCGATGCACCGGTATCAAAAAGAACAACAGCGGGAATAGAATTGAGTTTGAACTTACCAATCACGGAGTCTGGCGCATCACAAGCATCCTCCATAGAAACATGATTCACCGTGGCTTTGACAAACGGATTTGGCTTCTTCCCGTTTCCATTGCCATGGTTGTGCCCATTACTATTCCCATTGCCATTGCCATTGCCATTCTTCCTCTCGGGGCAAGAGGTTGCATAGTGCCCTGTCTTGTTGCACTTAAAGCATGTCACCTCACTGAGATCGTTTCCATTGCTGCCATTGCCATTGCGGTTTCTGTGCCCATTGTGTTTGTGGCCACCATGGTTATGACCGTTATGGTTGTGGCCATTATTGTTATAAGGTGGTGGTGAGGAATTGCGCTGCTTCTGGTACGGAACAGAGTGTTTGTGAGGGTTAGATTTCCTCTTGCGATTTTCTATGCTCTTCCTCTTTGATTCAACCACAATGGCTCTGTCCAGGAGTTCCTGAAAGTTGTCAAATTTCTGAGCCACAAGCTGAATGGATATCTCATCATTAAGCCCTCTTAAGAACTCCTCCTGTCTCTTGGCATCAGTGGAAACATCATCGGGTGCATAACGGGCTAGCTTATTGAAAAGCTCACCATACTCGGTGACAGAACGGTGCAGCTGGTGTAGGTCGCGAAACTCGCGCCTCTTTAGAGCCATGACACCAGCAGCTACATGATGAGTGCGAAAAGCTAACTCAAACTGTTCCCAAGTGATAGCATCAATGTCCGGGTGGGTGACTTGGTAGTTATCCCACCATTCTGCATCAGGTCCTTCCAGCTGGTGTGCGGCATAACGCACCCTGTCGGCTCCGACAGCTTGCATGGTGTCTAGCTTCTTGTTGATCGTACGTAGCCAGTCATCGGCGATGATTGGTTCAATGCTGCTAGTGAAGGTAGGTGGGTTCAGCCTCAAAAACCGATTCAAGCGATCTTGTTGAGGAGGTGGCGGAGGTGGTGGTGGTGGCGGCGGGTTGTTGTTGTTGTTTTGCATGTTCTGAGTGAGCAGTTGGATCAGCTGGTTCTGAGTGGCCAGAAGTTCTGCTATTTCTGGCGGGATTTCGGGGTTCGCACGTCTTGGCGGCATCTATGGGGTTAAGAGAATAGTTAAGAAATAGACAGAAAGACTAAGTAGTAAACTCCTACCCTTATGAAAACACACCAAGCACACAAGGCACACAAGACATAAAAACACAGATTTAACACAGGAAACAACCAAGTTTTAACTAAACCAGACTTATCTTGGTATTTATTACATTTGGGAATAACGTTCTACTATAGAATTAAAGGTGGTCCAACTATTACACATCTTCCACGCCTTCCTCTTCCTCGTCCTCGAACGAGTAGCCTTCTTGCTCTAGAGTTGTCTTGTACAACTCCATCTCCTTTGTGGTGGCTTCAAGCTTCTCTTGGAGGTCCTTTATCTCATCCTGTAGCTTCTTGGTAGTGGCTTCCAGCTGCTCCTGAAGTACCTCCTTCTCGCTTTGTAGATCCTCCACTAAACTTGACTTCATTGCGGCTTCAAGTTGCTTTGCCAAGTCCCTCTTGGAAGCACGCACATCATTGATTATCTTGCAAAGGCCTTCAGTTTGCACTTCATCTCCATCGATCTGCTGTTTGAGTTCCCTAATTCTCTTGTTTTTATTTATCACCCTCTTCTCTTGGTTAGCGAACTTCTTCTCTTGGTCCTAGAATTTTATCTCTTGGAGCTTCATTGCCTCCTCCTGCTGCTTGATCATTTCTTCCTTCTCCTTGATGAGGGCGCATAGCTCGTCGTTCTTCAACATCTCGAGGAAGGTACCCTCCTCAAGGTCATGGATGTGGCACTCCAAGTCTTGATATTGTGTTCTTCGGCGCTTGGTAGAAGTTATTTCCTCAAAGGTTAACTCCATGGGAATTCCTTCCTCATCTCGTCTTCCAAAGAGGCCGCCGCAGTGTCCTTGGAGAGCTTCATGATGACGTCCACATAGGCGACCAATGAGTTGCTGCAAGCTAATGCTAAGGGCCTTCTCCTTGGAATCGCTAACAATGTGGATTGCTATGTCTTCCTCCGGGTTCTTGCCTCGCTCTTTTCCTGGCTGGATGACCTTGACTCCCCAACAGCCGTCCTTGTGGAGTTTCTTCATTGTGCTCCCTTGGATTGTTGGGAGAGGAAGGTCCAAACGTGTGAGTAGATCCATGAGGCATCCTCCAAAGTGAAGGGGCTCGATGTCCGCGACGGTGTCGTAGAGGAAGCTTGTCATCTTTGAGTTAGAAGAACGAGGGTTAGATACTTAAACAAGTAGAGGAAATCAGATACTAGATGTGCGGAAAATAACTTAGTAGAAAAGCAAGTAAGGCACTAAAGTTAGAGGCGGTTCCAATCCTAGGGTCACGTCCTACAGGCAACGATGTGCTCTGATACCATCTGTAGTGACCTCGGATCGGTAAGGATCCTAAGTCCCTATGATTAACATGCCAGTCCCTGGATCAATAGCTAGCACTCACAGTCGATGAAATATCATGTAAAACACAAAGTCTTTATTACACGGAGAATCCAGAGTATGAAATTATTACAAAAATTGCTTAGCATTATGCTAGCTCAAATAACAGTGGAAACATAAAGCAGCATGAGTCCATCAACGCCCCAGGCTTGTCGAGTGTAGACCCGCGATCCCTACGCACCTTTCAATCTTCGGATTCTGCACATAAGACGTGCAGCCAACAAGTTGGGTCAATACTTTGAATGTATTGGCAAATTACACCAAGGAGAGAAAAGACTATCTCTACATGCAAGGCTGGTATAGGCTGTAGAGTTCATTTGCTCAAAGCTAATTTTCTTAAGTAGAGAGAAGAATAGAAGATTGCCCTACTTTGTAAACATTTGCTTGGATAGAATAAGGTCGAGTGGCACACGAGGATATTACGCACCAAGTGTCCAAACAACCAAACACTTGGATATTACACACCAAGCGTCACTTGGATATTACACACCAAGTTCCCAAATTCCCACCCATTAGCGATATTACGCACGCCATGGGGTTTCAAAACTTTGTTTTAGAAAAGAGAGAGGAAGATCCTTCAGAGGCTCCATCCTTCAGATGCTCATTGTTGTTCTGCTACCATGAACACGGCTGATCGATCAGATTGCAATACTCTCGAGAGTTTGTGCACTTTACCCACAATCCACGATCAAGTCCTTTTACAGACAAGACCATGGCGAGGCTTTCCCTTAGTAGCCCCTCTACCTTCCGGATCCAACCATGCCAAGAACCTCCAAATGTTGGTACCCGGGTGAGGTTTCCCACTAGGTACTAGGCCAAGACAGAGCCCATAATGTATTGTGGTTGCACTGGAAGCTTCTGAATTTTGAAACATGGCAGACTTCTTTGATTCCTGGGCGGCCGTCCTCCACCAAAATCTCACTCGTTGACCCGACAACCATTCCGCCCAGAAGAAAACTTAGTTTTATTTTGAAGTGGATTTGAGAAGAAAGTTTGCTCTAGAGAGCCTTTATACTTAGAGAAATTCTTTGTCTTTCGAACCCCCCAACGGTACTTTGTATATATAGCATAGCAAGCAATACTTAGCAAAAACAGGGGTAACCTATTAGGAAGGGAAATCCTAAGTATAGAGCTACTCATGGCATACTACAAAATCATCGCACTTGCAAAATAATACTAAGGAAAAATTCTACTAGAACATCCTACACATGCATACTACAGAATTTTGAAGATCACATGCATAGAATCAAAACTGGGACAAAAGTTATGAACAAGTGGTGTAACTTGCCTTGATCCGAGCAGCACTCTACACAATAGCACTCCTTAGCGCACTCCGAGCAATCTAACGAATCACAAACATAGATCTGATCACAACTTGTTCAAAGCATAACACAAAGGAAATCATGCATGCATGCAACATGGTATTTTATGCAAGGTTGGTCAAATTGATCAAGGTAGCAAGTTTGTGTTGTGATAGTGTAAGGGTGTCACTAGGATTGATTTTCCAAGGGTTTAGATCTACTATAATGTCACTAAACAAATCCTAGGATTATAAGGAGATCAACCATCTAATTAGCCCCAAGCTAGATCTAATGACCCTAAGCAAGCTTAGTGATTTGGATCAGTAGGTATTGTGGAAACAAGGTTATAGCAACAAGAATCAAATAGGATAGAATTTTAATTATTTTTCTATAGATGAAACTCTCTAATCTAATGATTAAAATCTACATCTAAAACATTACTGCAAACCTGCAATATTAATACAGATTTGGATTATACATAAAATTAGGAATCCAACGGTATATTACAAGCTAGATTTGGACAAATATTTGATTTTATATGATTTTCGCAAGTTTTAATTCCAATCTGCAAACAGATCTAAATTCCACTTAAAAACCTAGCCAGGTGTCACCGTCTGATTGGTCCAGCTGGAGCGACGCGGCGCTGGCGCGTGCGTGCTGACGCGCGTGGCCACGTGGCAAGCCGCTATTCGCCGATACCCCTTCGATACTCATCTAATCCTACGCGTTCAATCCCAATCCGACGGTCAGGAGGGCGGCGGCGACTTACAAGGGTGTGACGGCGGCGCGGGGCGGCGGTGGCGTCGGTGGTCGACGGTGACGACGCTCCGGCGGGTCCCTGGAACCGTGGCTAGGTCGACGAGGTTCGCCTGGCTCTCGCGGTCATGTTCGCGTCCTCGTCGTCTCCTCTTGCTTCCTCGACTGTCAGCAGCGTCCCGCTGATCTCCTTCGTCTCCGGCGGCGCTCCGGCGAGCAATCGCGGGCGAATTACTGCGAGAGAGAAGGGGAGGAACACACGGCTGGAATCAGTGGTGGATGGGGAATCTTCGGTGGGAGGAAGGAGCGAGGGGAGAGGCTTCGAACCGACTCGGCGAGGTTGACCCGACGGAGGCGGTGCAGTTCGTTGCTGGCTAGGGTTCGTGCAAGGAAAGAATCGAGCGGTGGGGGAGGGGACGCGAGAGTGGCGGGGTTTAAATAGGCGGGAGCCTTGGCGTCGGGGGCACAGACTCGTCTCCGTGCCGGTCGGAGTCCGACCTCCTCACGGCGGCGCGCGGGTTCCGTGGGGAGGAAGATGATGACGGGTGGGCCAGGGCGGTCAGCGGGTGCGGCAGGTGGCGACGGTGCGAGTGGGCCGGTGGCGGGCTGCGGAGGCTGGCGCAGCGCGCTGGCTGCCGCGTGGGCGTTGGCGGGTTGCGCTGCGGCCCAGCTAGGTCTGCCTCTGTTTCTTTTTTTCTTTTATCTTTTTTCTCAATTTCTGGTTTGATAAAACTCACATAACTTTTGCAAGACAAGTCCAACAATGTTGAAACTTGTTTCCAAATTTTTGTAAAAATAAGGTGATCAATATAGGACCATAGTTTACTGTTTTGACATAGTTTATATTGAAGGGTCAACTTACTACAACAAGGTGCTCACTTATGGAAATGATTAGTAGGGTTTTTAATAGGTTTAGGTTTTAGGATTCTTATTGCAATTTTCAAATTTAGGATGTAATGATGCAAGCATGATGCATGACGCTAATAACATCCTAATACAAAATCTGGGATGTTACAAAAAGAGAGCATCAAGAAGCAAATATAATTTTTTTAAGTCTAACCCACTTCTAATGAAAAATAATCTTGTAAATAAACAAGTCATGAATGCACAAAGCAACAAGCATAGGAAAGAAAAACAAGTGCAACTTCAAAATTTTCAACATAACGAGGGGAAACTTAATATTATTGAGATGCATAAAACCATGTTTCCCTCTCTCATAATAAATTTAAGTATCATCATGAATAAAGTTAACAATATAACTATCACATAAAACATTCTTATCATGAGCCACATGCATAAAATAATTATTACTCTCCATATAACCATAGTTATTCTTATTAATCATAGTGGGAGCAAGTTCAATAAAATAGCTATCATTATTATTCTCATCACTATAGTCATCAAATATATGATTCATATTGTAATCATAATTAATTTTATCCTCAATAGTAGGTGGACTGAAAATATCATATTCATCATTGTAATCATCATATATTTGAGGTATAGTATCATCATAATTAATTTTCTCCTCAATAGTAGGTGGACTAAAAATATCATATTCATCATTGTAATCATCATATATTGGAGGTATAATATCATCATAGCAAATTTTCTCCTGTAAGCTGGGGAACTAAAAAGATCATTTTCATAAAAACTAGCTTCCCCAAGCTTAGACGTTTCCATACATTAGCAATAATGGTGTTCAAAGAATTCATACTAATAACATTGATATTAGCATGCAAATAAAGTTCCATAGGTTTTTTAATTTTCTCGTTAAACACTTCATGTCCTAACTCAAGATAAATACTATAAATCTCTCTAAATTTTTTCTTGTTTTCAATTAAGCCAAACTAGTGAAAATTAAAACAAGAAACAAAAAGATATAATTGCAGAATCTAAAGGAAATAACTTCGAGCACTCACACACCAGCAACAGTACTAGAAGATAGCTTAATAGCCATAGGATGTGAGTACGTTTTACCTTACCTCCCCGGCAACGGCGCCATAAAAGAGCTTGATGTCTACGCATGCTTCTATTCTTGTAGACAGTGTTGGGCCTCGAAGTGCAGAGGTTTGTAGAACAACAGCAAGTTTCCCTTAAGTGGATCACCCAAGGTTTATCGAACTCAATGAGGAAGTGTTCAAAGGTATCCCTCTCAAGCAATCATGCAATTAAGATACAAGAAGTATCTTGTGTCCCCAACACACCCAATACACTTGTCAGGTGTATAAGTGCACTAGTTCGGCGAAGAGATAGTGAAATACAAGTAATATGGATGATTATAAGTGGTAATTGCAATCTGAAATAAAAGTGGCAGCAAGCAAACATGTAACATGACTGATTGTAAATGGTGTTTCAATGCTTATAAACAAGGCCTAGGGATCATACTTTCACTAGCGGACACTCTCATATAAATATCTTCTCTTCATTATGCTACTCTAAACTACTCTCCGGTTGGATAACTCTAATCCACGGTAGGGCTACAAAAGCTCTCCTTAAAGTTCGTATTCCCCATCTAGGTAACCCCAACCCTGTCACTTTAAGTGCTAGATGGTTCCAACAAATACCACAATTTCATAGAGACATCCAACTCAAAATATAACTCATGATAAGTATTTCTGTAATCTTTAGCCTAAGTGCCACACGGTGTGCACACTGTCAACTTCACACACGTGGGGATAGCCGGAGATTACAATTAAAGAACGTGAGTAGAAGAGTAGATCTACTTGATTACAAAGCTCATTACCACAATAAGATCACGCATAGAGAGAGAGAGAGAGAGAGAGAGAGAGAGATGAACACATACCTACCGGTAGAGCCCTTAGCCTCGAGGGATAACTACTCCCTCGTCATCATGGGAGTCAACAACGGCGATGGAGATGGCGGTGGATTCGATGGAGATAGCTCCGGGGGGCAATTCCCCGTCCCGGCAGGGTGCCGGAACAGAGATTTCTATCCCCCGAATCTCCTCTTCGGTGGCGGTGGCGCTGGCGAACTTTTCGTGGATTTCTGATCTGCGTAGGGTTTACATCTTGGGGATATATATATATATAGGAGAAAGGGCAAGGTCGGTGGAGCCTCGAGGGGCCCACACCACCTGGTGGCACGCCCCCTGGCTGCACCACCATATGGTGTGGCCACCTTGTGGCTGTACTTCGTCTCCCCTTCGGTCTCTGTGTCGTGTCTGGTAAAATAATGACTTTGGATTTTGTTCCATCCAATTCCGAGAATGTTTCTTTACTAGCTTTTCTGAAACAAAAAACAGCAGAAAACAGGAAACTAGTACCGCGACATCTTGTCAATAGGTTAATTTTAGAAAATTTATAAATATACCTCAAAGTGTAGACAAAACATAATACAAATGATATAAAACAATCATGGAGCATCAAAAATTACAGATACGTTATGACGTATCTGTCACCCATTTTCCTTCCCATCCGGCCATCTCATGACCAAAACTCCTTTCATCCTTTTAGACCATCCCATGGTCAAAACATTTTCAAGCCATTGATTTTCCAAAGTCATTTTTGAAATCAAAACTAGCACCTCTCTACAGCAACCTTCCCAACCGTCCATGACCGAGGACTCGGCTATTCGAATAGATTTAGACTCTAGAGAGGTTGTACACTTTACCACACCATCCGGGTACCCTGCCCTGATCTACACCGATCGTGGGTCGAGTAACCGGTCAAGACTCCTAGATGCCTACTACAATATAAGTGCCTACCCTATGAGTGTTGTTCCTCTAAACACGGGGACACCCTATATAGTTCACAAGCCAATCAGAGCGCTTTTTCCACTGCACTAAGTGTGCGCTTTCAGTGAGGGGCTCATAGTAATGCGTGGAGGCCCGTAGACCCTTAGTTCCTTCTCCCGGTCGATGTTTTATAGGGGTTTATACCTCCTATAGTAGTTGTGAGGCCTCTTATACCAGGGTAAACAAACATCAAATCCAGCCATGTCCCATTCTAGAGTAATATGGAAACAATTTTTCCTTCATCCTTCGTCCATCCTTTTTGTAAAACAAACCCCTTTTTCCTTTTCAAACACACATTGTAGGCGAAACCTCGCCAAGGTTTTCTCATAAAACATTTTTGTAAGCTTTTCCGGGGTCTTCCCATCCCATAGTTTTGCTTTGGCTAAAACGGGGTGTCCAAAGGGGTATGGTGCTATGCACCATCTAACATACTAGTGCTAAGTCGATGCCGTCAAAGGGGATTGTACTTATTAGTACAAATGGTATTAGCTGGAGGAGCCAAGCCACTACCAGGTATAAAACATTATATAGTAAACCAATGCACTTTGTATAAAAGTAGATAAAACATGCATAAGTACAAAAGTAGGACAAGGGCTTATAAGCAAGTAGGTGGCTTGCCTGTGACCAGCGAGGTGTCCCTCGACTTTGTTAGAATACCAGAATACCGATAACCATAATAATAATAATAATAATAATAAGAAAGATCTGCTGCTTCCTTCTTCTCGGCGTTACACAATCACAACTATCGCCGTTATCGAGCAAACATGCAGGCAAACAACACCACAATCAATACAATTCATACAAGCACCAATACATACATCAAGCAACATATAATCACATGGTATAAAACAGTAGTGTGCTGGATAATTGGTTTGATGAGATTGGTAAAAGATTTGGAGGCATTGGAAGATGATCCTTTTGGATTTATAGTCTAGGAACTACCTAAGAGAGGATTTTTTGACCAAGGACATGTTCTGTATGATACCATTGTATTTAAAAGATACCATCAGATAGATATTGATAAAATGAAACCAACAAAAGTGGTTTCACTATTTTATCAATTACCATTGATTTATAATGCCTTTTCTAGTGAATAAAACTCTAGTTTTAGGAAATAATTCACCAGAAAAGTTATGGAGCTCCAAAAATTATTTCCTTTGATGGTTAGGTATTGTTTGATGGATTTTTTCACTAGGAGTTGGAATCAACTTAAAATATTTAATATAATTCCCTCAGGAAATTCCCAAAGTCAGTTATGGTAGTTATTTGTTCTTTTTACCAGATTTAATTTACAGGGGATATTGAGGTGATTCCAGAGACACATCTTAGGAATTTGAAATACCTTTCTGCAGAAAGTGGAATCACTCAATTTTTTCTTGCAGAACTAATGTGGTGAATTTATTAGGAAATAATCTATGCACAGAACAATTTAATTCCTAATAAATCCAGCAGTGCTCAATAAATTATGATCTCCTGGGGTTTGATAGATATTGGTACTCAAGTATACTGGGAGTTGGAATTAGGTCAAACTCAATTTTGTTTGACCCAGCCAAATTCCTAAGTACAGAAATGGGATGTTTTTGTTATTTTCACTAGGGGCAAACTAGGAAGCCATTTTGGTTGTCTAGGGTGTCATGCAATTTACTAGTCATACCTTTCAGCACCAAAATGGTTTACCTCAAATGGAGTCATGAACTCACATAGAGATTTTATTGAGTAATTGTATACATCTAGGCACAAGATTTATTGGAATAATTTTGGTAATTATTTGAGTCATCTAAAGGATCTGCATGTTGAGGAAAACCTTGGGGAACATGATAAAAAATTTATCTGGCGGAAACTAGGGTATTTACATTTTATTTTTGATTTAATCCAGCAGGGTAGTTTCTGTCCAGAGAAAATTTGTTTACAAAAAGCAGAGGGGTTCGCGGGCCAGATCTACACTAGAGTGGGCCGGATGGACCATTTCGGCTCACCCGGGACGTGGGGTGCGCGGGAGGAGTGGGTTCGAATCCATGGGGCGGGACCCATCTATCAAGGGGAGCGGGGCACCGAAGCGGTAAGTGGGCGCCAAGGCCATCCGATTAGAAGGGGGATGGACGGCTCGCGGTCGTCCCCTTCCTCTGGACTCAGCGGTGGCGAGGGGAAACTCTATGGGGCGGGGCTCGTGGAGCTCACCTGGGTGTCTACCAGGGCGGGGATTCAGCAGAGTGGAAGCGACACACGACGACGGTCCCAACGAGGGGAGGCAAGTGCGATGTTGACTACTGGGACGAGATCGCGCGAGGGTGACCGTGAGGGGAATCGCTAGTGGTCGACGACAACGCCCGTAGAGTTGGTCCTGAGCAAGGAGGAGAGGACGATTAGATGCCGAAAAGCTAGGGGATCTCAGCAAGCTTACATGCAGAGGTAGGGGAGCAGGGAGAGAGACACATGAACTAGATCGTGAGGAATGCCCGAGAGGTAGAGTTCCTACTCTCCCCGGTGGTGCAGGGCCTAGGGGTGGCTCTGGAGCATGGGGGTGTGGTAGGTGGAGATGGGAGGAAGAAAATGAGGCAGGGAGAGCCATAGGGGTGGCTTCTGGCCTTAAAAACCAGGGGGAGACTTATCCATGATGGACTCTGTCCATGGGGATAAGAGGGGGAGGTGAGGGCTAGCCATTGGGCAGCAGGGGTGATGGAGAGGTGAGGTGGGACATGGTACACGGCCAGAGAGTGGGGTGAGACGTGCAGAACCTGATGTGTCATTTATTTGCCCAAGGTATGCAAGATATGGATGTCTCTCTCTTGCTCCTTGTTTTGCTTCCAAGCACAAAGGACAGAGATCTAGGGTTTTCTAAAGTGATGGGCGACCAGGGGTGGGTGTTGTGCTGTGCAAGGTTTCTTGACCAAGTGGGTGGAGGTTTGATGGGGTTTGGCTTAGGGATTTGATTAGTTTTCCCAAATTTGATCCAAACAAGGTTATTAAGGAAGTGAAAAAATGGTGTCTTTATAAGTGGAGTAGATGGTACTGGTGGGTAGCTAAGGTCATAACACAACCCTAGTTATTTTTTGGGATTTTTCCAAGGATTATGAATCCACTTAAGATCATTTATTCAAAAAGTGCACAAGTAGCTTCTAGAAGCTCATTTGATATTTTTACATTTGACATGTTTGGTTTTTGAGGTGAGATAGTCCTAAATACCATATCACACATTGTAAATTTTTCTTGGAATATATTTTGAAGAAAAAGTATTTATTTAGCAATTATTTCTTGTTTCTGCCATTTAAGAAAAAGGGCAGAAAGAAATAATAAAATATCTCAAAAATAGTACTCAATTGTGAATTGAGTTCGCAAAGTGATTTGGAGAAAAACAAACTTTCTTTTATAGGGAAGATTTTGAAGATTTTGCAAAGGAGGGGATTTAATTGGTTTGAGGTGCCAATTAATTATGTAAATTATTTGGTAAATGTTTATATCCAAGTTAGATGATGTCAACTTTATTTATCCATCATTTTCAACCTTGGTTTTTGAATAATTATGGTGAAATTGAACGGAAACTAGATTTGGAGGAATCTAGGGTTTTGATATTTTTATGCTACCTAAACATGGTTGGATTAGTGATCTCAGATCTCACCTTGGTGAAAGGGATAGATGGATAGCTAGACCAAGTTATATAGGTGATAATTGAAGCAAGAGTTGGGTTTTGTTGTATTTGATGTGATCTATAAAAAACTTCGTTAAAAATAAGGCTTCCATAGAAGATGAGTATTGATGCCGCCATAGAATATGAGTCTTGATGCCTCATAAACCATGTGGGTTTAAGAAGCTCAAAGCTCCAATGGAAACAAGTGAGGTATGGAGTGATATAACATGGTTAGTAGATCATAACCATGCAAGGAGTTTGTCAAAATAAGATAGCATAAGGATGTGAGATTCTGCAAAATTAGGCAAGATGATAAGATTTGAAGAAAAGATTATTATCTTGTCTATAACCCATCAAGGATGAGTGGGTATAAGAAGAGTTTAGAAAGGGGGAACAGTAAGCTTTGGTATTACTAATTATGTACTACAAGATGGTTCAAGTACATTCTTAATAATGCACACTGATTGGAGTGGGTGAAGGTCCAAAGATTGAATCTAGATAACGATTCCAGACAGCCAAATTTGGCAGATTTGTAGATTTGTACTTAGAATGCAAGAGGGAACAATTGAGAGAGATGAAAGGGTTTATATTTATCATCAGGTGGATGATACTGAAGGATATCTTGTGTATAGAAGATTCATGCTTGTATTTGGTCTTTGATGGGTTGGAGACTAATGCAATGGATTAGCTCAGGATTGATCTGGGTAAGTAGATTAGAGGGTCACTTGGGTGACTTAGGATAGATCCATCTTAGAAGGATTTTTTTGATATTTATGATCTCAACCCTTGATTGGGTCTTAAGGGATGAGCTACTAGATTAGCTCACTCTAGTTCCTAGGCACACACTCTAGTTCCTAAGCACACAAGGCTATCAAAAGATCAATGCCATTCATGTTATCAAACTTATCCAACTTCTTATAAGGTTACCATCAAGCCTAGATTGAGGTAAGGATGGATATTTTGAATTGGTTGTGCCTTGAAGTAAGATAAGGACCTCTTGGTATTTCTACCAAGATTAGATTGAAAAGTGTTTTAGGAAAGGTTTTAGAAAACCTAGAGATAAGAGTAGTTGAAGTTCCATCTTGAAAACACAGGGAGAGTATATATAGGTGTCATAGTTTTGTTAGTAGAATCTACTAAAATATTTTGTTGTGTAAAAGTCATCTTGGATCAAGTTTGAAATGCCAGAGCATTTGACAATATGATAGATGAGCCAAGACATTTCTTTTGTAAAATAGTTTTTGTCAACTAAGGGTGAGGTAAGGGGTATATTATCTAATACGCAATCAGATGTATGAACACAAGCAAACAAGTATGGAAACTGTAACATCCCAAAAATATTAAACTTGGATCATCAAACTCTAAGCATCAAAATTAGGGTTAACAAAAACTTTTCCAACTAAAAATATGAAAGCATTCATATGTGTGAGTATTAAAATTTGGATTATTTTGAATTGCCTTGGTTCTGTGTTTCTTTGCTTGTAAAATGATTCTTAGGTGAAATAAACATCATCTAAACAATCCCCAAACTTTTCCCAAAGACAAACAAGTCAAAACAAACAAATTAGGTGAATGGTCACTTTGGTCAAATTAACTCCCATGCCTACTTTGGCTATCCCTAACTTTTAGAACTTAATAGAAACATGTATGGATCTTTGCACCCCTTGATAGTACTCATAATAAGGTACCAAGGCCCACTTTGTGATCATCCAAAAACATTCAAATGCTTAGTTTAAATGACAGTTTAAAATTGAATCTATTTCATATGGGAAGATCCCACTATTTCAAAACCCACTCAAACAAGCTCAATTTTCAAAACCCAATCATCCACAGAACCCTCAACACATGCCTAGCACACCCACCGAAAATATTTTCAAAATTCAAAACTCAAGTTCATGCGGCCATTTCATCAAACAGGTTGCAGATTCAAATCAACAAAATCAAAAACACTATGTTGAGCAGTGTTTTGGGCCAACCTTGTTCCCTCTCTGGTTACAACTAGCCTTAGTAGATCATCTAGAACCCTTAACTAACCTCTAGCACCACTATGAGCTTGCCAATGGCATCAATGGTGAGCAGGCCGAGAGCACACATGTCACCCCAGTGTGGACAGCAAGCTAGGAGAAGAACTAGCCGTGCCAACCTTGTCTAGCATGCAACCCATGCCTCACCGCCCCCTCTCGACCAGCCCTAGCTCAAAGACAGCAACCAGAACAGCCAGGAACGCCGCGCCCGCACCACTGTCGACCATGCCGACGTGCACCACAGAGCACGCGTCATTACCACGCAACCCGACCACATCGAGCCCTTGCCGCCCGCCAGCATGCACCCCACCGTCCTAGGAGACCAAAAGACATGTTCGTTTCACCGCCCGTACCCCGTAGCCACCGCTCGCCGCGGAGTTTGCCGCCTCTTCCTCGCAGAGCACCGCGTGTTCCCGACCATATGCCACCGCCCCTACACGCGCATTTAAGCTCTAGAGCATCGCCAGGAGACCGCTCGTCGATCACCAACCTCGGCCATGCCTCTAGCCGCCCGTAGCCGTGTCACCACCGTCGCCTGCCCATCCCTCTCGGTCTCGCCGTCGAGCCTATAAAAGGAGACGACCCCCACTCGATTTATTCACACCATCTCACTCCCCTCACCTCATTGATCCTTCCACCCCTTAGCCGGAGCACGAGGAGCAGCAGCTCGCCGGAATTGTGCCGGAGCAGGCCACCTTTGGAGAAGAAGGGAGCCGTTGATTTCGACCACCCCCGAAGCTGCCACGACCACCCCTGAGTTCGCTATCGTCGACTTCGCTGTTTGCCCGCCTCGCCATTGTCACTGGAGCCCCAGTATGCCCCCTATGCACCCCCACCGAGCCGCTAGGGTTCGAGATCGCCGGTGACATGTTCATCGTTGACGACGACCCTCAGCCGTTGATCCCACTTCTAATCCAACGCACCACACCGCCCCGTACCGCTTCGCGTTTTATGAGCCACTGACTAGTAGACCCCCCCCTGTCAGTTGCGCCCCGCGCTGCGGAGTAACACTTGGCCGGCCCAATAACCCTTCCCGCGCAGCCCACTCGTTTAAATTTAGCTTTTTCTTTTTAATTTCAAACATAGTTCTGTACCTAGTTTCAAAAATCAACCCAGCTCGATTCAGTGAACCAAATTGCATGAAACAAATTTTGTTAGAAAGGTATTGAACTGATTAATCCAATCCCGTTGGATTCAAATCATTTGGATCTGTAGATCAACCTTGGTAAAAATAACAAGTTAGAATCTTTTCTGCATTCAAATATTTTTCAAATTTCAACCATAATAGCTTTCGAGTTAATTCCAACTCTCAAAAATCACATTTGATCATACCTTTCAGAATATATAAAAACATATGAGTTTACTTACAGAAATAATGTTCAAGTAATAAAAGAATGCCACATGGGCATTTCTAGTCACCTTATTTTATTTAAAATAAAAGGTTAAACCTTATTAAATTGTGACACCAATTTAAATCACATTCCCATGTACCGAAATATGTGGTGATGACATGTGTCAACATGATCCCATGTTTGAGTTGGAGAATATTAAATCTTAAGTAGTTTTTCAATGAGTAGAAATTACTTTTCTAAAAATAAATAAATAAGACAACTGCTTTATTCTTGTGATATTAGTGATGATGCTAGATCATCTATAGAACACCTTTGTGTGATGATTGAAAATAGTTAAGTATTGTTTGGTGATTGTGTACCTCGTATTTATTCCTAGACGCTAGTACCGACCAAGGATACGAGGAGGAAGGAGGATACTACAAAGAAGAAGCCGAGGAGAACTTCAACCACTGCTCTGCTCAAGGCAAGCTAACACTTGCAATTATGAAAGTTAGGTAACCTATGCAAAGCACTAAGCATGCTTGGTTAGACATATGTGATGATACCCCCTCCTAGTTTTACTTGCAATCTTTTTTACTTAATTTCTTTATCAAAGCTATTTCTTAGAGTTTACTTAAGTGACTTGTAGATTCTAGGAAGATAATTGAAGGTTGCATAAAGAGCATTAAATTTCGCCTAAGCTAGATAATCTTGATGTCATCCTAAGGCATGAGATTGTACTTAGTTAAACTCCACTTGTTTACCACCCCTCATTAGTACTCACCCCCACTTGTAGAGGCTAGTGCTAAGCATAAAACTTGATCAACTTTAGATGGGAATACTTGGTGGAAAATGGTTATGAAAACCTTAGAATGATGAGTCATTCAACTGAGATGTTTTGACATGTGTTTCCGAACACCAGATGATTTTGATGATGAAAATGTTGAGGCATGAGCCTTATCCCTTTATAAAACTGATGGTTGTCTCGATGCGATACCATTCCAATTTTACCGTATAACCACAATACCCGAAAATTGGGTAGGGCTTGACTGGAAACTATATACCTTAGTATGGGTTCCCTCACGGCCAAGGTCTGAGCTGAGGCTACCTTATGAAGATTGTCCACCTGTGCAGTACCCAAGATGACAGTTGGTCATGGTTGGGAGGCCAAACTCATAGGAGAGGTGCCTATACTAGGGCGTGTAATTGAAAGGTTAGGATTGATTATCCGCATACCAAGTATGGTGAATTCAGGATTTGTTCCTGACGGATGTATCGAATGTTGTGGTGAAAGTGTACAATCTCTGCAAAGTGTCAAACTATTCGAATAGTCGTGTCCGCGGTTATGGACAGTTGGAGTGGCCATACTGTTCCCCCATCAGATGTTTTCAAAATGACTTATGAAATGAATTGAGATTTTGACTTGACCACAACAGAGTTGTGATATGAAATACAAGTTCCCACTTAGGTGTTATAAAATTTCAACTAGCTTTTCTTGCTTCTGAACTTAGTAGAGGTAAATCTGGCTTTTTGCGAAACAACCCTAGAGCTTAGTGTCCTATTACAAAAACCCCCTTCACTTGTTAGTATTAGTTTGCGAGTACTTAAAGAGTACTCATGGCTTTGTCCCTGGCTATTCCTGTGGCCAGACTATGAATAGGAGTACCAGGACGAAGGACCCCCAGAAGGTTACGACAACTAGGATCATCTCCCATCGTCAGCATTGCCTATGACCCCGAAGATGGAGCTTCGCCTATGCTACTTTTATTACTACGTTATTCCGCTGCTTGAGTTGTATTAAGAACTAGATCATGAGATCCTTATTTGTGTAAGAATTTATGTATGGTTTGTAATGGATGATGTACTGTGGTATCCAAATCTGTTATGTCTCGCAAAAATGGTAATCCTGGGATTGCGATGTATGGCATAACTGGCATCTGGGATTAAAAACCCGGGTGTTGACAAGTTGGTATCAGAGCCATCCTGACCGTAGGAGACCCTAGTTAGACTGGACGTTTGAATCGAAAACTAAGTTTCGAATCCAAAGGAAGCAAATATTTATAAAAACTTATTCCCATTCTTATCACCTTGATTCTTTCATGAAAATTCATGTTCCTCAAAAACTCTTGCAAAATACCTAAAATTTGACACACTTGATCACTCTACTAACTTACTCATCCTATATTCTTACAGATGGACGTGAAGTACAACAAGTTTTATCAGTTGGGGAATGGAGGAGACCTCATCTTTGAGCGGGATTTGGACCAGCTTTCGGAACTTCTGGAGCGTCCGCACCACGAGTTCTTCGGAGCTCAGCTCAATGATCAAGGAGGAGAAGATCTACAGTGGCTAATTGTTGCAAGTCTCCGACGAAAGATTGAACCTCCCACTTCCGAGGGAATTCAGTTCACCTTAAGAGAGAACAACTGGCTCAATGGACTTGCCAGGGCCATGCAGGAAGCTCTTGCCCGTCTGTGTGGGCAGAGTATCAACCAGATCAAGGGTACCAGCTTTGAGTTTTGTCCAAGGAGTGATGCTATGGGACATCATTTCCCGTCTTCGCCACCGTATCTCGGATTTGGAGGAGATCATCCACGAGAGAGACATGCAGTTGGAGGAAAGGGAGAATGAGGGAGAAGACCTTCGTGGAGACCCCTACTCCTATCTCAGCGATGACGATGATTTTCTGGAGGATCAGACCATGGACTTCTTCACTGATGAGGATGATTTTTCCTTCATCGATGGCGATGAGGATGATGAAGATGACAACTACACCGACTCCGAGGAGTAGTAACACCTGAGCACTATCATAGTGAGTTGTATTCGGTCCCACTGTATCGTAGTTTCCAGAATGGTTCTTAAAACCATCTGTTTACCTTTGTTGTGGTGTGTGTTGTATCGTGTGCTATGGATGAATGAATGAAAAACATGTTGCTAGAAAATCTGAGTCAAACTTTAAAAACATTCCAAAGTACCTGAACCTTAGAAATTTCCCTCTTTTCTCATGATCTAGCTCAATCTTCAGATGGCACGCGAAGGAAGTGGTTCATCCCTGGACCCGATGTTGCAGATCCTGCAAATGTTGGTCTCTGACCGTGAAGCTGAAAGAGCAGAACGTCAAGCCGTTGCAGATCCTGCAAATGTTGGTCTCTGACCGTGAAGCTGAAAGAGCAGAACGTCAAGCCAACCTAGCCACCCTTCAGCAGATAGCTCAGCTGGCCCACAACAATCAAGGCCAAGGAAATCAAGACAACCATGGATCTAAGCTCAAGAATTTCCAGAATACCAACCCACCTGTTTTCACTAAGTCGGAAGAGCCCCCTAGATGCAGACGATTGGCTGCAAACCATGGAGAACAACCTGGAAGTCGCCGGAGTGGAAGCTAACGAGAAAGTTTTGTTCGCCACCCACTATCTAGCCGGAGATGCAAGAGCATGGTGGAACAGCATTCGTGCAATGACCGGAGGACAGATGATGACCTGGGAGGAATTCAAGGTCAAGTTCAGCAGAACCCATGTGCCGCCGGGTTTGATCAAGAGAATGAGAGATGAGTTCAGAGAAATGAAGCAAGGAAGGATGACCGTAGTGGAATACCGTGACAAATTCTTTTCATTAGCTAGGTATGCCCCGGATGATATCGACACTGAAGCCAAGAAGAAAGAAAGATTCTTGAATGGTCTGCATGATGAGATGCAGACTGTGTTGGTCAACCCCTTTGCTGATATTGAAGCCCTTGTCGATTATGCCATTCAAATGGAAGGAAAGATCAATCAAGCCAATGAGAACCGCAAGCGTCGCATGATGCATCAGCCAGGAACCCATCAGACCCCAAAGTATTGCCCTAACCCATCTCCAGGATTTGCCCCGAGAACCAACAGATCCCCGATGAACCGTCCGACCTATCCCAACCGTGGAAACCCAAGGCCCGGAGGAAATCACAACAATCCCGACAACTCTAGAAATTTCAACCGTGCCCCACCCAAGTTCAACAACAACAATGCTACCGCCAACAACAACACTTCCCCGAGGACTGGAAGCAATGTTGTGCATGTTGCAGCAAAGGACAAGTCGCAAGTGACTTATTATGACTGTGGAAATAAGGGTCACTACTCCAATGAGTGCCCCAAGAAGAATGCCGCAGCCCCCAATGCAAATGCCCCAGCTCAGTAGCAGCGTCGTGTTCAGCCTGTAAGAAGGTTTGCCCCAGGGAATTCGCTCAACCGCAACGGCCATCTTTTTCTGATGCATGCTGAAGAAGCCTAGGAAGCGCCAGACGTCGTGCTGGGTATGTTTTCTGTTAATTCAGTACTCGCTAGAGTGTTGTTTGATTCTGGTGCATCGCACTCATTTGTCACCGAAGAATTTGCATGCACTAGTAAGATTCAACCAACCAAACTAAAGCATGTTATGATTGTTCAAATCCCCGGTTCAACCACCAAAGCTAGGCAAATTTGCAAAGCCTTCCCTATTCGAATCCATGGCATAGACTTTTATGCTAATCTGATAGTACTCGGGACTAATGGTTTGGAAGTAGTACTAGGAATGGATTGGATGTCCAAACATAGACAATTAATTGACTGTGCCAAGAAAGCCATAACCATGACCAGTACCGCCGAAATATCAGTCGAGCATGTATCTGAAACCTTACCTTGTCAATTCAAGTGCAACAAGAGCCCAACCTACCATTGACCAAGTCCGGATAGTCTGTGAATACCCCGATGTATTTCCAGATGTTTTGCCCGGTATGCCCCCAGATCGGGATATCGAGTTTATCATTGAACTAATCCCCGGAACAGGACCCATAGCCCAGAGACCATATATTATGAACCAGTCTGAACTAGCAGAACTGAAGAAGCAACTAGATGCCATGCTGGAAATTGGATTGATTCAACCAAGTGCGTCACCATGGAGATCACTTGTCTTATTTGTGGACAAGAAGGATGGAGGTAACCGTTTGTGTACGGATTATCGGAAGTTGAATGATGTCACTATCAAGAACAAATACCCATTGCCCAAGATAGAAGATTTGTTTGATCAGTTGACCGGTGCCAAAGTGTTTTCTAAGATTGATCTTAGAACAGGCTATCACCAACTCAAGATTCGTGTAGAGGATATTCCCAAGACTGCCTTTACCACTAGATATGGATTATACGAGTATACTATCATGTCTTTTGGATTAACCAATGCCCCCGCTTATTTCATGAATCTCATGAATAAGATTTTTATGGACTTCCTGGATAAGTTTGTCGTTGTTTTCACTGATGACATACTGATTTATTCCAAATCAGAAGAAGAACATGAGCTACACCTAAGGACCATTCTTGGAACCCTTAGAGAGCATCAGTTGTATGCCAAGTTTAGGAAATGTGAATTCTGGTTACAGGAGGTAGGATTCCTCGGCCACATTGTATCAGCCGAAGGAATTGTCGTTGACCCTGCAAAGGTGAAAGATGTCGAAGATTGGCAAGCCCCAACCACTCAAACCCAAGTTCGTGCATTTCTCAGATTGGCGGGATACTACCGCAAGTTCGTAGAAGGATTCTCGAGTATCGCCAGACCCATGACCCAATTGCTGAAGAAGGACAAGAAGTTTGAATGGACGGACAAATGTGAAGCGAGTTTTCAAGAACAAGAGAAGATTGATTTCAGCCCCAATCTTAATCATGCCAGATATCACGAAGCGCTTTGACGTGTTTTGTGACGCATCCAAGATCGGTCTCGGATGTGTGCTAATGCAAGAAGGCAAAGTTATATCTTATCTATCTTGACAACTGAAACAACATGAGCAAAATTACCCAACCCATGACCTCGAGCTCACAGCCGTAGTTCTAGCCCTAAAGACATGGAGGCACTACCTGATGGGAAACCGTTGTGAAATATATTCGGATCACAAGAGCCTGAAGTATATATTCACTCAGAAGGAGCTGAATATGAGACAGAGAAGATGGATTGAGATAATCAAGGATTATGACCTGAACATTCACTATCACCCCGGTAAAGCCAACGTGGTAGCAGATGCCCTTAGAATATTGTCGTGCCGCTTGAACTCCATGATTTTAAAGGAGCAACCAAGCTTGCACAAAGAGATGGAAGATTTCCGAATGGAATTAGTGAGTGAAGGATTTTTGGCTAGCATAGAACTTCAACCCACTTTGATCAGCCAGATCCAAGAGGCGCAGAAAGGAAATGCTAGTATCGATGGAATCAAGCGTCGTATCGGTACAGGCAAAGTGCCCGGATTCACCGAAGACGAGGAAGGAGTTCTGTGGTACAAAGGACGCCTTTGTGTACCAGCAGATTCTGAGTTGAAAGAAGTGATTCTGAAGGAAGCTCATGATACTCTTTATTCTATCCACCCCGGAGGAACGAAGATGTATCAAGATTTGAAGGAGCAATTTTGGTGGCATAAGATGAAGAGAGAAATCGGAAGCTATATCGCTAAGTGTGATATATGTCAGCGAGTCAAGGCGGGACATCAAAGACCCGCTGGATTGTTGCAACCATTGCAGATTCCGGAATGGAAATGGGATTCTGTTGGAATGGACTTTATCACCGGATTGCCTACTTCTAGTAGGGGAAATGACTCTATCTGGGTCATAGTGTACAGATTGTCCAAAGTCGCCCATTTCTTACCAGTCAAGACCACATATCAGAGTTCGAAGATAGCAGAGTTATACATTTCTAGAATCGTCAGTTTGCACGGAGGTCCCAAGAACATCATATCGGATCGAGGAACTCAGTTTACCTCGAGATTCTGGAAGAAAGTCCAAGAAGGTTTAGGAACCCGACTTGATTTCAGCACAGCTTATCACCCTCAGACCAACGGACAAACGGAGTGAGTAAATCAAATACTCAAAGATATGCTCAGAGCATGTGTGTTAGAATATGGATCTAAGTGGGAAGACTGTCTGCCGTTTGCGGAATTTTCATACAACAACAGTTATCAAGCTAGTTTGCAAATGGCCCCATTTGAATTCATGTACGGAAGAAAGTGTCGCACCCCTTTGAACTGGTCGGAAGTAGGAGAGAGTCAGATTTTCGGACCCGACATCCTACGAGAAGCAGAAGAGAAGGTTCACAGGATTCGTGAGCACCTCAAGACTGCCCAGTCCAGGCAGAAGAGTTACGCCGATAAGAGACGTTGAGACCTCGCCTTCAACATAGGATATTTTGTGTATCTGAAAGTGTCGCCATTGAAAGGAATGCAGCATTTCCAACTGAAAGGAAATTTAGCCCCCAGATATATAGGCCCCTTCAAGATTCTGAACCGTCGAGGAGAAGTGTCGTATCAATTGGAACTACCCGAAGAGATGTCAGCCGTGCACAATGTGTTCCATATCTCATTACTTCGCAAGTGCCTCGAAGTTCCAGAGAAGACTGAAGTGTTCAAGAATATCGATCATCGTACCATAGAAATCAACGATGACCTGACATATCCCAAAGTACCCATCCGTATTTTGGAAGAAGCCTTCAGAACTACCAGAACCAGAAGCATCAAGTTTCTCAAGATTCAGTGGAGCAACCACACGGAAGAAGAAGAAGCTACCTGGGAGCGCGAAGATCACATCCGGACGGAGTTCCCCGATCTCCTCAAATCTTAGGTAATCTTTTTCGTCCTTTTTCAAATCTCGGGACAAGATTTTGTTTAAGGGGGGAAAGTTTGTAACATCCCAAAAATATTAAACTTGGATCATCAAACTCTAACCATCAAAATTAGGGTTAACAAAAACTTTTCCAACTAAAAATATGAAAGCATTCATATATGTGAGTATTAAAATTTGGATTCTTTTGAATTTCCTTGATTCTATGTTTCTTTGCTTGTAAAATGATTATTAGGTGAAATAAACATCATCTAAATAATCCCCAAACTTTTCCCAAAGACAAACAAGTCAAAACAAACAAATTAGGTGAATGGTCACTTTGGCCAAATTAACTCCCATGCCTACTTTGGCTATCCCTAACTTTCACAACTTAATAGAAACATGTATGGATCTTTGCACCCCTTGATAGTACTCATAATAAGGTACCAAGGCCCACTTTGTGATCATCCAAAAACATTCAAATGCTTAGTTTAAATGATAGTTTAAAATTGAATCTATTTCATATGGGAAGATCCCACTATTTCAAAACCCACTCAAACAAGCTCAATTTTCAAAACCCAAACATCCACAGAACCCTCAACACATGCCTAGCACACCCACCAAAAATCTTTTCAAAATTCAAAACTCAAGTTCATGCGGCCATTTCATCAAACAAGTTGCAGATTCAAATCAACAAAATCAAAAACACTATGTTGAGAAGTCTTTTGGGCCAACGTTGTTCCCTCTCTGGTTACAACTAGCCTTAGTGGATCATGTAGAACCATTAACTAACCTCTAGCACCACTGTGAGCTTGCCAATGCCATCAATGGTGAGCAGGCTGAGAGCACACATGTCACCCCAGTGTGGACATCAAGCTAGGAGAGGAACTAGCCATGCCAACCTTGTATAGCATGCAGCCGATGCCTCACCGCCCCCTCTTGACCATCCCTAGCTCGAACACAGCGACTAGAACCGCCAGGAACGTCGCGCCCGCGCCACTGTCGACCATGCCGATGCGCAACACAGAGCACGCGTCGTTCCCACGCAACCCGACCACCTCGAGCCCTCGCCACCCGCCAGCATGCACCCCACCATTCCAGGAGACCACCAGACATGTTCGTTTCACCGCCCGTACTTCGTAGCCACCGCTCGTCACGGAGTTCGCCGCCTCTGCCTTGCAAAGCACCGCGCATTCCCGACCATATGCCACCGCCCCTACACATGCATTTAAGCTCTAGTGCGTCCCCAGGAGACCGCCCGTCGATCGCCAACCTCGGTCTAGCCGCCCGTAGCCGTGTCGCCACCGTCGCCTGCCCATCCCTCTCGGTCTCGCCGTCGAGCCTATAAAAGGAGACGACCCCCACTCGATTTCTTCACACCATCTCACTCCCCTAACCTCATTTATCCTTCCACCCCTTAGCCGGAGCACGAGGAGCAGCAGCTCGCCGGAATTGCGCCGGAGCAGATCGCCTCTTGAGAAGAAGGGAGTCGTTGATTTCGACCACCCCCGAAGCTGTCGCGACCACCCCTGATTTCACCGTCGTCGACTTCATCCCGCGTCGCCATTGTCACTGGAGCCCCGGTATGCCCCCTATGCACCCCACCGAGCCGCTAGGGTTCGAGCTCGCCGGTGACATGTTCATCGTCGACGACGACCCTCGGCCGTTGATCCCACTTCTAATCCAATGCACCACATCGCCCCGTACCGCTTCGCGTTTTATGAGCCACTGACCAGTAGACCCCCCCTGTCCGTTGCGCCCCGCGCTGCGGAGTAACACTGGGCCGGCCCATTAACCCATCCCGCGCAGCCCACTCGTTTGAATTTAGCTTTTTTTTTTAAGTTCAAACATAGTTCTGTACCTAGTTTCAAAAATCAACCCAGCTCGATTCAGTGGACCAAATTGCATGAAACCAATTTTGTTAGAAAGGTATTGAAATGCTTAATCACATTTGAGTTGATTCCAACTTTCAAAAATCACATTTGATCATAACTTTAAGAATATATAAAAACATATGGGTTTACTTACAGAAATAATGTTCAAGTAATAAAAGAATGCCACATGGGCATTTCTAGTCACCTTATTTTATTTAAAATAAAAGGTTAAACCTTATTAAATTGTGACACCACTTTAAATCACATTCCCATGTACTGAAATATGTGGTGATGACATGTGTCAACATGATCCCATGTTTGAGTTGGAGAATATTAAATCTTAAGTAGTTTTTCAATGAGTAGAAATTACTTTTCTAAAAATAAATAAATAAGACAACTGCTTTATTCTTGTGATATTAGTGATGATGCTAGATCATCTACAGAACACCTTTGTGTGATGATTGAAAATAGTTAAGTATTGTTTGGTGATTGTGTACCTTGTATTTATTCATAGACGCTAGTACCGACCAAGGATATGAGGAGGAAGGAGGATACTACGAAGAAGAAGCCGAGGAGAACTTCAACCACTGCTCTGCTCAAGGCAACCTAACACTTGCAATTATGAAAGTTAGATAACCTATGCAGTGCACTAAGCATGCTTGGTTAGACATATGTGATGATACCCCTCCTAGTTTTACTTGCAAGCTTTCTACTTTATTTATTTATCAAAGCTAGTTCTTAGAGTTTACTTAAGTGACTTGTAGATTCTAGGAAGATAATTTAAATTTGGCCTAAGCTAGATAATCTTGATGTCATCCTAAGGCATGAGATTTTACTTAGTTAAACTCCACTTGTTTACCACCCCTCATTAGTACTCACCCCCACTTGTAGAGGCTAGTGCTAAGCATAAAACTTGATCAACTTTAGATGGGAATACTTGGTGGAAAATGGTTATGAAAACCTTAGAATGATGAGTCATTCAACTGAGATGTTTTGACATGTGTTTCCGAACACCAGATGATTTTGATGATGAAAATGTTGAGGCATGAGCCTTATCCCTTTATAAAACTGATGGTTGTCTCGATGCGATACCATTCCAATTTTACCGTATAACCACAATACCCGAAAATTGGGTAGGGCTTGACTGGAAACTTATATACCTTAGTATGGGTTCCCTCACGGCCAAGGTCTGAGCTGAGGCTACCTTATGAAGATTGTCCACCTGTGCAGTACCCAAGATGACAGTTGGTCATGGTTGGGAGGCCAAACTCATAGGAGAGGTGCCTATACTAGGGCGTGTAATTGAAAGGTTAGGATTGATTATCCGCATACCAAGTATGGTGAATTCAGGATTTGTTCCTGACAGATGTATCGAATGTTGTGGTGAAAGTGTACAATCTCTGCAAAGTGTCAAACTATTCGAATAGTCGTGTCCGCGGTTATGGACAGTTGGAGTGGCCATACTGTTCCCCCATCAGATGTTTTCAAAATGACTTATGAAATGAATTGATATTTTGACTTGACCACAACAAAGTTGTGATATGAAATACAAGTTCCCACTTAGGTGTTATAAAATTTCAACTAGCTTTTCTTGCTTCTGAACATAGTACAGGTAAATCTGGCTTTTTATAAAACAACCCTAGAGCTTAGTGTCCTATTACAAAAACCCCCTTCACTTGTTAGTATTAGTTTGCGAGTACTTAAAGAGTACTCATGGCTTTGTCCCTGGCTATTCCCGTGGCCAGACTATGAAGAGGAGTACCAGGACGAAGGACCCTAGGAAGGTTACGACAACTAGGATCATCTCTCATCATCAGCATTGCCTGTGACCCCGAAGATGGATCTTCGCCTACGCTACTTTTATTACTACGTTATTCCGCTGCTTGAGTTCTATTAAGAACTGGATCATGAGATCCTTATTTGTGTAAGACTTTATGTATGGTTTGTAATGGATGATGTACTGTGGTATCCAAATCTGTTATGTCTCGCAAAAATGGTAATCCTAGGATTGCGATGTATGGCATAACAGGCATCTGGGTTTAAAAACCCGGGTGTTGACAGAAACATTGCAACACTTAACAAGAAAAAGTTTTTGTTCCCCCTGATTTTTTCCTTTTTGACAACAAATCAGAGTTGCTAAAATTGGGATGTTACAGACCTTTCCCCCTTAGAAGAATCTTGTCCCGAGATTTTGGAGGAGTGGGGTTAGGTAAGAACATCGGCATAACAATTTCGGTGGGGGAACCTTTGATGAAGAAAGGTTTTCCATACACTGGCTTCGTCAGCTATGGGTCGGAGTCGAGTTGCTTCCGATTGTGTTTTTAGGTTAAACAAGTGGAAAAAACGCATCTTTTCCCCTTAGGACAATTCTTGGTAGTTTTAGCGTCGACATGGTCCTTCTCCTTAAGGCGAGATGGCGAGTTGAGCCTTTACATATCCTTTACCACTATAGTCAGCTTTTCTGTCGGCATGGTCTTGATACGCCAGAGAGGGTGGTTAAATGGTCGACCTTGGAATAGTAGACTTAGTTGAAGTACCTTCCGGTTTTGGAGAAGTGCCGATTATTGTCCTTCAGGCAGGGTCCATGATTCTGATTTATAGGGTGGTTATCACACCTAACAATGACTAGGTCTCGACTCCAGGGTTTTATTGGGTTTTGTGCGGGAAAGACGCAGTCTTTCCCACTTTGAGCGACACTAGGGTTGCTTCGTGGAGTAGCAGACTTTCTTTATTGGAGTCGTTTGCTGATGCTGGGGGATGGCGCTGCACCTTTCGTTTGGAGGTGGTTATCTTCTATCGACCTTGTATAAGATGTTTCATGAGAGATGCCGATACCACTTCTTGGGGTAGTAATCATAGTGGGAAGGGCGTTTAACTAACTTCCCTGTAGTTAGTTCTGGGCTAGTTAGGGGTCCGATAGGTTGGAGGATGCCATTTGCTGTTGGCGGGCTAGAGAGGCGGTCTTATAGGATGAGGTCATTCCGGGTTGAGTCTAATGCAACATCATGGGTAAAACATGTAGAAGTGAACTCAGACTAGCATATCATCAAACTAGGTTCACACATAGATTAACATGTCTACGCCGACCAATGGCGAGGGTACTTAAACATTATATAATAGGTCTGGACTGCCAGGCGTTGGAGCACTTAGAGTTATACAAAACAGGTTCTAGGACGATACATAACTATACCCTATGCCTGAAGGGTGAGTTACAGGGCGAGAAGGACTACTCCCTAGGTGCTGCTTAAGTCTTGCTGCCATTCTTGAGTTGGTGTACTAACTTCGGCTACTGCAGTTCCTCGGGGGAATCAAGGATATTCAGCTCTTCAGCAGTGAAAGTGATAGTGGTGCCTTCTCCGATGTTTGCTTCGATGAGTGGATCTTCGGGGAGGTGCTGACTGAAAGATAGATGAAGATGATTCAACATGTAGATCATTCTTATTTGCACTAAAAGTTTTATCAATTTTAAGCACATTAAGGGGTTCTAGTATAGGCACCTTTGGAACATACGCAAATTTTTTCTCTTTTCCTACGAAACATTTCTCTCTTTTAAACTTAAGGGAAGAAAAAGTTGAACTTAGAGTTTCCATAGCCTCTTATAGTTTACCAATTATAAGATTTGATCACGGATAATGCTAGCCTCTAAAACAGTGATTATTTTATTGATACTTTCTATTGATTCATTAACTTGGCTAGTGTTATCAAGGATATTTGGCAAACTTTTCTCTAGGGAGCTCATTTTTTATAACTTCTTCCAACGTGATTTCAGTTTTCATGACATTAATAGGTGGTACTCCTACTAAACTTTCAATTAAATTGCATGCTTCCAAAGCAGGAGTACCCAGAAAATTACCCCCTGTGAGAGTATCCAGAACATACCTATTCCAACTAGATATACCAACATACAAATTTCTAAGAAGGATTATGGTAGAATATTTTTTAGTACATCTATGATGAGCACTACTTATTCTATACCAAGCATATTTCAGACTTTCTCCTCCTTGTTACTTGAAAGAACGAACCTCTACTTCGGGAATACTCATTTTTGCAGGACTAAAGAGGCAAACAAAAAAATCAAAATAAATAAATCAAAACAAAAAAGTAAAGAGATTGGTAGTGAGAGACTCCCCTTGCAGAAATCTTCTTTCTCCCGGCGACGACGCCAGAAAAGCTTGTGATGGCTCAGTTGATGTGGAGCCTATTGGGAACCCCAAGAGCAAGGTATGATGAGCACAACAGCAAGTTTTCGCTCAGTTATGGAACCAAGTTTATCGAACCAGTAGCAGACAACAAAACCAAAATACCTTGCCCCAACTTATTAGTGAGGTTGTCCAGTTCACTGGTTTTGCTAAAAACAAAGGATAAAACGAATATTAAGGAAGAAAGTAATTGCTTGTAGTAATTGCAGAAAGTAAACAATAAACAATAGATGGAATATCAGTGGGAAGGAATGGACCAGGGTCCACAGTTCACTAAAGGTGTTTCTCCATAAGATAAATAACATGTTGGGTGAACAAATTACAGCTGGGCAATTGACAAATAGAGAATGCATAAAAATGCATGTAAATGACAAGATGATCACTATGAGATTCACTTGGGCATTACAACATGATACATAGACCGTAATCCAACTACATCTATGACTAATAATCCACCACTGGGATATCATCCGAACAACCCTCAGGTATTAAGTTGCATGCAACAGATAATCACATTAAGCAAAGTGTGTAACGTAAACAATACAATTGCCCTTGGAAAAGGATTGTTGTTTTCTCCTAGTAGCAACAACACATCTACAATCTTAGAAGTTTCTGTCACTCTCCAATATTACTAGAGGCATGAACCTACTATCAAGCATAAATACTCCCTCTTGGAGTCACAAGCAAATACTTGGCCAGAGTAACTACTAGCAACAAAGAGCATGCAAGATCACAAATAACATAGACATGATAGAACAATAATCAATCTGACATAATACTCAATATTCATCGGATCCCAGCAAACACAACATGTAGCATTACAATAAGATGATCTTGATCATTATAGGCATCTCACAATATCTAAACATGGTGGCACAAATAGGAGAAACAACCATATAGCTATTGCTATGGACTCATAGTCCAAGGATGAACTAATCACACATCACTCCAGAGGTAGGCATGGTGATGAACAAGGCCTCTAGGATGATCTCCCCTCTCTAGTAGGGTGCCAGGAAGAGATTTAGATCCCTCCCGATCTAGGGATGACGGTGGCGGAGGCTATGGAATTTTTGGTGGAATTCTGATCGGGTACTTAGGGTTTTCGTCTCGGGGTTATTATATAGGCGGAGAGGCAAGGTCGGTGGAGCGCCAAGGGGCCCACATGTAGGGTTCGCAGCATAGAAAACAAAAAATTTCCTACGATGTGAACTACATACCAAGATCTATCTACTAGATACAAACAACGGGCGGATGTATATCCGTAGAGAACATACCCTTGAAGACCGACAAAGCTTAACGAGTTCAACTCGTGGTTGATGTAGACGATCTCTTGCCGATCTCAAGATCGAGAGGAAGTCCTAGCGCCACAAATCAGCAGCGCATCCGTGCTCGCACACACGTTCGAGGCACCGAGCAACCTCCGCCTCCTCGCTCCAGCGATGCAGCGGAAGCACAACTCTTTCTTGCCGAATAGCCACCGGGAACATGTATCTCGCTAGTCCGAGACCATGGGGGATAAATTCTAGAGGGGGAGAGAGATCCTTCACGAGGAGGTGTGAGAGACAAGTGAGGAGGGGGGCTCCTTTTATAGGAGGGGGCACCCAAGGGGTTGGCCGCCGGCCATGGGGGCTGCCCCCTCCCCTCCTTCATTCATGTGGGTGGACACTCCACTCACAAAATGCCCTTTAAAATCCCTCCACTCAAAAGTCCACTCAAATTCCCATTAAATTTCCACCAAATTTAATGCAAACTCTCATTAAATAAAACTCTTTTATTTTATTCAGAATTTTGTCAATTACTTTAATGACAAACATTCACAAATAACCCCTTGCTAGAATTATATTTCACATGCATAACCACTTTATGCAATTTCACCCGAAAACCTGTTTCGGTATCTAGTGAAATAAATTCCTGCGCTTGTTCATTCTTTCGGCATGAAACATTTGCTCCAATTGGATGTCGGTGTCTCTTAAGTGTGTCACCCTACGGTTCTTGAATAATGCGGACATGATCGAGACCCCTCTTGGATCAATAATCAGAAGCGGGATCTGGAGACCCATACTGACTCCCACACATTCAACGATGACTTTCTTGTGATCGTCGGAACCTTTTACGCTAGTATCTTAATCCCTTTGTTTCACGATATATTACATGTCCGAGATTCGATCATCGGTATCTCCATACCTAGTTTGATCTCGTTACCGACATGCACTCTTTTCTCGTTCCTGTGATATAACATTCTAGTGATCAAATCACTTGCTTGCAAGCTAATCAATGTGATATCACCGAGAGGGCCCAGAGTATATCTATCCGTCATCGGGATGAACAAATTCCACTCTCGATCCATGAGCCTCAACATAACACTTTATTAGTTCTGAATCCATCTTTATAATCACCCTGTTACGGTGTGATGTTTGATGTTATCAAGAAACTCTTCCGGTGTTAGTGATTGACATGATCTCATGGTCTAAGGATTAGGATCACTTCGTAAGTTGTTATAGCAATATAAACTCAATGACTTTGATTGTAATGCTATACTTCGGATGAATGTTCATCACACCATTACACTAATGTTGTGATCCCGTTATTAACAACATCCAATGTCCATGATCAGGAAACCATGATCATCTTGTTAATCAACGAGCTAGTTTATGAGAGAGGCATAACTAGGAACTTTCTGTTTGTTTATTAAACACACATGTATTAACATTTCCGTATTAATACAATTATAGCATGCAAAATAAACATCTATCATATACTTGGAATACACATAATAAACACTTTATTATTGCCTCTCAGGGCATATTCCCTTCACCACACCCTAGGGCGGCGTGCCCCCTGGCCACGCCTAGACCAGGTGTGGCCGCCCTGGGGTGCGTCTCCCCACCCCCTCCGGACTTTGTCTCTGAAAAATAGGAAAGTTGGCTTTTGTTTCGTCCAATTCTGAGAATATTTCTTTACTAGCTTTTCTGAAATACAAAACAACAGAAAACAGGAAACTGGGTCTGTGGCACTTGTTAATATGTTAGTTCCAGAAAATTCATAAAAAGGCCACAAAGTGTAGAAAAGAACATAAGATAATTGGTGCAAAACAAGCATGTAGCATCAAAAATTATAGATATGTGATACATTGTAAACTTATCTATAATTTTTGATGCTCCATATTTGTTTTGTATCAACTTTGTTATGTTTTGTCTACACTTTGAGGTATTTTTATACATTTTTTGGGACTAACCTATTAACAAGATGCTATAGTACTAGTTGCCTGTTTTCTGCTGTTTTTGGTTTCAGAAAAGCTAGTAAGGAAATATTCTTGGAATTGGACAGAACAAAAGCCAAAGTCAATATTTTACCGGATCAAAGACGGAGTCCAGAGGGGGGACGAAGAGGCGCCACAGGGCGGCCGCACCACCCCTGGCGCGGGCCCACCCTAGGCCATTCCAGGGCATGGTGTGGGCCCTCTAGCCCTCAACAGACCTCACCCCTTCGTCTATATAAGCACCCCAATGCAGAAACCCTAAGGACCCAATCAGAAATCCACGAAACATTCCATAGCTGCCGCCACCATCGTCTCTAGATTGGGGCGATCGAAAGCTCTTCCTGGCACCCTGCCAGAGGGGAGATCATCCCGGAAGCCTTCTTCATCACCATGCCAGCCTCCGGAGTGATGCGTGAGTAGTTCACCCTTGGACTATGGGTCCATACAGTAGCTAGATGGTTGTTTTTCCTCCTTTGTGCTATCATGTTTAGATTTTGTGAGCTCCATTTATGATCAAGATCATCTATTTGTAATCCTACATGTTGTGTTTGCGGGGATACGATGGATATTGAGATACTATGTCAGAATGATTATTGATTCTATCATGTCTATGATATTTGTGATATTGAATGCTCTCCAATGCTAGTAGATACTTTGGCCAAGTAGATGCTTGTAACTCCAAGAGGGAATATTTATGCTCGATAGTAGGTTCATGCCTCTAGTAATCTGGGAGAGTGACAGAAACTTCTAAGGTTGTAGATGTGTTGTTGCTACTAGGGAGAAAACAACAATTCTTTGTCCAAGGGCAATTGTATTGTTTACTTTACACACTTTGCTTAATGCAATTATCTGTTGCTTGCAACTTAATACTAGAAGGGGTTCGGATGATAACCTGAAGGTGGATTATTATTCATAGATGTAGTTGGACTATGGTCTATGTATTATGTTTTAATGCCCAAACAAATCTCGTAGAGATCAAGATGTCTAGTATATGCATTGTCATGCATTCTCAATCTGTCAATTGCCTCGCTGTAATTTGTTCACCCAGCATGTTATTTATCTTATGGAGAACACCTCTAGTGAACTGTGGACCCCGGTCCATTCCTTACCATTGAGATACCATCTACTTTTTACCGTTTACTTTCTACAATTACTACAAGCAATTACTATCTTCCACAATATACGTTTAATACTTTGTTTTTAGCAACCGAGTGAGATTGACAACTTCACTGTAAGTTGGGGCAAAGTATTGTGGATTGTGTTGTGCATGTTCCAAGTTGCTAGAAACACCTTGGAGTTGTTTCCTTAGTCCTACTGGTTTGATAACATTGGTTTCATAACTGAGGGAAACTTTCTCCTGTGCTCATCATACCTTCCTCTTGGGGTTCCCAACGAGCTCTACCTATCTGAGCCATCAGTGGGCGCTGGGGCCGTCCGATTAGAATGGGGATGGACGGCTCGCGGTCGTCCCCTTTCTCTAGACTCGGCAGTGGCAAGGGGAAACCCTAGGGGTGGATTGGCGGGGCTCGTGGATCTTACCTGGGTGTCTACCGAGGCTGGGATGCAACAGAGTGGAAGAGGTGCATGACGACGGTTCCGACAATGGGTGGCAAGGGAGATGTTGATGACATGGACGAGATCACGTGAGGGTGGCCGTGAGGGGATTCATAGGTGGTCGACGGCGATGCCCGAGGTGGTCCTGAGCAAGGAGGAGATGACGATTAGATGAAGAAAGGCTAGGGGATATCAGCAAGCTTACATGTAGAGGTAGGGGAGCAGGGATATAGACACACGAAATAGATCTTGAGGAATGCCAGAGAGGTAGAGTTCCTCCTCTACCTGGTGGTGCAGGGCATGGGGGTGGCTCTGGAGCGTGGGGGTGTGGTAGGTGGAGATGCGAGGAAGAAAATGAGGCAGGGAGAGCCGTAGGGGTGGCATATGGCCTTAAAATCAAGGGGAGCCTTGTCCATGATGAACTATGTCCATGGGGATAAGAGGGGGAGGTGAGGGCCAGCCATTGCATAGTAGGGGCGATGGAGATGTGAGGTGGGACATGGTACACGACCAGAGAGTGGGGTGAGGCATGCACCAGCTTCTGTGTCATTTATTTGCCCAAGATATGCAAGATATGGATGTCTCTCTCTCCTTGTTTTGCTTACAAGCACAAAGGACAAAGATCTAGGGTTTTTCTACAGTGATGGGCGACCAGGGGTGGGTGTTGTGCTGTGCAAGATTGCTTGGCCAAGTGGGTGGAGGTTTGATGGGGTTTGGCTTAGGGATTTGATTAGTTTGGCCAAATTTGATACAAACAAGGTTGTGAAGGAAGTGCAAAAATGGGGTCTTGATAAGTGGAGGAAATGGTACTGGTGGGTATCTAAGATCATAACACAACCCTGGGAATTGTTTGGATTTTTTCAAGGATATTAGTCCACTTAAGATCATATATTCAAAAAGTGCACAAGTAGTTTCTAGAAGCTCATTTGATATTTTTACATTTGACATGTTTTGTTTTTGAGGTGAGATGGTCCTAAATACCATATCACACATTAGAAATTTTTCTTGGAATTTATTTTGAAGAAAAAGTATTTTTTTAGCAATTATTTCTTGTTTCTCCCATTTAAGAAAAAGGGAAGAAATAAATAATAAAGTATCTAAAAAATATTCATTTTTGAGATGGTAAGGTAGGGTATGATATATAGTACTTAATTGTTAATTGAGTTGGCAAAGTGATTTGTATAAAAACAAACTTTCCTTTATAGGAAAGATTTTGAAGATTTTGCAAAGGATGGGATTTAATTGGTTTAAGGTGCCAATTAATTATGGAAATTATTTGGTAAATGTTTATATCCAATTTAGATGATTTCAACTTGATTTATCCATCATTTTAAACCTTTGGTTTTGAATCATTATGGTGAAATTGGACGGAAACTAGATTTGGGGGAATCTAGGGTTTTGATATTTTTATGCCACCTAAACATAGTTGGATTAGTGAGATCAGAGCTCACCTTGGTGCAAGGGATATATGGATACCTATACAAAGTTATATATATGATAATGGAGGTGATCTAGAAATGATGGCAAACTTTGTTGAAAATAAGGCTGCCATAGCAGATGAGTTCTGATGCCTCATAAACCATGTGGGTTTAAGATGCTCAAAGATCAAATGGAAACAAGTGAGGTATGGAGTGATAGACCATGGTTAGTAGATCATAACCATGCAAGGAGTTGGTCAAAATAATATAGCATAAGGATTTGAGCTTCTACCAAAGTACACAAGATGATAAGATTTGCAGAAAAGATTATTATCTTATCTACAAAACCATCAAGGATGAGTGGGTATAAGAAGAGTTTAGACAGGGGAAAGATTAAGGTTTGGTATTACTAATTATGTACTACAATATGGTTCAAGTACATTCTCAATAATTCACACTGATTGGAGTGGGTGAAGGTCCAAAGATTGAATCTAGATAAAGATATCAGATAGCCAAATTTGGTAGATTTGTTGATTTGGACTTAGAATGCAAGAGGTAACAATTGAGAGAGATGCAAGGGTTTATATTTATCATCAAGTGGATGATATTAAAGGATATCTTGTGTAGACAAGATTCATGCTTGTATTTGGTCTTTAATGGGTTGGAGACTAATGCAAAGGATTAGCTCATGATTGATCTGGGTAAGTAGATTAGAGGGTCACTTGGGTGACTTAGGATAGATCAAGATTAGAAGGATTGTTTTGATATTGATGATCTCAACCATTGATTGAGTCTTAAGGGATGAGCTACTAGATTATCTCACTCTAGTTCCTAAGCACACAAGGCAATCAGCAGATCAATGCAATTCATCTTATCAAACTTATCCAACTTCTTATAAGGTTACCATCATGCCTATCTTGAGGTAAGGATAGGTATTTTTAATTGGTTGTTCCTTGAAGTAAGATAAGGACCTCTTGGTATTTCTACCAAGATTTGATTGAAAAGGGTTTTAGGAAATGTTTTAGAAAACCTAGAGATAAGAGTAGTTGAAGTTTTGTCTTGAAAATATAGGGAGAGTATATATAGGTCTCCATAGTTTTGTTAGTATAATCTAGTAAAATATTTTGTTGTGGCAACGTCATCTTGGCTCAAATTTGAAATGCCAGAGCATTTGAGAATATGATAGATGAGCCAAGACATTTCTTTTGTAAAATAGTTTTTGTCAACTAAGGTTGAGGTAACGGGTATATTATCTAATACACAATCAGATGTATGAACACAAGTAAACAAGTAAGCTAACATTGCAACACTTAACAAGAAAAAGTTTTTGTTCCCCTTGATTTTTGTCTTTTTGACAACACATCAGAGTTGCTGAAATTGGGATATTACAATATATGTGGTTTGCATTTACCTTATGTTCAAAATACTCATTGCAACCATGATCTTAATAATGAAAATAGTACTATCAACTATTTTTGAAAGAGGAAAGCATGCTAATCAATACCATGATAATTATAATGATCCTCTATATATAACAAACTTTATAAACTTTCATGCTTTAAATGGATACAACTTTAAATTTTCTTTTAGTGCTTGCAACCTACTATGAAAGAGGAGGTGATAAGTAACCTCTTTATGCTAATAACCATTATATGTTGCATTCACCTACTGTAATATGCAATATCATTCCTCTATTTACTTTGATTTAGTCATATATAAAATGCCAATTCATAGGAAGAAAGTGAGACTTCGTTGTTATTGTTCTCATATCTTGTGTTTCTTTTTACCATGTTTCAACTTGAGATTTACTTTGATTGATATGAGCACCCCATGGGACACATGTATTATGTATGGAACACTTTCCAAGGAATAAGGAGGTATCAAATAAGAACAAGCTATCCCATGAATTTCATATCACTTAAAACCAAGTAAGTAAATCCTAGCTATATGGCTATAAAGAAAGCACTTTGCGGAAGGCAACCTGGTTATTTTATTTTGGATTTTTGTTTTGAATTCTTTATGTAGCAAGAGAGTTTTATCTGTAATTTTTAATAAAAGTACCATGTGGGACCCATTTTGGATGTTAAAAAGTTGTTAAACATATGGAGTAACAAATTTCTGCAGAACAGTTTTTAGTGCAAGAATTTTATATGTTTATGTAACTCCAATTGCACTCAAATTTGAAAAAAAATTACAACGTTTCATCCTATATATGCACAAATTTTTTCTAAAATTCGTGACATTTGTAAGTGGGCAAAAAAAATTCATTTTGTTGTAGCTGAAAATTCGGACAGATTCTACCATGTTTTGTTTTAACCAATCCCAAGTGTCCTAAAATGATTGTTATGAGTCATATTATATGCTAGGGATATGTAGAAACATTATATGCTTGCTGAAACATGTAGAAATAATTTTGTCTTTGATATAAATGTAGCAACTATTATGATTTTCTGCCAATAATGTCACCACTTAGAAAAGAGATGGGAGAAAAAGTTTTGTGTTGATGTTTTTTGATAGGGAATAGATGAACATCACACCAAGAGAAATCCAAGGATGGTGAAAAACATAAGCTTGGGGATTCCCAAGGCATCCCATTGGACCTATTAAACTCTCGGATTGCAAGCCTCTAAACTTTGTTTTTCGAGCAACATAAAACTATCGTAGAAACTTGGAGCGTCTGTTTTGTTATTTTTTTTGTTTTGCATTAAAAGGACCACCACCACTATTATTATGAATATTTATGATCAATCTACTTAAAATAAACTTTTCCATGATAAGATTAAAGATGAATAAGAATGCCTTGGAATAAAATAAAATGGGAGATAAAAGCAAAAGGCTAAAATTCATGTTGTGTCTAGTTTTTATGCTCAAATACTTTATATGAATTATGATCTGTTTGTTCCTATTAATTTGTATCATTTTTTCATGTATGTTTATGTTCAACATTAAGGGATTAGGTGAGAAAATAAATGTTTGGCGTTATGAACTAGATGGCACACTCTTTTTTGCTAAGCTTTCATAATACAAGCTAAGACTTGTTCCAAACCCCATAAAATAGACTAGGCATATCCACATATTTGTGGCAAAATCTAATTTCAAGTACAATATGTATGTTGTTCCTCGAAACATTCTTGAAAAACATCTTTTTCATGTACTTTAAAGCTCATAATAATGTAAGGCTTGGGGTGATGACACTATGGGATTTTATGTGCTTTACATCTTATAAGTTGTTGTTGGCCAAACAATGGTTTCATGGTACAAGCTTTCAATGTTGAATGTTGATAATTAATCATGTTAGTTCTGCATATGGATTCTATCGATGTGAAATAAATTCTGCACAGTGGAGTAGGCATGTTAAGAGAAAACACTCCTAAACAGCTAGTCAAATCCATGCGATGTGCGACACTCATGGTGGAAACTTACAGCTTGATAATCCTTGTTGATATGATTCATATGTCTGTTTTATTGTTCTGCTTGAGTAGAGATACTGCCCCCTCCCACAATGAACATGACTAAGGAATTATATTGACTCCTATGCTAAATAAATATAAAAGGGGGGCATATAGCTACATAGGGAGCAAGAGGTACTTCAGTGATGTGGTTTCAGCGATAAACATGACCCACAATGACAGGCCTAAGTTGAGTAGCATGAGGAGTGCAAGGTCATAGGTATGGTGCATGAGACAATCAACTTGTAAGTTGTTTAACACATAAACCATATGAAGCTTTGAAATAAAAGATACTTGGAACCCCATCATTATTAGTATTGTTGACATGAATTACATAGCTCAAAACATTATTTTACATTCTTTATGGATGATTAACATATGTATTCAATGCTTACTTTCGGCACGAGATGCAAAACATCTCAAGGGAAGACATAAAACTAATAAGTGAGTCTTCCAGTCAAGGGAATTAAACTAAGAAGTAGCCCCAAAAATAAAGTAGCCCCAAACACCAATGCCAATGATATGAAGAGTCTCTTATTCTATAGGTTCATCAAAGTGTGCTTGAAGGTTTGTTTTACCTTTCATTTATTTTATCACCATTACTTATTGTTCAACATGCTTATGATTGTGCAAAATATACAACTTGATATTACACTTACATTTTATGTTTCATTGAAAGAATTTGAACCTATGAACTTTACATGATAATGAAAAAAAGCAAAAGTAACAAACTCCAAAGTCCATGTTTGTTTTTATCACATTTATGCTCGAGGACGAGCATAGGTTAAGCTTGGGGATGTTGATGCATACATGAACTTTGTAGTTTGTTAACATGTTTACCCACATATTTGCATCATATATAATGTCATATCCATGTTTTAAATTGATTTTTGGGATTTACCAATGATCCCATTTATTTTGGCTATAACCCGATAGTGAGAAAAACCTTGATTTCAATGTTTTTGATGTTTCAGGACCTATATGAAGTCAAATGGACCTGAACTTTTGGGAATGTTAATATTTATCCACGAGAAGCATCTGGAGCACAAGAACCTCACCTGGAGGGCCAGGAGGCCCAAGATATCCTAGGTGGCATGCCCATCCTAGGTGGGCGCCACATATGCTCTTTTCCTCCTTGGTCATCCGATCGCCTTGATTCTTTCTCCCATGGAGTTATCTTGACGTAAAAACCCCTATATAAGGATCCCCGGGGAGTCCTCGAGACGGAGCACACCATAAACGAAAACACCACCAAACAGAGTCAGATCCAGTGAAGATTGGAGGGGGAAACTCCACCGGAGCCACCTCTAGGGGATCTCTGCCCTCTCCAACATCTCCTGCGTCATCACCATGATGAATAAGGAGTAGTCCACCTCTGTACTATGGGTTTGTGGTAGTATCCTATTTCTCCCTTGTTCTTCATAGATCTAGTACTATATGAGCTTCCCTACATGATTATGGTCATATATGTAATTCCTATGTGGTGGAGCTTTGTTATATGATTTGATATTTGAGATTGGAATCTATTTTGTGTAATATGTATTGATAGATGCATATCATGTACCTTGTTCTTAATTGCTTGTTTTGATCCAAGTTGTATGCAAGAACTTGTATGGGGAGAAGTCTGTATTATATGGAGTAGCATGGTGGTAGTGATTGAATTGTGACACACGATATTCAAGATCTACTTTAGTTTTTATCTTTCTTTTGCTGCCTCACTAGGGATAAAGTGAAATCATGTGCTATAGTTATCATGTGACAGTGTGATAATCTTGTTAGATCAAGGTAGCATATTTGTATTTCAAACATCATGTTATATTACTTAAATTTATACTCTGATTTGTTCATAATTCAAGATTGCATGGAGTTTCCCTTTCTTAAGGAGTATAAGAGAGATGTGTTTCATCTCTATGTTAAAATGTGATGCCCATATGAATGCTTATCAAGCACATATAGAATTTCCATAAATATTTATTATTGATGAATTGTTTTGTGATCACAACATAAAAAGAGAGTAGACAAGTGAACCCATGAACCCCGGTCAAATTTTAATCATAAGAAACACCTTTACATTGCATCTAATACCTTTTATATTTTCTGCAATTTATTATTTCGAAAATACAAAAATACTTTCCCTACTTGCGATAACTCATAAAAACCCCAAAGCAGCTCTACTATCTTCCGTATCATCTATTTTGTGTTACCTTACTTTATTTGCTTTATTTATTCAAGATTTCTTTATATTTTATTTTATATTACTAATACAAAAACTTGTGCATGACAACTGTGGCACCCCATAATTACGGTCCGAGAATACCTGTTATGCATACAATTAACATTCCCATGAATCCATGATTAGTGATCCGTGAGCATAACTAACCAGTATCATTACATCATCCATAAATTATCGATTACATATACATACAAAATGGCCAATATGGATATTACATCACAAGTAGCGGAAGTCTTCAATCGCAGATCCCATGTCATGCCTTAACCTACAGGCGACTGACTAGAAAGACGACCTAGTCCACATAGACGTCATCAACCTTCATCGTTCCTCTTGCTTCTGAAAAGTCTGGCCAAGTAAATAGCCAGGGACAATGCCGGTGAGTACTTTGAATATAGTCGGAAACCACCTTAAGAAAACAAAAGCAAGGAGATGCAATGTGGCTGTGGTAGGATGGCTCCATAAGAGGTTCTTTTATAAATTAGTTTCTCTTGTAGATATAACATATCTCTATATCTTTGTTGAAAAACTTTTGTAAAACATTTGGAAACCTTTGTGAAAAGTTTTCAGAAACACACTAGGATTGGGTCACCCATTTGTTTTTCCTTCTGGTCATCTCATGACCAAACTCCTTTCTCCATTTTCCAACCATCTCATGGTCAAAACATTTTCAAGCCATTGCATTTCCGAAGTGCTTTTTGAAATCAAGACCATCACCCGCCAGCAGCCGCCATCACAACCGTCCATGACCGAGGACTCGGCTATTCTAATAGATTTACACTCTGCCGAGGTTGTACACTGTACCCACACCATCTGATTACCCGTCTCTGATGTACACTGATCGTGGGTCAAATAACCGGGCAAGACCTTATGGATGCCCTCTCCGATACAAATGCCCAACCTATGAGGTGAATCCCCTCAAAACCGGGACACCCTATATAGTCTCAAGCCAGCCGGAGGGTGTTTGCACCTCGACGGGTGTGCGCTTTCAGTGAGGGGCTCATAGTATCGTCTGACCGTCCTTAGATAGTTTGTACCTTCCCCAGACCGATGTTTCACATGGGCCTTTACAGGTGAAGGCCCAGCATCCGGGGATTTGTCTTCCCCCGTAGCAGTGTGAGGCACCTATACCAGATTAGACAAACTTCTAGCCCAGCCCCGTCACATTCCAGAGTAATGTGGTTGCACGGGTTAATTGTTCTAGATTAGTAAACTGCACGGCCCAACGTGTTTTCGTAAATATTTTTCCTTCACCATTCTTCTAGCCATTTTGTAAAAACAAAAACTTTTCTCATTTTCCAATCCACCTGGTAGGCCAAGCCTCACCAAGGTTTTCTCATAAAACATTTTTGTAAGCCTTTTTCCGGGGTCTTCGCATCCAATACTTTTGCTTCGGCTAAAATGGGGTGTCCATGGGTTTATGGTGTTATACACCATATATAATACTAGGTGCAAGTAGGTGTCATCACAGGATTGTACTATTAGTACGAACATGCAATGACTTGGAGGAGCCAAGCCACTACCAGGTATAAAACATTTCACAATAGAACGATGCACTTTATATAATATAGAAGATAAAACATGCATAGTAAAAAAAGTAGGGAAAGTGCTTATGAGCAAGAAGGTGGCTTGCCTATGACCAGCAAGACATCCCGTGACTTCTTTAGAATAACAGAACACAGAATACAATAATAATAAGAATAACCCGATGCTTCCTTCTTCTCGGCGTCACACAGTCGCAACTATCGCCGTTAACGATCAAACATGTTAGCAAACAACACCACCATCAATACAAGGCATACCAACACCAATTCATATAGCAAGCAATTTATAAAACAAGTTTATAGATCAGTAAGGATTGGAGATTTTGCTTTGGATACCAAGGAATGGCTTTGATTGCATTTGTGGATTTTCTATTTAATATTTATAGTCAAAAACTAGATAGATAAGGGGTTTTAGAGCAACATGATAAAATTGTGTACAAATGATGTCATCAGATATATATTGATAAAATGAAGCCAACAAAAGTGGTTTCACTATTTTATCAATTACCATTGATCTATAATGGATTTTATAGTGAATAAAGCTCTAGTTTGAGGAAATAATTCACCAGTAGAGTTCTCGAGCTCCAAAAATTGTTTCCTTGGGTGATTGAATAGTATTTGATGGACTGATTCACTAAGAGTTGGAATCACCTCAAAACAGTTAAAAGAATGCCCTCAGGAAAATACCAAAGGCAGTACTAGATGGTTCTTGTCTTTTTCACCAGATAAAATTTATAAGGGATTTTGATGTGATTCCAGAGACACAAGTTAGGTACTTTGAACACCTTTCTGTAGAAATTGGAATAACCATTTCTGGATTTTCAGAACTAAAGATATGAATTTATTGGTGAATTACCCATGCACAGAAAGGATTAATTCACCGAAATTCAAAGAGAGTTCAATAAATTTTGGGCTCCTGGGTTTTGATATGTATTGGTATGTAGATGTACAGAGAGTTGGAATCAGGTCAAAACCATTTTTGGTTTTGCCTAGAGAAATTTATAAAGGCATAAATGCCCTATTTTTTTATTTTAACTAATGGAAAACTAGGAAGCCATTTTAGGTGGGGCCAGTGGGATAATACCTTATAGTACCAATTGGATTTACTCCATTTGAATTTACCAAACTCTCTCAAAGCATTTGTTAGTGGAAGGAACACACTTGGCTATTTTATTTTCTAGGATTTATCTATGCAATATTTTGGGTAAGCAAGGATACTGCATGTTAATGAAAACCTTGGGGAACATGGCAATATTTTTATCTGGTAGAAACTAGGTCTCTTACATTTTATTTTTTAATTAAACCAACAGGCAGAAAACAGATCTGGGGTTTTTATTTATAAAGGAAAAAAGGGACAGGGGTTGGCCAACAGGCCGGATCCAGCGAGGGGAGTGGACCACGCGGGGAATAGTTGGCCCAGCTTGCGCGGGAGCATGCGGGACGCGGTTTCGAACCCGCCGGGCTGGGCCCACCCGTCAGTAGCTTGGGCGCACGAAGGGTTAAGGAGCAACGGGAGCCGTTCCATTAGACTGAGATCAACGGATCCCCGTCGTCTTCCAGCTCAGCGTCGTGGTGGTGAACATGAAGCCCTAGAGGGCTCGATGAGGCATAGGGAAGTTCCAGGGCAACACGGTGTGGCTCCCCGAGAAGATCCCTGGGTGGCAAGGGGTTTTGCTTCTGGGAGGGAGATCCCGCGGTGTTGGCCGAGGAGGAGCTCGCCGGTGCACTCCGGGGCCAACCGCGGAGGTGGTCCTGAGCGAAAAAGCGACATGGTTAGATAGAGGAGGATGAGGGGATCACGGTAGGGTGACATTCATCAGGGGAGGAGCAGGGAGGGGAGTCCTAGGCTCGATTCTTTTAGGAGGGCCGAAGCTCCTTGTTCTATTTCCCTCAAGCAGAACAGAGCAGGGAAGGGAAAGAGGAGCTCTGGGGAGGGTAGGTGGATTGTGGGGGAGAAAATGAGGGAGAAGGTGCAGGGTGGGAAGCCTCTGGCCCATTTATTTGGGGAGGAGGAGGTCCATGGTGGACCTAGACCATGGCGAGGTTGAGGGGAAGGAGGTGGCCGGCCAGGCATTGGGCAATGAGGGAGGTGGAGAGAGGGGTGGTGGGACCATGCATGACCAGAGAGGGACAAGGGATGCTGGGTGGAGATATTTTTGTAACACACGAGGGCCACACAAATTCTCTCCTCTTTCAAGCACATGGGACAAGGGGGAGGGGAGGCCACAGTAGCTAGGGCTACAGTGCCAGATGACCAGGGGTGTGAGGTGTGCTATTTTAGAGGTCCCAACCTTTAATAAGGTAGAGATCCTTGTGTTTACAATGCTAGTCCCTCGATCAATAGCTAGCATCCAAAGTTAACATGTAATATCAAGAAACAAAGGTCATATTACAACTTTATAACCAGGAATAAAATAATTCATTACATCTTACATAGCTCATTTGTCTATCTCATTACAATGCAGCAGAAATAACTATAGCATAGAGTCCTTCATCTTCAAAGTGCCACAGGCAATCATTTTGGTTGTAGACTTGTAATCCTAATCAACACACTTCACTAACATCAAACAAACCTGCAACATAATAAGTTACAGCCACAAGGGTCAATACATTTTAAATTGTATTGGCAAGTGATACTAGGGTAGTATAGTGGTATCTATCATCTATATGCATTTGGCTAAGTGGATCTTAGGCTTGCTTTGCTCAAAATAGATTTTACTTATCATTTGAAAACACTAAGTTTTTGTTTGTCAAAATCACCCAAGGCATCAACCAATAGACATTGGTGATCCTTTAACCCTTGTTCAACCACAAGTTTTTAACTTAGAAATTGGGATGAGGAGATTCTTGATAGCTTCCATGTCTTGATGCTCAAATTGTACATTGTCGGGGACACGGCTAAATACTTAGATTTTACTCTCTCGAGACGTGGTGCACTTTCCCCACAAGACTCGACATGCATCGAGACAAGATCTTTCAGAAGCCCTCCCTTTGACCAAAATGGACGCGCTCCAAACCTATCATCCCCTACCACCAATTGTCCATTTGGCTAAGTTATCGCAACCTATATGATCCAGGCAGAGCCCATAATGCCAAGTAGCTGCACTTGAAGCTTCTCAACATTTGACAACTCAAATCTCTTTGTTCCTGGGTGGCATTCCACAAGTGAGATACACAGGGTAGGCCATTGAAAAATGGGCCCTGGTAACCACTCAACAAAAATACATCCATGCAAGTCCCTTTCCACCCAGGTGATTCATTCACATAGTTGTTTTATTAAACAAAACACAAGTCCTTGACTTAGAAATATTTCATATCATGTATATAATCCACCTTTGTTTTCTATTAGTTAGGCTAAGCATGCTAGTAGTAGGAATCTTAACTTAGGGAAAATTCTACAAAGGTTTCATCTACTAGGATTTCCCATGGCATAGCTTTCTTAGTAAAATTCCATGCAAGTCCTACTTAGAAATATCACTAATGCATAGTGAAAATATTAGGAAAAAAGTATGAAGCACCACTTGCCTTTTTGGTAGAGAATATAAGTACACTCCTTGATCTTGCAATAGTCACACTCTTCAAATTTCACTACAATTCAATCAAGGCACAGATTCAATCTACCATTCAAGCAATTCATCACATAGAATAATAAAAACAAAGCAATGCATGCAAGCATGCCAAATATTGTTTTATTTGGGGAAGTGGTTTCTAGTAGGTTATAAAATTTTTAAAACATCTATTGGTCATTTACAAAAGTGGCGAAACCATTTTAAGTCAAGTTAGTGAAAATGGCCACTTTAAATCATTTTATTTTGCTAGAAATGATTTTATCCAAATAATAATTTCTGGTGTTAGCCAAATATATTTTTAAACACAATTTTTAGTTTCTATGGTCAAAGTGTTTAATATTAAATCATTTGCCAAAGGCTTCATCTAAAAACCATTTTTAAATCAAAGGAACATTTTATTTTGCTAGAAATGCCTTTAAACAAAGTAATAATTTTATATGGTTCACCAAATATATTTTTAAATCCTAAAACTTGGTGTTTAGGTTCAGAGAGTTTAATTCAAATCATTTCCAAAGGTTTTACTCAAAAAGCATTTTTAAAACATAAACAACATTTTTATTAAACTAGAAATTCTTTAATTCAAAGATTTATTCTTTAGCTTCATAAAATACTATTTTAAATCTACAAGTTGGTTTCTATGGTCAGTAGGTTCAAAACAATCCATTTGCAAAACATTTTACCCTAAAACAATTTTAGAATAAATTTTATACACAAAATAATCCTAAACAAGTTTCTGCAAAAACAATCAATTTTAGAGAAGCAAATTACTAAAAAATGTGCATGGTTGGAAAGTATTTGTTTTTTGATTCCATTGATATAAAAATTGCAAAATTTGGACGTGTAGATTTAAAGTTATGGAATTTACAAAATCTAACAACTAATAGATCTAATTTCTGTTTTTAGAACACATACTGTCCATGCGTCACAACCACATTGGATGGTACCGGTTCATGAGGATCGCGCTACGTGGAGCGTTATATTTAAAACAGATCATGCGGCTCAGAGTGCTACGTACCCCTTCGGGTTAATTCTATTCTCGCACATCTGATCTAGATCTAACGGCTGATGATCAAGCGACCACTAACTGGCGGCGCTCGACGACGGCGCTCGGCGGCTACGCTCGGCTAGAGGCGTTCCGTCGATTACAAGAAGCGAGGAAGGATGTCGAGTAGCTCACCGAGTTAGTGGTGACGAGAGGATGCTCGAGGTGGTCGCCATCGTCGAAGGGGCGCACGGTGCTGCTGGCAATTCCTCGTCGGAGTCATCGTTGGCGTCGGGCACGCTCTGGTGTCGTCGGTGGCGAGGTTATGAAGCGCGCTAGGACACGAAACTAGTCGCATTAGATGCGCTCGGGAGAGTATAACATGTGCGTGTCAACGAGAGGGGAGAGGACGGTCAGAAAGTACCGAGGGAGCTCGTCGGAGAGGAGGCAGACGACGGCACTGCTCTGGCGAAGACGTAGTCGAGGTTTCAGGACGCGCGCGAGTGAGATGGTGGTACTGGAGTGTGCGCCTGGAGATGGGTTACGCGCGTGAGCAAGTGGTTGGTGCTGGGAGGTGCGTAGGGAGGTGAGGAGTATGCTCGAGTGGTCGAGGGGGCAATGCGCGACGGTGTCTGGCCGGAATCGGAGAAAAAGCTTCGCCGGAGTCAGAGAGTTTCGAGACGAATTCAAGGCGGCCTGGGGAGGAGAGGAAATGGTGTCTGGAGGGAAAAGGTAGAGAGGGCGTGGGCGTTTAAGGGCGCGTCGTTACTGGGAGGAATCAATCAGCCATTTACTCGAATTGAAGCTGGCATTAAATGGTAGAGACGGCGAGATTTGGGGGAGAAACAGTCGCGCGTGGGTGAGGAAGATGGTCTGGCAAGTGGGGTATCGTTGTCAGCGTGATAAAGAGAGAAACTGTGGGGTCAAGTGGTCATTAATTGCGCAGGTGCGGGTTTGGGTGGAAAAAGAAAACGATTCGAGGGGCAGAGAGGTGGGCTACGGGACTGGTGGGCTTTGCTGGCTTATTTCCATTTTTCTGCTTTCTTTTTCTTTTTCTTTTTCCTGTTTCTTTTATTCTGTTTTGATTTCTTTCAAATGATTTCAAACACCATTTGAACATAGATTTTTACCAAACTTTCAGTAATTTTCTATTCTTTTCAAACATGTATTTTTAAAGATCATTTTAGAATAATTTCTTTATTCTTTTCTGGTTTTATTCTTTATTAAAATAAGCACTTACCTTTATTCAAATAAGTTTTTTTATTTATATTTTCAAACTCTTATTTGAATCTTAATTTTTACCAAAACCTTTTTCAGTAGGTTTTATTTATTCATTAGTGCAAATAATTCCCTTTGAATTATTTAAAGTATTTTAATATGATTTTATAATCATTTAAATTGGGCATTTGTCTTTATTCAAAATAAAATCAAATATGGTTTAGTCCCATATAAATTTTATTTCAAATAATTCTTTGATTCCATTTAAGTTAATTAAATAACTTTTATTACACTTGGGTAAATTCCAATTATTATTTTCCCGTGATTTAATTAATCATTTACTTTAGGGATTTTTGTCTTTATTAAAATATAATTGGAATATGGTTTAATGTCATATATTTTTATTGGAATAATCTTTATCTCTTTATTTTATTTGAATTGTCTTTACTCCATCTGCAAAGTCTAAATTATCTTCTAATTAATTTTGTTGGGATTCATTATTGAGGCAAATTATATTTAAATAAAATTTGATATTATTCAATCCTTATGATTTTATTTAAATAACCTTTTACCCTTCAATTGGCCAAGATTTTAATTTGTCTTTAAAATATTCCTTATTTATTTATTTCTTTCTTTATCTTATAAAATCCATATATTTTTATTTATAGATCCAAAGTTGTTTATTCCAATTTGTAGAATTTTATTTAATATTAGTTTATACTTTAAATTCTTTGAGGATTATTTTACTCACAATTTGGTATGGTTTTTAGATAGGAGCTTTATTAGCTTTGGAAATTATTTCCTTTTGTCTTAATAAATTCATAAGTTTTTATCCATGGCTCGAAATTAAGTGAAACCAATTTTTATGGTCTTATAATATTTTTATTTATCATTCTTGTTCATTTATAAATATTTTTTGACAAACTTTATATGGGTCAAATCCATAGGCTTAGAGTAATCTTGGATATGATTTCCTTCCATTAGGGTTTTAGAGTTTTGGTTTAACTTTTCCAAGTGTTTAAATTTCAAGATTCATTCTTGATGAATGCATTTCACTTGATTGAAATTTGTTGGATTCCATTTTATTCAAATTGTTCAAGATGGGTTTTAATGTTTCCATTTGGAATCAAAAAGTTTCTTTTCACCCTAAATTTCAACAGTTATTTATTTTGTTTATTTATTTTTCACATTTCAAAATTTGGAAAATTTTGGGATGTGACAGCTATACAAACTTGCTTGACCATGCTTGGTGTTGGTTTGGTGGGTTTTGATTTGAGAAATTGCTTTGTTTGCAAAAATGATCCAAACAAAGATTGTGAAGGAAGTTTGAGATATTGTATTAAGGAAAGAGTGGAAATGGTACTGGGGTGTATAGAGGGTCATTGCATAAGTCTAGGAATTATTTGGGATTTTCCAAAGATTATTGGTCCACTTGAGATCATTTATTCAAATAGTGCATAAATGGTTTCTAGAAGCTAAGGTGGTATTTTTACATTGAGCAGGATGGGTTTTTTTATGTGGGATGATCCTAAATACCAATTTACACATTTGAGAATTTTATTGGAATTTAATTAGATAGAAAAGTATTTTAAGCAATTATTTCTTGTTTCTTCCATTTAAGAGAAAGGGCAAAAAGAAATAATAAGGAATCACAAAAATATTTATTTTTGTGTTAGAAAGATAGGGTATGAGGTAGTGAACTCAAACGTGAATTGAGTTGGCAAAGTGATTTGGAGAAAAACAAACTTGCCTTTATAGGAGAGATTTTTGAATTTTACAAGATAATGAATTTAAATAGTTTTAGGTTCCAAATAATTATGGAAATTATTTGGCAAAATTTTATATCCAAAGTAGATGATGTAAACTTGATTCATACATCATTGTCCAATTGGGATTTACAGGGTTTTGGTGAAATGGGAAGAAACTAGATTTTTGGGAATCTAGGGTTTTGTTATTTTCATGCCACCAAAACATGGTTGGATTAGTGAGCTCATAGCTCGCCCTGATAAAGGGGTAGGTGGATGGATAGATAAGGTTATATATATGATCATGGAATCAAGAGTTGATCTTGGTTGGATTTGAGGTGGTTTAGGGGTGATGGCAAACTTTGTTGAAGATAAGGCTGCCATAATAGAGTTGTCATGATGCATCATAAACCATGGGAGTTTAGGAAGCAAAAAGCTCCAATGGCAACAAGGGAAGAGTGGATTGATAGACCATGATTAGTAGATCATAATCCTTCACAGAGTTGGTCAAGGGGTGGTAGCATATGGATGCTAGCTTCTGTCAAAGTAGGCAAGATGATAAGACTTGCAGAAAAGATTATTATCTTGATTACAAAACTATCATGGATGAGTGGGAACCAGAAGGGTTAAACCAAGGGCAATAGTAGGCTTTGGTAATATTAATTATGTACTACAAGATGGTTTAAGTACATTCTCAAGAATGCATATAGGTTGGAAAAGGTTGAGCTCCAAAGATTGAATCTAGATACGAATTCCAGACAACCATTTTGGCAGATTTAGGGTTTTAGACAAGAGTACAAGTGAAGATGATTTTGAGAGGATGCTAGGTTCCAAAATCATGATAAAAGGGATAATGTTTATGTGATAAATAAGTAGATGGGATCCATGATTAGATTGGGTCTTCACTGAGTAGGGAACTATCAAAAGGGATTATCCCTGGATTGATCTGATTATGAAGGGAGATGATTACCTTAGTTTCTTGGGATAGATCCTGATTTGGATGCTTGGTTTGAGATTAAGGATCAAAAAAATACATTGGGTCCTAAGGGATGAGCCACTAGGTTAGCTCACTCTAGTTCCTAAGCAAGCAAGGAAATCGGCAGATCTAGGCAATTCATCAGACATCAGATCAACGCAATTCATCAGAAAGAAGATCAAGGCAATTCATCTTATCAAACTTATCCAACCACTACTAAGGTTACTATAAAGCCTAGCTTGAGGTAGGGATGGGTATTTTGAATTGGTTGTGTTTTGAAGTAAGATAAGTACCTCTTGGTATTTCTACAAAGATTGGAGTGGAGAGGTTTTAGGAAAAAGGTTTTGGAAAACCTAGAGATAAGAGTAGTTGAATGTTCTGTCTTGAAAACATAAGTAGATTGTATATAGGTCTCCATAGTTTTGTTAATAGAACTAGCAAAACCTTTTGTTGTGTCAAAGTCATCTTGGCTCAAGTTTTGTAATGCCAGAACATTTGAGAATATGAAAGATGAGCCAAGACATCTCTTTTGTGAAATAGTTTTTGTCATATAGTGTTGAGAGAAAAAGTATTTCACCTAATGCACAAATAGTTGCATGAACACAAACAAGTAAGCAAGCATTGCAACAACTAACAAGAATAAGTTTTTGTTCCCCCTAATTTTTTCCTTTTGGACAGCAAATCAGGGTTGCTGAAATTGGGATGTTACAACAACCACTTGGTGGAGTCGGGGACACAAGACAAATTATTTTACTTTACATGTTTCTTAAAGAGGAGGAGACAAATACACTTCCATAATCAATTCCCTGAGAGTTTGATATAAACCCTCTAGTCACCCTTGTGGGGAAAATAAGCTTGATACAACACTCTGCACTTGGAGTCCCAACAAAAAGTGGCATGGTTGTTTCCATCAGCATCGTAGGATCATCATTAAATTCTCCTCCTCTTTTTCTGCAAGATTAGTTCTTACAATAACTTGATGTTTATTAGTTTCATCAAGAAACCTGTATTTTAATTCTTTGGGAAGGGCTTTGATTGTAGGAGGTGGAAGTGCCTCATCCCCTTTTCTTATAGGTAGCTCATAAATTTGATTTATCTTGGGATCTACCTCGGGGGTTGAGTGAAGATAATTATCAATCTCCATCTTATCTATATCTTTGGGAAGATTATTATTGTCAACTAGGCTTCTTGCTAAATTATCGACATGAGTTTTGATGAATACAGTAGCCAGACTAGTGATATCACCTTCTTCTTATTGCCCATGCTCATACTCGTCAAACTCTTCAATTGCTGGCCTATGATGAAATTTGGAGAAATGGAAATTCATTTTTTCTTCACCAAACATGAGAGATACAATTTAATTTTTGCAATCAATGTTTGCCACTGCTAAGGATGGCAACGGGCAGGGTATGGACAGGGTAGATCAATACCATACCCATACCCGTGTAGACAATGGGTACAAAAGCTTACCCATACCCATACCCGTGGGTATGAAACTTTACCCATACCCATACCCAGCGGGTACCCGTACCCATTGGGTACCCTACGGGTATATCCAATAGTATACAAGTTATTCAAAATTTTACTTTCATCAATAGCATATTTGAAAAAAGACAATAATCTCTACTTACTAATAGTAGACGAGTACATAAATTATCAAATTAAAGTTTAGAAGTCGTAATTTCATATTCGCCCCTAGGCTTCTCGGCCGCATAGGGTGAACTCTATAAGTAAGTTTGATATGTCAGTTTGAATGGGCAGGGTATGGGTATACCCATGGGTACAAGTCTATACCCATGCCCGTACCCGTGACATAATGGGTAGGGTATGGGTATTATCCATGGGTATAAAAGTGTGCCCATACCCTACCCATGCAGGTACGGTACCCGCGGGTACCCATACCCATGGGTAAAATTGCCATCCTTATCCACTGTGGTGTTTGACAAAGTTCTTCCAAAAATAATTGGACAATAAAAATAAGTAGGCATATCAACAAGTACAAAATCAATAGGGTACTTTTAAGGTCCAATACAAATTGGAACATCTCGAATTATTCACATAGGAACTCTGACTGTTTTATATGATAGCATTACTATCATGTCAGTGTCTTCTATTTCTGCTGGGATGAGTTTGTTTTGGATTTTGAGATATATTTTTAAGGGATTACATTAATAACTGTTCCAATATCACAAAGACCATAATAACAAGACCCACCAAAAGTGCAAGGGAGGATAGGTTTACCAACATCTTTAGCTTTTACCTTTCCTTCAACAAATTGTGAAGCTTTGGTGTCTAACTCTATCACATTGCAATGTGCAACATGGTTAAAATATATTCTTTGGTTGGTTCACCTAACTCTTGCATACTTACTTGATTAATTTCTTCTTCTTTTGCCTCTTCTTCTAAGTTTTTGAGGAACATTCTCTTCTCTTCTAGCTGGTCTTCGAGTTGTTAAGCCATCATATGTTTTCTTGCCGTCCTTAGAAAAGGAAGGGGTTCAACATAAGGGGATACCTCCTTCAATGGCTCCACACGAGCTATAATTTTTGTCTCAACATCTTCCACTTTCTCGAGTAGTGGAGTATATTGAACCCAATATTTGTTGGGAGCCGATGAGTGGGTACCTGCACCAAAATAGGGTTATTGCAGTACCTATAGCAGAAAATATTTAAGAGTTTGTCCCGATGGGAGCTCGGAGAACACGACCCCGTAGCCACATTGTCAATGCGGCTATGTTCTCACCCAAACCATGGTTTGTAAATACTCTACTCTATAGGTTGCTAGGATAAATGATTTGAATATGATTGTAACAATTATTACTAGAACTTGAAGAAAACTAGAGCAAAAGTAAAACTGGAAAGAGGTGAATGCAGTGAGATGAAATATTAATGATATGATTCCTAAAGTAATGTTGTGTATATGAGTGTGCATGATAAGTGCTTATGGAATAGCTATTAACTATAATTGTGGTGGTCCCTCATATACCATTGTCTCCAGCCGTTGGTAAGTGGCAACTAGACAACTCAATTGTCCACACCCTCTTCGGACATGGGTCATCCTACTGTATTAAGGTAACAAGACCAATCATGGTAAACTAGAGCAAAGGCATTAAGTTCTATGAACAACCGTACTCCTAATCAAGTGTGCTAGTCACAAGATATCCCGTATGTCGCTTTGGGGTCAAGCAATTCTCTACACTATACCTATCTATATCATGAGTGATCTTGGGGAACTCTGGACGCTGCATCCTAAGCTGCTATTGCTTCCGCAAATCACTTATAGCAAATATCCTATTAGTTCTACCCATGGGCTTGTCATGACCCATGGAAGAGTAGAGACTAATGTTATGTTTTGTGACACTCCATGAATCCCTAGTAAATTTCTCAACAATGGATTGCACGTCTCCAATCACTAGAATAATATCATGAATAGAACAATGTAAATAGAATGCACAAACATATTAATTAACAAGAACACACCACACTTCAATTACTTAAATCATCATAACATTAATCAAAGGGGGTTCAAGCCATGTTACAACCCATCACGTAGACCATGATGGGGAAGGATGAAGGAGTAGCAGTGATGGAGCTGGTGATGATGGTGCGGTGATGGCGGCATCCTCCTTATCCTCCTCTTCTTGGCTGGATGGCTTGATGGTGTTGATGGAGATTGAATCTTGGTGGAGCTTGAGAGGCTATGGAGGCGGTAGATGGGATCTAGATCTTGTATATGGTGTATTGTGGCTTCCTTTGGCTCCTCCCCTCTTTTTATAGGCCTTGAGGGTGCACTAGGGTATCCATAATACCGTCATATGACTCAGGGAAGGTTCTGGAGCCTTTCTGGGTCAAATACCGTCGTTTTCCACCTTTTACGCAACTATACGACGGGAACTATACGGCCGCCGGCCGTATAGTTGGTCGTTGAATTTGAAGACTCTTTCATATTTTGGTCGCCATTTCTTCATACGAACTCCGTTTTGGGCATTCTTCAGCTCGTCGGATTTGTCTTGTCGAGGGATACAACTCCATGCTCTTGGATCTTTATTTTGAGAAGTTTGAAAAATTCACTTTTTCCAACACCTCAAATGGTAAGTCTGGTCCTGCAGTTCCTCCATACTATACTCTCTTTGCCCCTTTTTCCTTTTTTATCCATAATCATCATCAACACCTACACACATGTCAAAGACAAGAAAGAGGGATAAAATTCTACTTAAACTACTAAATGTGCAAAGCTCATATTTAATGTAATGAAAACAAGTAATCATGCATATATCAGGCATAACAATAGTTAGATGGAGCATGATATGATATGCAAATGACAGAATTTATATAGCTAAAAAGTGTTGTATTATCATAGCCATCAATTTCCCCAAGCTAGATCTTGCTCGTCCTTGAGCAAAAGGGATCGATAACTTAATGGATGTGATCTTTCTTATCATTGAAATGCACCGTATTCTTGTTTTTCCTACAAGCTCAAAGCAAGAGAGCACATAATCATACAAGGCAATACAATCTCAGTTATATTATTCCAAACAACTAGATATTAGTCAAAACTTCTATGCCCCATGTCAAAGCTCAATCTAGCTTGCAAGTAAACTTGTGATCGTTCTATACGCATTTTATTGTATTATTGTATTTTTATTTGTATAAGGCAAAGCTGAACACGGTTAGTTGTCATTCATAAATAGGGATAGAGTTTTCCAATGCTGCCCACTCATGCCATCTATTAAAGTCTCTCAAGTGCAAACTTCGATTGTTGAAATCATAGAAAATCTATTTCTTAGTAACGAGACCATGCAAAAAGAGTGGTATATGTTCAATCGAGACTGTGTAGGCTAGGAAGGACACTCGTGACCATAACCAAGGTTTCCCTTTTTGGTATAATGATTTCTCATAACGGTCAAAGGAGTATTCCAACTTTCGCATGCAATGCAGACCCATGAGGGAGCCAAAACTCTTACCAATCATAACATTGTTGTTATAGATGTTTAATCATCTCATAGACGAAATTAGAGATTTCTCTCTTGGTATATCATTTATAGGCCAGCGGAGTTGTTAGCCCCCCATGGAGTCCGACAGTGGTGCAAGATACGCATAAAGCAATATCTCACTTTGATTTCCAAGACAAAATTTTGGCATATGTAATCTCGAAACTTTGAAACATCATTTCTTATTTGCCAACTCACTTAGTAAGAATCTATTAAGACCATCATTTCCAACACTATGGGGTCGTGCTACTCCATAACCATTCACTTAAGACAATTCTGAACAGTGACAACTAGCAAGTTTCAAAGAACTTCTTTATTATATATTTTTTCTTTTCAAAATGTAGATAACATGGCAATGTTTATTTAGAGGATCACACTATTTTTCACAAGCTAGATAAAAGTTGAACAAGGCGCATAAAAGCTATGGCTTGTCTCCTATGTGGCTTAACATGAGAAAGTATATCCCTTATATAAATATGAACAAAAAATCACCTAAGAAAGCATTAAAAAATAGAGGTATACACAATAGCATGAAACTTTTTATGATAAATAACATTGCGCTAGACTCTATGCATGCAAAATAATCTCCCCAAGCTAAGAAATTTTCAATACCGACTCGAGAAGATCATGAAAACAAAAGAGAAAATGCAGTTATCAAAAGAGGGTATAAGAAGTGGTTACCTCCCCAAGCTTAAGTTAAAGCAAGAGTGACACATTTTACCATTGAGGTACTAGTAACCTCTCTTTCTATCGACAAATAAACTTTGCTTCAACATGTGTTCCTTGATATGGCCCGGTGTGCTTTCCTTGAGAACCTACTTAGATACTAAAAAGAAAACGAAATTTTTTTGTGTTTTTGAAGACACGGGTTTAGCTCACAAGGAATAAAAATACAAGTCCCACTGAGTCGGTTCATCAACCTAAGAACCACACTTAAGTCAACAAACTAGTTCTAGAAGAGGTCTCTCCTAGATTGTGATGAGGTGCAAGTGAAACATGATACGAGACACGAGTGTGCAACCCCTATATGGTTATTAAAAGAGGTTCGAGTTGGAAAGTTTTACCAGACATTAATAGGTAGGTCTATTGAATTGAAGCAAACAAGTGGCTCATGCGAGTGTTTTTACGGTTGGCACTACCGTACACGTCGTCACACAAGGTTCAAGTCCCTGCGAAAATAACACACAAAATAAAATGCATTGGTTTGGTATACGAACATAGTTCGTTTACCCCACCGATAAAAGGAAAGTAAAAAGAAAACATGAACTTATATATAGAATTACAGTCTATGAAGTTTATGAGGTAGAACTTTTATTAGTTGCAGATATTGTGCTTTCCCTCGATCGAGGGAGAAGATCCCATGTGGATTTTCGAGGTTTTTAGAAGAAGAAGGAAGAAGAAATAATAAAATTTTGAGAAATGGCTACCTTATAGTTGGTGTTTGAGGGGTTTCCCCAACTATATGGGCGCAACTATACGGCCGGAGTTTTTGCTCCTACCTTATAGTTGGTTGTTAAGCTTACTATACCTTGAAATAAGAATTCGATGCAGGTGTCGATATCTATACAGCGGCAGGTATACGAACGGACCAAAAAGGTCCCACCGTATAGTTGGTCGTTAAACCTTCTGTATCCTAGAGAAGAAATTTGACGAAGGCATCAATAACTATACGACCACAACTATACGGCCGGAATTTTATTCCCACCGTATAGTTGGTCATTAAAGGTATTGTAGTCGTAAAAAAAAATTTGTTTCTTCGAGAATTCTTTCTTGACCTGAAGCTTAATGAAACACCATGTTTTGACAGTAAAATAACAACTTTAATTTTCAACCAACAAATACATATAATTGAAGGATTCACCTGAAACTGATTTTCTCTTCCTTTTTACCCAGTTTATGCAATACATAATATAGTGACAATAAATTCTACCTTTTGAAAACTACCAAAAGATTAATCTAATAGAAATATATGCAAATAATAAAAGTGCTAATGCAACATGAATGCAACTAGATTCAAGACACAAAACTAAGAAAGATGCCTAATGACTTCCGGGTTGCCTCCCGGTAAGCGCTCTCTTTAAATCCATAAAGCCAGGATAGGATGCTCCATACATTACCCACCTGGATCCCAAGGTATATCGACTCGAGGTGTAGTTATACATACTAGTTTCGAGCATCTTGTAGTATATTTTGGTCGGAGTCGTACCCACTTACGGTGTATCGGCATCATGTAGATGAACAAGTTCTCGCTTTCAAGCGAGTGTTGATGCACCAAGCTTGGTGAAAATGCCTTCGTGTATAGCTGCAATGAGAGGATTTGATATTCATATAAAATTCTCAAATCTTTACATTGGTTACCTGTATAGGGGAACACTTCATAGTACACTTCCTTCATAGCAGGGAGTTCAGGACCCTGCATGTCTAGGCACAAGGCCTCCGCAGAACAATTATCAATAGTTTTAGCATCATAAAAATCAATACTAGAGTGAGAGTCATCACAAACAAAAGTTGTAATGTGACTCTATTTTTCAACCTCATCTTTTTGTTCCTCCTTTTCATAGACTAGTGTTTTAATAGCAATGATAGAATCAAAAGTAGGAATCGAAGGTGTGAGCGGGTGATAAATCCGTTCTTCCCCATCTTCCTTGTGCTCCTTCTTCTCTCCTCTTTTTAGTGAGTCCTGCAAAAGGTTATCTTTCTCCATGGTAGTTTTGGACTGCTTCAAATAATATAATACCAATGCATTATTACTTTGCTTCAATTCCGCAAAAGAGGAATATGACGTATACTAAATTAAAAACTCATTCAATTGCTTCACTTTCAACATCAATACTTCCTAATCTAAATACCATTTCAGATGCAACTTTGAAAAGAACATATTCTAGTAATTCCAAACTAGCATAGGATTTATCTCTATTATATTTTGATAGAGTAGGATTGTTGGAACACTTACATTGAAAATGAAGGTGGTCATCTATTATACAGATTGTGCAATAAGATCCATCATTAGCAAGCAGCCATAATGAATGCCTTTCCAATTTGTCCAGCAATTTATTTATCAGCTTATGTCTAGCAACCAGGCTTGGTAAACTTGAATCCTTTATCGCCTCCAATGCTTGTATTATCTGTTGAACAAAATTTATCTCGGAAGACATGATTAGTAGCAATAGTTTTTATAAATTTTTGGTTTTGTAATTTTTTATTGCTTTCCATATAAAAGAAAGAAGTAAGATAACAACATCAAATGGAAATAAACTATGTTCGAGTAGATAACCGAATGCTTTGTTCCCCGGAAATGGCGCCAATTTGATTAGTGGGTACCTCCACCAAAACAGGGTTATTGCAGTACCTGTAGCAGCAAAGATTTAAGAGTTTGTCCCGATGGGAGCTCGGCGAACACGACCCCGCATCCATGTTGTCAATGCGGTTACGTTCGCACCCAAAACATGGTTTGGAAATATTATACTCTATAGGTTGCTAGGATAAACGATTTTAAGATGATTGTAACAACTATTACTAGAACTTGAAGAAAACTAGAGCAAAAGTAAAACTGGAAAGAGGTGAATGCACTGAGATGAAATATTAATGCTATGATTCCTCAAGTAATATTGTGTATATCGGTGTGCATGATAAGTGTTTATGGAATAGCTATTAACTATAATTGTGGAGGTCCCTCATATACTGTTGTCTCCCACCATTGGTAAGTGGCAACTAGACAACTCAATCGTCCACACCCTCTTCGGACATGGGTCATCCTAGTGTATTAAGGTAACAATACCAATCAAGGTAAACTTGACCAAAGGCATTAAGTTCTATGGACAACCGTACTCCTAAGAAAGTGTGGTAGTCACAAGATATCCCGTATGTCACTTTGGGGTCAAGCAATTCGCAACACTATGCCTATCTATATCATGAGTGATCTTGGGGAACTCTGGGCGGTGCATCCTAAGCTGCTATTGCTTCCAAAAATCACTTATAGCAAATAACCTATTAGTTCTACCCAAGGGCTTGGCAGGACCCATGGAAGAGTAGAGACTAATGATAAGTTTTGTGACCCTCTGTGAATCCCAAGTAAATTCCTCAACAATGGATTGGACATCTCCAATCACTATAATAATATCATGAATAGAACAATGTAAAGAGAAATCACAAACATATTAATTAACAACAAAACACCACACTTAACTTACTCAAATCATTATAACATTAATAAAATGGGGTTCAAGCCATGTTGCAACCCATCACGTTGACCATGATGGGGAAGGATGAAGGAGTAGCAGTGATGGAGCTGGTGATGATGGTGTGGTGATGGTGGCGTCGGCATGGTGATGGCGGCGTCCTCCTTATCCTCCTCTTCTTGCATGGATGGCTTGATGGTGTTTATGGAGATTAGATCTTGGTGGATATTGAGAGGCTATGGAGGCGGCAGGGCGCCGCCATGGAGGCGGTAGATGGGATCTAGACCTTATATATGGTGTATTGTGGCTTCCTTTGGCTCCTACCCTCTTTATATAGGCCTTGGGTGTGCCCTAGGGTAACCGCAATACCGTCATGTGACTTGGGGAATGTTTTGGAGCCTTTATAGGGTCAAAACCCGTGGTTTGTGACCTTTTCCGCAACTATACGGCCGGAACTATACGGCCGCCGGCCGTATAGTTGGTCGTTGAACTTGCAGACTCTTTCATATTTTGGTCGCCATTTCTTCATACGAACTCCGTTTTGGGCGTTCTGTCCCTTGTTGGATTCGTGTCGTCGAGGGCTAAAACCCCATGGTCTTGGATCTTTATTTTGAGAAGTTGCAATTTTTCACTTTTTCCAATACCTCAAATGGCTAAGTCTGGTCTTGCAGTTCCTCCATACTATACTCTCTGTGTCCCTTTGCCTTTGTTTTTATCCATAATCATCATAAACATCTACACACATGTCAAAGACAAGAAAGAGGGGTACAATTCTACCTAAACTACTAAATGTGCAAGGCCCATATTGAATGTAATGAAAACAAGTAATCATGCATGTCAGACATAGCAATAGTTAGATGGAGCATCGTATGATAGGAAAATGACACTATTTATATAGCTAAAAAGTGTTGTATTATCACATCCATCAGGATCTTCAATATGTTCTGTAAAATATTGAAAGATTTGTAAAATAATATCATCATCAAGTTGAAGTTCATTTGCAATTTACTTAACCTTATCGGATTCCTTATAGGCATTGATACAACCTGTCGTGGGAATGGTCACGGCAGATGCTGCAATCGGCAGCGAGTAGTAGAACGAGGGGAAAGGGCGGCCAGCCATCTGCGGTGCGAGATGAGGGCAAAGACATAGGGTTTTACCCAGGTTCGGCCCCTCGGAGGGTAAAGACCTACTCCTGCTAGATTGTATTATGAAGGTGGTACAATGGGCGAGCTCGGCGGCTAGGAGGTGAGTCGCTTGGGTGTATGATGGAACGTATCTCTACACGCCCTACAGGGAGGTTTATATAGGCTCACCTCCCCTAGGGTTTACATATCTCAACTGATTCAGTTAAAGCTTCGGTACTCGTTTAACCTAATCCGACTGGGCCTATCTTCTCGCCTGGGCCTTCAGCTCCCAGTCGCTTGGATCCACGCCGGGCCTTGATCCAGTCGCCGTCCTGCAGGCCCATTCGCCAGGTCTTGGGCCAGTCGGAAACGTCCTGCTGGGTATACCCCGGTAGGCGCATCCCCATCAGTAGTCCCCGAGGCCGTCTTCGATTTGGCGTAGGTGGCTGCTGGCAGTCGGAGCATACGGCCGCTGAGTGGACATCCAGTCGAATCGTTGGCGGGCTCCTGTATAAAGGAAAAAACTAATCATTCTGCTCGCGGCTTTGGCGAGTCGAGTCGGCGAAAAACTGTCATAGTGAACGGGTCGGCGAGCCGAGTGGCTGAAGTTGGACCGTTAAACGTGGTCAAACCAGCCGTTGGGGTAATCCAACGGTAACTTTCAGCGTAATCACCGCGTAGTAACGGCTCCCTGATTTGGCGGGTAACAACCGCTATATAAGGGGAATGGCAGGTGATCAGAGAACCACCTTCTCACCATTTCCTCCGACTGCGCGCACTTTCACCTCCCTTCGCATCGCGACCCAACCGACCAAAAATCCTCCGACCCCCCCCCCCCCCCCCACAAATCTTTCCGCCATGGCCCTCTCCACCGAACCTTGGGGTAGATCTAAGTGCACGAGGGCGCAACTGACTTCCTTTGAGGAGGTCGGGATCTTGCGAGCCGGCTACTGGCGCATCCCTGCGGCCGGAGAGGTGACCCCGAACCCGCGAGAGAGGGAATTCACCTGCTTCACCAGCCATCTTGAACGGGGCTAGGGTTCCCCACATCCCTGTTCTTCCGGCGCTTCTGCGCCTACTATGGGATCCAGCCATCTTGAACGGGGGCTAGGGTTCCCCACATCCCTGTTCTTCCGGCGCTTCTGCACCTACTATGGGATCCAGCCATCGGATCTGGGTCCCCACAGCATCGAGCAGCTCGCCATCTTTGTGGCGTTCTGCGAGTGCTACTTGGGCTGCCGGCCCTACTTCCCTCTATGGCAAGATCTGTTCCACGGACAGCCGCGAGGAGGCGGGCGGCCCAATGCTTGCCGCGGGCGGCCTAACCTTCCAGCTGAAGTCGAAGGCTTCATTTTTCGACTTGATGCTGCCCGCCAAGGAGGCAAGCGACTGGAAGAAGTCGTGGTTCTATGTTGCCGAGGCGACCCCGGAGGGCGAGACGGCGATCCCGCGGTACTCCGCCAACCGGTCCGAGCCGCGCCGTCTCCAAGTCGGCAAGCTCCCCAACGACCAACGGATGGTCGTTGACGAAATGCTCTAGGCCATCCGCGGTCTGAAGAAGAAGGGCCTCCAGACGATCAACCTATACAACTGCTGGCTCGGGCGGCGGCTCGTCCCTCTGGCTCGACACGACCATTATATGTACCAGTACACGGCCGGGAAGACTCGACGAAGGCCTGCCTCGCCGAGTGGAAGCTGGAGGACTACATCCCAGCACTGAAGAAGATCACCCAGGCGGTGTACCTGGACACACAGGCTGGGGTGGCCTCTTACACTGCAAAGCGTCCAGCCCCAACGGTAATCACCTCGCTTCATTCACAGTCGCAGTTTTTGCAGTCGCGGTAATTCTAATTTCACCTTCCGTCCTTTGCAGCTGTTCCAAGTAGTGGAAGGATGGCTCCCGCCTTCGGACGACGAGAATTCGAGCTCGTCCGCCCAGGGCATGGGCGAGTCGCCTCCCGCCAAAGGCGATTCCAGGAGCGACGAGATCAATGACGACGACGAGTCCGAGGAGGAGGTCGCCCCACTGGTTCGCAAGACCCGCGGGCAGCGACAGCGTGAGCTTGAGGCGAGTAAAAGCCTTGAGCGTCACGATGACGACGACGAACTTCCGGAGACCACCTCGCGCCGCCAGGCCACTCCGTCGAAGAAGAAGAAGAAAGAGAAGGAGGCAAAGGCCCCTCCGAAGAGGAAGACGAAGCCGACGAGGCCGACCTCGCCGCCGCACTCGGCGAGCAGTTCTGACGTCCCCAGCCCGGCCAAAGACGAGGCGCCGCCGACGACAGCCGTGCTGGACACGGCCACCGTCGAGGTGCCACTGGCTTCGATGCCTCCGCCATTCGCCCCAGTCTCTGGGCTGGGGGATGCTCCGGCTGCAGCGGCTTCGCCTCACAGGGAGGCTCCTGCCGAAGATATCCCAGAGACTCCGGTTGCGGCCTCGACGACGGAGAAGCCATCCGTGTCTTGGGCACGCGACGTCCTGGAGATGGGGCTCAGTCGCCAACTGGGCCCTGAACTGGAGAAGCCGGACGGCCTCCGCACGGGGCTACGCTTTATTCCAGTCGCCAAGTGAGTACCCTCACCCTCCTTTGTCTTTCATAACAGCTTGAATTATCTTTGCTTACACAATTGATGTGCAGGACCGGAGTGAAGAGGATGGGCCACCCGACCGTGGCTAAGATGCCGTCTGTCGCCAACGAGGAGGATCCTTCCCGTAAGAGGAAGGCGGACGAGGTCGTCGCCCCTACGGATGGCAGCAAGAAGGCCAAGGGTGATGATGTCATCACGATTTCTGACGACACGGCGGTCGCGCCAACGGAGCCCGTAACAGAGGCAGCCGCATCCACGAAGGAGGGCGCTCCCTCGCCTGGAACGGCCGAGCCGACCTTCTTTGGGGCAGGTGCCTCCATCGCGACTTTCCCGCGCTTCATGGCCAAAGCGGCCGTGGCGAGTGGAACTTCACCCTCGAGCCGAGCACCTAGGGTCGCTGATGCGGAAGTCGACCAGCGTCGTGGGTATACGCCGGCCCTCCTCGCGTCCGTGGACGCGATACAACTTCATGGCATGCTTGGCGCAGCCATCCAGGTATGTCCAGTCCCCGAGGATCAGGTCTGTGTTTTGAAGCGGTCTGATCCTTTTGGCATATAATTTGTTATTTTGCGCGTCCAGTCCCCGAGTGCACACTCGCTGAATTTCAGCGGGTGGGCACTTAGGAAGTTTTTGATTGCCAGTCCCCGAGTGCGCACTCGCTGAATTTCAGCGGGTCGGCACTTAGGAAGTTTTTGATTGCCAGTCCCCGAGTGCTCACTTGCTGAATTTCAGCGGGTGGGCATTTAGGAAGTTTTTGATTGCCAGTCCCCAAGTGCGCACTCACTGAATTTCAGCGGGTGGGCACTTAGGAAGTTTTTGATTGCCAGTCCCCGAGTGCGCACTCGCTGAATTTCAGCGGGTGGGCACTTAGGATGTTGCTTTAATTAACTGTTTGAACGATGTGTTGGGTCTGCAACGTGCATCAGCTGACCGATTGGCAGCGAAGCACCGCGCGGAGAAGGAACTGGCAGCCGTCCAAGAGGTGAATAGGGGGCTTGAGGCAGTTGCCGCGAAGGCGGAGGAAGCTCGCCAGGGACTTGTCCCCGCGGGTGAATTGGCGGCAGCGCAATCGGCTTTGAGCTCGGCTGAAAAGCGGATCGCTGATCTCAAGCGCGAGCTGCGGGAAGCGAAGGAAGAAGCGAGCTCGGCTGATGGACGAGCCAAGGCCGCCATTACAGCCGCCGAAGAAGATCGTAAAGTGTCGGACGCCCTTGTTGCTGGGCTTCAGGACGATCATACTGCGCTTCAATGCTTCATCACGGATCTCGCCCGCTCGCTGATTGGTAAGTGCAGTTGCCTCTGCCAGTATCTTGTGCTTTTTTGTGATGTCCAACATACTCACTGTTGTCTTCTTCTCACAGGTCGCATCATTGATAGCGCGGAAGAAGCGAGCTCGTTCGACGCGCGGCAGTGTGTGGGCATGCTCGTTGACTCGGCGACGTTGCGGCAACATCCATCCGAGCCTACCTCCAGGAGATATCACCCACGGAGGTGATTCCCAGCGACCTCATCGAGGTGTGGAAGTACTTGGAGAAAGCGCCCTCGGTTGTTGAATTCATGACGCGGTCGGCGTTTCGACGCGGGGAAACAACGGCGCTGAGCCTTGGACTTGCTCACTTCCCAGAGGACTTCGACCTCGACGACGTGACGAGCGGCTAACCTTCGTCGACTGGCGCGGTGGAGCTTTCCGAGGTTCTCAAGTTGACGGACCGCGCCGCGGTGTACTCGGAGCGTGTCTGGGCAATGGGCGACCTCCTTCCATACCAGGAGACGGTCGTCGCGCCAAACGACCCTGAGCCGCCGCACCGGGATTTCAAGGTCGAGCAACCTTTCCGTGCGGCGATGGCGGGTGAGCTGACGACGTACCCGTCAAACCCATACACGCCGTTCATTCGCAGTCTCCGGGGCGCTGGCGAGTCGTCGTCGAAGCCTGCAGAATAGGGTAGTTTTCCCTGAGGCGTTAGTAGCAGGTCTGCCGTATGGGCATATTTTGTAATGTGAGACAATGCGACATGCTTTTGAATGAGACATCGTGTCTGTGTTGGAATTTGTCATGTGTTTTGTGATTGTGGTTTGAACGAGTCCCCGAGCACGTCCGCCCTTTTGTGGGGTTTACCTCGTGTATGATATGTTTGTTGTTTTTGAATGTTTTGTTTTTGTGGTCTACTTGCCCGAACCCGAAGAGCCAGTTGCAGGGCGACTCCCTTGAACGCTCTATACTTCACCGTTTTCCCTTGCGCGAACGGGGTTGGGTGGCCGAGTCCCCGAGCGTGGTACTTGGTTGTTCTAGGCGCGACTCGAGGGTGGTTGAGGACTTGGCGCGTTGGTTTGGGCGCATCACTCCTGCCTGGCCCGTTGGGTCAGTCGCGTGGCAAGTCCTGGGCATGCTCTCTTACTTGGCGTTTTCCCGAGCCGCTCGCGATGAACTGGTCGTCAGTCCCCGAGCGTGGTACTTAGCCGTTCGAGTCGCTATGCCGAGGATGCGGAGGACCATGGTCGCTTGTAAGAAGCGAAGGCAGTTGTCTTGGCTCGTAAAGCCAGTCGGGCTAGGCGACTCCAATGGGGCTCCGGGTAGGCGTTTTCATGGACGATGCAAGACCTGAGGTTACTCAGTGCTCTTGCACCGCACTACTTAGCCGTGCCGATCGCTGTACCAAAGGTTGACTTCTGCGATTAGCTGGGCGCTGTTATTACGAGTGCGAGTGGCACAAGATATGGAGAGTAGTGGCAATTTGCAGTAACCGATTCTTTTTATTTCATAGCGACTGGAGAGTACATATGTGGGGTTCTAGGGGTAGAACTTCCGTAGGAGGTTTACATTCCATGGTCGCTTGACGTCGAGTTCGCCGTCCCCGCGGACGTCGATGAGGTAGTAGGCGTCATTGCCAAGTACTCGCCCAATGGCGAATGGTCCCTCCCACGGAGGGGAGAGCTTGTGCATGCCCTTCTTGTCCTGGATGAGGCGCAACACCAGGTCGCCTTCCTAGAAGGTGCGAGTTTTCACCCGCCGGCTGTGGTAGCGGCGGAGTCCCTGCTGGTAGATGGCGGTGCATGACCGAGCGAGGTCACGTGCCTCGTCGAGCTGATCGACTCCGTCTTGGCGGGCGAGTTCGTTTGCAGCCTCCGTGTAGTGGACGACCCGTGGCGAGTCGTGCTCGAGGTCAGTGGGCATGACTGCCTCGGCGCCGTATACCATGAAGAAGGGGGTGAATCCTGTCGACCTGTTGACCGAGGTGCGGATGCCCCAGATGACGGAGGGTAGCTCCTCGACCCAGCACCCGGCGGTGCGCTCGAGTGGTACTTGGAGTCGCGGCTTTAGGCCGTGGAGGATACTTTGGTTGGCCCGTTCCGCCTGGCCGTTGGACTCCGGGTGGGCGACCGACGCGAGGTCGAGCCGGATGTGGTGCTCTTCGCAGAATTCGACCATGGCTCCTTTGGCGAAGTTGGTGCCGTTGTCTGTGATGATGCTGTTTGGGAACCCGTAGCAATATATGAGCTCGCGTAGGAATTTAGTGGAGGTCTTCCCGTCGCATTTCCGAACTGGCTTGGCCTCCACCCACTTTGTGAATTTGTCGACCGTGACCAGCAGGTGGGTGTAGCCGGAGGGAGCCTTCTTGAAGGGGCCTACCATGTCCATGCCCCACACAGCGAATGGACAGGTGATGGGGATTGTTTTGAGCGCTGAGCTTGGCACGTGCGTCTGGTTGGCGTACTTCTGGCACCCGGCGCACCGCTGGACGATGTCGACAGCATCGGCGTGTGCGGTGGGCCAGTAGAAGCCATGTCGCATAGCCTTGGCGACCAGAGAGCGGGCGCCGGCGTGGTGGCCGCAGTCACAGGAGTGGATATCGTGGAGGATCTTGCGTCCTTCGGCGGGTTGGACGCAGCGTTGGAACACGCCGGTGACACTGTGCTTATGGAGCTCGCCGTCGATGATTGTGTAGGACTTGCATCGACGAGCGATCATCCGAGCATCCGTCTCGTCTGCCGGCAAGGTGCCGGCTTCCAGGTAGGCGATGTAGGGCTTGGTCCAGTCGTTTGGCTCGGTGACGAGTGCGACCAGGGCTACCTCCGGCTGTAACGGGACTCCGATGTCGATCTCCCTCAGGGGAGAGACTGATGGCTTGGTTATTGTGTCGAGGAAGACGCCGGCGGGTGGTGCGAGTCGAGCCGACCCGATGCGAGAGAGGGCATCGGCCTCCTCGTTCTTCCGCATGTCGATCCACTCGATGGAGTAGCCTGTGAAGTGTCCGCCCAGCTTGTCCACTGCTTGGCGGTACGCCGCCATGGTGGGGGAGACGGCGTCGCAGGTACCAGCGACTTACCCCGCGACGAGGCCGGAATCTCCGTAGCAGCGTAGGCGGTTGACATTCATCTCCTTGGCAGCTCGCATGCCATGGAGTAAGGCCTCGTACTCGGCCATGTTGTTGGTGCAGGGTGTAAAGTCGAGGCAGAGGATGTAGCGGAGCTTGTCGCCCTTCGGTGAAGTTAGCACGATCCCTGCTCCTGCGCCGTCCGCGTTCTTGGAGCCGTCGAAGTGCAGGCTCCAGTAGTGGAGGTATGGCAGCTTCTCTGGCTGCTGGGCCTCTTCCCAGTCGGCGATGAAGTCCGCTAGGGCCTGCGACTTGATCGCTTTTCGTGGCTCGTACTTGATGTTGTGGACGCCGATCTTGACGGCCCACTTAGCGACCCGCCCGGTCGCCTCGCGGTTGCGGATGATGTCTTGTAGTGGTGCTGAGGAGACGACCGTGATCGGGTGCTCCTGGAAGTAGTGCGGCAGGCGCCGCTGAGCTCTGAAGACCGCGTATACCAGCTTTTGGTACTGGGGGTACCGCTAGCGCGACTCGGTGAGGACCTCGCTGATGTAGTACACCGGTCGCTGTACTGGGCGCTCCTTTCCTTCCTCCGGTCGCTCGACGACCATCACGGCACTGACGACGCGCTCGGAAGCCGCGACGTAAACCAGCATGGGTTCTTTGTCGGCGGGGGAGGCGAGTAGCGGTGCGGCGAGTAGCACCTTTTTGAGATCGCGGAGCGCGTCATCCGCCTCTTTGTCCAACTGGAAGGTGGGGTTCTTGCGCATCAGGCGGTATAGGGGCATCGCCTTTTCGCCCAGGCGGGGGATGAAGCGACTGAGAGCCGCTACTCGCCCGGCCAGTTTCTGGACATCGCGCATGCACTCGGGTTTGTCGAGCCAGGCGATCGTGTCGATCTTCGTGGGGTTCGCCTTGATCCCTTGTTTGGAGACGACGTATCCCAGTAGTTGTGTTGCTGGTACACCTAAGGTGCATTTGCCTGGGTTAAGCTTTATCTTGTATTTTCGCAGGTTGGCGAATGTTTCCGCCATGTCAGCGAGTAGGTCACCCTGGCGAGCGGACTTTACGACCACGTCGTCGATGTAGACGTGGATGTTGCGGCCAGTTTGGCTCGCGAGGCACTCTTGCATGCACCGCTGGTAGGTCGCCCCGGCGTTCTTGAGACCGAAGGTCATGGCGGTGTAGCAGAAGGCTCCGAATGGCGTGATGAACGCCTTCTTCTCCTCGTCCTCGACCGCCATTTTGATCTGATTGTACCCGGAATAGGCGTCGAGGAAACATAGCGACTCCGAGCCCGCGGTTGAATCGATTATCTGGTCGATCCGCGGGAGGACGAACTGCTCCTTTGGGCAGGCGCTGTTCAAGTTTGTGTAGTCGATACACATCCTCCAGGTCCCGTTCTTCTTCTCGACCAGGACTGGGTTTGCCAGCCACTTGGAGTATTTGATTGGCCGGATGAAGCCTGCAGCGAGTAGACGCTGCACCTCCTCGGCGATTGCTCGGCGGCGCTCTTCATTGAAGGGGCGCAGCGACTGTTTGACGGGTCGCACTTTGGGGTCGGCGTTTAGCTTGTGCTCAACGAGCTCCCTAGGTACACCAGGCATGTTAGAGGGCTTCCATGCAAAGATGTCCCTGTTCTCACGGAGGAACTCGATGAGCGCGCCTTCCTACACTGGGCTCATGCCCGTCCCGATCGTCACCGTCTGGCTGGAGTCGCCTCGGACCAGCTCGACGGTGCGGGTGTGCGTCGTTGCCTCGAAGGTTGAGGTGTTTGCGCCCTCCGAGTTGGGCTTCTTGAGTATGGTGGGGTCGTTGTTGTTGACCCCGCTCGCGTACTTGGCGAGCTCATCGGCGTGGTTGGTCTCCGCCGCGATGACGACGTCAGCGAGCTCGGCTCCTTTGGCCTCGCACTCGGCGGCCATGTCGGGGTCGCCGTTGATGGTGATGACGCCGCACGGCGCAGGGAGCTTCATCGCGTTGTACGCGTAGTGGGGCGCTGCCATGAACTTGGCGAATGCCTGGCGCCCCAGGACGCAATGGTAGGGGCTGTCGAAGGGCACGAGCTCGAAGACGATCCGCTCGGTGCGGAAGTTTGCTGGTGTGCCGAAGGTGACTGGCAGCGTGACTTTACCGATCGGGTACGCCTTCCGTCCGGGGACGATGCCATGGAACGTGGTGTGGGTTGTTTCGATCATCGACTGCGGGAGCCGCAGCCGCCTGAAGGTGTCCAGGTACAGGATGTTGATGGAGCTGCCACCGTCCATCAATGTCTAGGGGAGCCAGTAGTTGCCGACCTTAGGCTTGACCACCAGGGCGACTCGGCCTGGGTACTCGATGCGTGGCGAGTGGTCTTGTCGGCTCCAGGTGATGGGCTACTCCGACCAGTTGAGGAACTGGGGAACGTCCACCCGGGCCACCGCGTTGATGGCGATGCTGCGGGCGATGACCTTCTTCTCGCGCTTCGTGTTGAAGCCCGTGAAGGTATGGAGCGAGCCGGCCACTTTGCCAAATTTTCCGCCGTTTGGCGGGTCGTTGTCGGGGTCCTCCCGTGCTCGCCGTGCCTTCTCGATCTCCCTGAGGGTGTGGCAGTCGGCGGTGGTGTGCGTTGCGGGCTTCCCTTCCCTGCTATGAAACGCACACGGTTGGTTAAGGAGGGCCGCGGGGTCGAACCTTGGCTTGGCCTTGTAGTTGCCGCCGTCGCGGCGTTGTCCTCTGTCGCGGCGGAAGCTCTTGGGCTCGCATTGTGCGTGCCCGGTGTTGGCGACGAAGTCGACTCGCCCGTCACTGCGGCGCTTGCCGGTGAGGCGAGTGTTGCTGTAGCATAGGTCGGACCGTCGTCCACTGTCAGTTTCCTGGTTTGGATCTTCCTCCTCGTACCGTGTGGCGGTCTCGAGGAGGTCCGGGATGTTGTCGAGTGTGCGAGAGTGTCGCTTGAGCTTGGCGACCAGGGGCTCGTAGCGGCATGAGGTCTTGAAGCAGTGGATCGCGGTGTCCGGGTGGATACCGACCGCGTTGTACCAGAATTCTTGCCACCGTTGGACCCAGTTGCGGGTCGACTCGCGGGGTCCCTGGACGCATCGCTCCAGGTCCTCGATGGTGGTGGCGCGGGTGTAGGAGCACTCGAAGTGCCTAACGAAGGCGTCGCGCATCTCCTCCCAGGAGTCGATACTGTCCTGGGGGAGGGTGTTGATTCACTGCCTGCACGTCCCATCCATCATCAGGGGGAGGTAACGGGCGGCTAGCAGGTCGGTGTGGCCTGCGATCCCCATCGCCATGAGGTATGTATCGAGCCAAACGGCGGGGTCGTACGAGGGGTCATACTTTTCTATCTCCTTCGGCACCTTGAAGTTTGGCGGGTACTTATCGCCTCGGATCATTGGTCCGAAGCACTTGGGGCCGAGTCGACTGAGCGACCCCATGGGCTCGTCGTCGCGGCGATTGGTTAGGGTGTGTCGCAGGTCGTCGGGCTGGCGTGCGTGCCAGCTTTGGTTGTTGATGATGTGGGTGCGGGCGTCGATGGGTTGCCCGTTGGCAGCGACGAAGTTGGTCGCTGGCCTGGGGTCGTTGGTGGAGAGTGCCGCGTTCACGGGTCGGTGTTGGAGCTGCAGTGGCTCCGGTGGCGGGCAGTTGAGGGTGTTTTCCGCCACTGGGCGGCCGCTTGAGGCCGCTCTGCTTCCCGAAGAACGCGAGTATACTCGACCCTGCGAGTCGGCGCCCGCGTTTTGCTGCTCGACGGCCTTTGCGAGCAGGGCCCTGATGTACTGGATCTGTAGGGCGCCGTCGCCCGTGGCCGTGATGTTGTCGGCTGCTTCTCGACCTGCCACAAGGTTGTCCATCGGGGTGGAGAATAGTGGGAGACCGTTTGCGTCTCGCTCCCGTGAGGAGACCACTATCCTCGGCTAGTCCCTGGGAGGTGTGCGGTTGGGTGGAGGTGGGGCGCCCATCGCCGTCGACCCTGGCGGGGGTCGGGCGCTTCCTCCTGGTGGCGCGTTCTCGCAGATCGCGCGCTCGGCCACGCGGGCCGGGTCGTTTTCGTCATCGAAGTTCAGGGCACGCCCCTGAACGGTGGGGTTCAGGCGTGACCTGATTCGCTGCTGGTGGTAGCGCGATAGTTCCTGCGCCGTCACCTGCTCGAGGCGAAATTTTTCGCGCTCGGCTTGTTCCTTGCGCACCGCCTCCGCCAGTTTCAGGTGGAGTTCCTCGACCTCCGTTGCCGTGGCGTTAGGAGGGATTGGGTTGGAGAATGGGTCCTCCGTCGTTTCAGTGCCGGTCGCCATGTAGGTCGCGGCGTGGCGACAGGTTCCATCGCGGAGGTCGGCGGAGTTCTCCGATCCGGAGTCGAATTCGAAGATCCCGAGGATGGAGGGGTCCTCGAAGTCTTCCACGTTGGAGACCTGGGTGATGGAGCCTGCGGGTGAAGCCGCGGTGATGGACCCGGCGAGTGACGCCGGGGTCGCCAAATCGGCGTCGTCGTTGAGGGCCGCGTCTTCTACGGCCGCTAAATTTTCGGCCACGTCGCTGTGGGCCGAATTGTACTCGGAGGCGAGGCGATGGATCGTGCGGATCTGGCTCTCGGAGAGCCGATCGCGTGGCGGCGACTTGCGGATGCGAGCCGAATCCTCCGAGACGATGACGTCGGTGAGGCCGACGAAGAGGCTGATCGTGCCGACCGGCAGGATCACGCTGTGTGTTACGGGTCGCGCCGCCGGGACGTAGCTGCTCGGCAAGATTTGGAGCATCTCGCCGATCGCTATCATGCGGCCGGTGGCGACCGTCTCGTTGATGGGCAGATTGGATCTCGCCGAAGAACACCGGCCAGACCGGCCAGGCCCCACGGTGGGTGCCACTGCCGTGGGAATGGTCACGGCAGATGCTGCAATCGGCAGCGAGTAGTAGAACGAGGGGCAAGGGCGGCCAGCCATCTGCGGTGCGAGATGAGGGCAAAGACACAGGGTTTTACCCAGGTTCGGCCCCCCGGAGGGTAAAGACCTACTCCTGCTAGATTGTATTATGAAGGTGGTAAATGGGCGAGCTCGGCGGCTAGGCGGCGAGTCGCTTGGGTGTATGATGGAACGTATCTCTACACGCCCTACAGGGAGGTTTATATAGGCTCACCTCCCCTAGGGTTTACATATCTCAACCGATTCAGTTAAAGCTTCGGTACTCGTTTAACCTAATCCGACTGGGCCTATCTACTCGCCTGGGCCTTCAGCTCCCAGTCGCTTGGATCCACGCCGGGCCTTGATCCAGTCACCGTCCTGCAGGCCCACTCGCCAGGTCTTGGGCCAGTCGGAAACGTCCTGCTGGGTATACCCCAGTAGGCGCATCCCCATCACAACCTTATTCAACTTCTATCCCTCCTTCGCTGCCTAAATCAAATCCAAAGTTTCTCTATTGCGACGAATTCATTATAGGAGTTCCCAAGCTTTGGTTATAGTTAAGTCCATAATAGAACCTCTGGAATTAGTGGCAATCTTATGTTTAATCTCTTGATTAAGTACCCCATAGAAAATGTGTAAAACATACCATTTAGGTAAATCATGATGGGGACATCTATTAAGGATGGACTAATACCTTTTGAAAGATCTTACAAATCCTTCACCTGGGTGGTTTTGAAGTTCATGATCTCCACACTTACTTTTGGGGTATTTACCTCAGGAAAGAATCGAAATACAAATTCTCCTTTGAGATTTTTGCAAGTATCAATTTTCTCTACAAGGCATATTCTATACCAAGCTAAAGCAGTGTTGGTTAGAAATTGGCTAAACAGATTAAGTTTCAATTCATCATCAGAATAGCCTCTCAATTTAAGTGTCCAACATAACTCGGTAAAATGCATTAAATGAGTGTAAGGATCCTCATTTGGATCATCTCCTGCAAAAGTTTTCTCACAGCATTGGTGGAACGATGTGATGAACAATCACCTGAAGTATAGTAATATGCTCAAAGTTATTATGTTTACATTGCTATAATAAGTCCTACGAAGTAACCCTAATCCTTAGTCCATGAGATCATGTTAATTGCTAACACCGGAAGAGTACTTTGATAACATCAAACATCACACCATAACAGGGTGACTATAAAGGGTTTGGGGTAATCCAAAAGTGTTATGTTGAGGATCGTGGATCAAGAGTGGGATGACCATCCCGATGATGGAGAGATATACTCTAGGCCCTCTCGGTGATAGCACATTGACAACAGCTTGCAAGCAGGTGAATTGATTACAAGGAATGTCATATCATGGGAACAAGAAAAGAGTACTTGTCAGCAATGAGATTAAACTAGGTATGGGGATTCTAATGATCGAATCCTGGACATGTAATATATCATGAGAAAAAGGGATTTAGTTACAACATCAAAGGTTCTCATGATCACTAAGTCATCGTTGAATGTGTGGGAGTCAGTATGGATCTCCAGGTCCCGCTATTTATTATTGATCAGAGAGGGGTCTCGATCATATCTGCATTATTCGTGAACCGTAGGGTGACACACTAAGGTATACCAACACCAATTGGGGCAGATATAATACCAGTGGAAGGTTTTGAATGCGGTGGCGTTATTTCGATGGACACCGGAATTGTTTTGGGTGAAATTGCTGAAATTGGTTCTACATGTGATATCGAAATGTTGCAAGGGTTTTATGTGAATGTTTGTTAAATAAAGTAATTAACAAAGTTATGAATCAAAGAAATAAAAATGGTTTTTATTAATGAGAGATTTCATTTATTTTGGTGGAAAATTAATGCAACTTTGAGTGGAGTTGGAATTTATGGTAATGGGCTTAGCGGAAGCTCCACTCACCATTATGGAGGGAGAGGTGGGGGCACCTCCATGTTCGGTGGCCATGACCCTTGGGCAGACCTTCCCCTATAAAAGGAGGCCTCGTCCTCCTCTCCACACACATCTCCTTGTGAAGGATCTCTATCACCCTCTAGTAAATTCCCCATGGCTTCAGATCAGTGAAGTACATGTTCTCGGTAGTTTGTCTAGAAGGATCTCCTACTTCCGCTGTTTTTCTAAAGTGAGGGACGGAATTTTTAGGGTACTGGATATGTGTGCGATCATGGATGTTCTACTGGTTTGCGGTACTAGACTTGCTGGTGCTGGACTTCATCACAATATTGGGTTCGACAAGTGAACGCCTACATCATCCACGAGAACCAATAACGTAACACTTTGTCGATCTTCGAGGGTAAGTTATCTATGGATGTATATCCAACCGTTGCTTGTATCTAGATAGATAGATCTTGGTGCTTAGTTGTTCATATCATAGGAATTTTTTTGTTTTCCATGCTGCGAACCCAACAACGTTGTGATGCCTGGTTCTAGATGCGGTTTCCTCAACAAGTTTCAGACACCCAAAGACTACTCAAAGTGTCCATGATAAGATCTTCGCTACCTCTCGTTCTTCCACCCAAATCCCTCGAGGAACCAAGCTTCGCCTTGTTTAGTATCAAGACACCCGACGAATCGAAGAACAACCGAGTAGCTACTCGAAGGATGTACCAGCATCACACCCAATTCTCCTTCATGGATGGAAAGTTCACCGACACAGAACATGAAGGTCTTTGTCCTAGATCCAAAGACCCTGGTCTCGGATCCAAAGGCCAAGATCGATCACTTGAAACCCCCCAAGATCTTCGACCCCTAAATGTGTGACCCCTATCTGCCCTATTTTGTATAAATTCATATAACTTGTTCCATAATTAAATTTTACATGCTTGCATACATCTTGTAAGGTGGTTTGGGGAATTGTGTCTATTCACCTAATAATTAAATATGGAGACTATATGCGGGCTATTCTTGTCTTATATCAACTCCATTTAAATTGGTGTAGAGAACCGATGCCATGTTTTGCCTTGTTATTCCAACATTTAAATTGTAGGGCACCTAAACAACTTGAACCTTCTATTTAATTGCTGGCAGTCCGATTCCGCTTAATATTTCCTAGTTGCATCGCATTTTGCCGTCTCATGCATCATATCATAATCATGCCGGATCTGCCGTATTATTAAGTAGTGCATCCAGTGTTTCCTTTAGTACTTTGATTCTTCATGGATTAGGACATTGAGTTTATGCAAGCTTCGACCCATTCTTTAGATGATGTATCTTTGGAAATGTTTCCTAGGCGAGCATTCTCCCCTTCTACCTATTTTTGCTTTGTGGCTTTATTTCTCTCTATTTCTATCCCTGTTGTGAGTCTTTAGTTTTCGTACCATTTATATTCCATGCAGCCTATATTTCCTTTGTCACTTTCTATTTCCCGTTGTTTAGGTATATAGCTAGCCTTGCGAATCGTAGTTGCTTGCTCATGTGTTGGTTCGATTCGTCGAGTTCCACAGTTGTTGGGAGGTTGACACATGCCTAATGGTGAGATGATCATGTTCCTAATTACAACTTGATAATTAACATGTTGGGAATAGACAAAACTAATAAAGAGGCACCAGTGGGCAATAGTTGAGATCAGGTTTTTATCCCGCCAACTTGTGTCAACCAAGGACCCGAGTACTTGATGCATGTTATTGAGTATCACACTATCCTCATGTGGGAGACCTAATGGGATCCCCCTCTTCACCTAAGCTTGATTCACATCTCATTTTGGGGGCCACAAACTAGTTTGGGACGTTATTACTATCCTGTACTTATGTCATGCTTTCCTTCTTTATTTACTACTGTTGCTCAAGGAGGGGCTTACTATTGTACTGTTTTGGATCGCAACACGATTATGCTGTTTGGACAAACCCAATCACACACAGGTTTCTATTCTTTCTTAGACATTATCGCAAACCATGGGTCTGTTATGGAACTGGCCGACTTCGTTGCGGGTAGCTTAGTGGGGTGCCCCCCTGAAATCATTTTTGAATCAAGTGAATGCTTTGTCGTGATGCCTCGTTGATGACTGCAAGTGCATAGATCAATTTTAGCTAGTTTTCAAGTAAAGATATCGAACCCACAGTGAGCTATTGGTAGAGGTCTTTATGCCCCTCGTCACTATCTACCAAAGGGTACTTGTAAGTTGTCTTTGATCTCAAGGAAAGAGTGTTTGAAAGGTTTTTGGTTGTGTGCAGAAATGTAATTAAAATGATTAAAAGACAACAAGTAACAAGTTCGTATAAATGCGTGGTGGAATTCAATAGGGATAAAATGTTCTCGGGGATGTAGGATACTCCTCTAGCATGGTGTTGTCATTATTAATAATTTAAGATAATATAGATCTTGTATCATGAGATGTGTGGAGAGAGGTCCATAATAAGATGTTCACTAAAAGGCTCGTAGGAATCAACTTTGTTGACCCAAGTGTGAGGTCACCTCTAAATAACCACTATGATGCCTGAGAGCAGTCACCAATACAGACCACCTCAAATAAGGGTTTCCCCATGGATACCGTAATTAGCTTAGGGAGTCCCTCTTTATTCCTCCTTTGACTGCATAGTTCATGAGCCGACGCCAATCTGTCATGGGGCTATTCCGGGTACGATCCCAAAGAACGTCCAAAGGATTTATCCCTCCCTTTAATCTCGAGGGAAAATGGTATGTGGTCGACTTTCACATACCATCTAAAGAGAGAGATCAAACACAAATCATAAATCTATCATAGACTGGAAAGTCATACAGACACAAGAATATATCATCTTTATTGCACATTCATAGTAGTGCTAGGATTTCTCCATCTCCCCAAGAACAAAGGAACTACTCACACATGGAAGCAATCAACAACATCATCATAATCAAATGGATAGATGAAAGTAATGAAATAGATCTAGTGCAAACCACAGTTGAATCTGGAATTACAACAAGATCTTATGGATGAAGGATGAGAGTAATGGTGGTGATATAGATACAGTGGTTGATGATGAAGGGGATGATGCGTTGTCCTCCAATGATCTGTGGATCAACATGGATTTCTCCCTAGCCAAGTTCCTCCTTCGGATCCCTTTCAAATGTGGTTTTTCATGGTTTTTGGTGGCTGTGAATGTCGGATTGAAAGAAATATGCCCTAGAGGCAATCATAGAGATGATTATATTTCTTATGTATCCGTGAGTTATTGTAATGTTCCTTGAAAATCCATATCAGGCAACTTGTATTGATTGGCAATTACGTGAATTGTTTGTGAAACTCTATACTTGTATGGTTATCTAATAGTTGTCCCTAGTCGGAGTTCATGTGAGGACACAAGTGAATATTAGACTAGCACATCGATTGGTTGATGACTATGTTTGGCAAGTCATAGACATGGAGATGTCAAACTAATGATGTGGACACATGTTATGAACATGGAGTTGGACTGACCCAACTTGAGACTGGCAATTAGACTTGCATCTCTCTCTACACATCGTGTACGTATTGTCCTTAGACCTGAGATTGTTGCATGTACTTGAGATGTGGTCGATCTACTTTGGGGATATCAGACGCTGCTCCATAATTGGGTAGTTATAAAGGTAGCTTTCGGGTTTGTCCTGAAGCATGCTACAAGGCATGGTCAATCAAGATGGGATTTGCCCCTCTCTTCTTTAGAGAGATATCTCTGGGCCCCTCGAGTGATCGAATCCAGAAATGCATGACCGTGCTACATAAGGTTAAGAGTTAACCTAGGAAAGGGATTCCAAATCACAGTATCGAGAAAGGGAGGTCAACTTGGATCTAGACCAAATATCATGAGGCAAAGGAAAACACATGTACTAAACCTTGTGATGGTTTGTCCGAATGATCTTTGTATGCGTTTAGGAGTTGACACGTCTTGCTAGAGGCCGCTACCAAATATTGATAGAATAAGTGTATTCGTGTCATGTCTATACATAAATGAACCTATAGGGTCACACACTTAAGGTGCTGGAAGCCTAATGAGGATTATATCCGAATTAGAACATGCTTAGGCTACTAATGGGCTGCTAATGTAGAAGCCCACTAGGGACGCCTATATAAGATAGGGTGGGCGAGCTGACCAGGTTTAGACCATTCCACACAGCCGCCACTGCTCACGCATGTGTTGCACACGCGGACCTAGCAGTCCGGCGTCAGACGCTTCCACCCCGCACGTGTGGATACCTCGGAGGTGCTGCATCTGTGGCACTTGGACGAGTCGCGCAAAGGGATCTTCTCGTGGGACGAGGATGAGGAGAAGAGGTAGAACGTCTATACTACCTCGACGGCTTCATCAAGTTCCGCAACTATGCGTCTAGTGGTAATCCTGTGATCTATGACAACAATAATCCTAGTTTATGCGGTAGAAAATTTTGATTTGCGCTAGCGTAGACTACCCATATCCCTTCATGGACCCCCCTATCGTCTTTGCCAGTAGAAAGTATTTGACGAGACGGACCTGGTGGCACATGGTACGGTCAGACGGTACGGGCGGGCCCCGCCCCTACTACTGGTCGTTACTGGCACTGATTGCCTCTCCTCGCTTGGTATTTTCCCAGGTGCGAAGGTAATTCCAAAAAATAACTTTTATCACTTAAAAATATCATATTATAGTATAATAGGACAATTTTAATTGATATGTTCATAATAGACTCAGTAATTTGGAATCCTTTTGAAATAAAGACAAAAGATGCGCGTGAACGCATTAAAATATAAAGATCCCTACTCTATTTATGTAAAAACAAAAGGTAAATATGCTTAAATATTGGACTCATCAACTCCCCCAAGCTAGGCTCTTGCTTGTCCCCGAGCAAGATGGTGGCTTAAGGACAAGATCATCATGTTCATGAGAGACGAGTTGTTACAATAAATGAGGCGAAAATTTGAAAAAGTAATATAGCATTGAATGTAGAGAAGCGTCGGGGGTATTATCATACCCTTACACATTACATGACTTAGAGGCTTCCACACATTCTCTAGTATTAATTAACTTATAAGAAGCTTCTAGTGATTTAACATATCATATAATCACTGAGTTTAGAGATACTGAGCGCTTATTTTAGTAATGAAGATTCATGATCACTCTTATTCCGTCTTGATTTTTTTATAGCTGCTCTCTCTTTTTTGCTTCTTTTGCATTTTGTCTAAACATGCATAAATATATTATTCTTTTCTTTCCCCTTTTTTATATCATACAGCTATTTGATCATGATCACTACTTTGATGGCTACAAGGAAAACTCTTAATTATAATATTCTACCATAATTTTTCTTCTCATAGCCTAATCAATACTTTTATCGGTGTGGAAGTCCCTAAAAATCATGACAGTTGTACAAGTATCATAACACTCAACCTAGTTCAATCATCTAATATAATAATCATGAATCATAACATACTTCAAATATCATAAAGTGTCGCAACCCAATGGATATAAATCATCTCTTGAACAAGGGAGATCGAAGTTGATGCAACTAATGCAAACTCTGGAATTAAAATCTAACATGCATGGAGAAAAGTAATCATGCTAAAATCTATAAGATAGATTACAAGGATCTCACAGATCCGCCCCAAGCTTGGAATCAAGCCGGGTGGATCAAATAATCACTTGTGTTTGCTTACTCCTTCATATGGGTGAAGAAATTATCTTCTCCTTCCTCTTCGTCCGCCTTGAGGCTGCATGCATGGGCAATACAAGCGAATCTGGTGGACATCTCCATAACTCTGGCATGGAGATCGATGATTATCTTGCTTAGAGTCATCCTGTCATCAGCCATATCATCTCCATGATAATATTGGTTAGGAGTTGTACTCTACCGTTAATGTCATCGACCTTTCTTTCCAGGTCTTTTCCCATCATCTAATAAGATTCAACTCCTTCCCCAATAGTTTCAACACAAGATTTAAAAAATTTCTTGAGGCTTTAGATCTTTTCTAGAATCTCATCTCGCTTCTCTTCTTTACGAAAAGAAGATCCAAGAGGTGATTTGAGAGAAGATCTATGCATATTATACCTGTAAGGATTTTGTGGTGACTCTTCCTTAGTCTTCCTTTGCTCTACATGCCTGAGCATCTCAACTTCTGCAGAAACATATCTTCCCAGTTGGGGAGTGGAACAACTTGTGGCGTCTCACGGAGCGAGGAAGACGAAGTGTCTCCCTTGGATCCCTTCTTTTTTTCTTGAGATTCAGAGGCGTCCTCCTTCTTGGTCCAGATATGCTTGATATGAAAAGGCTGCTGAAAGGGCATGTATGCCCCATGTGTGGTTTTGGTAATTAATGACAATCTCTCTGGACTAATGTGTAAATCGAGTTTCACTTGTAGGTTTGTCCATTGGTGTCGCTTGGGACATGTGTTGGTCTCAAGTTTGAGAGTTGAAGAAATGTCCAAGGGCTTTGTGCCATTGGAATCATGAAGAAATAAGTTGCTTGAAGGTTGATCAAGACAAGTGCAAAGATTTGCATCAAGATGGATCAACCTCAAGAAGGGATGAAGAAGGGCAAGCTCAAGATGCGCCATATCTAGAAGATCTCATGCTTGAAGCTTGCCATCCTCATGATCATGGGGTGATGAAGACAAGTTTAAAGAAGAGGTTTCCCCATGGAGTATGGGGGACCAATTTGCAAGTCTTCATCTTCATCAAGCAAGAGCAAACAAGAAAGGTATTCCCCCACTATAGAAGAACAAGACGGTCTACATCAAGTTCAAGTGGGATCCTCAAGGCAAAGGTATGTTCTTGATAGGGATTCTCTTTGTTGGTCTCGTGTTTTTAGTTGGGAGACCGGGTTTAGGATAGATAGCCGTACTATCAAGAGGGGCTCTCAAGCGGGTGTCTCGATTGCATCGTTCGGAGAGAGATCAATCCTTTGCATTCATAGCATCATCTTTCTTGGTTGTTATTTGGTTATTGTCCATGAGAGGATCTAGATACTGTGGTTATCATCATAACAATCTTTAGTTCATCAAATAAGGATTTTCCTTGTATATCTTATTGCATTCTTGATCGTGCGGGGTTTTCCGGCTCCACACCTTAGGAGATGTCTCACATATATATACTTGATATTTTCTCACTTGGTAGTATCTAATATTTAACATTTTGTTGGGTTCTACTTGGTTTTATCTTCCCAACAAAATTGGTTTCATCCCAATCGGAGTTTCCAAGCTCAACTTCTTGTGTTATGGGTTTTGGAGGTTTTACCGGTTCATCGCTTCTAGAGAGGTCATACCTTTCTCAATTTGGTTTTATCCTTCCATTCTGGACTATGATTTTATTTGCATAATCATGTATATATTTCCATTCTCTTCAAAACGAGCCTAAGATCATCAAAAACGGAGTCCGGAATCAAAAGTTATTAAAGTTTTCATGCAATGTTATCCTGCGTTTTTCCTTGAGCGGAAGTTCCGGCCCAAGTTCCGACCCAAGTTCCGGTCAGGTTCAGTAACTTGTGTTTTTATTTGCCGGAAGTTCCGGTGGGGGGGCCGGAAGTTCCGGTGGTGCACGAAGCTGGCCCATACAGTCAGTTTTTCCTTGTCCTATTTAAGGGGGGCTTCTTCCCCAATGGTTCCCCATCTGTTGAGCTTGTTTTGCCCACCATTGTTGACATATTTGAGCTTTCTTACTCCCTCTCCCTCCCATGATTGTTACATCTTTTTGAGGGAAAAGTGAGAGGATATCTAGATCTACAATCTTCCCAAGTCAAATCCCTTCTTTGTGAAGGAATCATTGGGATCTAGATCTTGGAGACTTTGGAGTTCTCCTCTTGTGTTGTTCCTCCCTTATTCCCCCAATAGCTTTTGTAGCTTTGTTGGAATTTGGAAGAGAAGGACTTGCCCTTGCATTTCGTGCATAGGTTTGAGTTCTCCTCTTGTGTTCTTCCTCCCTTATTTCCCCAATAGCTTTTGTAGCTTTGTTGGAATTTCGGAGAGAAGGACTTTCCCTTGCGTTTGGTGCATAGGTTTGAGTTCTCCTCGGAGATTCGGCGAGTACAATCTTGTGGGCTTGTTACTCTTGGGTTCTTGAAACCCTAGACGGTTGTGTGTTGGATTGTTGACCTTTTGTGGTCTTGTTTACCTTTGCTGGTCTTGTAGCCTCTTGTGGCTTCGTTGGCCTTTTGTGGAATTGTAGCCTTTTGTGGCTTTGTTGTTGGGAGCCTTCAATTGAGTTGTGGAGTTAGCCCCAATCTTGTACGGGTTCGGTAACCGCCCTCAACCATCCCATAGTGGAGCGAGTGCCCGCCTTTTGCGGTCCGCACTCTGGAGAATAGGGTGAGCATTTTGTGGCGTCGGTGAGTTGCGTGCTTCCGCATCCGGGGTGAGGCCTTGTGTGGCGTTGGGTGAGCATCGAGCCACCACACCTCGAGGTGAGCCATTTGTGGCATTCGGAGAGTATTGCGCCATCGCACCTCTCCAGCGGAGACGAAGATTTGTTTTCCGGAGTTCACTTCCAAAGAAGCTACGTCTCTGTTGGAGAGGTGCGATGGCGCAATGCTCTCCGAACGCCACAAATGGCTCACTTCGAGGTGTGGTGGCTCGATGCTCACCCAATGCCACACAAGGCCTCACCCCGGATGCGGAAGCACGCAACTCACCGATGACACAAAAGGCTCAACCTATTCTCCCGAGTGCGCACCACAAAAGGCGGGCACTCGCTCCACTATGGGACGCTTGAGGGCGGTCACCGAACCCGTACAAGATTGGGGCTAACTCCACAACTTAATTGGAGGCTCCCAACAACAAAGCCACAAAAGGCCAACAAACCCACAAGAGGCTACAAGACCACAAATGGTCAACAATCCAACCACACAACCGTCTAGGGTTCCAAGAACCCAAGAGTAACAAGCCCACAAGCTTGTACTCGCCAAATCTCCGAGGAGAACTCAAACCTATGCACCAAATGCAAGGGAAAGTCCTTCTCTCCCAAATTCCAACAAAGCTACAAAAGCTATTGGAGAAATAAGTGAGGAAGAACACAATAGGAGAACTCAAACCTATGCACCAAATGTAAGGGCGAGTCCTTCTCTCCCAAATTCCAACAAAGCTACAAAAGCTATAGGGGGAATAAGGGAGGAAGAACACAAGAGGAGAACTCAAAACTCTCCAAGATCTAGATCCCAATGATTCCTTCACAAAGAAGGTATTTGACTTGGGGGATTGTAGATATAGATATCCTCTCACTTTTCTCTCAAAAAGATGTAACAATTATGGGAGGGAGACGGAGTAAGAAAGCTCAAATAGGTCAACAATGGTGGGCAAAAACAAGCTCAAAAGATGGGAAACCATTGGGGAAGAAGCCCCCATAAATAGGACAAGGAAAAACTGACCGTTTGGGCCAGATTCGCACACCACTAGAACTTCCGGCAAATAGAAACACAAGTTACTGAACCTGACCGGAACTTGGGTCGGAACTTGGGCAGGAAATTCCGCTCAAGGAAAAACCCAGGATAACATTGCACGAAAACTTTAATAACTTTTGATTCCAGACTCTGTTTTTTATGATCTTGGGCTCGTTTTGAAGAGAACGAAAATCTCTACAAGATTATGCAAAGAAACATCATAGTACAGCATGGAAGGATAAAACCAAATTGAGAAAGATATGACCTCTCTAGAAGCGATGAACCGGTAAAACCTCCAAAACCCAAAACACAAGAAATTGAGCTTCGAAACTCTGATTGGGATGAAACCAATTTTGTTGGGAAGATAAAACCAAGTATAACCCAACAAAATGTTAAATATTATATACCACCAAGGGAGAAAATATAAAGTATATATATGTGAGATATCTCCTAAGGTGTGGAGCCGAAAAAACCCGCACGATCAAGAATGCAATAAGATATACAAGGAAAATCCTTATTTGATGAACTAAAGATTGTTATGATGATAACCACAATCTCTAGATCCTCTCATGGACAAGAACCAAGTAATAACCAAGAAAGATGATGCTATCAATGCAAAGGTTTGATCTCTCTCCGAATGATGCAATCGAGACACCCGCTCGAGAGCCCCTCTTGATAGTATGACTATCTATCCTAAACCCGGTCTCCCAACTAACAACATGAGACCGGCAAAGAGAATCCCTATCAAGAACATACCTTTGCCTTGCGGATCCCACTTGAACTTGATGTAGACCGTCTTGTTCTTCTATAGTGGGAATACCTTTCTTGTTTGCTCTTGCTTGATGAAGATGAAGACTTGCAAATTGCTCCCCCATACTCCATGGGGAAACCTCTTCTTTGAACTTGTCTTCATCACCCCATGATCATGAGGATGGCAAGATTCAAGCATGAGATCTTCTAGAGATGGCGCATCTTGAGCTCGCCCTTCTTCATCCCTTCTTGAGGTTGATCCATCTTGATGCAAATCTTTGCACTTGTCTTGATCAACCATCAAGATCCTTCTTTCTTCATGATTCCAATGGCACAAAGCCCTTGGACATTTCTTCAACTGTCAACCTTGAGACTAACACATGTCCCAATAGACACCAATGGACAAACCTACAAGTGAAACTCAATTTATACATTAGTCCATAGAGACTGTCATTAATTACCAAAACCACACATGGGGGCATACATGCCCTTTCAATCTCCCCCATTTTGGTAATTGATGACAATCTCTTAGCGAGGGTTTACATATGACAATTAACGACCAAAGAGGTTGCCCCAACATCAAATACTATACAAGTATGTGGTGTTGGTACAACCACAATATATAGCACAAACTCCCCCATAATCTATGCATGTGTGATGAACTTGAATTTCATTGCATAGATTGCCAACTATTACCGTTGGTTGAGTTTCCTCTATATATTCAACATGCAAGGCAACCACAAAGATGCAAGATCATGACAGTAAAATGCTCAAGAACACACTCAAAGCAAAGGCCAACTTCCTTTAAACCCTCCAAAACTTATCCCCCATTGGCATCGATTGCCAAAATGGGTGAAAAATTCTAGACGGCCAATATAGTGAGAATTCCTCCAAAGGTGTGCATATGCACAAGTCAAATGATGAGAACTTGGTAGGAAGTAAAACTATATTGAGTACCCAAAGAAAGATAAAAGAAAAGAAAAATAAATAAGCTTCAACAAATGAAGCGAACAATCAAAAGATCCAAACGAAACAATTGAAACACCAACAAATGATGTCAAAAGGAAGCAACAACCAAGAGTGTTTAAATGAGAATAGAGAAGCTCCTCAAAATCTGTGCAAAGTTTAGAATACTTGTATTGAATACAATATGCACAAATATGGAAACCTTGCTCCCCCCATAAGAATTTAAACCATAAGAAATGAGAAAGAAGGAAATTGTTCACTATTAAATGAATTAGAGAAGCTCCCCAAAGATTGTGCACCAATTATAGTAATTGTATTTGGAAACAACGTGCACAACCATGGAATCATCACTCCTCCAAAACTAATTTAACAATGCACACAAAATACAATAATTTGGAAGCCACCGCAAAATCAAATTGAAGTAAGAGGTGATTTCCAAGAAATGCAAAAACAACCAAATATTGATCTTCTCTTGTGTGTATAAATTTCTAGGTTGAAAATATCACAAAGACATATGACCACAAATAAATATGCACAAACAAGATAGATACCCAAGAAATCACATTGAAAGGCAAAGAGGAAGTCATAGAATATACCAATAAGATGTTTTGCTTGAAAGCATGCCCAAGGGCTCAAATATATCTTATTGTACATCGATTATCTTCAAACACCAACAAACTCCATATATAAAAACTATTACCAAGGTTAGAAGGGGATAGAAGGAATATAAGGAGAAAGGCAACAAGTATCGCAATATTGGAATCAACTTGCAAAAAATATTCACTATTGCACATGAGATATTGTGGAAATGATATGCAACAAAATTGCTAGATTGACATATTTGGGATAGGTGAATCATGAGCATGATTTAGTATAGTCCCCATTATATGCACTCATCTCAACATACACACATTTGCAATAGAGAGAACTTCTTCAAAACCAAAGCAATAAATCCAACATATGCAAGTACACAAATTCATGCCAACAAGTGTAACACCCTCGCCTGATAAGGCTGAGTTCATGTGTATAGTGCCAATCCCTGGATCGGTTCACTGGCACACACAGTACAAAATGATACCAAATTTAACTGTGCATCATAAATACAACGAATATGATCCAGAATTTACATTATTTATTCAAGTACACAGCGGAAAACGAATACAGGGTAGGTCTCCATCCTTCAAATGTGCCACAGGCGAACAATTGTTGAGTTGAGTCTTGCGACCTATGAACGATCACTCAGATACGATATAACCTGCAACATGAAATGTTGCAGCCATGAATGGTCAATACATTGAATGTATGGCAAGTAGGCTAAAGTGGTTAACAACAGATCTATCAACTACATGCTTATTTGGCCAAGTGGAGTTCAGGCTCATTTGCATAAAGCAACAGTTTTATCCTAACATTTGTAACAAAGTAGTTTTCCAATACGATAAATAGGACACTCTGGTTCACTCCCAGGTGCTCCTACCCAATTATGTTCACCCAACAAGTTTTAAGTAATTAAGAAATAAGGATGAGTGAGAAATATCATAGCATCAGTATCAGGTCGCTCAAATTGTCCATAACCGGGGACACGGCTAATAGATTAGTTTATACACCCTGCAGGGGTTAGTACACTTCACCCATGTGACTTGGCCAGCCCAGCTCGTACCACCACTCTCATATTGGGTGATCATAGGGAGAAGTCCAAGAAGGAACCGTTCGGGAAGTAGCTCCCCAATCCCGACGCACACCGGTCCAACCTACACTATCTACATCTCTGGATACGCGGGTTCGAGTTACCACAACCTACTGAGTTCAACCAACCGCCCATTTCATTATTGGCACATGGTTGCACACGAAAGCTTCCAAACAAATAAACCAATCCTTTCTCAGTGTCCTGGGTGCCTTTCCGCAATGATACCACCAAAAATTATCAATCCCATCACACCCAGGAAATTCATTGATTAAGTTGTTTTAGTTTTCGCAAACCAACACATTTAGAAACAACTTCAGTGATGTAACCCAGCCCTCGTTCATCATAGCATGGCTAAGCACATCTACCAACGGTGGCTCATAAACAAGGAATGCTAGGGAATAATATGGGACATAGCATAGCATATACAAATCAATTCCTACATATGAAATTCTACAAAAACATCTATAATGCATAGGAAAACAATAGGACATTTATGACCAAGATAGCACCACTTGCCTTTGTTGTAGATGTAGTCGATTAGATAATCCTCACAATTATAATGGCCTCTTTTGTAATAACCACAATACTTGCAATCATAGTAGTTGCAATCACAGTAGTTACACTCCTCGCAATCTAACGTTTGAAGCAAACACAAGAAACACCATTCAAAACATTGCAAACATACAACAGTGCAACATTACAAGAAAATAATGATGAACAAATGCATGCATGACGATTTAATGAGTCACAATGGTTGCATTTAGTGTTCTAAACATAGTTAGATTACATGATGCATGTGGAAAGTCATTTAATGCACTAAAGCTTTTATTACTAAAGTTGTATCGATTTAATATGGTGTATACCACTTTAATTGAACTAAATATGTTTATGTCGTATTAAATTGTGAACTAGATGCTACTGGATAGAGGTAATGCAATTTAGAGATAGTGGCAATTTGAATCACCTAAAAAGGAGTTATAGATATTTTTCTATGATTAAAACACTATTTCAATGGGTATAAATATTTCTGTATGAATTTCTGTTTTACAGTACCAAATAATTGGTCATGCAATTTCTCTATATAGATATTGTCAATACAAAACCTTAGCACTTGGATTCACCCTAATCGTAGTTATAGATCTTTTTGTATGATTTAAATAGTGTTTAATGGATTTTAAATGATTCATATAGTTTCTGTTGTCTAAAAATCAAACTAAAATTATATTTGTAATCTCCACGGAATTTTGATTTCAGGGACATATTATTTGTAATTTTCTGAATAGTATTTATTTTCTTATGAATTTATTACTCTAAATAAGCCAGTAAACCATTTAAATCTTCACGGCAAAACCTTACAGTAAAATGCTGAACTAATTGCAGATTGATGATCTACATGGAACTAGCTTTCCATCGGTATATCATTTATATTTTTGTGAAAAGCAATTAATTTACTATGAATTTAATGATTTATAAAGCCATTAAAACTAATTAAATAGACACGGGTTAAATAATCTGCAAAGGTTAGATGCAACAAGATATTATTAAATTACTTTACAGTAGCTTCAATTATATATATTATTCATATTTTTCGGAGTTACAGATAATTTCTTATGAATTTATTAACCTAAAATACCATTAATACTAATTAAATTACTGCAGTAATCACGTATAGTAAAATTTGGATCTATTCTGATAATATTATTCTACATAAAATTATCTTCAATTTGATATATTATACGCAATTTTTGGACGTGGTATGAATTTCTAATGAATTTTACAAGTTAGATCTATAATATGCAATTTTAAATTCGAACGGAATATTCCACGGAATATTCCGCTGACTGGACAGGTTGACTTTGCATGCTGACTGGGACTAGATATTGACCTGACGTTGACGTGGCGTTGATGAGGAAGCTGACCGGGATGACGACATGGCACGCACCTGTTTGATTGGATCTCGACCGTCTAGATAGGATCCGGTGGCTAGAAGAAGAGATTGACCCGATTTTGGCTCAGAATAGACAAGAAACAGATCTGTGTTAGAGAGACAAATCCGTAGGTCAAATTGAAAAACTCAGAACATGAAAGTTGTGGGGAATCATTATTCCTACCTTCTCACCAAAGGAATTTGGATTTGAAGAAACGAGAGCGAGTAGATCTTGGATTTACACCGTAAGATCTGAAATATTGCGATACGAAATTCTCTGGCTGTGGTGGATGAAAAGAGGTGAGGTTTGTCGGGATTTAAATATTTCGATGATTCCTACAACTTACGTTTTTTTATCGAAGGCAATCGACGAAGTCTAGATGGGTTAAAAAGCGAAATAAGATTCGGGCATATGTAGATTCAGGATTTCGAGGAAAGAAACTCGTACAGCTGTGGCTCCACGAGTTTATATGGAGATTTAGGATGTTGTAGAGATAGGTATTGGAGTAGGAAACAAGTAGAAACAAACGGAAGTCGATTCGGAGTTGTAGATAAAAAGTTATAGCAGTTTGAGTAGAGATAGGTTTGTTAAAAACTGATTCGCACGCATTTTAAAGCAACTTGATCGATCCTCGTATGTGGCTGGCTCGGTCGGCTGGCTCGGTCCTGTCCAGGTGGGCCGGCCCGTTAGATATTTTTTTTTCTTTTTTTTTCTTTTTCTTTTTCTATTTACTTGTTTCCCTCATATCTTTTGCATACGAACTCCAAATGACATGATTCTTGTTTCTAAATTTTTCTAAAATCGAATAGATCATTATAGGATCAAATTTACAATTTTTTACTAGTTTGGAAGTAGTGGGTTTATAAATCCTTGTATATTCCATTTTATTTATATCTTTATTTGTTTGTATTTGTTTCATCACTTTTTCATAATAGCTTCAAATGAGCTCATTTTGTTTCTAAAATTTTGTAATATTAATTGGATCTCTTTAGGCTATAATTATCAATAATTTATACCTTAGCAACAGTGGGTTTTATAAAGTCAATTTAATTTCCTTTAGGAACATGGGCGATTGAGATACCAGGATTTGGATTCAGTTTGTGACAACTTTGCATGGATGTAATGAAACGCTTCATGATTTTCATTTTGAAATCTTGCACACCAATTCTACAATCCATAATCAATCCATGCCCTTTTGCCTATATGGCTACTTAGGTCATAACAAAAGAATATAAGATTTTGAATTCAAGGTTGAGAGGAATTTCTATTCAAAAAGTTTCTTCTCTTTGAGAATTTTCAACATAGTTAAACAATCAATCAAACTTATTTATTTATTTCACATTCCAAAATTAGGAGAATTTTGGGATGTGACAGACTACCGCCCTTAAAAGAAATCTCGTCCCGAGATTTGGGAAGGCTAGAAAGAAAGAAAGGTTTGGGATCCATTAGGATGCTACCACCCTTAAAAGAAAATTGACTAGGTCACTTCTCGAGGATTCACTTAGCTCAGATTGGTTATCCTTTAGACTTTTATTGACACAATGTCGCTTGCACATTCTAAACTTCATGATTGACGGATTCCAAGAAAAAACATTACTTGAACTAGCAGAACTCTCATGGTGGTCAATTAGGGAATGTTTACTTCACGGTACCCATTAATCATGGTTGAGATTTATTCTTACCATATATTCCTACGCTAAGCACTGGGTGCTTTCATAAAGGGGTAATATACCATTCTAAGGTCTAGGCTTAACGTCGACTCTCTGCTAAGGTTGAAAAGGGCACTCAAGATTCGCAAAGCCAACAGTACAAGAGCGAATAATAAGAGTAGTAGGAATGGTGATCAATCCATCCTGCACCCAAATCATTACTCTGTATAAGGATAGGTGAATCACGTTTTTCTATCACTCGGGAATTCTCACTTGCCTTGAAGAATGTTTCCATGGGCACGAACTAATGCTCTATGTATACTCCCATGTATTCAATCAACAAAGCTACTACTAAAACTAAACTATCGATACTTCAACTTTCAGGTTGCGTAATCTACTACATAACATCATTTCAACACTTTATACTCCCACATCTCTTTTTTTCCCATTAGATAAAGCATTATCCTTCCTAAATGCATTGTGTTGTCAAACCTTCCACTTACCACATCATTATATCTCCAAGGGTTCAAGATAGGGAAGAATAGATTCTATACAAAAGAAACGACTAAGGAAATAATCCTACCCATAACTATATGAAGCAATTAATGTCACCAACAAGGGAACAATTATAAGAAATCAACACACAAGCAAGCACTTGCATAACAATAGTACAGAGGTCTAAACTTAGTAGTATATAACCACAAAATAGTTTGAAAGCATTGGGAACAATACTAGAGTAAAACATAGCAACATATAAGCAATAAACAAAATCTGTCAAAATAGTACAGCAGACTTTACGAATTTTTCTGACCGACCTAAACTCGTCTGGAATTTTATCCAATTTTTGTGCATGTACTACAGGTAATTACGCTCCAGATCCTATTTTTTTAGATTTTTCTGAAATACAAATAAAATATGAAAAATCGCCCGGTACAACAGGTCAGGTAGAAAACTGCAGCAGTAATCTCACGAATTTCAATCAATTCGCACCAATAAAATAATTTTAAAACCACACGAAAACTCCAGAAACTTTACAGTTTCAAAACAACGTATCCTAAACAAAGCATCACACGATATGGTTCAGTATAAACAAGCAAGCAACCTATATTGTCATACAACATAAGTTGGTAAGAACAATATGCTAACACGATAGCGATGATCTCCTAAAGAGATAGAACATGGTGGTCTAGACCTAACCAAACTTGATGAGATGTTAATTTATTTCATATTATTTATTATTTTACTTATATGCTAACCCTCATATAGGTATCATAAGAATGGACAACTATAAATTTTGAACAAGAAGAGGTTATAGAAAAGATAGACAAGGAATATAAGAACATCTAATAAGTAGAAAATATGATAGTTCTCCTAATAGAGGTCTTTTATTTCTAATCCATTTCTAAGGTCACGATCCTACAGTCAACACACAGCTCTGATACCATCTTGTAACACCCTCGCCTGATAAGGCTAAGTTCATGTGTATAGTGTCAATCCCTGGATCGGTTCACTGGCACACACAGTACAAAATGATACCAAATTTAACTGTGCATCATAAATACAACAAATATGTTCCAGAATTTACATCATTTATTCAAGTACATAGCGGAAAACGAATACAGGGTAGATCTCCATCCTTCAAATGTGCCACAGGCGAACAATTGTTGAGTGGAGTCTCGCGACCTATGAACGATCACTCAGATACGATATAATCTGCAACATGAAACGTTGCAGCCATGAATGGTCAATAAATTGAATGTATGGCAAGTAGGCTAAAGTGGTTAACAACAGATCTATCAACTACATGCTTATTTGGCCAAGTGGAGTTCAGGCTCATTTGCATAAAGCAACAGTTTTATCCTACCATTTGTAACAAAGTAGTTTTCCAATACGATAAATAGGACACTCTGGTTCACTCCCAGGTGCTCCTACCCAATTATGTTCACCCAACAAGTTTTAAGTAATTAAGAAATAAGGATGAGTGAGAAATATCATAGCATCAGTATCAGGTCGCTCAAATTGTCCATAACCGGGGACACGGCTAATCGATTAGTTTATACACCCGGCAGGGGTTAGTACACTTCACCCATGTGACTTGGCCAGCCCAGCTCGTACCACCACTCTCATATTGGGTGATGATAGGTAGAAGTCCAAGAAGGAACTGTTCGGGAAGTAGCTCCGCAATCCCGACGCACACCGGTCCAACCTACACTATCTACATCTCTGGATACGCGGGTTGGAGTTACCACAACCTACTGAGTTCAACCAACCGCCCATTTCATTATTGGTACATGGTTGCACACAAAAGCTTCCAAACAAAGAAACCAATCCTTTCTCAGTGTCCTGGGTGCCTTTCCGCAATGATACCACCAAAAATTATCTATCCCATCACACCCAGGAGATTCATTGATTAAGTTGTTTTAGTTTTCGCAAACCAACACATTTAGAAACAACTTCAGTGATGTAACCCAGCCCTCGTTCATCATAGCATGGCTAAGCACATCTACCAACGGTGGCTCATAAACAAGGAATGCTAGGGAATAATATGGGACATAGCAAAGCATATACACATCAATTCCTACATATGCAATTCTACAAAAACATCTATAGTGCATAGGAAAACAATAGGACATTTATGACCAAGATAGCACCACTTGCCTTTGTTGTAGATGTAGTCGATTAGATAATCCTCACAATTATAATGGCCTCTTTCGTAATAAACATAATACTTGCAATAATAGTAGTTGCAATCACAGTAGTTACACTCCTCGCAATCTAACGTTTGAAGCAAACACAAGAAACACCATTCAAAACGTTGCAAACATACAACAGTGCAACATTACAAGAAAACAATGACGAACAAATGCATGCATGACGATTTAATGAGTCACAATGGTTGCATTTAGTGTTCTGAACATAGTTAGATTACATGAGGCATGTGGAAAGTCATTTAATGCACTAAAGCTTTTATTACTAAAGTTGTATCGATTTAATATGGTGTATACCACTTTAATTGAACTAAATATGTTTATGTCGTATTAAATTGTGAACTAGATGCTACTGGATAGAGGTAATGCAATTTAGAGATAGTGGCAATTTGAATCACCTAAAAAAGGAGTTATAGATATTTTCCTATGATTAAAACACTATTTCAATGGGTTTAAATATTTCTGTACGAATTTCTGTTTTAACAGTGCCAAATAATTTGTCATGCAATTTCTCTGTATAGATATTGTCAATACAAAACCTTAACACTTGGATTCACCCTAATCGGAGTTATAGATCTTTTTGTATGATTTAAATAGTGTTTAATGGGTTTTAAATGATTCATATAGTTTCTTTTGTCTAAAAATCAAACTAAAATTATATCTGTAATCTCCACGGAAGTGTCATTTCAGGGACATATTATTTGTAATTTTCTGAATTGTATTTATTTTCTTATGAATTTATTACTCTAAATAAGCCAGTAAACCATTTAATTCTTCACGGCAAAACCTTACAGTAAAATGCTGAAATAATTGCATATTTATGATCTACATGGAACCAGCTTTCCATCGGTATATCATTTATATTTTTGTGACAAGCAATTAATTTACTATGAATTTAATGATTTATAAAGCCATTAAAACTAATTAAATAGCTACGGGTTAAATAATCTACAAAGGCTAGATCCAACCATATATTATTAAAGTATATTACAGTAGCTTCAATTTTATATATTATTCATATTTTTCGGAGTTACAGATAATTTCTTATGAATTTATTAACCTAAAATACCATTAAAACTAATTAAATTACTGCAGTAACCATGTACATTAAAATTTGGATCTATTCTGATAAGATTATTCTACGTAAAATTATCTTCAATTTGATATATTATACGCAATTTTTGGACGTGGTATGTATTTCTAATGAATTTTACAATTAGATCTATAATATGCAATTTTAAATTCGAACGGAATATTCCAGGGAATATTCCGTTGACTGGACAGGTTGACTTTGCATGCTGAATGGGACTTGATGTTGACCTGGCGTTAACGTGGCGTTGATGAGGAAGCTGACCGGGATGACGACATGGCACGCACCGTTTCATTGGATCTCGACCGTCTGGATAGGATCCGGTGGCTAGAAGAAGAGATTGACCCGATTTTGGCTCAGAATAGACAAGAAACAGATCTGTGTTAGAGAGACAAATCCGTAGGTCAAATTCAAAAACTCAGAACATGAAAGTTGTGGGGAATCATTATTCCTACCTTCTCACCAAAGGAATTTGGATTTGAAGAAACGAGCGCGAGTACATCTTGGATTTACACCGTAAGATCTGAAATATTGCGATACGAAATTCTCTGGATGAAAAGAGGTGAGGTTTGTCGTGATTGAAATATTTCGACGATTCCTACAACTTTAGTTTTTTGATCGAAGGCAAACGACAAAGTCTAGATGGGTTAAAAAGCGAAATAAGATTCGGGCATATAGATTCGGGATTTCGAGGAAAGAAACTCGTACAGCTGTGGCTCCACGAGTTTATATGGAGATTTAGGATGTTGTAGAGATAGGTATTGGAGTAGGAAACAAGTAGAAACAAACGGAAGTCGATTCGGAGTTGTAGATAAATAGTTATAGCAGTTTGAGTAGAGATAGGTTTGTTAAAAACTAATTCGCACGCATTTTAAAGCAACTTGATCGATCCTCGTATGTGGCTGGCTCGGTCGGCTGGCTCGGTCCTGTCCGGGTGGGCCGGCCCGTTAGATATTTCTTTTTCTTTTTTTTCTTTTTCTTTTTCTATTTACTTGTTTCCCTCATATCTTTTGCATACGAACTCCAAATGACACGATTCTTGTTTCTAAATTTTTCTAAAATCGAATAGATCATTATAGGATCAAATTTATAATTTTTTACTAGTTTGGAAGTAGTGGGTTTATAAATCCTTGTATATTCCATTTTATTTATATCTTTATTTGTTTGTATTTGTTTCATAACTTTTTCATAATAGCTTCAAATGAGCTCATTTTGTTTCTAAAATTTTGTAATATTAATTGGATCTCTTTAGGCTATAATTATCAATAATTTATACCTTAGCAACAGTGGGTTTTATAAAGTCAATTTAATTTCCTTTTGGAACATGGGCGATTTAGATACCAGGATTTGGATTAAGTTTGTGAGAACTTTGCATGGATGTAATGAAATGCTTCATGATTTTCATTTTGAAATCTTGCACACCAATTCTACAATCCATAATCAATCCATGCCCTTTTGCCTATATGGCTACTTAGGTCATAACAAAAGAATATAAGATTTTGAATTCAAGGTTGAGAGGAATTTCTATTCAAAAAGTTTCTTCTCTTTGAGAATTTTCAACATAGTTAAACAATCAATCAAACTTATTTATTTATTTCACATTACAAAATTAGGAGAATTGTGGGATGTGACAACAATCAACCTACAAAAGGTTTGGAACAAGATAAGTATGCATGAGAGAGAGATACTTGTTACCGAGATATAATTGGTAGGATGAAAAAGATGCGAATTCGTTGATCATCCTAGCTTGCATCCAATTGACATGTAGACGCCACTCCTTACTTGTTCAAGATACAAGCACCCAATATATATCTCCAATGTACCTAAAACACAATTAAGTACACTATGGTCCCCAAACAAATTGGGTCCAAAGTAGTTAGTGCAACTACAATACATAGGAGAACCTCCACACAAACATGTATATATTGATATGAAATGGAATTTCATGCACATCTTAGCCCTTTACGATTTGGTGGAGTTTCCCTTATATATTGGATCAAGAATGCCATAATATATACAAGAAGTAAACATGCATGCATAGACTTTCAAGAACCAAAAGGAGATACAATTTGAACAAAAACACCAAGTAAACCAATAAGACACACACAAAGGTGTGCCTTGAGAAAAGTGTACAAATTGTATCAAATAACCAAATCAAAACATGAAAGGTCACAAGTTTAACAAATGAACTAGAAAGAGCCAAATAAAAAGGATAAGAAAAATACCAAGGCTCAAGGATTTATCTCATCCTTAAAGAACAAAACAAGTGAAAAGGAATGAGATAAAACCAACTCCCAACGAGAGCAAGGAAGAAACAACTAAAACAAACTCTTTACACTTTTCATGATGGCACACAAAGTACCAAAACAAAAAGGATCGAACTTCCAAGCAAAAATGGATCAAATCAAGAAGCATAAAACAATGTTCTAGATAATATAGGAGAGCTCCCCCATAAGTAGAGAATTATATATAATTTTTCCTTTGAATGCAAAATTCCCACAAATGAGATCATCACTACTACCTACACTAAATAAAACACAAGGGGAAACAAATAAAATAAGAATATCCATAAGAGGCAAGGAAAGCTTGGGAGCAAATAGACAAACATTTTATTGGCCAAAGATAAGGCAAATAAGAAAAGGCCAAAACGAATATGATCAATGAATTCTACCATGTATCAAGTACTAATTGTCCAAGGACAATAAGTAATAGGGATAATTTTCCCGAGGTAGTTTGCAAGGATATCCGAGATCATATCCACACAAAGAAGCATATAACAAGATATGAATTAAGCTTGATGCTTTGAAAGAGATTCCTGATTGCTTCAAATAGTCACACAATCACTAGTGATTGAATTAAATAGAAACAAGTGGTTCCCATGAGGATATATAGATCCAAATATGAGGAAACACATACCAAGAATCACTCTCACAAACAAGATCCAAAAGATGAGCAATAAAAACATTTAAGAAAATTGGAACTTGTATGAGCAAATGTGCCACAAAGGTGCTAGATAATTATCAATATCAATTCTAAGTGGCACTACCTCAAATGTCCACATTTTCTAAGTTTGTAATATGCACAAAGCATATGACTCCCACATAATATGATAAACCAATAAATATCAACAAGAGGCAATATCAAAATAGAGGTATTAATGGACGTTATAGAACTTGAGTTTATCATGAGAGAGACATACCACATAGAGACTAGATAAACATGCAATAAAAATACTAAGTGGTTTTACTCATGTACACACATTTTAGGATTGTGGAATGCCCAAGCATGACACTCCCCCAAAATGTAATAGTACATTAATGCCTCAAGAGCCAAATAAGATACCTACTATAAACAATCAAGGCTCCAAACCAAGAAACGCAAATACATGGCGTGCCAACCAACATACAAAAATATACAACATAGGTTAATATAAGTAAGTGGGAAGAACAACATGTACAAACACATGCAAGTTACAAAACCAACATATGCACAAGGGAGCAAGTAACTATAATGTAAAGGAGTTTAGCACAAGTTACCGGAAGGAGGAACATTGGATAAGGGATAGAAGCATGATAACCAATGACTTGACTTTGATAACAAGAAAATGATGAAGATCCCTCAATTCTTCATAATGTAGCCAAGTCACCAATGCCCTCCAAAAACACCTATTGATCAAGTTTTAGCTTGTTGGTCCTCAACCAAGTTGGGTCCTAAGAAGTTAGTCACAATAGGCTTGGCCACCCAAATGGTTCTTTTCTTGACACCACTTTGGGCACCAACAAATTTGGCAAACACATTGCCACCCACATCCTTAAGAAGTGAATAAGCATCATTAATCAAGATAGGATGGGATGAGGAGTTACCCATGGTGCATGAGGAAGAAAGGTGCCCCTTCTCACGACATATGTAGCAAGTTCTTCTCTTGCCATCTTTCTTCTTGGAAGGAGCTGCACCATGAAGAAGATCTTGAGGCTTCTTGGGAAGTGGCCCATCTTGAGCTTGTGGAGGAGCTTGAGGCCGCTTCCCTCGTTGCTTCTCGCTAAGAGGCTTCTTCTTTAATGGGCAATCCCTCACATGATGCCCTTCTTCCTTGCACTTCAAACACACAATGTTGGTCGGATTCTTCACTTGTCCTTGGCCCTTCTTCTTGTTGCCCTTGTGCTTCAACGAGATAGTGGGATTGCTCTTGGTGTTGGAGTTAAATCCAATACCACTCTTGTCACTTGTGGGTCGTTGCACACTCAACATCTTCTCGAGTGTGGTATTCCCTTCATGACACCTTTTCAAGTCATTATTCAAAGACGTGACTTGAGACTTGATGTCTTTGACTTCCTCTACATGGTTAGTATCAACAACAATACTATAGGAAGTGGAAGCTTCATTGTTAGAGCAACAAGGCAAGGAATGCAATTCATCACAAGATATAGCATGGTTGTGAGAGGATGAATTACAAGGACTAGCACATGGCAATATAACATTGGAAGTAGATATAGTGCTAATGTCCACATGAGGCCCACTAGATGTTACCTTTGACACAATGGCCTCATGAGCTAACCTTAGCCTACCATGGGAGACTAGAAGATCCTCATGCGAGCTTGAGAGCTTGGCATGACTATCTTCTAATTTCCCGTAGTTGCTAGTTAGCAAAGCAAGTTGAGCCTTTAGCTCAACATTATCATTCAAGATAGATGCTTCACAAGAAATATAGTTAGTAGCACAAGAATCATCATTTAGTGCAAGAGGTGAGGGCAATTTGGAAAGCTCTTTAGAATAAGAAGCTTTAAGTTGCTCATGTGACTCGGTGAGTTTGATGAGCTCACCCTTGATGACCCTAGATCCATTGTTGAGGTGCTCAAAATCCTCAAGGAGTTTAGCATAAGCAACTTCAAGTTCATAATTTTTAATTTGAAGGGAATGTGCCACCTCAAGATCTCTATCATGAGATTTATTCACTCTAGATAGCTCTAGAGCAAAGGTCTCCTCAAGAGATTTCTTAGTGGTTTGTTCCTCTTCAAGAGCTTAATTTAGGTTGGCAATGTCATTAGCATACTCACGCTCAAGACTACTAATTTTATCTATTGTTTCCTCATGCTCATATATTAGTTGCATGCTTTCAATAGCACAAGTCAAGGTTTCGATGAAAGTAGAGCAAGCATTTTTATTAGGATGAAGAGAACGAAGGACTAGCCCCCCTTCTCTTTTAAGGAAGCAACATCATCATCTACTTCTACATGGTCAACATTCATATCATCATGAGATATATTGGAATCCAAAGGAGAGGTTACCTTTGAACCCTTAGCCATGAGGCACAAGTGAACATTAGAAGAAGATGGTGATGAGGGAAGACTTGAAGCTCCACATGGTTAGCAACACAAGTACTAGAGGAAATGGAAGCAAATTTATCATGGAAACAAGGCAAAGCAAGCATATCATCATGAGATATATTCAATCCATTTCTACATGATATGCAAGAGCAATAAACACTAGGATTTAAATCACATATGGTCCTACAAGTGTTCATGCCCAAAGATACAACATTGCAATGAGATAGAGACAAAGGATCATGAATGGAAATATCACTATCTACATTGCAAGTTCTATCACCACTCACCATAGCATTACCTTGTGACAACTCACATGTTGTTGTAGTGGAAGAAGATGACAACTCATCACGGCCGGAGGTGGAGGAAACACAACCATCCTCATCAAGCTTGGACACATCATATTTTGCTTGAAGCTTGGTCCATATATCATGAGAGTTCCGGAAAGGCATGATTGAGGAAGGAACTACAAAGCTCACAACATTAACAAGCAACTTAGATGCTTGATCTTCGAGATAAGAGTTTGTCTCCTCCTCCAAAGATAGATTTTGCCGATCCTTAGGAGGAGACAAGCCCATATCTAGAATCCGCTCAATATTTGGGTCAATGACATGGAAATGACTAAGCATGCGGATATGCCAAACATAATAATTTGTGCCATCAAATGTAAATGTGTGAGAGTGCACTAAACCCCTAGGAGACATCTTTACTCTCGAGGCGGTGAAGCCTAAAAGCGAGAGAACTCGCTCTGATACCAATTGAAAGTGCAATGGATGTCCCCTAGAGGGGGGTGAATAGGCTTTTTAAAATTATTACGGTATAGGCTCAAGTAAATGCGGAATAAAACTAACTTTTAATTTATTGAGAACAAAACCTAGCCACTAAGTTCACCTAGGTGCACCAACAACCTATACTAAGCAATACAGGCAACAAGGTGATAGCAAGGTATAAATACTTCAAGCACGATGGCTATCACAATGTAAAGTGCATAAGTAAAGGGCTCGGTTGAGAGATAACCGATGGACGCGGAGACGAAGATTTGTTTCCCGGACTTCCAAAGAAGCTATGTCTCCGTTGGAGAGGTGCGATGGCGCAATGCTCTCCGAACACCACAAATGGCTCACCTCGAGGTGTGGTGGCTCGATGCTCACCCAACGCCACACAAGGCCTCACCCTGGATGCGCAAGCACGCAACTCACCGACGCCAAAAAAGGCTCACCCTATTCTCCCGAGTGCGCACCAAAAAAGGCGGGCACTCGCTCCACTATGGGACGCTTGAGGGCGGTCACCGAACCCGTACAAGATTGGGGCTAACTCCACAACTCAATTGTAGGCTCCCAACAACAAAGCCACAAAAGTCTACAATGCCACAAAAGGCCAAAAAAGTCACAAGAGGCTACAAGACCACAAAAGGTCAACAAGACCACAAAAGGTCAACAATCCAACCACACAACCGTCTAGGGTTCCAAGAACCTAAGAGTAACAAGCCCACAAGCTTGTACTCGCCGAATCTCCGAGGAGAACTCAAACCTATGCACCAAATGCAAGGGAAAGTCCTTCTCTCCCAAATTCCAACAAAGCTACAAAAGCTATTGGGGAAATAAGGGAGGAAGAACACAAGAGGAGAACTTAAACCTATGCACCAAATGCAAGGGCAAGTCCTTCTCTCCCAAATTCCAACAAAGCTACAAAATCTCAAAAAGATGTAACAATCATGGGATGGAGAGGGAGTAAGAAAGCTCAAATAGGTCAACAATGGTGGGCAAAAACAAGCTCAAAAGATGGGGAACCATTGGGGAAGAAGCCCCCCTTAAATAGCCTTCGAACAATCAAGTGAGATCTGAGATTTGATTGCAAGGGTGGAGAAAGGCGACTAAAGATCAGAGATTAATCGATGAAAGTCAAACCAATAAAGAAAAAGAAAGAAGGAGATTATCTGAGCTAATAAAACGGGATGTAGAGTCGGTAACGGGGTCGGTATGGGCGGACCCCTTCCGTATCATGCGCCCTTACCGGTAACTTACCGCCTACTATGCTTCCCTTTTTTTGATGCAAAGTACAAACAAACAGAGTACTAAAACAGTACCGATAATGACCTGCAGTATGGGAGCGCATGCCCGTATGGCCCGGTCGTACCGATACAAAGAAAAATGCTCGGAGGATTACATGCTAATAACGACCAGCGGTTTGGGCCCGGCTGCCCGTACTGCCCACCCATACCAAGTTGTAAAACAGCCCAGTAAGATCAGAAAAATAAAAGAGAATCAATGAAAAAGGAGAAACAAGCTAAAAAGGTATCAAACCAGCATAAATCTATGAACCTGTGATTTTGTTATCCCATTTCGTTAAGCTCCTCCGTAGAAATCAAAGAAGCTACCTTGGTAGTGTTAATATCCCGTACTCTATAATGCCTCAACCTTTGCCCATTGACGACCCATGATGAAGAAGAAGGTGTAGTGTTTTTTAATATTACCGCTCCCGAAGGGTATGCCTCCTCGACCTCATAAGTTCCTTCCCATCTGGACTTCAACTTTCGTGCAAAAATCTTAAGCCGAGAGTTATAAAGCAAAACCTTATCCCCCGATTTAAATTCCTTATGCTCTATTTTTTTATCATGCCATTTCTTCGGCTTCTTTTTAAATATCCTAGCATTTTCATAGGCCTCATTCCTGAGCTCATCCAAAGCATGCATATCTAAGAGTCGTTTTCCCCAGCAGTTTTAAAATCGAAATTCATAGTTTTATTAGCCCACCTAGATTATGCTCAAGTTCTAATGGAAGGTGGCAAGTTTTACCATAGACCATATTGTATGGAGTCATTCCCATAGGATTCTTGAAAGTTGTACAGTATGCCCACAGTGCATTGTTAAGCTTTAAAGCCCAATCCTTTCTTGACCTATTCACAGTTTTCTGAAGTATGAACTTGATCTTTCGGGTAGACAATTCCACTTTCCCACTAGTTTGAGGGTGGTAGGGTGAGGCTACTCAATGATCCATCACATATTTCTGAAGTACCTTGTTAAATTTCCCTTCATAAAATGAGTTCCGCAATCAGTAATCAACAACTGGGGTACTCCAAACCTGGGTATGATGATCTCCTTGATCATCTTAATGGAGGTGGTTGCATCTGCATGAGAATTAGGTATAGCTTCCACCCACATATTTCAATAAAGAATTTCTTCCTTTGATTGTAATTCATTCCTTTTGGTAGACATTTTCCTACAAGGAAATTATCATAATCTACAAACCAAGGATCATGGGGTTCTATAACTGCAAGATATTCCCCTGGCAAAGATTATAGGGACAAGATCCTCCATAATTCCTTCCATTGGTGATAAATGGTCAGCAACAGGATTATCTGTCACATCCCAAATTTTAGATTTGGTCTTGCATATCATTCATAGCATTGCATCATATCTTTCCATGCAAAACCGTCGAGCAAAAAGGTTCGGCGGAACGCCACCTTTAAAACCCTATTTTTGTTTCGCTGCGAGTTTCCTGCGGGGAGCTCTAGTAAGACTTGCGACACCACCCCTGTAGGTTCGAGTTTTCGCTCAAAATTCGACTGAAGGTTGTTCCCCTCGACGATACGAACCCGTAGGCGCGAGAATCGCTCCAATCGGAGTTCGTATGCAAAAGACTCGGACCTTTTAGTAAACCGCCGGAAAACGGTCCGAAAATCCGGACCGATTTCCGAAACGGAGTCCAACCGCGGACCTATTCTGTTTCAGTTTTTTTCCTTCTTTCCGCGCGTGAGAGACCAATTAAAAGGAGGGCCCCACCCCTGGCCTCGGTTCCCGTGTACGCAACCCAAACCGCCGCCGCCATCTCCTCCCTGGCGCGCACGCACGCAGACCGCCGCCGCTGCCGCTTCTCCTCGCCGCCGCCGGCCACTCCTCCGCCGCCGGACATCGCCGCGTCTGTTGCCGGGTTCGCCTCGATCTCCTCTTTCCGTTCCCGTGCTCCGCGTCTCCATCCGCCGCCGCCATCTGCGCCCTGCAGATCGCCGCGTACGCGCGCGCGTTTATTGTTCCGGGAGCCGTAGTTGACCGTGTGTGTACGTGCAGGTAGAACCACGACGCCGAAACCGATCGTCGCCGCCGTCCGGAGTTCGCCGGAGTTCGATTCGCCATCCGATTCCGGTAAGACAGCAGCCACCGTCAGATCTCAGATCAACGGCTTAGATCGTTCGTTGACTGGTCAGCACTTCAGACGTTGACTAGTCAGACGCCCCAGACATTGACTGGTCAGACGCCCAGTCAGCGCCCAGTCATCAGACACAGTTGACTGGGTCAATTTCGTTAATCCTATTAGTTGGCAGATTTCGGTAGAATCTTGTAAATTGCGTAGAAATTAAACCGCTTGGCCAAAAATTGCAAATAAAATATGTACGCGTTCAGTGAGTCGTGTAGAATCTCTCTGTAGCTTTGGTTAAGACTTTTACTGTCAGGTTTAGTACAGTTTAATCAAACTAGTTAGTGGCCTTTTTGGAGTAATAAATTCGTAGAAAAATATCCGTAGCTCCAAAAATCGCGTGTGATATGTCCCTGAACTCGTATGAACGAGGGGAATCTCATCGTGGAAAAAAAGATAGGCTTACAGTAAAAACTTCTGCAGTATTTGTCTAATGGCTTTCTGCAGTGTTTTAATTACTCGGGATGTTTTATAACTCCTTTTTGAGTAATTCCAATTGGTACTGTTTCTTATCAGCGATGCCTATGTGGTAGAATTTTTCCAGGATTTTACGAACTGTTTACTACCGGTAGTGAATTATTTAAGTTCTAGCTCTAGTAGTGATCACCACTTTTGGTTAATAGTTTCCCTTGCGCCAAATCTATTTTCCATGCATGTATTCGGTAGTAATATGTATTAGTATTATGTGGTGCCTCTGTAGCACCAATTCACTTGCCATTCTTGCATTCATGCATCATCTTTGTTGCATATGTTTGTGAATTGTTTGTTTATGAATGCAATTGTGTCGTGTAGATTGTGTGGAGTGCAACCCTTGCTCGTGTGTGGATTGTTCCTCCAACCTCTACAACCAAGGCAAGTAGATGCTACTTTGTTCATGATATCGTCCTACTATTTTCAATGCATTGTCGTGTATTTTGTAGATGCATGTGTAGGATGATAATATCGCTATGCTATGTCCTATTATGTGGTAGGGCTTTCCTTGTAGATGAACCACCGTTGTAGATGTGCTTAGCCATGCTATGTTGAACGAGGGATGGGTTACATCATTGATACTCGTTTTCTCAAAGTATTGGTTTGTGAAAACTAAAACAACTTAATCAATGAACCCCTTGGGTGTGATGGTATTGATAAATTTTGGTGGTTTCATTGCGGAAAGGCACCCAGGTATCAAGAGAGAATGATTGACTTCTTTATTGTGTAGCTTACGTGTACAACCATGTGCCAATAATGAAATGGGCGGTTGGTTGGACTTAGTAGGTTATGGTAACTCGAATCCGCGTATCCAGAGATGTAGAATTTTGGTAGGTTGGACCGGTGCGCGTCGGGATTGAGGAGCTACTTCCCGAACAGTCTCTTCTTGGCCTTCTCCCTATCATCACCCAAAATGAGAGTGATGGTACGAGCTGGGCTGGCCAAGTCACATGGGTAAAGTGTACTAACCTCTGCAGAGTGTATAATCTAATCGATTAGCCGTGTCCCCGGTTATGGACATCTGAGTTACTAGATATTGATTCCATGACATGTTTCTCGCTCATTCTAATTTCATAATTGTTTTAATATTGTTGGGTTAACTTAATTGGGATCTTTTTAAAGAAAATTCAAAACTGTTTATGAAAGTAGGACAAAGTTATTTGCAAATGCAAGCCAGACACAGCTCCACTTGCCAAATATGCATGTAAATGTTAGTACTATTGTCTCCATTACTAGCTCTACTTGCCATACATTCCATGTATTGACCCTTCGGGGCTGTTGCGTTTTATGCTGCAGGTTATTCCGATTCTGATTGATCGTTATAGGCCACGGTACTCCACTCGGCACTTGTTCACTTGTGGGCAATTTGAAGATTGGAGAATTTACTCGCTTTTTTTGCTATCTGAACAATTTGATCTAGCTTTATGCTAAGCTTTTATATTGTAATAATGGTACTCTGGATCTTTGTAGATCATGATACACGGTTATTTGCTATGATTATCTATCTTACTCTATTGTGGGCCAATGAACCGATCCAGGGGTTGGCATGTCACATAGAGGCCACGGTCTTATCAGAACCGGGGTGTCACATTATCTTTTCCTCTCTTATCGACTTTTTTTAAGTCGTATTCTTATAGAAGCAAGACCCATTTAATTAATCAGGTCTTAGCGTCCTTTTTAGCTAGAAGGTGTCTTAAAGCTTGATGATCAGTATGAACTATTACTTTTGAATTGATAATGTAATGTATAAATTTCTCACAAGCGAAAACAATAGCTAAAAATTCATTTTTGATTGCTGCATAATTCTTTTGATATTCATTAAAAATTCGACTAGCATACTAGACGACATTAAGATTTGACCCATCTCTTTGTCCTAAAACAGCCCCAACATAGTCACTAGCATCAAACATAATTTTGAATGGTTCATTCCAATTCGGTGTTTGAATAACTGGTGCAGAAATCAGTGCTTTCTTTAACTGCTCAAAAGAATCATTGCAATCTCTATCAAAAGCAAAAATGGCGTCTTTATCTAATAGACGAGTTAAAGGGGCATCTAATCTATCAAAATCTTTAATAAAGCGTCTATAAAAACCAGCATGGCTAAGAAAATTCTTTACCCCCTGTATATATCTTGTGGTATTGGAAGTTTTTCTAAAGTGATCAAATTTGATTTATCTATCTCAATGTTCTTCTCAGAAACTTTATGCCCAAAAACCATACCTTCCCTTACCATGAAGCATCAATGCTCCCAATTGAGATCCATCTTTGTTTGCCTGCATCGCTATAAAGCTCTATTAAGATTGTAGAGGCATTTCTCAATGGTAGTCCCATAAACAACAAAGTTGTCCATAAGGACTTCCATGGAACTTTCTACAAAACTATCGAATATTTTCAAAACACACTGTTGAAAGTAGCAGCTGCATTACATAAACCAAAAGGAATCAGTCGATAAGCATAGGTTCCATACGGACATGTAAAGGTGGGTTTTTCTCGATCTTTAGGCTGAATAGCTATTTGGCAATATCCATAATATCCATCGAGGAAACCTAAACAAGAGTTGGCAAACGTTCTTTCCATAATATCATTAATGAGGGACAATTTCTAATGAATTTTGTTGGTTTCTTTTCTTAGATTCCTAAAATCAATGCATATCCTATAACCTGCTATGGTTGTAGCATGGATTAATTCATCTTTATCATTGTTAATTATGGTTATACATCCTTCTCTAGGTATGAAGTGAGTTGGACTTACCCATTTACTATCTGAGATTGGGTAGATGATACCACTGTCTAACATATGTATAACTTCTTTTCTTACTACATCTTTCATTTTGGGATTCAATCTCTTTTGGTTGTCAACAAACGGTTTAGAATCTTCAATAACGGGTATCTTGTGCATCATTATGGAAGGGTCTATTCCTTTAATGTCATTTAGAGTGTATCCAAAAGCTTCATGCTCTTTTCCAAGTACATCTAATAATTTTGTGTTTTAATCGAGGGAGAGTTTGTCATATATAATCACCGGGCATTTACCCTCCTTGTCTAGGAATTCATACCTGAGGTACGAAGGAAGATGCAAAATGAGAGGTGGTGGGGGGCTCATCCCCTTGTCAACACCCGAATTTTTAATCTCAGATGCCTGTTATGACATACATCGCAATCCCAGGAATACCATTTTTGTGAGACATAACAGATTGGATATAATTGTACATCATCCATTACAAACCATACATAAGGTTTTACAACAAAATAAAGGATCTCATGATTTAGTATTAATAGAATCAAGGAGCGGAATAACATAATAACGATAGCATGGGCGAAGCTCCATCTTCATGGTCACAGGCAATGCTGATGATGGGAGATGATCCTAGTTGTCGTAACCTTCTTGCGGTCCATCCTCCTAATAGTCCTCTTCATAGTCTGGCCACGGGAATAGCCAGGGACAAAGCCATGAGTACTATTTAAGTACTCGCAAGCTAAGACTAACAAGTGAAGTGGTTTGAGTAGGAATACTAAGCTCTAGGTTGTTTTGCAAAAATCCAGGTATACCTTAACTAAGTTCAGAAGCAAATAAAGCTAGTTGAAAGTTTTATAACACCTAAGTGGGAACTTGAGTTTTCATATCACAACCCTGTTATGGTCAAGACAAAGTCATGATTCATTTCTCAAGTCATTTTGAAAACATATGACGACGGAACAGTATGGACACTCCAACTTTCCATAACTGCGAACACGGCTATTCGAATAGTTTAACACTCTGCAGAGGTGGTACACTTTGACCACAATATTCCATACAGCCGTTAGGAACAATCCTGAATTCACCATACTCACTATGCGGATAATCAATCCTAACCTTTCAATTACACGCCGTAGTATAGGCACCTCTCCTATGAGTTTGGCCTCCCAACCATGACCAACTACCATCTTGGGAACTGCACAGGTGGAAAATCTTCACAAGGTAGCTTCAACTCAAACCTTGGACGCAAGGGAACCCATACTAACGTATATAAACTTCTAGTCAAGCCCTACCCAAATTCGGGTATTGTGGTTGTATGGTAAAATTGGAATGGTATCGCATCCCGATAACCATTAGTTTTATAAAGGTCTAAGGCTCATGCCTCAACTTTTTCATCATCAAAATGATCTGGTGTTCAAGAACACATGTCAAAACATTTCAGTAGAATGACTCATGATTCTAAGGTTTTCATAACCATTTTCACCAAGTAGTCCCATCTAAAGTGATCAAGTTTTATGCTTAGCACTAGCATCTACAAGTGGGGGTAAACACTAGTGAGGGGTGGTAATCAAGTGTGAATGATCTAAGTTCAATCTCATGCCTCAGGATGACATCAAGATTTATCTAACTTAGGCCAAATTTTATGATCTTTATACTACCTTTAAAAGTCTTTCTAAAATCTACAATTCACTAAGCAAACACAAATAAAATCTTTGATAAAGAAATAAAAAAACTAAGCTTGCAAGTAAAAATAGGATTTGGGGTAATAAGGTGGTATAACCAAGGTATGCCTAATGCATTGCATAGGTTATAGTGTAGGTTTAAGCTTGCTAATATAGTAGCTTGCTAGGATAGCTTTCCTTGTGCAGAGCAGTGGTTGAAGTTCTCCTCGACTTCTTCATAGTAGTAGTCTCCTTCCTCCTCGTATCCTTGGTCGGTACTAGCGTCTATAAATAAATATGAGGTACACAATCACCAAACAATACTTAACTAGTTCTACTTATCACACCAAGGTTTTCACTAGATGATATAGAATCATCACAATCATCACAAAGGTTAAGGCACTAGTTTCATTTTTTTATTTTAGAAAAGTAATTTCTACTCATTGAAAAACTACTTAAGATTTAATATTCTCCAACTAAAACATGTGATCATGTTGACACATGTCATCACCACATTTCAGTACTTGGGCATGTGATTTAAAGTGGTGTCACAATTTAATAAGGTTTAACCCTTTTATTTTAATTAATTAAAGTGACTAGAAATGCCTATGGGCATTCTTTTATTACTTGTTCATTATTTCTGCAAGTAAACCTACATATTTTTATATATTCAAAAAGTTCTTATCAAATGTGATTTTTGAGAGTTGGAATCAACTCAAAAGCATCTATGGTTTAATTTTCAAAAATGTTTGAATGCAGAAAAGCTTCTGTCTTGTTTTTTACTATAGGTGATCTACAATTGCAAATGACTTAAATCCAACGGGCTTGGATTAATAATTTCAGTACCTTTCTAGCAAAATTAGTTTCCTGCAATTTGGTTTAGTGAATATCCCTGGATTGATTTTTGAATCTAGAGACAGAACTAAGTTTGAAACTAAATTGATAAACCTAAATTTGAATTACTAGGTCGCGCGGGAGTGTAACTAGGCCGGCCCACTGCACACAGCGCGCGCGGGAAGGTTTAAGTGGCTGTCCCCACCAGTCAGCAAGACATGGGGGTGCAAAGGGGTACGTGAGGAATAGGGCCGTAGGATTAGAAGCTAGATCTACGGCTGAGGTTCATCGTCCATGTATGAACAAAATGCGGCGAGGTCGAACTCTAGCGTGGCCAGTGGGGGTCAGTGGCAGCTCATTAAGGCTCCGGTGATGGTCGGCGATGGAGGCGAACGACGAAGTCGATGACGGTGATCCTCCTGGTACCGATGGGTCCTCCTGGGGCGGCTCCAATCAACAACGCCCTTCTCCTCCATCAACGGCAAGCTCCGGCGAAATTCCGGCCACCTGGTGCTCACCTTTCTCCGGGGATGAGTGGGTACAATCAGTGAGAGGTGGGGAGTGAGATGGTGTGCTGAATTCGAACGGGGGAGGCCGCAATTTATAGTGCAACGAGAGGACCGAAGGGTGCGGGTGGAGCTTGTCGTGGTCATCCGCACAGCGAGCTAACGGCATGGATAGGGATAGGGGACGGTGCACTGCCTCCTGTCGAAGCTCAACAGCATGGTGGCGAGGCGTGGGGTGGTGCGAATCGGTCGGAACACTGCGATGCTCTCGGCGGGTCCGATGGGAAATTGAATGGTGCACGGTCTCTCCTGGTCGCGTGGTGGAGAATGGGCATGTCCGGGCAGTTCCTAGGGAAGTGGTGATCACGAATGAGAGCGACGAAGGCGGGGCGCGGTCTGTGCGAGCGTGTCGAGCGCGGCGCTTTGGCGTGCTCTCGGCATGGTTGCAGAGAGACTGGGCGTGCTCATTCTGGGTGGTCCTGTGGCTGGTAGGGATTGGGCGCTGGACAGGGGGTGGCGGTGGATGGTGGAGTCCCTGCTAGACAAGTTTGGCAAGGCTAGGGAGGCTCCTAGCTTGCTGTCGACATTGGGGTGGCAAGTTGGGCTCGGCCATGGTCACCATTGATGACATTGTCTAGTTTGCAGTGAGCTAGGGCTGGTTAAATAAGTTAGATCATCTACTAAGAGTGTAGTGTGAGCTAGAGAGGAGACAAGTTAGGCACAACACTTCTCACTATAGTGTTTGATGTTTAATTTGATTGTGTTCAGAAGGTGTTTGATGAAATGGCCGCAAGAGATTTGAATTTGAATTTTTGAATGAAACTTGGTGGGTGTACTAGTCACATACTAGGTAGTCTCTGGTTAGTTGGTTTTGTCAAGGTGCACTGGTTTGGTTGGTTTTTGAGAAATGGTGATCTTCACATATGATATAGATTCGATTTTGAATTGTCATTTGAATAAGGTTGCCAAATGTTTCTATTGGTTTGAAAGGTGGGCTTGGGTTCACTTTCACTTGGTCTAGCAAGGGGTAAAAATAAATGTATTTGTTTCTGTTTGAAATCTTGGACTAGAAACACTCAAAGTGGCCTAGTGAGCAAGATTGGCAAAAATGACCATTTGCTTGTTTTGTTTGTTTTTGAATTTTTATTGATTTGTTTCTACTTAGAATTGATTTAGATGATGTTGTTTTCATATTTAAACCATTCCTTGCCATTCACAACAATCACACAAGTCCATTCATGCATTCATACATTCATCACATACACACATGCATTCATATGATTTTAATTAACAAAAGTTTTTGTTAACCCTAATTTTGGTGATTGGAATTTGATAACCCTCATCAATATTTTTGGGATGTTAAAAACCTTCCCTCCTTAAACAAAATCTCGTCCCGATATTTGAGAAAAAAGAAAACTAGGATTTAAAGAGATCGGGAAACTTCGTCCTAATGTGGCCTTCTCGCTTTCAGGTAGCTTCTTCTTCAGTATGGTTACTCCACTGAATCTTGAGAAACTTGATGCTCCAGGTCCTGGTGGTTCTAAAGGCTTCCTCCAAAATACAGATGGGTACTTCGGGATATGTCAGGTCATTGTTGATCTCTATGGTTTGGTGATCAATATTCTTAAACACTTCAGTCTTCTCCGGGACCTCTAGGCATTTGCGAAGTAACGATATATGGAACACATTATGCACTGCTGACATCTCCTCGAGAAGTTCCAGTTGATATGATACTTCTCCTCGATGATTCAGAATCTTGAAAGGTCCGATATATCCGGGGGCTAACTTTCATTTGAGATGGAAACGTTGCATTCCTTTCAAAGGTGACACTTTAAGATACACAAAATCTCTGATAAGCAAGGTCTCGACGTCTCCTCGGGAAGCACGCAACTCACCGACGACACAAAAGGCTCAACCTATTCTCCCGAGTGCGCACCACAAAAGGCGGGCACTCGCTCCACTATGGGACGCTTGAGGGCGGTCACCCAACCCATACAAGATTGGGGCTAACTGCACAACTTAATTGGAGGCTCCCAACAACAAAGACACAAAAGGCTACAATGCCACAAAAGGCCAACAAACCCACAAGAGGCTACAAGACCACAAAAGGTCAACAAGACCACAAAAGGTCAACAATCCAACCACACAACCGTCTAGGGTTCCAAGAACCCAAGAGTAACAAGCCCACAAGCTTGTACTCGCCAAATCTCCGAGGAGAACTCAAACCTATGCACCAAATGCAAGGGAAAGTCCTTCTCTCCCAAATTCCAACAAAGCTACAAAAACTATTGGGGAAATAAGGGAGGAAGAACACAATAGGAGAACTCAAACATATGCACCAAATGTAAGGGCAAGTCCTTCTCTCACAAATTCCAACAAAGCTACAAAAGCTATAGGGGGAATAAGGGAGGAATAACACAAGAGGAGAACTCAAAACTCTCCAAGATCTAGATCCCAATGATTCCTTCACAAAGAAGGGATTTGACTTGGGGGATTATAGATATAGATATCCTCTCACTTTTCTCTCAAAAATATGTAACAATCATGGGAGGGAGACGGAGTAAGAAAGCTCAAATAGGTCAACAATGGTGGGCAAAAACAAGCTCAAAAGATGGGGAACCATTGGGGAAGAAGCCCCCTTAAATAGGACAAGGAAAAACTGACCGTTTGGGCCAAATTCGCGCACCACCGGAACTTCCGGCAAATAGAAACACAAGTTACTGAACCTGACCAGAACTTGGGTAGGAACTTGGGCCGGAAATTCCGCTCAAGGAAAAACCCAGGATAACATTGCACGAAAACTTTAATAACTTTTGATTCCGGACTCTGTTTTTTATGATCTTGGGCTCGTTTTGAAGAGAACGAAAATCTCTACAAGATTATGCAAAGAAACATCATAGTACAGCATGGAAGGATAAAACCAAATTGAGAAAGGTATGACCTCTCTAGAAGCGATGAACCGGTAAAACCTCCAAAACCCAAAACACAAGAAGTTGAGCTTGGAAACTTCGATTGGGATGAAACCAATTTTGTTGGGAAGATAAAACCAAGTATAACCCAAAAAAATGTTAGATATTATATACCACCAAGGGAGAAAATATAAAGTATATATATGTGAGATATCTCCTAAGGTGTGGAGCCGAAAAAACCCGCACGATCAAGAATGCAATAAGATATACAAGGAAAATCCTTATTTGATGAACTAAAGATTGTTATGATGATAACCACAATCTCTAGATCCTCTCATGGACAAGAACCAAGTAATAACCAAGAAAGATGATGCTATCAATGCAAAGGTTTGATCTCTCTCCGAATGATGCAATCGAGACACCTGCTCGAGAGCCCCTCTTGATAGTACGGCTATCTATCCTAAACCCGGTCTCCCAACTAACACCATGAGACCGGCAAAGAGAATCCCTATCAAGAACATTGTAACACCCTCAGAATCGGCCCTATGCAAGTTTCAGCGCTTCCCGCCAAACCCGCATAGAAACGATTCAAAGGTGCCCACCAGGCACTTGCGTGCGGGTGGAAAACGAAGTAATAACATTACACAACAGTCCTCGATGGGACCCACAGAACAGATATATATACAACACGACTCCATGAGTCAAGAATACAGATATACAGAACAAAGATCCAAATCACCTTGAAAACGATAGAGCGTCCAGCTACGGACAAGATGCAAACGAGGCTAAGAGCCCTGAAGAATAAACAATGGCGTCCATAACCCTGCCCAGGCCAAGCCGGAAGGGTAACCCTGCTAACGACGTCGATCGCAAAACCTGCTTAGACAAAAGGGGTGCCGACCAAGGGCAAAGGAAAAAGAGAGCGCGGTCAGTACTGAGGCCAGTACACGGCGAGACTAGGATTCGGCGGTCCTCGCGTACATAGGTATGGTGGACTGAAGCGGCAGCGCGGCATGCACTAAACAACCTATAGAGACTCGATACAACTAGCGGCTATCAGAGAGGGATAAGAAAGAACTATTCGGATCCAACCTGATACTACCACCAAACATACCCATCCTGGTATTTCCCCCACGAGACCAAACGAGGAAGTCAACCGAGGAACTCACACCGTTGGCAGTTTTATTTATCCAGTTATCGTTGCAGCAATTACTAGTCAGGTATAGATGGTCATCCTGATAGAATAAGCAGTGTGCACTTTTAGTTAACCATTCCGTTGTAGTTGCAACACTTACTAGTCAGATACAAATAGCATGAGATATCCCAAAACCCAGCAGTTGTTGGAACTTTTATTTAGCCATTCCGTTATAGTTGCAACACTTACTAGTCAGATACAATGGTAGCAAGCGACAACCCAAACAAGCAATTGTTGGCAGTTTTATTTAGCCATTCCATTATAGTGAAGCTAATTACTAGTCATTATAAAGTCAAATTTATAGCACTACTTTAGTTATAGTTGTCTATGATCGAGATACTGTGCTCCAAGTCGTCCATAACCGCGGACACGGCTTTCAGAAAGTTTTACCCTGCAGGGGTGCACAAATAGCAACACACACTTGATCAACCTCGGAAAAACCAAATCAAAACCCAACGAGGCATTCACGACAAAGCAATCACAGGATTCAGAAATATTTCAGGCGGCCACCCCATTAAGCTACCCGCAACGAAGTTAGCTGATTCCGAAACGGACTCAAGGTTTGGGTGGACGGCTGTAAACGACTGGGAACCCGAAAGTGTGTCTGGGCTTGTCGATACCGCGAAATCGTGTCCCGATCCTAAACAGTACAGGTGCAGTACATCGCATAATTTAAATAAAGCAGTAAAGCATGGCATAAGTACAGGATAGTAAATAAAACCTCAAACTAGTTTGTGGCCCCAAGAAATAAGAATGAATCAAGCTCTGGCTCAGGGGGTCCCATAATCCTCCCGGATGTGGATAGCGCGAATATTCAAGGAACAGGTATCAAGTACTCGGGGTCCTACGGGACACAAGTGGACGGTTAACAACCAAATAACATCTATTGCCCACCTGTGCCTCTGCATTTACCTACTTCAATTTTAGTTATTAAACAGTAATTAAAGTCTTGATCAACTCCAACAATAAACACACGGCAATACTCCAACAACTGTGGTACTTGACGACACGCAACAACACTTGAGCAAGCGACTACGACGCGCAGGTCCAACTATCTACCAAACAACAGGTAATAGGAGGTGTCCAAGGCAATATAAGGCTGCAAGGGATATCACGGGTACGAAAACTAGAGCATCGCAACACAGATAGAAATAGATCAACAGGAGGGAATAAATACTATAAAAGTAAGATAGGTAGAAAGGGGGAGATGCTCGCCTGAAAACATTGCCGAAGGTTCAACCGAAGATCGGGTCGACACTCGCATCAACTCAACGGCCTTATCCGCGAAGAACCAAAACACTAGAATAGACACCGGATGCAATATTTAATACTACGGCAAAAGATCGGGCATGATGCATGTATGATGTATGGCATGGCAAGGGTGCGATGCAATTAGGCAAGATTAAGCGGAACCGGGGTCCCGACAAATATTTAGGTGGTTCATGTGGTTTAGCTACCCTGCATTTTAAATGTTGTCTTAACATGGCAAATCATGGTATCGGTTCGCTACACAAATTTAAATGGAGTCCGAAATAAGACAAAGGTATTCCGCATATCGACTCCATATTTAATTATGAGATGAATCGGCGTAATGCCCCCAACCCTCATGATATGCATGCGACAAGAACCATTGAATATGCAACAATTTGATATTACATTTATAAAATAGGGCTCGAGAAAGGGGTCACACATTAGGGTTCGGCGAACTTGGGCTCCGAGGGGTTCGGGGTCGGGTCTCAGGGTCCGGATCTGGGGTTCGGTCTCGACGGTATCGTTCTCGGATAACGGAGTAGATCTTGGCGTTCCGTGAAGAAGGACTTGGTTCGGCGTCGGGGCGCATCGGATTCGCCCTGGTCGGTGCCGATCTTGTCGTCACGAAGGTCTTGTCGGGTCGTCGTATCGGGTCGGTCTTGGTGTTCGGGAAGAAGAACTTGGCGTGCGACGTCATCGGCATCGGTGCGGGAAGGAGGTCTTGCCATTCCGTGTCGGTGACCTTGGCATCCGGGTTCTCGGCGAACTTGGCGTCCGGGAAGAAGTACTTGTCGCACCAGGGTCTCGGTGTCCTTGGATCCAATTGAAGATCTTGGCGTTCGGCGGGATCGGTCTTCGGGTCCTTGAAGGAGATCTTGTCGATCTGGCACCATTAACTCTAGGTTCCATATCAGCGGACTCAGGGTTCCGTGAAGGGGTCTTGAGGTTTCCATGTTAGCGGTCTTGTCGTCCGTAGCGAAGATCTTGGAGTACTAGATGTCGGTTTAGGGCGTCTTGGATCAGGATAGACCAACAGCACGCGCACGGAGGAGCAAGGGAATACACGACTGGTTCTTCCTTGTCAGCCAGACGAGGAACAGGACGACAGAAGCGTCCAGTGAGGACTGCAGCGTCTGATGATTTCGGTACAGAGATGGCCAATGTCGGTCGGTGGAAGCAGAGGCTCGACGCCGATGCGCGCCCGCGAAGATGGAGCTGGCCAGCGAGGTCGAGGTGGAGAGGAGGGCGGCCGGGGGAGCTCCGCGTCGGGAAGGGGTGCTCGAAAAAGGCACGGGGCAGAGGTGGGCGGTGCTGGGAGGAAGCGGTGGTGGCGGCGGCACAGAGGAGGAGGATGGTGACGGCGAGGCCAGCGGCGGCGCTGTCGACGGGCGGCGGACGGCGGAGCCCGACGAGGCAGGGGCGCGCGGGAGGAGACGCAGGCGGCGGGAGGGCCTGAGGCCGGCGGCGCTACGTGGGCCGAAGAGGAGACGGCAGAGCTCGAACGGCGACGGAGGCGAAGGGGTCCGAGACGGCGACGCTCGGGATGCGGCCAGAGGAGGCGGCGTCGGCTCGTAGGGGTGGTCGCGAGAGGAGGGGCGCCGAGGCGGTGGCTCCATGGCCGGGGAAAGCTCGAGGGGGAGGGTCCCTAGCGGCGACGATGCAATCGCCTGGCGAGCGACAGGAGAGAGAGGGGCGGAGGCGGTTGCAGAGAGAGGCCGGAGGTGGCGATGGCGCAAGGAGGCGCGCAGGCCGACGGCGGCGGCGGCATGCGGGGACAGAGACCAATGGAGGAGGGGGTGGGGTTGTGGCGCGAGGGGAGAGAGAGAGCGGGGTGTGGGCGTCGTGGTGGACCGCTCACGCGGGGTGCGGCGTCTGGCCGGTGAGGGAGGAGCCAGGAGAACGGCGGCGGGCGCCCAGCGAGGATGGCGGCTGGGTTTGCGGGAGGCAGGAGAGGAGCGGGTGGGTTGGTGAGCGATTCGGGGGAGGCGCGCCTAGGGGCGGCTACTGCGGGGTGGGCCCGGGAGCAGGTGTTGACCGGGAGAGTGGGTCGGTGCGGCAGGTGGGGTGCGTGTGTGTGTGCGTGAGCGGCATGTGGGGAGAGGGAGGGAGTGTGGCGACGGGGGGGGGCTGCTGAGTTGGCAGGTGGTGGTTGGATGGATGGAGGGAGGAGAGGTGAGGTGGCGAGCGGCTATAGGGCGGGGTGAGGTGGCAGAAGGGTGGGTAGAACAGGACTGGGTAGAAAAGGGTTTGGGTAGGGCAAGGCTAGGATTAGGTTTAGATATTTATTTGGGGCAGTAGGCTGCTGCCAGCTGGGCCTTTTGGGCCTGGCCGGTGGCGGCCTCCCCGGGGATAAAATATGTTTTTATTATACTATATTTATTTTATTTTGTTTCACAAAACAGTCGCAAATATGTTTAGACAAATAAAGATCCGAACAAACCGGGGTTTGACTTTTGAAATAGAAGGGGAATATTAAGAAAACAAAACTAGGCTTTTAGAAAATAGTTTTAGAAAACAAATGCACGATGACATGACGATGCTCAAATGCAATGTGGCATGATGACATGAGCATGCGGTCATGATGATGCAATGCACAAAAACAACGCGGTTTTCTAGTAGTGGTTTTTGCGGGGCGCCACAATTCGACACCACTAACAATGGATCTCGCCCTCGAGATCCGCCTCATGGTACCGGGAAGAAGGGCGGCAATCTGAATCTTCTCGCATCGTGTAGGTCCTCGCGACACCACTAACAAGAGGTCGTTGTCCGTGATCGTCGAGAGAACACTCCGGGTACAAAAGGTCGAAGGTAGAGGTATCAACAAATACAGCCACCTCTAGCTTCGATAGAAAGCGGGAACCGAGGCATTCTCGTCCACTTCAATGTACACAAGCAAATAGAGTGAGTAGTCGGCATGGGGGCCAATCCATCACGCACCCAAACTATTACTCTGCACAATCAGTAGAAAAGCGTGCAACCATTCTCGGAATCAGACTGAAGATCTCGACAAGCGAGGTTCAGGAACAAAGGAGTGATGCAGACTCTGCATCTGATCTAGCGTAGATGATGTCGTCGCGTCAGAAAACACCGGAAGGCACGAGAAGGAACAAAGAGAAGTCCACCAGACGGATTCCTCAGACAGCATGAACACCGGATGGTAGAACACCGTTATCAAAGGAGGAAGCGAAACCCTGAAGGTACGACGGAACCCAACCACGAGAAATCCTGGACTTGAAGAAAGGTAAGAGAGTGGGTTCAAAACACGCAGAGGTGAGAGGAGAGCAGCAGAGGGGTAAGGATTAAAATCAGACCTAATCAGAACTATCCAACCGATTTTGCAAAATAGTTTTGACACTCTACTTCGGCCGTTAGCTAGGTTATCCTACAGGCTGGACTTGTGGGGTATCGCAACTGCTGAGATCTGATACCACTCTGTAACACCCTCAGAATCGGCCCTATGCAAGTTTCAGCGCTTCCCGCCAAACCCGCATAGAAACGATTCAAAGGTGTCCACCAGGCACTTGCGTGCGGGTGGAAAACGAAGTAATAACATTACACAACAGTCCTCGATGGGACCCACAGAACAGATATATATACAACACGACTCCATGAGTCAAGAATACAGATATACAGAACAAAGATCCAAATCACCTTGAAAACGATAGAGTGTCCAGCTACGGACAAGATGCAAATGAGGCTAAGAGCCCTGAAGAATAACCAATGGCGTCCATAACCCTGCCCAGGCCAAGCCGGAAGGGTAACCCTGCTAACGACGTCGATCGCAAAACCTGCTTAGACAAAAGGGGTGCCGACTAAGGGCAAAGGAAAAAGAGAGAGCGGTCAGTACTGAGGCCAGTACACGGCAAGACTAGGATTCGGCGGTCCTCGCCTACATAGGTATGGTGGACTGAAGCGGCAGCGCGGCATGCACTAAACAACCTATAGAGACTCGACACAACTAGCGGCTATCAGAGAGGGATAAGAAAGAACTATTCGGATCCAACCTGATACTACCACCAAACATACCCATCCTGGTATTTCCCCCTCGAGACCAAACGAGGAAGTCAACTGAGGAACTCACACCGTTGGCAGTTTTATTTATCCAGTTATCGTTGCAGCAATTACTAGTCAGGTATAGATGGTCATCCTGATAGAATAAGCAGTGGGCACTTTTAGTTAACCATTCCGTTGTAGTTGCAACACTTACTAGTCAGATACAAATAGCATGAGATATCCCAAAACCTAGCAGTTGTTGGCACTTTTATTTAGCCATTCCGTTATAGTTGCAACACTTACTAGTCAGATACAATGGTAGCAAGCGACAACCCAAACAAGCAATTGTTGGCAGTTTTATTTAGCCATTCCATTATAGTGAAGCTGATTACTAGTCATTATAAAGTCAAATTTATAGCACTACTTTAGTTATAGTTGTCTATGATCGAGATACTGTGCTCCAAGTCGTCCATAACCGCAGACACGGCTTTCAGAAAGTTTTACCCTGCAGGGGTGCACAAATAGCAACACACACTCGATCAACCTCGGAAAAACCAAATCAAAACCCAACGAGGCATTCACGACAAAGCAATCACAGGATTCAGAAATATTTCAGGGGGCCACCCCATTAAGCTACCTGCAACGAAGTTAGCTGACTCCGAAACGGACTCAAGGTTTGGGTGGACGGCTGTAAACGACTGGGAACCCGAAAGTGTGACTGGGCTTGTCGATACCGCGAAATCGTGTCCCGATCCTAAACAGTACAGGTGCAGTACATCGCACAATTTAAATAAAGCAGTAAAGCATGGCATAAGTACAGGATAGTAAATAAAACCTCAAACTAGTTTGTGGCCCCAAGAAATAAGAATGAACCAAGCTCTAGCTCAGGGGGTCCCATAATCCTCCCGGATGTGGATAGCGCGAATATTCAAGGAACAGGTGTCAAGTACTCGGGGTCCTACGGGACACAAGTGGACGGTTAACAACCAAATAACATCTATTGCCCACCTGTGCCTCTGCATTTACCTACTTCAATTTTAGTTATTAAACAGTAATTAAAGTCTTGATCAACTCCAACAATAAACACACGGCAATACTCCAACAACTGTGGTACTTGACGACACGCAACAGCACTTGAGCAAGCGACTACGACGCGCAGGTCCAACTATCTACCAAACAACAGGTAATAGGAGGTGTCCAAGGCAATATAAGGCTGCAAGGGATATCACGGGTACGAAAACTAGAGCATCGCAACACAGATAGCAATAGATCAACAGGAGGGAATAAATACTATAAAAGTAAGATAGGTAGAAAGGGGGAGATGCTCGCCTGAAAACATTGCCGAAGGTTCAACCGAAGATCGGGTCGACACTCGCATCAACTCAACGGCCTTATCCGCGAAGAACCAAAACACTAGAATAGACACCGGATGCAATATTTAATACTACGGCAAAAGATCGGGCATGATGCATGTATGATGTATGGCATGGCAAGGGTGCGATGCAATTAGGCAAGATTAAGCGGAACCGGGGTCCCGACAAATATTTAGGTGGTTCATGTGGTTTAGCTACCCTGCATTTTAAATGTTGTCTTAACATGGCAAATCATGGTATCGGTTCGCTACACAAATTTAAATGGAGTCCGAAATAAGACAAAGGTATTCCGCATATCGACTCCATATTTAATTATGAGATGAATCGGCGTAATGCCCCCAACCCTCATGATATGCATGCGACAAGAACCATTGAATATGCAACAATTTGATATTACATTTATAAAATAGGGCTCGAGAAAGGGGTCACACATTAGGGTTCGGCGAACTTGGGCTCCGAGGGGTTCGGGGTCGGGTCTCAGGGTCCGGATCTGGGGTTCGGTCTCGACGGGATCGTTCTCGGATAACAGATTAGATCTTGGCGTTCCGTGAAGAAGGACTTGGTTTGGCGTCGGGGCGCATCGGATTCGCCCTGGTCGGTGCTGATCTTGTCATCACGAAGGTCTTGTCGGGTCGTCGTATCGGGTCGGTCTTGGCGTTCGGGAAGAAGAACTTGGCGTGCGATGTCGTCGGCATCGGTGCGGGAAGGAGGTCTTGCCGTTCCGTGTCGGTGACCTTGGCATCCGGGTTCTCGGCGAACTTGGCGTCCGGGAAGGAGTACTTGTCGCACCGGGGTCTCGGTGTCCTCGGATCCGATTGAAGATCTTGGCGTTCGGCGGGATCGGTCTTCGGGTCCTTGAAGGAGATCTTGTCGATCTGGCACCATTAACTCTAGGTTCCATATCAGCGGACTCAGGGTTCCGTGAAGGGGTGTTGAGGTTTCCATGTTAGCGGTCTTGTCATCCGTAGCGAAGATCTTGGAGTACTATATGTCGGTTTAGGGCGTCTTGGATCAGGATAGACCAACAGCACGCGCACGGAGGAGCAAGGGAATACACGACTGGTTCTTCCTTGTCAGCCAGACGAGGAACAAGACGACAGAAGCGTCCAGTGAGGACTGCAGCGGCTGATGATTTCGGTACAGAGATGGCCAATGTCGGTCGGTGGAAGCAGAGGCTCGACGCCGATGCGCGCCCGCGAAGATGGAGCTGGCCAGCGAGGTCGAGTTGGAGAGGAGGGCGGCCGGGGGAGCTCCGCGTCGGGAAGGGGTGCTCGAAAAAGGCATGGGGCAGAGGTGGGCGGTGCTGGGAGGAAGCGGTGGTGGCGGCGGCGCAGAGGAGGAGGATGGCGACGGCGAGGCCAGCGGCGGCGCTGTCGACGGGCGGCGGACGGCGGAGCCCGACGAGGCAGGGGCACGCGGGAGGAGGCGCTGCAGAGGGGAGGCGCAGGCGGCGGGAGGGCCTGAGGCCGGCGGCGCTACGTGGGCCGAAGAGGAGACGGCAGAGCTTGAACGGCGACGGAGGCGAAGGGGTCCGAGACGGCGACGCTCGGGATGCGGCCAGAGGAGGCGGCGTCGGCTCGCAGGGGTGGTCGCGAGAGGAGGGGCGCCGAGGCGGTGGCGCCATGGCCGGGGAAAGCTCGAGGGGGAGGGTCCCTAGCGGCGACGATGCAAGCGCCTGGCGAGCGACGGGAGAGAGAGGGGCGGAGGCGGTTGCAGAGAGGCCGGAGGTGGCGATGGCGCAAGGAGGCGCGCAGGCCGACGGCGGCGGCGGCATGCGGGGACAGAGACCAATGCAGGAGGGGGTGGGGTTGTGGCGCGAGGGGAGAGAGAGAGCGGGGTGTGGGCGTCGTGGTGGACCGCTCACGCGGGCTGCGGCGTCTGGCCGGTGAGGGAGGAGCCAGGGGAACGGCGGCGGGCGCCCAGCAAGGATGGCGGCGGGGTTTGCGGGAGGCAGGAGTGGAGCGGGTGGGTTGGTGAGCGATGCGGGGGAGGCGCCCCTGGGGGCGGCTACTGCGGGGTGGGCCCGGGAGCAGGTGTTGACCGGGAGAGTGGGTCGGTGCGGCAGGTGGGGTGCGTGTGTGTGTGCGTGAGCGGCAGGTGGGGAGAGGGAGGGAGTGTGGCGACGGGGGGGCTGCTGTGTTGGCAGGTGGTGGTTGGATGGATGGAGGGAGGAGAGGTGAGGTGGCGAGCGGCTATAGGGCGGGGTGAGGTGGCAGAAGGGTGGGTAGAATAGGACTGGGTAGAAAAGGGTTTGGGTAGGGCAAGGCTAGGATTAGGTTTAGATATTTATTTGGGGCAGTAGGCTGCTGCCAGCTGGGCCTTTTGGGCCTGGCCGGTGGCGGCCTCCCCGGGGATAAAATATGTTTTTATTATACTATATTTATTTTATTTTGTTTAACAAAACAGTCGCAAATATGTTTAGACAAATAAAGATCCGAACGGACCGGGGTTTGACTTTTGAAATAGAAGGGGAATATTTAGAAAACAAAACTAGGCTTTTAGAAAATAGTTTTAGAAAACAAATGCACGATGACATGACGATGCTCAAATGCAATGTGGCATGATGACATGAGCATGCGGTCATGATGATGCAATGCACAAAAACAACGCGATTTTCTAGTAGTGGTTTTTGCGGGGCGCCACAAACATACCTTTGCCTTGAGGATCCCACTTGAACTTGATGTAGACCGTCTTGTTCTTCTATAGTGGGAATAACTTTCTTGTTTGCTCTTGCTTGATGAAGATGAAGACTTGCAAATTGCTCCCCCATACACCATGGGGAAACCTCTTCTTTGAACTTGTCTTCATCACCCCATGATCATGAGGATGGTAAGCTTCAAGCATGAGATCTTCTAGAGATGGCACATCTTGAGCTTGCCCTTCTTCATCCCTTCTTGGGGTTGATCCATCTTGATGCAAATCTTTGCACTTGTCTTGATCAACCTTCAAGATCCTTCTTTCTTCATGATTCCAATGGCACAAAGCCCTTGGACATTTCTTCAACTGTCAACCTTGAGACCAACACATGTCCCAACAGAAACCAATGGACAAACCTACAAGTGAAAATCAATTTATACATTAGTCCATAGAGATTGTCATTAATTACCAAAACCACACATGGGGGCATACATGCCCTTTCAATCTCCCCCATTTTGGTAATTGATGACAATCCCTTAGCGAGGGTTTACATATGACAATTAACGACCAAAGAGGTTGCCCCAACATCAAATACTATACAAGTATGTGGTGTTGGTACAACCACAATATATAGAGCAAACTCCCCCATAATCTATGCATGTGTGATGAACTTGAATTTCATTGCATAGATTGCCAACTATTATCGTTGGTTGAGTTTCCTCTATATATTCAACATGCAAGGCAACCACAAAGATGCAAGATCATGAGAGGCAAATGCTCAAGAACACACTCAAAGCAAAGGCCAACTTCCTTTAAACCCTCCAAAACTATTCCCCCATTGGCATCGATTGCCAAAATGGGTGAAAAGTTCTAGATGGCCAATATAGTGAGAATTCCTCCAAAGGTGTGCATATGCACAAGTCAAATGATGAGAACTTGGTAGGAATTAAAACTATATTGAGTACCCAAAGAAAGCAAAAAGGAAAGAAAAATAAATAAGCTTCAACAAATGAAGCGAACAATCAAAAGATCCAAACGAAACAATTGAAACACCAACAAATGATGTCAAAAGGAAGCAACAACCAAGAGTGTTTAAATGAGAATAGAGAAGCTCCTCAAAATCTGTGCAAATTTTAGAATACTTGTATTGAATACAATATGCAAAAATATGGAATCCTTGCTCCACCCCATAAGCATTTAAACCATAAGAAATGAGAAAGAAGGAAATTGTTCACTATTAAATGAATTAGAGAAGCTCCCCAAAGATTGTGCACCAATTATAGTAATTGTATTTGGAAACAACATGCACAACCATGGAATCCTCACTCCTCTAAAACTAATTTAACAATGCACACAAAATACAATAATTTGGAAGCCACCGAAAAATCAAATTGAAGTAAGAGATGATTTCCAAGAAATGGAAAAACAACCATATATTGATCTTCTCTTGTGTGTATAAATTTCTAGGTGGAAAATATCACAAAGACATATGACCACAAAGAAATATGCGCAAACAAGATAGATACTCAAGAAATCACATTGAAAGGCAAAGAGGAAGTCATAGAATATACCATTAAGATGTTTTGCTTGAAAGCATGCCCAAGGGCTCAAATATATCTTATTGTACATCGATTATCTTCAAACACCAACAAACTCCATATATAAAACTATTACCAAGGTTAGAAGGGGATAGAAGGAATATAAGGAGAAAGGCAACAAGTATCGCAATATTGGAATCAACTTGCAAAAAATAGTCACTATTGCACATGAGATATTGAGGAAATGATATGCAACAAAATTGCTAGATTGACATATTTGGGATAGGTGAATCATGAGCATGATAGTATAGTCCCCATTATATGCACTCATCTCAACATACACACATTTGCAATAGAGAGAACTTCAAAACCAAAGCAAGAAATCCAACATATGCAAGTACACAAATTCATGCCAACAAGCAACCTACAAAAGGTTGGGAACAAGATAAGTATGCATGAGAGAGAGATACTTGTTACCGAGATATAATTGGTAGGATGAAAAGATGAGAATTCGTTGATCATCCTAGCTTGCATCCAATTGACATGTAGACGCCACTCCTTACTTGTTCAAGATACAAGCACCCAATATATATCTCCAATGTACCTAAAACACAATTAAGTACACTATGGTCCCCAAACAAATTGGGTCCAAAGTAGTTAGTGAAACTACAATACATAGGAGAACCTCCACACAAACATGTGCATATTGATATGAAATGGAATTTCATGCACATCTTATCCCATTAGGATTTGGTGGAATTTCCCTTATATATTGGATCAAGCATGCCATAATATATACAAGAAGTAAACATGCATGCATAGACTTTCAAGAACCAAAAGGAGATACAATTTGAACAAAAACACCAAGTAAACCAATAAGACACACACAAAGGTGTGCCTTGATAAAAAGTGTACAAATTGTATCAAATAACCAAATCAACACATGAAAGGTCACAAGTTTAACAAATGAACTTGAAAGAGCCAAATAAAAAGGATAAGAAAAATACCAAGGCTCAAGGATTTATCTCATCCTAAAAGAACAAAACAAGTGAAAAGGAATGAGATAAAACCAACTCCCAACAAGAGAAAGGAAGAAACAACTAAAACAAACTCTTTACACTTTTCATGATGGCACACAAAGTACCAACACAAAAAGGATCGAGATTCCAAGCAAAAATGGATCAAATCAAGAAGCATAAAACAATGTTCTAGATAATATAGGAGAGCTCCCCCATAAGTAGAGCATTATATATAATTTTTCCTTTGAATGCAAAATGCCCACAAATGAGATCATCACTACTACCTACACTAAATAAAACACAAGGGGAAACAAATAAAATAAGAATATCCACAAGAGGCAAGGAAAGCTTGGGAGCAAATAGACAAACATTTTATTGGCCAAAGATAAGGCAAATAAGAAAAGGCCAAAACGAATATGATCAATGAATTCTACCATGTATCAAGTACTAATTGTCCAAGGACAATAAGTAATAGGGATAATTTTCCCGAGGTAGTTTGCAAGGATATCCAAGATCATATCCACACAAAGAAGCATATAACAAAATATGAATTAAGCTTGATTCTTTGAAAGATATTCTTGATTGCTTCAAATAGTCACACAATCACTAGTGATTGAATTAAATAGAAACATGTGGTTCCCATGAGGATATATAGATCCAAATATGAGGAAACACATACCAAGAATCACTCTCACAAAAAAGATCCAAAAGATGAGCAATAAAAACATTTAAGCAAATTGGAACTTGTATGAGCAAATGTGCGACAAAGGTGCTAGATAATTATCAATATCAATTCTAAGTGGCACTACCTCAAATGTCCACATTTTCTAAGTTTGTAATATGCACAAAGCATATGACTCCCCCATAATATGTTAAACCAATAAATCTCAACAAGAGGCAATATCAAAATAGAGGTATTAATGGACGTTATAGAACTTGAGTTTATCATAAGAGAGACATACCACATAGAGACTAGATAAACATGCAATAAAAATACTAAGTGGTTTTACTCATGTACACACATTTTAGGATTGTGGAATGCCCAAGCATGACATTCCCCCAAAATGTAATAGTCCATTAATGCCTCACAAGAGCCAAATAAGATACCTACTAGAAACAATCAAGGATCCAAACCAAGAAACGCAAATACATGGCATGCCAACCAACATACAAAAATATACAACATAGGTTAATATAAGTAAGTGGGAAGAACAACATGTACAAACACATGCAAGTTACAAAACCAACATATGCACAAGGGAGCAAGTAACTATAATGTAAAGGAGTTTAGCACAAGTTACGGAAGGAGGAACATTGGATAAGGGATAGAAGCATGATAACCAATGACTTGACTTTGATAACAAGAAAATGATGAAGATACATCAATTCTTCATAATGTAGCCAAGTCACCAATGCCCTCCAAAAACACCTATTGATCAAGTTTTAGCTTGTTGGTCCCCAACCAAGTTGGGTCCTAAGAAGTTAGTCACAATAGGCTTGGCCACCCAAATGGTTCTTTTCTTGACACCACTTTGGGCACCAACAAATTTGGCAAACACATTGCCACCGTCATCCTTACGAAGTGAATAAGCATCATTAATCAAGATAGGATGGGATGAGGAGTTACCCATGGTGCATGAGGAAGAAAGGTGCCCCTTCTCACGGCATATGTAGAAAGTTCTTCTCTTGCCATCTTTCTTCTTGGAAGGAGCTGCACCATGAAGAATATCTTGAGGCTTCTTGGGAAGTGGCCCATCTTGAGCTTGTGGAGGAGCTTAAGGCCGCTTCCCTCGTTGCTTCTCGCTAAGAGGCTTCTTCTTTAATGGGCAATCCCTCACATGATGCCCTTCTTCCTTGCACTTCAAACACACAATGTTGGCCGGATTCTTCACTTGTCCTTGGCCCTTCTTCTTGTTGCCCTTGTGCTTCAACGAGATAGTGGGCTTGCTCTTGGTGTTGGAGTTGAATCCAATCCCACTCTTGTCACTTGGGGGTCGTTGCACACTAAACATCTTCTCGAGTGTGGTCTTCCCTTCATGACACCTTTTCAAGTCATTATTCAAAGACGTGACTTGAGACTTGATCTCTTTGACTTCCTCTACATGGTTAGTATCAACAACAATACTATAGGAAGTGGAAGCTTAATTGTTAGAGCAACAAGGCAAGGAATGCAATTCATCACAAGATATAACATGGTTGTGAGAGGATGAATTACAAGGACTAGCACATGGCAATATAACATTGGGAGTAGATATAGTGCTAATGTCCACATGAGGCCCACTAGATGTTACCTTTGACACAATGGCCTCATGAGCTAACCTTAGCCTACCATGGGAGACTAGAAGATCCTCATGCGAGCTTGAGAGCTTGGCATGACTTTCTTCTAATTTCCCGTAGTTGCTAGTTAGCAAAGCAAGTTGAGCCTTTAGCTCAACATTATCCTTCAAGATAGATGCTTCACAAGAAATATAGTTAGTAGCACAAGAATCATCATTTAATGCAAGAGGTGAGGGCAATTTGGAAAGCTCTTTAGAATAAGAAGCTTTAAGTTGATCATGTGACTCGGTGAGTTTGATGAGCTCACCATTGATGACCCTAGAGCCATTGTTGAGGTTCTCAAAATCCTCAAGGAGTTTAGCATAAGCAACTTCAAGTTCATCATTTTTAATTTGAAGGGAATGTGCCACCTCAAGATCTCTATCATGAGATTTATTCACTCTAGATAGCTCTAGAGCAAAGGTCTCCTCAAGAGATTCCTTAGTGGTTTGTTCCTCTTCAAGAGATTCATTTAGGTTGGCAATGTCATTAGCATACTCACACTCAAGACTACTAATTTTATCTATTGTTTCCTCATGCTCATATATTAGTTGCATGCTTTCAATAGCACAAGTCAAGGTTTCGATGAAAGTAGAGCAAGCATTTTTATTAGGATGAAGAGAACGAAGGACTAGCCCCCCTTATCTTTTAAGGAAGCAACATCATCATCTACTTCTACATGGTCAACATTCATATCATAATGAGATATATTGGAACCCAAAGGAGAGGTTACCTTTGAACCCTTAGCCATGAGGCACAAGTGAACATTAGAAGAAGATGGTGATGAGGGAACACATGAATCTCTACATGGTTAGCAACACAAGTACTAGAGGAAATGGAAGCAAATTTATCATGGAAACAAGGCAAAGCAAGCATATCATCATGAGATATATTCAATCCATTTCTACATGATATGCAAGAGCAATAAACACTAGGATTTAAATCACATATGGTCCTACAAGTGTTCATGCCCAAAGGTACAACATTGCAATGAGATAGAGACAAAGGATCATGAATGGAAATCTCACTATCTACATTGCAAGTTCTATCACCACTCACCATAGAATTACCTTGTGACAACTCACATGTTGGTGTAGTGGAAGAAGATGATAACTCATCACGGCCGGAGGTGGAGGAAACACAATCATCCTCATCAAGCTTGGACACATCATATTTTGCTTGAAGCTTGGTCCATATATCATGAGCGTTCCGGAAAGGCATGACTGAGGAAAGAACTACAAAGCTCACAACATTAACAGGCAACTTAGATGCTTGATCTTCGAGATAAGAGTTTGTCTCCTCCTCCAAAGATAGATTTTGGGGATCCTTAGGAGGAGACAACCCATATCTAGAATCCGCTCAATATTTGGGTCAATGACACGGAAATGACTAAGCATGCGGATATGCCAAACATCATAATTTGTGCCATCAAATGTAAATGTGTGAGAGTGCACTAAACCCCTAGGAGACATCTTTACTCTCGAGGCGGTGAAGCCTAAAAGCGAGAGAAATCGCTCTGATACCAATTGAAAGTGCAATGGATGTCGCCTAGAGGGGGTGAATAGGTTTTTTAAAATTATTACGGTATAGGCTCAAGTAAATGCGGAATAAAACTAACTTTTAATTTATTGAGCACAAAACCTAGTCACTAAGTTCACCTAGGTGCACCAACAACCTATACTAAGCAATACAGGCAACAAGGTGATAGCAAGGTATAAATACTTCAAGCACGATGGCTATCACAATGTAAAGTGCATAAGTAAAGGGCTCGGTTGAGAGATAACCGATGGACGCGGAGACGAAGATTTGTTTCCTGGAGTTCACTTACAAAGAAGCTATGTCTCCGTTGGAGAGGTGCGATGGCGCAATGCTCTCCGAACGCCAAAAATGGCTCACCTCGAGGTGTGGTGGCTCAATGCTCACCCAACTCCACACAAGGCCTCACCCCGGATGCGCAAGCACGCAACTCACCGACGCCAAAAAAGGCTCACCCTATTCTCCCGAGTGCGCACCACAAAAGGCGGGCACTCGCTCCACTATGGGACGCTTGAGGGCGGTCACCGAACCCGTACAAGATTGGGGCTAACTCCACAACTCAATTGTAGGCTCCCAAAAACAAAGCCACAAAAGGCTACAATGCCACAAAAGGCCAACAAAGTCACAAGAGGCTACAAGACCACAAAAGGTCAACAAGACCACAAAAGGTCAACAATCCAACCACACAACCGTCTAGGGTTCCAAGAACCTAAGAGTAACAAGCCCACAAGCTTGTACTCGCCGAATCTCCGAGGAGAACTCAAACCTATGCACCAAATGCAAGGGAAAGTCCTTCTCTCCCAAATTCCAACAAAGCTACAAAAGCTATTGGGGAAATAAGGGAGGAAGAACACAAGAGGAGAACTCAAACCTATGCACCAAATGCAAGGGCAAGTCCTTCTCTCCCAAATTCCAACAAAGCTACAAAATCTCAAAAAGATGTAACAATCATGGGATGGAGAGGGAGTAAGAAAGCTCAAATAGGTCAACAATGGTGGGCAAAAACAAGCTCAAAAGATGGGGAACCATTGGGGAAGAAGCCCCCCTTAAATAACCTTCGAACAATCAAGTGAGATCTGAGATTTCATTGCAAGGGTGGAGAAAGGCGACTAAAGATCGGAGATTAATCGATGAAAGTCAAACCAATAAAGAAAAAGAAAGAAGGAGATTATCTGAGCTAATAAAACAGGGTGTAGAGTCGGTAACGGGGTCGGTATGGGCGTCCCCTTCTGTATCATGCGCCCGTACCGGTAACTTACCGCCTACTCTGCTTCCCTTTTTTTGATGCAAAGTACAAACAAACAGAGTACTAAAACAGTACCGATAATGACCTGCGGTATGGGAGCGCATGCCCGTATGGCCCGGTCGTACCGATATAAAGAAAAATGCTCAGAGGATTACATGCTAATAACGACCAGCGGTTTGGGCCCGGATGCCCGTACTGCCCACCTATACCAAGTTGTAAAATAGCCTAGTAAGATCAGAAAAATAAAAGAGAATCAATGAAAAAGGAGAAACAAGCTAAAAAGGTATCAAACCAGCAGAAATCTATGAACCTGTGATTTTGTTATCCCATTTCGTTAATCTCCTCCGTAGAAATCAAAGAAGGTACCTTGGTAGTGTTAATATCCCGTACTCTATAATGCCTCAACCTTTGCCCATTGACGACCCATGATGAAGAAGAAGGTGTAGTGTTTTTTAATATTACCGCTCCCGAAGGGTATGCCTCCTCGACCTCATAAGTTCCTTCCCATCTGGACTTCAACTTTCGTGCAAAAATCTTAAGCCGAGAGTTATAAAGCAAAACCTTATCCCCCGATTTAAATTCCTTATGCTCTATTTTTTTATCATGCCATTTCTTCGGCTTCTTTTTAAATATCCTAGCATTTTCATAGGCCTCATTCCTGAGCTCATCCAAAGCATGCATATCTAAGAGTCGTTTTCCCCAGCAGTTTTAAAATCGAAATTCATAGTTTTATTAGCCCACCTAGATTATGCTCAAGTTCTAATGGAAGGTGGCAAGTTTTACCATAGACCATATTGTATGGAGTCATTCCCATAGGATTCTTGAAAGGTGTACAGTATGCCCACAGTGCATTGTTAAGCTTTAAAGCCCAATCCTTTCTTGACCTATTCACAGTTTTCTGAAGTATGAACTTGATCTTTCGGGTAGACAATTCCACTTTCCCACTAGTTTGAGGGTGGTAGGGTGAGGCTACTCAATGATCCATCACATATTTCTGAAGTACCTTGTTAAATTTCCCTTCATAAAATGAGTTCCGCAATCAGTAATCAACAACTGGGGTACTCCAAACCTGGGTATGATGATCTCCTTGATCATCTTAATGGAGGTGGTTGCATCTGCATGAGAATTAGGTATAGCTTCCACCCACATATTTCAATAAAGAATTTCTTCCTTTGATTGTAATTCATTCCTTTTGGTAGACATTTTCCTACAAGGAAATTATCATAATCTACAAACCAAGGATCATGGGGTTCTATAACTGCAAGATATTCCCCTGGCAAAGATTATAGGGACAAGATCCTCCATAATTCCTTCCATTGGTGATAAATGGTCAGCAACAGGATTATCTGTCACATCCCAAATTTTAGATTTGGTCTTGCATATCATTCATAGCATTGCATCATATCTTTCCATGCAAAACCGTCGAGCAAAAAGGTTCGGCGGAACGCCACCTTTAAAACCCTATTTTTGTTTCGCTGCGAGTTTCCTGCGGGGAGCTCTAGTAAGACTTGCGACACCACCCCTGTAGGTTCGAGTTTTCGCTCAAAATTCGACTGAAGGTTGTTCCCCTCGACGATACGAACCCGTAGGCGCGAGAATCGCTCCAATCGGAGTTCGTATGCAAAAGACTCGGACCTTTTAGTAAACCGCCGGAAAACGGTCCGAAAATCCGGACCGATTTCCGAAACGGAGTCCAACCGCGGACCTATTCTGTTTCAGTTTTTTTTCCTTCTTTCCGCGCGTGAGAGACCAATTAAAAGGAGGGCCCCACCCCTGGCCTCGGTTCCCGTGTACTCCAAACCTGGGTATGATAATCTCCTTGATCATCTTAATGGAGGTGGTTGCATCTGCATGAGAATTAGGTATAGCTTCCACCCAGATATTTCAATAAAGAATTTCTTCCTTTGATTGTAATTCATTCCTTTTGGTAGACATTTTCCTACAAGGAAATTATCATAATCTACAAACCAAGGATCACGGGGTTCTATAACTGCAAGATATTCCCCTGGCAAAGATTCATTAATAGGGACAAGATCCTCCATAATTCCTTCCATTGGTGATAAATGGTCAGCAACAGGATTATCTTTTCCTCTCCTATCGACTATTTTTAGCTAGAAGGTGTCTTAAATCTTGATGATCAGTATGAACTATTACTTTTGAATTGATAATGTAATGTATAAATTTCTCACAAGCGAAAATAATAGCTAAAAATTCATTTTTGATTGCTGCATAATTCTTTTGATATTCATTAAAAATTCGACTAGCATACTAGACGACATTAAGGTTTGACCCATCTCTTTGTCCTAAAACATCCCCAACATAGTCACTAGCATCAAACATAATTTCGAATGGTTCATTCCAATTCGGTGTTTGAATAACTAGTGCAGAAATCAGTGCTTTCTTTAACTGCTCAAAAGAATCGTTGCAATCTCTATCATAACAAAAAAAGGCGTCTTTATCTAATAGATGAGTTAAAGGGGCATCTAATCTATAAAAATATTTAATAAAGCGTCTATAAAAACTAGCATGCCTAAGAAAATTCTTTACCCCCTTTATATCTTGTGGTATTGGAAGTTTCTCTAAAGTGATCAAATTTGATTTATCTATTTCAATGTTCTTCTCAGAAACTTTATGCCCAAAAACCATACCTTCCCTTACCATGAAGCAGCAATGCTCCCAATTGAGATCCATCTTTGTTTGCCTGCATCACTATAAAGCTCTATTAAGATTGTAGAGGCATTTCTCAAATGAAGTCCCATAAACAACAAAGTTGTCCATAAGGACTTCCATCGAACTTTCTACAAAACTATCGAATATTTTCAAAACACACTCTTGAAAGTAGCAGATGCATTACATAAACCAAAAGGAATCAGTCCATAAGCATAGGTTCCATACGGACATGTAAAGGTGGTTTTTTCTCGATCTTTAGGCTGAATAGCTATTTGGCAATATCCAGAATATCCATCGAGGAAACAGAAACAAGAGTTGGCAAACGTTCTTTCCATAATATCATTAATGAGGGACAATTTCTTATGAATTTTGTTGCTTTCTTTTCCTAGCTTCCTAAAATCAATGCACATCCTATAACCTGCTATGGTTCTAGCATGGATTAATTCATCTTTATCATTGTTAATTATGGTTATACATCCTTCTCTAGGTATGAAGTGAGTTGGACTTACCCATTTACTATCTGAGATTGGGTAGATGATACCACTGTCTAACATACGTATAACTTCTTTTCTTACTACATCTTTCATTTTGGGATTCAATCTCTTTTGGTTGTCAACAAACGGTTTAGAATCTTCAATAACGGGTATCTTGTGCATCATTATGGAAGGGTCTATTCCTTTAATGTCATTTAGAGTGTATCCAAAAGCTTCATGCTGTTTTCCAAGTACATCTAATAATTCTGTGTTTTAATCGAGGGAGAGTTTATCATTTATAATCACCAGGCATTTACCCTCCTTGTCTAGGAATTCATACCTGAGGTACGGAGGAAGAGGCAAAATGAGAGGTGGTGGGGGGCTCATCCCCTTGTCAACACCCGGATTTTTAATCTCAGATGCCTGTTATGACATACATCGCAATCCCAGGATTACCATTTTTGCGAGACATAACAGATTGGATATAATTGTACATCATACATTACAAACCTTACATAAGGTTTTACAACAAAATAAAGGATCTCATGATTCAGTCTTAATAGAATTAAGGAGCGGAATAACATAATAACGATAGCATGGGCGAAGCTCCATCTTCATGGTCACAGGCAATGCTGACGATGGGAGATGATCCTAGTTGTCGGAACCTTCCTGCGGTCCATCCTCCTAATAGTCCTCTTCATAGTCTGGCCACGGGAATAGCCAGGGACAAAGCCATGAGTACTATTTAAGTACTCGCAAACTAAGACTAACAAGTGAAGTGGTTTGAGTAGGAATACTAAGCTCTAGGTTGTTTTGCAAAAATCCAGGTATACCTTAACTAAGTTCAGAAGCAAATAAAGCTAGTTGAAAGTTTTATAACACCTAAGTGGGAACTTGAGTTTTCATATCACAACCCTGTTATGGTCAAGACAAAGTCATGATTCATTTCTCAAGTCATTTTGAAAACATCTGACGACGGAACAGTATGGACACTCCAACTTTCCATAATTGCGGACACGGCTATTCGAATAGTTTAACACTATGCAGAGGTGGTACACTTTCACCACAATATTCCATACAGCCGTTAGGAACAATCCTGAATTCACCATACTCACTATGCGGATAATCAATCCTAACCTTTCGATTACACTCCCTAGTATAGGCACCTCTCCTATGAGTTTGGCCTCCCAACCATGACCAACTACCATCTTGGGAACTGCACAGGTGGAAAATCTTCACAAGGTAGCTTCAACTCAAACCTTGGACGCAAGGGAACCCATACTAACGTATATAAACTTCTAGTCAAGCCCTACCCAAATTCGGGTATTGTGGTTGTATGGTAAAATTGGAATGGTATCGCATCCCGATAACCATTAGTTTTATAAAGGTCTAAGGCTCATGCCTCAACTTTTTCATCATCAAAATGATCTGGTGTTCAAGAACACATGTCAAAACATTTCAGTAGAATGACTCATGATTCTAAGGTTTTCATAACCATTTTCACCAAGTAGTCCCATCTAAAGTGATCAAGTTTTATGCTTAGCACTAGCATCTACAAGTGGGGGTAAACACTAGTGAGGGGTGGTAATCAAGTGTGAATGATCTAAGTTCAATCTCATGCCTCAGGATGACATCAAGATTTATCTAACTTAGGCCAAATTTTATGATCTTTATACTACCTTTAAAAGTCTTTCTAAAATCTACAATTCACTAAGCAAACACAAATAAAATCTTTGATAAAGAAATAAAAAAACTAAGCTTGCAAGTAAAAATAGGATTTGGGGTAATAAGGTGGTATAACCAAGGTATGCCTAATGCATTGCATAGGTTATAGTGTAGGTTTAAGCTTGCTAATATAGTAGCTTGCTAGGATAGCTTTCCTTGTGCAGAGCAGTGGTTGAAGTTCTCCTCGACTTCTTCATAGTAGTAGTCTCCTTCCTCCTCGTATCCTTGGTCGGTACTAGCGTCTACAAATAAATATGAGGTACACAATCACCAAACAATACTTAACTAGTTCTACTTATCACACCAAGGTTTTCACTAGATGATATAGAATCATCACAATCATCACAAAGGTTAAGGCACTAGTTTCATTTTTTTATTTTAGAAAAGTAATTTCTACTCATTGAAAAACTACTTAAGATTTAATATTCTCCAACTAAAACATGTGATCATGTTGACACATGTCATCACCACATTTCATTACTTGGGCATGTGATTTAAAGTGGTGTCACAATTTAATAAGGTTTAACCCTTTTATTTTAATTAATTAAAGTGCCTAGAAATGCCTATGGTCATACTTTTATTACTTGTTCAGTATTTCTGCAAGTAAACCTACATATTTTTATATATTCAAAAAGGTCTTATCAAATTTGATTTTTGAGAGTTGGAATCAACTCAAAAGCATCTATGGTTTAATTTTCAAAAATGTTTGCATGCAGAAAAGCTTCTGTCTTGTTTTTTTTACTGTAGGTGATCTACAATTGCAAATGACTTAAATCCAATGGGCTTGGATTAATAATTTCAGTACCTTTCTAGCAAAATTAGTTTCCTGCAATTTGGTTTAGTGAATCTCCCTAGATTGATTTTTCAATCTAGAGACAGAACTAAGTTTGAAACTAAATTGATAAACCTAAATTTGAATTACTGGGTCACGCGGGAGTGTAACTGGGCCGGCCCACTGCACACAGTGTGCACGGGCAGGTTTAAGTGGCTGTCCCGACCAGTCAGCAAGACATGGGGGTGCGAAGGGGTACGTGACGAATAGGGACGTAGGATTAGAAGCTAGATCTACGGCTGAGGTTCATCGTCCATGTCTGAACAAAACGCGGCGAGGTCGAACTCTAGCGTGGCCAGTGGGGGTCAGTGGCAGCTCACTGAGGCTCCGGTGATGGTCGGCGATGTAGGCGAACGACGAAGTTGATGACGGTGACCTCCTGGTACTGATGGGTCCTCCTGGGGCGGCTCCAATCAACAACGCCCTTCTCCTCCATCAGCGGCAAGCTCCGGTGAAATTCCGGCCACCTGGTGCTCACCTTGCTCCAGGGATGAGTGGGTACAATCAGTGAGAGGTGGGAAGTGAGATGGTGTGCTGAATTCGAACGGGGGAGGCCTCTATTTATAGTGCAACGAGGGGACCGAAGGGTGCGGGTGGAGCTTGTCATGGTCATCCGCACAGCGAGCTAACGGCATGGCTAGGGATAGGGGACGGTGCACTGCCTCCTGTCGAAGCTCAACAGCATGGTGGCGAGGCGTGGGGTGGTGCGCGGTCGGAACACTGCGATGCTCTCGGCGGGTCCGATGGGAAATTTAATGGTGCACGGTCTCTCCTAGTCGCGTGGTGGAGAATGGGCATGTCCGGGCAGTTCCTAGGGCGGTGGTGATCACGCATGAGAGCGACGAAGGTGGGGCGCGGTCTGTGCGATCGTGTCGAGCGTGGCACTTTGGCGCGCTATCGGCATGGTTGCAGAGAGACTGGGCATGCTCATTCTGGGTGGTCCTGTGGCTGGTAGGGCTTGGGCGCTGGACAGGGGGTGGCGGTGGATGGTGGAGTCCCTGCTAGACAAGTTTGGCGAGGCTAGGGAGGCTCCTAGCTTGCTGTCGACATTGGGGTGCCAAGTTGGGCTCGTCCATGGTCACCATTGATGACATTGTCCATTTTACAGTGAGCTAGGGCTGGTTAAATAAGTTAGATCATCTACTAAGAGTGTAGTGTGAGCTAGAGAGGATACAAGTTAGGCACAACACTTCTCACTATAGTGTTTGATGTTTAATTTGATTTGTGTTCAGAAGGTGTTTGATGAAATGGCCGCAAGAGATTTGAATTTGAATTTTTGAATGAAACTTGGTGGGTGTACTAGTCACATACTAGGTAGTCTTTGGTTAGCTAGTTTTGTCAAGGTGCACTGGTTTGGTTGGTTTTTGGGAAATGGTGATCTTCACATATGATATAGATTCAATTTTGAATTGTCATTTGAATAAGGTTGCCAAAAGTTTCTATTGGTTTGCAAGGTGGGCTTGGGTTCACTTTCACTTGGTCTAGCAAGGGGTAAAAAGAAATGGATTTGTTTCTGTTTGAAATCTTGGACTAGAAACACTCAAAGTGGCCTAGTGAGCAAGATTGGCAAAAATGACCATTTGCTTGTTTTGTTTGATTTTGAATTTGTATTGATTTGTTTCTACTTAGAATTGATTTAGATGATGTTGTTTTTATATTTAAACCATTCCTTGCCATTCACAACAATCACACAAGTCCATTCATGCATTCATACATTCATCACATACACACATGCATTCATATGATTTTAATTAACAAAAGTTTTTGTTAACCCTAATTTTGGTGATTGGAATTTGATAACCCTGATCAATATTTTTGGGATGTTAAAAACCTTCCCTCCTTAAACAAAATCTCGTCCTGATATTTGAGAAAACAGAAAACTAGGATTTAAAGAGATCTGGAAACTTCGTCCTAATGTGGTCTTGTCGCTCCCAGGCAGCTTCTTCTTCAGTATGGTTACTCCACTGAATCTTGAGAAACTTGATGCTCCAGGTCCTGGTGGTTCTGAAGGCTTCCTCCAAAATACAGATGGGTACTTCGGGATACGTCAGGTCAATGTTGATCTCTATGGTTTGGTGATCAATATTCTTGAACACTTCAGTCTTCTCCGGGACCTCTAGGCATTTGCGAAGTAACGATATATGGAACACATTATGCACTGCTGACATCTCCTCGGGAAGTTCCAGTTGATATGATACTTCTCCTCGATGATTTAGAATCTTGAAAGGTCCGATATATCCGAGGGCTAACTTTCATTTGAGATGGAAACGTTGCATTCCTTTCAAAGGTGACACTTTGAGATACACAAAATCTCTGATAAGAGAGGTCTCGACGTCGCTTGTCAGCATAACTCTTCTGTCTGGATTAGGCGGTCTTGAGGTGCTCACAAATCTTGTGAACTTTCTTTTCTGCTTCTCGTAGGATGTCGGATCCGAAAATCTGACTCTCTCCTACTTCCGACCAATTCAGAGGGGTACGACACTTACTTCCATACATGAATTCAAATGGGGCCATTTGCAAACTAGATTTATAACTGTTGTTGTACGAAAATTCCACGAATGGCAGACAATCTTCCATTTTGATCCATACTCTAGAACATAGGCTCTTAACATATCTTCGAGTATTTAATTTACTCTCTCTGTTTGTCCATCAGTCTGAGGGTGATAAGTTGTGCTAAGAACTAGTTGGGTTCCTAATCCTTCTTGGACTTTCTTCCAAAATCTCGAGGTAAACTGGGTTCCTCTATCCAACACAATGTTCTTGGGGACTCCATGCAAATTAACGATTCTAGCGATGTACAACTCTACTAGCTTCGAACTCTGGTAGGTGGTCTTTACTGGTAAGAAATGGGCGACTTTGGACAGTCTATCAACTATGACCCAGATAGAGTCATTTCCCCTACTAGATGTAGGCAAACCGGTGATAAAATCCATTCCAATTGAATCCCATTTCCACTCCTAAATCTGCAATGGTTGCAACAGTCTTGCGGGTCTCTGATGTCCCGCCTTGACTCTATGACAGATATCACACTTGGCTATGTAGCTTCCGATTTCTCTCTTCATCTTATGCCACTAAACTTGCTCCTTTAAATCCTGATACATCTTCTTTCCTCCAGGGTTGATAGAATAAAGAGTATCATGGGCTTCTTTCAAAATATCTTGCTTCAATTCTGAATATGCTGGTACACAGAGACGTCCTTTGTACCACAAAACTCCTTCTTCATCCTCGGTGAATTCAGGTAGTTTTCTTGTACTAATACGATGTTTGATTCCGTCGATACTAGCATTTCCTTTCTGAGCCTCCTTGATCTGACTGATCAAAGTGGGTTTAAGTTCTATGCTAGACAAAAATCCTTCACTTACTAATTCCATTCTAAAATCTTCCATCTCCTTGTGCAAACTTGGTTGCTCCTTCAGAATCATAGAGTTCAATCAACACGGAAATCTACTAAGGGCATCTGCTACCACATTGGCTTTACCGGGGTGATAGTGGATGTCTAGATCATATTCCTTGATTAACTCTATCCATCTCCTTTGCCTCATATTCAGATCCTTCTGAGTGAAAATATACTTTAGGCTCTTGTGGTCCGAAAAAATTTCACAGCGGTTACCCATGAGGTAATGCCACCAGGTCTTCAAGGCTAGAACTACGGCTACTAGTTCAAGGTCATGGGTAGGAAAATTCTGCTCATGTTGCTTCAGTTGTCGGGATAGATAAGATATGAATTTTCCCTCTTGCATTAGCACACATCCGAGACCGATCTTGGATGCGTCACAATACACATCAAAGGGCTTTGTGATATCCGGCATCATCAAGATTGGGGCTGAAATCAATCTCTTCTTAAGCTCTTAGGCTAGGGAGGCTCCTAGCTTGCTATCGACATTAGGGTGACAAGTTGGGCTCGGCCATGGTCACCATTGATGACATTGTCCAGTTTATAGTGAGCTAGGGCTGGTTAAATAAGTTAGATCATCTACTGAGAGTGTAGTGTGAGCTAGAGAGGAGACAAGTTAGGCACAACACTTCTCACTATAGTGTTTGATGTTTAATTTTATTTGTTTTCAGAAGGTGTTTGATGAAATGGTCGCAAGAGATTTGAATTTGAATTTAAACTTGGTGGGTGTACTAGTCACGTACTAGGTAGTCTCTGGTTAGTTGGTTTTGTCAAGGTGCACTGGTTTGGTTGGTTTTTGAGAAATGGTGATCTTCACATATGATATAGATTCAATTTTAAATTGTCATTTGAATAAGGTTGCCAAATGTTTCTGTGGGTTTGCAAGGTGGGCTTGGGTTCACTTTCACTTGGTCTAGCAAGGGGTAAAAATAAATGGATTTGTTTCTGTTTGAAATCCTGGACTAGAAACACTCAAAGTGGCCTAGTGAGCAAGATTGGCAAAAATGACCATTTGCTTGTTTTGTTTGTTTTTGAATTTTTCTTTATTTGTTTCTGCTTGGAATTGATTTAGATGATGTTGTTTTCATCTTTAAACCATTCCTTTGCATTCACAACAATCACACAAGTCCATTCATGCATTCATACATTCATCACGTACACACATGCATTCATATGATTTTAATTAACAAAAGTTTTAGTTAACCCTAATTTTGGTGATTGGAATTTGATAACCTTGATCAATATTATTGGGATGTTACACCCCTTTTCTTTCAAGTTCTTCAGATTTATTCATGAGGTGAGTTTACACCTTGGGTGCAGTATTGAGGATCCAACTCAGATTGTGGAGTGCAAAAATAAATTGCTGCCAATTCTTCAATAGTTCTCTCCTCTTTAATCTCAACTTTATTCTCATAAGGCAACTTGGTGAATTGGTTATAATTTATTTCTATAGCTTCTTCACCAACCTGCAAACACAAAGTCTGTTTCTTGTTGTAAATATCAATTCTCATAGAGTTGTAAAAACAACTACCAAAAATAACGGGACAGGAAGAGTTCAAGGGTATTTTAATAATGTGAAAATCAAATGGGTACACAAAATCTCCCGCAGAAATACAGACATTACGAATTATCCCGCTAGTAGGATGCTTAGTTATATTAGAGAGTATAAAATTAACTTCTGATGGCTCAAGGTAAGACTCATCAAGATGGTCGCGCATCTCCCAATAGATTGTGTGTGGCACCCCAGAATTACGTTCCGAGAATCCCCTTATGCCTGCAATTCATGTTCCCATGATCGGTGAGACGTGAGCATAATTGACAAGTATCATTACAACATCCATTAATAACAGGTACAAGTACTTACAATAGTTCCATTAAATCTTCTTGTATGGGCATTGAAGCTATTAAATCTTCCTGCTCTCCCTCCACCCCTGCCAGAAAGAGAAAGGGCAAGGAGCCTCTTGTTGACACTGAGGTGAGAAGGATCCCTAGAATTGTTGAACTGAATGGGGGCTTTAAAAGCCACCTAAATTGTCTTATTGCTGATTGTCTGGTTTGCAATGTTGTTCCCCCATGTTTGAATCCTAAAGTGGTTAAAAATCTTGCTTCCTCTTTCTGCAAGGTTAAGGATGGGGACCTGGAGAAGAGGTTGCTCAAGAAAGGGAAGGCCAATGAAGTGGCAGTTAAGGCTCCTCAGAAAGGAAGCATCAAAGGAAGTGGTTCCTCAGGCTTGAGCATTGGAGGCAAGAAGAAAACTGGGGCTGCTGGTACCTGCGGACAGCAAGCCAAGAAGAAGCCCTCCTCTTAAGTGTTTAAATGTATCAAACTAAGTCTTTTGCTGGAGTCTTGTTGACTCCATGTCCTGTGATCTGTTCTTGTGATCTTTTCATGTGTTTGGTACTTATTGTGGAATCTGTCTGTGGTGCTATGTTATGGATTGCCTTTTGCCTATGTGATTGTTGTTTCCACACTTGGGTGATTACATTACTTATATCACTCCATCTCTCTACTTATATCTGGTTTCTTAATGAATAACAAAATAATTTGGAAGGTCTTGAATTGGAATATCAGGGGGATTAACTCTGAAAAAAATGGATAGCTCTCAGAAATAAAATTGAGGAGTCTGGCTGTGACATTATTTGTCTTCAAGAAACTAAGAGAGAAGATTTTGACAGTTCTTACATCACAAAATTCTGCCCCCGCCAATTTACCAATTTTGAATTTCTTCCCTCCAGAGGAGCCTCTGGAGGTTTGATCACCATCTGGAATAGTTCTCTGTTCTCTGGGAATCTTTCCTTCCACAATGAGTTCTCCATCTCCATCACCTTGACATCTCTCTTGTCCAATGAATCTTGGATCCTCACCAATATTTATGGGCCATGCTTACCTGAAAAGAAGGCAGACTTTTTGGACTTGTTTGTAAATATTGATATGCGTGATGATATGGACTGGCTCATTGTGGGTGACTTCAACTTCTGTAGACAGCCTTCTGATAGAAACAAATTGGGTGGGGATGTGAATGGTATGCTTCTCTTCAATGAAGCCATTAATAATTTGGGTCTCATAGAGCTACCCCTTAAAGGTAGAAAATTTACTTGGAGTAACATGCAAAAAGAACCCCTTTTGGAAAGGTTGGACTGGTTTTTTACTTCTGCTTCCTGGACCCAGAGTTTTCCCTCAACTTTTGTTGCTCCTCTTACAAAACCTACCTCTGATCATTTTCCTTGTGTCATTTCCATTGGCACAATGATTCCCAAAGCCCAGGTGTTCAGATTTGAAAATCATTGGATGCATCATAAGGAATTTAAAGCTATTGTTCAAAATGCCTGGAATATTCCTGTGGGCTTTCAGGATTCTGCAAAGAAAATCAATGCTAAATTCAAAAATATGAGAAGAGGGCTGAAGCTCTGGGCAAAAAATCTGCCCTGCCTGAAATCACAAATCTGCAATGTTAATGCCACCATTGATCTTCTGGATGTCATGGAGGAAATTAGAACTCTTACTGTCCAAGAATGGAATCTCATGGATCTCCTGAAAAATCTTATTATTTCTCTGTTACAAGACCAAAATACTTATTGGAAACAGAGGGGGAAAATTAAATGGGTTAAGCTAGGTGATGAAAATACAAAATTCTTTCATTCAGAGCTACCATAAGTTTTAGGCATAACTACATTTCCATGCTTAAGGATGTTTATAATGATGAGATTTATGATCATGATGGCAAAGCAAATCTCCTATGGAATTCCTTTAAAGATAGACTGGGTACTTCTGATAAGCCTGATATGCACTTCAATCTTAATGACTTGGCTGGGGAATGCTTAAGGCTAGAGGAAAAGGATGCTTTGTAAAAACCTTTCTCTGATGAGGAGATTGAAGAGGTCATTAAAGATTTGCCAAATGACAAATCCCCTGGCCCTGATGGTTTTAATAATAAATTCATGAAACAATGCTGGTCTATCATTAAGGATGATGTGAAACAACTCCTTGTGGATTTTTATGAGGGGCAAACTTCCTTGGAAAGCATTAATGCCTCTTTTATCACCCTCATTCCAAAAATTGCAGCTCCTCTGACTCCTGCTGATTTTAGGCCTATTTCTTTGCTAAATAGTGTCTTCAAGATTATAACCAAAATTTTGGCTAATAGACTACAGAAGGTCATCCTTAAGCTTGTCCACAAGAATCAATATGGTTTCCTCAAACAAAGATCTATCCAAGATTGTTTAGGTTGGGCATTTGAATTCCATTATCAATGCCACAAGTCCAAAGAAGAAATTTTAATTCTTAAGCTTGACTTTGAAAAGGCTTTTGACAGACTTGAGCACTCTGCAATTATCAGTATCCTCAAAGCCAAAGGTTTTGGTGATAAATGGATTTCTTGGATTCAGTTAATCTTTGGTTCAGCTTCCTCCTCTGTTCTATTAAATGGAGTGCCTGGGAAAAAAAATTATTGCAGAAGAGGTGTTAGACAACGGGATCCTTTATCTCCTCTCCTGTTTGTCTTGGCTGCTGATATTCTCCAAAGAATCCTCAATAAAGCAATGAATCTTGGTCTTCTTTCCCTTCCCATTGAAGGTGTGTTCTGTCCTGATTTCCCTGTGGTGCAGTATGCAGATAACACTTTATTAATCCTTAAAGCTGATTCTGAGCAACTTCTGTGCCTTAAGGCCCTTCTTCATACTTTTTCTCTGTCCACTGGACTCAAAGTTAATTATTCTAAATCTAGTATGATGCCAATTAACATGGACTCTAAGAGGCTTGGGCACTTTGCTAATACTATTTCTTGTCTCACTGGCTCATTGCCATTCACCTACCTTGGTCTGCCTTTAAGTATAAATAAACCTACAGTGGAACATTTCCTGCCTATTGTTCAGAGAGTAGAGAAAAGGTTGTGTGGGATTGCTGATTTTCTTAATTATGGGGGGAAACTGCAGCTAGTTAAATCTGTCTTATCTTCCCTTCCCATATATTACATGAGTTTTTTTGATCTCCCTGTCACTATTAAGGAACAATTGATTAAATATATGAGACAATGTCTGTGGAGAAAGAAAACATCTAATGTTCAAGCTAGAGGTAAAGCTCTTGTAGCATGGAAGAAACTTTGTTTGCCCAAGAACTATGGGGGATTGGGAGTGCTTGACCTTAATGTTCAAAACTCTGCACTTCTTTTGAAGAATTTGGATAAATTTTATAATCACAAGGATATCCCATGGGTTCACCTTATATGGAACACTTATTACTGTAATGGTAAACTCCCTAGAAGAAGTCTAGAGGGATCCTTTTGGTGGAAAGCTCATCTGAAATTGATTGACAAAGGAATTGCAAAGTGCTTGGTGGGAGATGGAAAATCAACCCTTCTCTGGTCTGATATGTGGAATGATGGTTATCTGCAGCATAAACTTCCTCATCTCCTCTCCTATGCAAAAAATCCACACATCTCTGTCAATGAGTTCCTGCAGACAGATAATACTCAAGATCTTTTTTTCCTCCCTCTATCACAGCAAGCTTACCAGGAATATGAAAGCCTTGAGAAAATTCTTAATACTGACAGGCAGGGGGGAGCTGACAACTGGAGTTACATTTGGGGCAGTAATTTTTCAGTTCAAAAGGCTTACTATTCTCTATCTGGTTGCCAACCTGTACAGCCACATTTCTCCTGGTTGTGGAAGTCCTCTTGTCAACAAAATCACAAATTCTTCTTCTGGCTCTTGCTTTTTGATAGGCTAAACACAAGAAACCTTCTGAAAAGGAAATGTTTTACTCTGGCATCCTATGAATGTGTGTTTCATGGCTGCATCAGTGAAGAAACCATTCTACATTTATTTTGGGACTGCCCTTTTGCAAGAGCTTGCTGGGCTGCAATCTCACTTGTCCAAGTGACTGATCAAAATCTTTTTGAAGATTTAGCCAGTATAAAAAAAGATCTTAAAGTCCCTTTTGCAATGGAAATTATTATACTTGGAGCTTGGGGCATTTGGATATGCAGAAACAATGAAATCTTCAACAACAAGCATGCTTCGCTTGAGGAATGGAGGGCTATTGTCGCTCAGGAATTAAGATGGGTCCTGTATAGAATTAAGAAGAAGAATTATCAGGGCCTCAAAGATTGGATTGAAAATAATTTAGACAGGAGATAGCTGCTTAGAATGTTATCCCTCTTTTGAGGTGGCTTGAGCTTGTAAATATTTTTTTGTAACACTCTATGATATATAAAAATTGCAGTGGGGTACTTTGCCCTACTGTTTTACCCTCAAAAAACAATAGTGCCATTATGGCGATACAACATCAATAGTAGAAGTCTTCAAGCGTAGAGCCCATGCCATGCCTTAACCTACATGCGACTGACTGGGAAGACATCCTAGCTCGCATAGACGTCAGCAATCTACATTGTTCCTCTTGCTTTTGAAAGTCTGGACAAGCAAATAGCTAGGGACAATGCAGGTGAGTACTTTGAATGTACTCACAAACAACCTTAAGAGAACAATAATAAAGGATATGCAATATGGATGTGGTAGGATGGCTGCATAAGAGGTTCTTTTAAAAATTAGTTTCTCTTGTATATATAGTATGTTTGTATATACTTGTTGAATTTTTTTGTAAAACATTTGGAAAACTTTTTGTACAACTTTGGGAGAACACTAGGATTGGGTCACCCATTTGTTTCTTTCTCTCGGTCATCCCATGACCAAACTTCTTTTCATCCTTTCCGACCATCCATGGTCAAAACATATATCCTTTCCGACCATCCCATGGTAAAGGCATTTCCAAATCCATTGATTTTTCGAAATCCTTTTTGAAATCAAAACCAGCACCGCTCTACAACAACCTTCCAAACCATCCATAACCGTGGACACGGCTATTCGAATAGATTTACACTATGCAGAGGTGGTACACTTCACTCTGCCTTGATCTACACCGATCGTGGGTCGAGTAACCGGTCAAGACCTTAGTAATGCCCACTCCAGTACAAGCGCCTATCCTATGAGTCGATCCCCTCAACATCGGGATGTCGGGTACCATGGACCAACCGGAGTGCCTTTTTCACTGCACAAAGTGTGCACTTTCAATGAGAGGCTCAAAGTAACGCCTGGCAGCCTGCGAACCGTTCGTTTATTCACCTGGTCGATGCTTCGTGGACAATTACAGGAGAAGACCCAGCCTCCGGAGATCGACATCCCCTATAGTAGTTGTGAGGAAACTCATACCGGAGTAAACAAACATTGAGCCCAGCCCCTTCCCATTTATGAGTAATGTGGTTGCACGGGTTAATTGTTCTGGCAAAACTGCAAAGAACCGGGTGCATTTTCATAAACCTTTTTCCTTCATTTTCCTTTCAGCATATTTTTTTGAAACCAAAGCCTTTTTCCTTTCTCAAACTTCTCTTGTTAGGTCGAACCTCACCAAGGTTTAACCGTAAAAGATTTTCATAAAACTTTTTTGGGTCTTCCCATCCCATAGTTATGCTTCGGCTAAGACAGGGTCTCTAGGGGGTATGGTGGTATACACCATCTACCCTACTAAGGGAAAGTAGGTGTCATCCAGGGGGTGGTACTTAACAGTAGGAATGTGTACTTGATTGGAGGAGCCAAACCACTACCGGATATAGATCATCACAATATAAAAGAATGCAGTTTCCATAAATAGTAGATAAAACATGCATAAGTAAAACAGTAGGACAAGGCTTATGAGCAAGAATGTGGCCTTCCTGTGACCAACGAGATGTCCCGTGACTTCTTTAGAATACCACAATACCGATAACGAGATAATAGAAATAAATTCGATGCTTCCTTCTTCTCGGCGTCACACAATCGCAACTATCATCGTTATCGAGTATACATGCAAACAAACAACACCACAATCAATACAATGCACACAAACACCAATTCAAATAGCAAGCAGTGGACAAAACAAATTTATAGATCAGTAAGGGTTGAGGATTTTGTTTTGGATACAAAGGAAATGCTTTGATTGTATTGGTGGATTTTCTATTAGGGTTTAAAGTCCAAAACTACCTAGATAAGGGGTTTTGGAGCAAGGCCAAGTTAAGTATGATAACATTGTATAAAATGATACCATCATATAGGTATTGATAAAATTAAACCAACAAAAGTTTCGCTACTTTACCAATTTCCATTGATTTATAAAGGATTTTCTAGTGAAATAAACTCTATTTTTAGAGAATAATACACCAGAAATGTTCTGTATGTATAAAAATTATTTCCTTAGATAGTTAGGTAGTGTTTGAAGGACTGATTCACTTAGAGTTAGAATCAACTTAAAATAATTATCATAATGCCCTCATGAAATTCCCAAAGGAAGTACTAGATGGTTTTTGACTTTTTAACCAGATTAAATCAACTAGAGCTTTTGATGTGATTCGAAAGTAACATGTTAGGTATTTGAATTACCTTTCTGTAGAAATTGGAATCAACATTTTTGGAGTTGCAGAAGTATTGCTATGATTTAGTTGGTGAAAACACCCTGTGCAGAAGTGTTTAAATCATTAAAATTAAACCAGAGCTCAATAATTCATGATATCCTAGGTGTTGTTAGATATGATGATATATAAGTACTTAGAGTTGGAATTAGGTCAGAACCATTTTTGTTTTGACCTAGAGAAATCCCCAAAGGAATAAATGTCCTATTTTTGTTATTTTTGCTACTGGCAAACTAGGAAGCTTTTGACTATGGGGCCAGGGTGACTAGCAAGGTATGGCCAATACTTTGCAGGACCAAAATGGTCTAAGTAATTTGAGTTGGTAAACTATTTGTAAGAATTTATTTGCAAAAAGGATAGATTGAGGTATTAAAATTTCTATGCTTATCCTGGATATTAAAAATGCGCAAACTCTAGTACTGCATGTTAGAGGGAATACTTAAGTATCTCCTAAAAATAAGATCTAGGAGTATGATCTCATTTTACATTTTTGTTTTCAATTCATGCTAGCATCTATTAATCAGATCTAATTAAAGGAAAAAAGGGGAAACAGAGGCGCCTGGGCCTGATTCGGGAGGGAGGTGGCCCGTGAGGCACTGATTCGGCCCACCCGGCTGCACCATGTGCCGGAGGTGGGCTCAAATCCCGCAGGAAGGGGCCCATCGATCATAGGGAAGGGGGAACGAAGGGGTATCGGTGAATCCCGTCCACCTGCGTAAGGGAAGACCGACGGCTGGGCTTCATCTCCTTCCTCTGGACGCGAGCAGGGGAGGCAGAAATCCTAGCTTGAGGTTGGAGAGCTCGGGAGGCATACCTACGGGCGGAGAGGAGCCAAGGGGGAGTAATGTTGATGGGGAGGTCCGCGACAGTGGCGTAGATGGTCGGAAGAGGTGGGTTCTGCGCCTAGAGGGATCTTGCGCAACGATGACCGATGGATCTTTGCAGAGCTCGATCAAGGCCGCAACAGGGGTCATCCTAAGAAATCAAGGAAGGCAGGGTTAGAGATAAGGGGTCCTCAGTATTCAGAAAATGACACATGCAGAGGGGAAGCAATAGAGTAGGGAGCACCACTTCCCAGATCTTGGAGATGGTTGAGTAGTAATTTTGTTCCTCTCCATGGTCGTGTGGATGCAGGGGCTTGGTGAGGGAGATGTATCAGGTAAAGGGGAGTGGATCTGACGGATAGAGGGAGTTTGGGAGCTAGGTATCCTTGGAAAGATTGCATGCAAGCATCAACCCAAGAGGGTTTCTTCTCTCCTTTTTCCATGGCATGGGAGGGCAGAGGAGGAGGGGCTCGGTACTAGGGTGCTAGGTGGATGTGTGGGGATGAAATGAGGGAGCCTGGGGCTAGTGGTTCTGGTCTATTGGATTATAAATTGAATGACCATGGTCCATGGTGGATCATGTCCATAATGAAGCTTGGAGGGAGGAAGGTGGCCATCCATTGGGCATGGGTGGCGGTGGAGAGAGAGGTGTGGGGCATGTGGCTAGACCAGTGAGGGCCGGGGAGCTATTGCTGCTCAGCTTTCAATGCAAGGATGGATACCAAGGAAATATGATATCTCTCTCTTTTCCAAGTGGTAGAAGTCAAGGGAAGAGAGCTACATTGTAGCACGACCAGAGAGGGTGTGGTTGTTGTGCAAGAGAGCTGAGCAAGATTTGATGAGGGGTGGAGGTGGTAGGATGTTTATTTTTGTGTTATGATCAAATGTCCATAAGTGATGATTATGGATAAACTATCAGGTTTTGATCTTGACAACATGATATAAGGGTGATGATAGATGGATGGGATCAAGATGCATCTCCCATAATTCATTGAGATTTTTCGGATGATTTTTGGTTCACATTATATCAATTACTCAATTATTGATGCATATGTTTTATTGACTTTGATATCTTTGAAAAGTAAAATGTGATATTTTGATGTGAGATGGTCCCTAATATGGATACACATCTTGGGAAATTTTCCCAAGATTTATTGATGATTAAAAGTATTTAAAAACTATTATTTCTCATTTCTGCCATTTAAGAAATAGGGCAAAAAAATAATAAATAATCTCAAAAATATTTATTTTTGAGTTAGGGAGATATTATAGGGTATAGAGGCATCAAATGTTCCTTGAGTTGGTCAAATGGTTTGGAGAAAAACAGAGTTGTCTTTATATAAAGGGTTTGGAGGATTTTGCCAATAATGGATTTTTAATAGATTAATGTGCCAAATAATTATAGGAATTTTTGGCCAAGGGTTTTATCCAAGGTGGATGATGTCAACTTGAAATATCCATCAATATCAACCTTGGGTTTTGATAAACAAGATGGATTTTGGAAAAGGCTAGGTTTAGAGGATCTAGGGCATTGATGTTTTTATGCCCTCAAAACATGGTTGGATTGGTGAGCTCAGAGCTCACCTTGGCACAAGGAATAGATGATTAGTTAGACCAATTTATGTAGATGATCATGGTTCCAAGAGTTTGGCTTGGTTAAATTTGAGGTGATCTAGAGTGGAGTCAACCTTTGTTGAAAATAAGATTGCCTTAACAAGAGCATCAGGATGCCTCATAAACCATGTGGGTTTTAGAAGCACAAAGCTCTAATGGAAACAAGTGAAGATGGTATGAGTAGACCATGGTTAGTAGATCATAACCATGCAAATATTTGGTCAAGGGGTGGTAGCCCAAGGATGGGAGCTTCTGTCAAAGTAGGCAAGATGATAACATTTGCAGAAAAGCTTATTATCTTGACTACAAAACTATCATGGATGAGTGGGAAACATAATGGATTAGCCAAGGGCAAGAGTGGGGTTTGGTATTACTAATGATATACTACAATATGGTTCAATTACATTATAAATAATGCACATATGTTGGAGTAGGTGGATTTCCAAAGATTTAATCTTGTTAAAGATTCCAGACAGCCAAATTTGGCAGACTTGTGGATTTGGACTAGTATGGGGGAGGGAGACATTTGGAGAGGGGGAAAGGGTTTATAATTACCATAAAGTGGATGATACTGAAGTATATATTAGGTAGAGGGGATCCATGCTTGTAGTTGGTATTTGATGAGTTGGGTGCTAATACAAAGGATTAGCTTAGGATTGGTCTTGTTGAGTAGATTAAGGATTCACTTGTGGAACTCTGGATAGATTCAGTTTGGGATACTTGGTCGGATGAGCTACTAGATTAGCTCACTCTAGTTCCTAAGCAAACAAGGCAATTAGCAGATCAAGGCAAGTCATCTTACTAAACAATTCAGATACTACTGAAGTTACCATCAAGTCTAGCTTGAGGTAAGCATGGGTATTTTGAAGGGGTTGGGCCTTGAGGTAAGGTAAGGACCTCTTGGTATTTCTACCAAGGTTAGAATGAACAGGTTTTATGAAAGTTTTTGGAAAAACCTAGAGAGAAGATTAGTTAAAGTTCTGTATTGAAAACATAAGGAGATTATGCATAGTTCTCCATAGTTTTTGTACATAGAAACTAGGGAAATAGTTTGTTGTATCAAAATCATCTTGGCTTAGGTTTGGGAATGCCAGATCATTTGATAATATTAAAGATGAGCTAAGACATTCATTTGTAAAATAGCTATTGTCAAATAGTGTTGAGATCAGAAGTATAGCACCTAATACACAATCAGTTGCATGAACACAAGCAAACAAGTAAGCAAACATTGCAACACTTAATAATAAAAAAAATGTGTTCCACCTAATTTTTGCCTTTTTCACAAAGGATCAGGGTTGCTGAAATCGGGATGTTACATTGTGTACGACATAATATTAATGGAAGTACTTAAATCACATATTCCTAAATAAGTAGTTCCTCCTAAGCAAAAAAAGGATTTTCCGCTGACTTCTATTTTTACCATTGAAGTTGCCCCCACCATGTCAAAGGATTCTTTACTCACCATGATCACTTCATCTTTGAACATCTCGGGTTCTAAATGTTCTTTTACTATCCCAATGTTTTGTTTGATGGTCCCTAGATCCTTAGTTAACCTTCATATCCATTTATTTTCTTCACTTTTACTCTATATCACTTTAGTTATTATGGTTTCTTCCTCGACTAGCATTTTCTTATGCATTTGTAAATATTTATCCTTGTGGCTAGTTTAAGGGGGTGTCTATTTTGTAGGTGGTGTATAACGTTCCCAATTTCTTGGGGTTTGCAACAACTTGACATAGGATTTAATAATTTTAATGATCATGTGGTGGTCTAAATTAAAATTCCCAAGCAGTTTCTCTACCTTTCTAGAGGCTATAAATATTTTTAAGCAATCGCTATGGGGTTTTATTTATTAACCTCAGACTCACAATAAGCTTTCTCTACTTTGTTCACCGTGTCAAACAAATTCCAAGCTCTATCAACACTAAATTCGGTGAAAGAACCATTAGTGTGGGAGTCGAGCTCATTTCTATTGTCATCACTTAAATCTGCGTAGAAGGTGTGTATTACCAACCAAGGTGGGAAATTATGATGGGGGAAGCGTCAAGCATCCCGCGGAACATTGTATATCCTTCATGCAAGCTTTCTTCAAATTTTCTTTTAAAATTCGTGATTATCCGCCTTGCACCAAGAGTTTTCGTCCTGGGAAAAATCAGCTAAAAACAAGGAGGCAAGGCTCTCCCAGGAATTAGTAATCTTTGCAGAACTTTGAATGTACCAAGAACGGGCCTCATCAATAAGAGTTTGACAAATAGAATAAATTTAACCTCATCCTCGGTTTGTATATTAAGGTGGAAAGTCCCACAAATATCTTCAAAAACCCTACATGATCATATGGGTCTTTCGTACCATCTCCTACAAATCTTTTTGCATGCAAAAGATCTAAAAGCATTGGGTTAATATTGTACCCTCTCGGGTTATTGGATTTTAAATAAGCGTCCATGGATGGACCGAAGTTCCTTACAACTGCAAGCTAAATTATATGTTGGTACTCACCCATGGTGTATTACCTAAAACTAGTAAACAACTTTAGTAAAACAAATAGTAAAATAAGCAACTAAGAACAAAGACCAAAAGCTCTTAGCTCCCCGACAACGGCTCCAGAAAATAGCTTCATGGCTGCATGTGCACAGATCAATTGTATCTAGTTTAGAAATAAAGATATTGAACCCATAAAGAGCTATTGGTAGAGGTCTTTATGCCCCTCGTCACTATCTACCAAAGGATACTTGTAAGTTGCCTTTGATCTCAAGTAAAGAGTGTTTGAAAGGTTTTTCGTTGTGTGTAGAAATGTAATTAAAATTATTAAAATAAAGCAAGTAACAAGTTCGTATAAAAGCGTGGTGGAATGCAATAGGGATAAAACATTCTCGGGGATGTAGGATACTCCTCTAGCATGGTGTTTTCATTATTAATAATTTAAGATAATATACTTCTTATATCATGAGATGTGTGGAGAGAGCTCCATAATAAGATGTTCGCTACAAGGCTCATAGGAAGCCACTTTGTTGAGCCAAGAGTGAGGTCACCTCTAAATAACCACTGCGATGCCTGAGAGCAGCCACCCATACAGACCACCACAATTAAGGGTTTCCCCGTGGATATTGTAATTAGCTTAGGGAGTCCGTCTTTATTCCTCCTTTGACTGAGCGAGGTCACCTCTAAATAACCATTGCGATGACTGAGAGCAACCACCCATATAGACCACCGCAATTAAGGGTTTCCCCGTGGATATTGTAATTAGCCTGAGAGCCAACGCCAATCTGCCACGGGGTTATTCCGGGTACGATCCCAAAGCACATCCAAAGGATTTCTCCCTCCCTTAAGTCCCGAGGTCAAATGGTATGTGGCCGACTTTCACATACCATCTAAAGAGAGAGAGATCAAACACAAATCGTAAATCTATCATAGACTGGCAAGTCATACGGACTCAAGAATATATCATCTTCATTGCAAATTCATAGTAGTGCTAGGGTTTCTCCTATTGGGTTCGTAGCATGGAAAAATATTCTATCGCATGAACAAACAAAACCAAGATCTAATCTATGGCAAAACCAATATCTAATCTACAAGATCAGTGCAACGGTATTGTAAAGAACTAACCCTTGTATATCCAAAGTGTTTAACGAGATCGGATTCTCGTGGTTGATGTAGTCGATCAGTTGTGGATCTCAAGATCATGTAGATGATCCTTCCAGCGCCGTGTTCTGGCAGCGCTTCCACAGTCAGTCACACGTATGGTAGTCATGAAGACCTTCCTCTCCCTTGTTCTAGCAGGGTAGCGGAGGTTGTATATCTCCTCGGAATCCCAATAGCACGACGGTGTGGTGTTTATGGAGGAGAGTTTCCTGCAGGGCTTCGCCTAAGCCGGAGCAGGGTACTGAGGAGAGGGGTGGCGCCGGCGGCTACGGTTGAGGTGAGGGGCTAGGGCGTGCCCTAACCCCTCTTTATATAGGTGGAGTGGTGTCGGCTAGGGTTCCCACCCCGGGCCGAGTCCTTCCCCAACACCTCTGGCCGACGGCCAAGGAAGGGAGAGGGAAAAACTTGTCCCTCAAGTTTTCCTTCTCCTTTCCAAACTAGGATTTGAATTTTTCAAACTAGGATTTGACTTTTCGAACAAGGGTTTGACCCCTCCTATTACTTAGACGAGTTGTCCTAGAGCATGATGCGGCCAGCCCCATTAGGGCATGATGCATCCGAAGTGCCCCCCTCTGGGGTGGTGGACCTTCTAGAACATTCTAGAAGCTTTCGGTCGAAACACCGAAAATATTTCCAAACCCCGAAAATTGACTTTCCTTATATGAATCTTATTCTCCGGACCATTCCGGATATCCTCGTGATGTCCTAGATCCAATATGAGACTCCAAACGACATTCTACAATGACTTTGTGATCAAATGAACCATCTCCTCATGATTCTCCAACTCACATTAAATATCTACTCAAACAACATTGAATCCTTAAGTGTGTCTCCATACGGTTCGTGAACTATGTAGACATGATTGAGACACCTCTCTGATCAATAACCAATAGTGGGAACTAGAAATCCATAATGGCTCCCACATATTTCTAGAATGACTTTATGATCGAATGAACCATTTACATATGATACTGATTCCCTTTGTCGTACGATACTTTACTTATCCGAGGTTTGATCGTAGGTATCTCTATACCTAGTTCAACCTCGTTACCAATAAGTAATCTTTACTTGTTCTGTGATATGACATCCCTTGTGACCTAGTCACATATTGCAAGCCAACTGGATGACATTCCACCGAGAGGGCCCAGAGTATATCTCTCCGTCATATGGATGGACAAATCCCAATCTTGATCCATGTGCTTTAACACATACTTTTAGAATACCTAATGACACCTTGATGACCACCTAGTTACGGAAGTGGTGTTTGATGTCATCAAATCACCCATCCGGTGATGGTGATTAACATGATCTCATGGTCAAAGGACTAGGTTACTATGTATTTGAAATCTTAAAGCAAACGAACTCTAAATGACTTGATCTTATACTATGCTAACTATAAGAGTGTGTCCATCACATCATTCTCCTAATGACATGATCTTGTTATTAATAACATCCAATGTCCATGATCAGGAAACCATGATATTAATGTTTCCGATTAATACAATTTTAGCATGGGATGTAAACATTTATCATAAGCACAAAGATATAATAATAACCAATTTATTATTGCCTCTTGGGCATATATCCAACATCTCCATATCCCCAAGAACAAAGGAACTACTCACACATGGAAGCAATCAACAACATCATCATAATCAAATGGATGGATGAAAGTAATGAAATAGATATAGTGCAAACCACAATTGAATCTGGAATTACAATGAGATCTAATGGACGAATGATGAGAGTAATGGTGGTGATGTAGATGTAGCGGTTGATAATGAAGGGGATGATGTGTTGTCCTCCAATGATCCATGGATCAACAGGGATTTTTCCCTAGCCAAGTTTCTCCTTCAGATCCATTTTATATGTGTTTTTTCGTGGTTTCTGGTGGCTATGAATATCGGATGCCCCTGCCGTAATCGCTAGGAGAAAGTATTTGACGAGACTGACCGGGTAGCACATAGTACGATCGGATGGTACGGGTGGTCCCCGCCCATACCGTTGGTCGTTAGTGGCACTGATTGCCTCTCCTCGCTTGGTATTTTCCCAGGTACGAAGGTAATTCTACAAAATGACTTTTATCACTTAAAAATATCATATTATAGTATAATATGACATCTTTAATTGATATGTTCATAATAGACTTAGTAATTTTGGATCATGTTGAAATAAAGACAAAAGGTGCGCGCGAAGCTTAAATTTTGGACTCATCACTCGTTGATTTTATTTGTTTTTTTTCCAATGTTGATCGTGTTTGTGTTGCTATTTGTGCACCCCTACAGGTAAATATTTTTGAACAGCCATGTCCATGGTTATGGACTACTTGGAGCACAGTTTCTCGACCATAGACAACTAAAACTAAAGTAGTGCTATATATTTGACATGGCATGAATACAATGGAATGGATAATTAAAAGTGCCAACAACTGATGGAATTGGGATATCTCATGCTATATATATCATTATATCTAACAAGTAATTTTGGCAACTACAATGCAATGGTTAATAAAACTACCAACCGTGTGAGTTCCTCGGAATGAATTCCTCGTTTGGTCTTGAGGGGGCAACTCCCGAATGGGTTATGTTTGGTGTTAGTATCAGGTTGGTTCCGAATAGGTCGCTCTTACCCCTCTCTGGTAGCCGATAGTTGTATCATGTCTCTATAGGTCGTATTTGTAGGGTTCGCATCATAGAAAACAAAAATTTCCTACGATGTGAACTATGTACCAAGATCTATGTATTAGATACAAACAACGTGCGGATGTATATCCATAGAGAACATACCCTTTAAGACCGACAAAGCTTAACGAGTTCAACTCGTGGTTGATGTAGACGATCTCTTGCCGATCTCAAGATCGAGAGGAAGTCCTAGCGCCGCAAATCAGCAGCACATCCGTGCTCGCACACACGTTCGAGGCACCGAGCAACCTCCGCCTCCTCGCTCCAGCGATGCAGCGGAAGCACAACTCTTTCTTGCCGAATAGCCACCGGGAACATGTATCTCGCTAGTCTGAGACCATGGGGGATAAATTCTAGAGGGAGAGAGAGATCCTTCACGAGGAGGTGTGAGTGAGAAGTGAGAGGAGGGGCTTCTTTTATAGGAGGAGGGGGGGCACCCAAGGGGGTGGCCGCCGGCCATGGGGTCTGCCCCCTCCCCTACTTCATTCATGTGGGTGGACACTCCACTCACAAAAATCCATTCATATGCCTCCACTCAAAATCCCACTCAAACTTGCCATTAAATTTCCACCAAATTTAATGCAAACTCTCATTAAATAAAACTCTTTTATTTTATTCAGAATTTTGTCAATTACTTTAATGACAAAACATTCACAAATAACCCCTTTCTAGAATTCTATTTCACATGCATAACCACTTTATGCAATTTCACCCGAAAACCTGTTTCGGTATCTAGTGAAATAAATTCCTGCGCTTGTTCATTCTTTCAGCATGAAAATTTTGCTCCAATTGGATGTCGGTGTCTCTTAAGTGTGTCACCCTACGGTTCGTGAATAATGCGGAAATGATCGAGACCCCTCTCGGATCAATAATCAGAAGCGGGATCTGGAGACCCATACTGACTCCCACACATTCAACGATGACTTTCTTGTGATCGTCGGAACCTTTTATGCTAGTATCTTAATCCCTTTGTTTCACGATATATTACATGTCCGAGATCCGATCATCGGTATCTCCATACCTAGTTTGATCTCGTTACTGACATGCACTCTTTTCTCGTTCCTGTGATATAACATTCTAGTGATCAAATCACTTGCTTGCAAGCTAATCAATGTGATGTCACCGAGAGGGCCCAGAGTATATCTATCCGTCATCGGGATGAAAAAATTCCACTCTCGATCCATGAGCCTCAACTTAACACTTTATTAGTTCTGAATCCATCTTTATAATCACCCTGTTACGGTATGACGTTTGATGTTATCAAGAAACTCTTCCGGTGTTAGTGATTGACACGATCTCATGGTCTAAGGATTAGGATCACTTCGTAAGTTGTTATAGCAATATAAACTCAATGACTTTGATCGTAATGCTATACTTTGGATGAATGTTCATCACACCATTACACTAATGTTGTGATCCCGTTATTAACAACATCCAATGTCCATGATCAGGAAACCTTGAACATCTTGTTAATCAACGAGCTAGTTTATGAGAGAGGCATAACGAGGAACTTTCTATTTGTTTATTAAACACACATGTATCAATGTTTCCGTATTAACACAATTATAGCATGCAAAATAAACATCTATCATATACTTGGAATACACATAATAAACACTTTATTATTGCCTCTCAGGGCATATTCCCTTCAGTATTAGTGCATGCTTTGCTGCCGCTAAGCCCACCCATACCCATGTAGGCAAGAGCCGCCGAATTCTAAGACTCTCCATGTACTTGCTTCAGTACTGACTGCTCCCTTTTTCCTTTGCGCTTTGTTGGCACCCCATTTTTATTTGATAGGTATAAGTTTGACAATGTTATCAAGGTTACCCTTCCGGCTTGGCCTGGGTAGGGTTATGGACGCCATTGGTTGTTCTTCAGGACTCTTAGCCCAATTTGCATCTTATTCATACTTGGATTTTGTATGGTTTCAACTAGTTTTGGATCTTTGTAATGTATATTTGTATTCTTGACTTGAGGAGTCGTTGTTGTATATATATGTTCTTATGGGTTCCATCATAGACTATTGTTTAATGGTATTACTTCATTTTCTACCCGCATGCAAGTGCTTGGTGGGCATCATCGAATCGTTTCTATGCGTGTTTGGCAAGAATCGCTAAAATCCACACAAGGACGATTCGAGGGTGTTACAAGTGGTATCAGAGCCTTGGTTTTCAATAACCGACTCGTCCAGCCTGTAGGATAACCTAGCTAACGTCTGATGTAGAGTGTCAAACTAATTTTGCAAAATCGGTTGTATAGATCTGATTACTTCTATTTTTACTCCTTACCTCTATGCTATTATCCTCTTACCTTAGCGTACTTTAAATCATCTCCCTTACCTTTCTTCAAGTCTAGGATTTCTCGTGGTTGGAATTCTATTGTACCTTCAGGGCTTCGATTACTTCTTCTTGCAACAGTGCTTCTACATCCGGTCTTCATGCTATCTGAGGAATATTTCATCTGTTGTACCTTTCATTTGTTCCAAAAATTCAATTAAATTTTTCTTTAGACCTTCTGGAGTTTCCCAACACAACGACATCATCTACGTCAGATCCAATGAAGAGACTGCATGACTCCTTTATTTTCCGAAGCTTATCGCTCATCGAGATCTTTAGTCTGAATTCCGAGAGTTGGGTTGTATAATCTCCTCTTCATGTCAAGTGTAATGCTTTGGGTGTGTGATGGAATGATCCCCATCTAACTACTCTTATCATTCACTTTGCACATTGAATTGTTGGATCAATGCAATTTTTACTCGTTCCATAGAAGCTAGAGGTGGCCTTATCTGTTGAGACATCTACCTTCGCCTTTTGTTTTCTCCGGAGTGTTCTCTCAATGAACATGAGCAACAACCTCTTACTGGAGGTGTCAATGATTTCAAGACAGAGAAAGAAGCTTTGTTATTGCTGTCGCGAGGATCTACACGAAGCAAGAAGAGTCCAACCATCAGCCTTCTTTTTCGTACCATGAGGAGGATCGCGAGGACGAGATCCCTTGTTAGTGGTGTTGAACTGTAGCACCCTGGAGAAACCACTACTAGAAAATCACTATTGTTTTTTACTTTATGCATCATGATGACATCATCATGCATATCCTTGCCTAAAAACTTTATTCACTAAAACCTTGTTTTGTTTTGACATTACTTTCATCCTTTTATTTCAAAATAAAAAACCACATGCTTTTCAGTGATATTTTGTTTGTCTATAAATCTCTTTGTAAAAGTGTTTTAAAAATAATAAATAAAAGGTTTTATTTTAGGGGAGGTAGCCCAGCTAGCAGGCCACGTACCACCCTGACCAAACCCTAACCCTAACCACCTACTAGCATCACGCGACACACCACACCCCACCACCGCAGCCGCTGCACTGACTCATGCACACAACACCATACACATGCAGGCCACACACACACACACGCACTCACACCACGAAACCAAACCAGAGGCGACCACCCCACAGGCGCCACACACGGGAGCACACGCACACATGCAACATGACACACAACGCGCAACTCACAGTCATAAGCACGCACACCACATGACCCAACGCACTGACGCACGCAACGTGACACTAACTCCGCACCCTTCCTCGTGACCCCGCCTTCCTCTGCATCGTGTCGCATCTGCGCCCCTCACCGCGCACGCTTGTATTAGAGATCCCCCGTCTCTCGCTCGTGACCCGACCTCGTCGTCGCCCCACTCCCTTGTCTTCCTCTCTGCGCCGCCGCCTTACTCACTTGCCGCCAGCGAGCCTGCTTCCTCACCCCTCTGCTCGCCCGTGATGGCGGCCTCTCCCTACTGTCATTGCCTGGAGCCCATCGACTTCCACCCAACGTCTGACACCGCTCAGGGCCCTTGCCTCCGGCCACACGTACTCATTGCCCTCCCCGACCTCATCCCCTGCTCTACCAGTTCCTTGTCCTGCTGCCTCGCTCAGGGCACCCCTTCCTCGACCCGTTGCCCTGCCATGGTTGACACTACCGGTGTGGCGCTCTGCAGCATCACGACCTCGCCAGCCTGCGTCCCCGAGCACTGCCTCTCCTTGCACGCCTCTAGGACACGACCAAGCCCGAGCCTCCACAGCACACCTCCCATGTATAGTGTTGTGATGTTGGTAAAATATATGTATCCGTAGTGGCATGACCCTCCAACATCTACATGATGTTGTACTGTGTTATGATCCCAGGTTAGCTACGGTTTCCTCAACAAGTTTTGGACACCCAAAGACTACTCGAGGTGTCCACAACAAGATCTTCGCTGCCTCTTGTTCTTCCACCCAAATCCCCTGAGGAACCAAGCTTCACCTTTTTTCGTATCAAGAGACCGACTAAACGAAGAACATCTCAGTAGCTACTCGAAGGATATACCAGCATCACACCTATTTCTCATTCATGGACGGGAATTTCACCAACATGGCACAGGAAGGTCTCCGTCACGGATCCGAAGACCCCAATGTCAGACCCAAAGGAGAAGACCGATCACTCGAAACCCCCAAGATCTTTGACCCTAAATATGTGGCCCCTATCCACCCTATTTTGTATAAATGCATATAACTTGTTCCATAATTAATTTTCCATGCTTGCATACATATTGTTATTTGTTATGTGGTTTTGGGGCATTATCTCGATTCACCTAATAATTAAATATGGATACTATATACGGGATATTCTTGTCTTATATCGACTCCATTTAAATTGGTGTAGCGAATGAATGCCATGTTTTTCCCTATTATTCCAACATTTAAATTGCGGGGTACCTAAACAACTTGAACCTTCTATTTATTTGTCGAGAATCTAATTCCTCTTAATATTTCCTAGTTGCATTGCATTTTGCCATCTCATGCATCATAACATAATCATGCCAGATCTTTTGTCGTAGTATTAAATAGTGCATCTAGTGTTTTTTTAGTGCTTTGCTTCTTCATGGATTAGGACGTTGACTTGATGCGAGCTTCGACCTGTTCTATGTATGATGTATCTTCGGCAATGTTTCCTAGGCATGCATTCTCCCCTTCTACCCATTTTCACTTTGTGGTTTTATTTATCTCTATTTCTATCCATGTTGCAATGTTTTAGTTTCCGTACCATTTATATTCCCTGCAGCCTAAATTGCCTTGGTCACTTTCTATGGCCCATTATTTTGGTAGGTAGCTGGCCTTGCGAGTCGTAGTTGCTTTCTTAGGTGTTGGATCGAGTCATCGGTTCCAGTTGTATCGAGGTTGACACATGCCTAATGGTGGAGATTATCACGGTCCTAATTATAACTTGATAATTAACATTGTTAGGGTATGACCCTTAGGATGGCCGATATTTTACGATTTCATGGGGGATTCGCGGTGGATTTGATGGGGGAAGGGGAAGAGGAAGAGGATGAACTCGATGAATGTAAACCATGAAGAATAGGACGAACTCATGCAAAACACACACCCAAATAAACATTGTTGGCTCGCACCAGCGGCTACCTATCCAATACAATTAAAAGAACATATGGCCTCTCATGTGTGGTTTTGGTAATTAATGACAATCTCTATGGACTAATCGTTGCATTGAGCTACACTTGTAGGAATAGTCCATTAGCATCGCTTGGAGCATGTGTTAGCTTCAAGTTAGAAGAAATGAAGAAGAAAGTGGAGAATATCAAGTGTTGACCAAAGTTTCAAGAGTGACCCATAGATTGGTCAAGTGAGAGGTGGGCCTATAGCAAGTGTGTCTTAAAGAATTAGATGGATTGATACCTCATGTATATCTTCAATACACCAACATAATAAAGAAAAAAGAAATGAAGAACAAGAATAAAGAAAATAAGATCAAGGGTTTCTTGAAGAAGAAGATAGAGTTCCTCATGTGTATCCTCAAGACATCATCCAAATGGAGTTAGAAGAAATGTTGTGCAAGATAAAGATGTGCCATATCTAGAAGATCTCATGCTTGAAGCTTGCCATCATCGGTGATCATGGATTAATGAAGACAAGTTCAAAGTAAAGGTTTCCCCATGTTGTATGGGGGAGAAACTTGTAAGTCTTCATCAAGCGAGTGCGTTCAAGAGCAATCAAGAAAGATGTTCGATATTCATAAGGACAAGATCATCTACATCAAGATCAAGTGTAATATGCACAAGACAAATGTATGATCTTGATAATGTTTCTTTCTTACCGGTCTCGTGGTGTTAGTTGGGGAGACCGGTTTATAGGATAGACAACAGTACTATCTGACATGAATATACCCTACGGGTGCATAATGTTGGTATACCCGGTCCTGCCCAAGGAAGGCCCACGTGAAGACCTGTAGCCCAGGGAGATTTTGGGTGGCCCAAGCCCACTGCAAGTTCGGCTCCTTGGAGGACAAGTCTAGATTAGATAGAATTTCAAAGGGTTCAACCCTAATCTATAAAAGACTTGACCTATCCCGAGACCTGGCCTATCTATATAAAGGCCAGGAGGGCACAATGAGAAGGATCTCAACACCTCATACACACACCTCCACGCCAGATTGCATCTCCGCACCCATGTAACCTTTGGTTCCGCCGTAATCAAGAACAGACAAGCAGGAGTAGGGTTTTCCCTCCGGGGGCCTGAACCTGAGTAAACCTCATGTCCCTGCGTTGCTTGCCTCTTAACCGTCTCGCGACTTCCAGCATCCGCATCTTCTCCAAAACCCAAGTCCGTAACAATGGGCATTGACGAGTCAAACCCTCGTCAATTGGCGCCGTCTATGGGAAACGGGGACGCTGATCGTGCGGTCGTGACGATCCCATATGGAGAGATCTACGATTCCTCGGCAACGGAGAATCACCTCCTCTTTGGCGCTTTCGACTTCACCTCCCACTCGCCGGCCACCCGCAATGATTTATAGTCCTTAGGTGATGGAATCGAGCTGCTGTTCGGGAGCTTCTGCTTCCAGTTGGGGCAGACCGGCACCCTCCGCCTCCCTGAGCGGGTGCCACTTCCATCAAGCAGGCCTGCTTCATGGGTCCCACCCATTGATGCCCTATGCACATCGACGATGAAGGTCGATTCGGATGACAGTAGCAGCTGCAACTCCGATCTGTGTGATCCCCCTTCATATGAAGGAACCTACGGTTCCAGATCAGAGAGCTGCGGAAGCAGCAACCCACTTCGTGAGCGTTACCTATGTGCCGGAATCCACGGTGGTGACGTCAGCAACAAAGCCGATCCATCGCTGGACTCCCCTCCCAACGCTCAGGTTGAGAAGGCTGGAAACAGGGTGAACTCGGCAAATAGGGGAGCTCGAGGCACTAAGGGCGTAAACCGTCCCCACAACCAAATCCACCTCAACGAGGAAGGCTGGGAGATCGCACGTGAAGCCGTTCGGGGGAATCACATCCTACCTGTGGATGCCTCCCGTGACTTGCTGATGGCCTATCACTGGCTCTTGATCGATGAGCACAATCGGCAGGTCAAGCTACACGACGATCTCGAAAAGCGCAAGCTGGCAGCCAACGAGTCAAGCATGCAGCGAGCTTCGCTCTCCGCTGGAAGATCCTCTTCGCACGGGAACAACGCCAACAAGTACCGCTCCCGCCTGAAGCGCAAGGACCCTGCTGCACGGCACGAGGTCACCAAGCCACTCGACACGTCCTTCATGACAATGAACTCGCAAGGAAACATCTTGCTGAAAACACCGCATGCTGCGATCATGGAAGCCACCACCTATCTCGCGTCCAACCCGCCACCGACGGGAGACCCGAAGAACTCAATCCACAAGTCTGCGCTAGCTGGCCTCGGACTCGTTGGAGCTGCGCTCCACGATGAAACCCCCGCGGAGATGAAGAAAAAGGCCACGGTCAAGTTCACTCGAAGCCGCACACCCTCATCCGAGGAGGATGAGCATGACCTGCCTCGACGCCGTTGGAGCCCACGATGCCGCAGCAGCAACTACGACGCTTGTAGCGAGCTCACACAGCCCAAGATTGAAACATCACGTGCTCAGTGCGCGTGCTCAACTAAATCCGAGGAGGAGGAAGACAGAGAACTATGCGGAGCTAGATGCTTTATCAGATCCGTTCGGCAATCGCGGATGACGAGAAACTTCAAGCTCCCTTCGGACAACCCGAAGTTCGATGGTGCGCGGGAGCCGAAAACCTGGCTCGACGATTATATGTCCTTAGTCAAGCTCCACGGCGGGAACATGAACACCGCCCTACAATGCCTTCAGCTGCAGCTGACAGGCGCAGCCACGGTTTTGCTCAGAAGCCTCCCCTCCGGCTTCATCTGAAGCTGGGAAGAACTAGCGTACAGCTTCATCCACAAATTCAAGGGCATCAGCAAGAGGCCAGCCTCAATCAAAGAGGTGTGGGGCTACACCCAACGGACTAACGAGTCCATCCGCTCATACATACTACGCTGGTCTACCATCAAGAACTCCACCGCAACATCTCTGAGGATCGGGCAATCGACGCCTTCAAGGACGGCGTCAAGCGCCGTGAATTCAAGGAGGAGCTTAGGCGCATCAAGCCAAAACTCTTGATCGCCTGATGGACATCGCCAAACGCTGGGAAGAAGGCGAAGATTCCGTCAACCGAACATATTCAGATGACGAAGATAATTTCGGACATAGGCGCGATCGCCGCAGCAAGAGAAGATCATGCGTCAACAACGATCACGAGGAAGTCGACAAGGTTGTGGCTGGCTACACCGATCGCCGCGACGATGGCAACCACAACAGCGGATACCACAGCAGCAACTACCGCGACGGTGGACAGCCTACCCAGTCGCAACCATGACTATGAGCCATCGGCATACAACAAGCTATCCGGTCCCTGCACCATCCACTTCTACATCGATAAACAAGATGGTAAGAAGAAGGCCAGCCACATGATCAAGGACTGCCAGGAGTTCCAGAAGCTCAGTGAGGGCCTCACCCAGATGCGACGCCAAGCGATGAACCTAGGATTCGCACCGGCCCCAGGGGCCGTCGCCCATGGAGCTCCTCCACCACCACCTAGAGGACCCTCGCAGCCGCCAGCTGCACCAATGCCAAACAACGGTGCAGATGGATACTCGCCACCGATTGGGTCTGTAATGATACAGAAGGGGCGCCCAAGCAAGAGGGTGCAGAAGAAGATCACCCGCCAAATCAATATGGCCGTGACCTCCACACTAGCCATACCTGAGTACCTCAGCGGCTCGGAGTCCTGCATCACGTTCGACCATTCGGATCACCCGCGTCAAATACCTCGCCCAGGTCACTCTGCCCTGGTGCTCGAGGCCTATATCAGAGGGTTCGAGATGAGCCGGGTCTTCACGGACGGCGGCAGCGGCATCAACCTGATGTTCGCCAGCACACTCGCGGCCATGCGGATCCCCTATGCAACCTAGAGTCGTCGGACACGATGTTCCACGACATCGTCCCAGGGAAGGGCATATACCCCTTGGGAAAAATATGCCTCGACGTCATCTTCGGCAAGCCCGAAAACTTCAGGCGTGAGTGGCTGGAGTTCGAAGTGGTGGACTGGCCATCATAGTACCACGCCATCCTTGGGCGTGTGGCATTTGCAAGATTCCTGGTAGTACCGCACTACGCGTACCTTCTACTAAAGATGTTAGGACCCAGGAGCGTCATCACCGTCTCAGGAAGCTTCACCAGGTCAAACGGCTGCGACAGAGACTTCAACAGAATATCTTAGTCGTTCGGCATGCAGGAAGAGCTCACAAGGCTCAAGGAGGTCACAGACAACGGGGCACCCCCAGTCACTAGGCAAAACGCACTTGATATGTCGTTTGACTCCATAGCCAACACAAAGAAGGTGTATGTTCACCAGACGGACGTCTCCAAGACATCATTGATCGCCGACCTGAGTCCCGCATAGGAAATCATGCTCATCGAATTCCTCCGTGAGAGCTAGGACATGCCAGGAGTTCCCAGGGAATTTGTCGAGCATGGACTCAATGTGTTTCCAGATGCGAAGCCAGTCAAGAAGTTGATGCATCGACTGTCCGAGCCAAGAGCCGAAGCCGTTGGTGTCGAAGTCAATAGACTCCTCGACGCCAACTTCATCAGGGAGATCAAGGAAAGCGAGTGGCTGGCCAACCCCATGCTGGTCCCCAAGAAGGACACAAACATCCTGCGAATGTGCGTGGACTTCACATTGCTTAACAAGCATTGCCCCAAGGACCAGTTTCCTCTCCCACAGATCGATCAAATCATCCACTCCATAGAAGGATGCGAGAAACTCTCCTTCCTTGATGCCTACTCAGGCTACAACTAAATTTGGCTGAAGGCCGAAGATCAGGAGAAAATATCGTTCATCACGCCGTTCGGGGTGTTCTGCTACAACACAATGCCCTTCGGGCTGAAGAACGCAGGTGCCACTTACCAGAGATGCATGCAGGCATGTCTGAAGGACCATATTGGTCGCAACGTCCAGGTCTATGTCGAACACATAGTGATCAAGACCAAGGAGGCTAGGACGCTCATCGATGACCTCCGCGAGATATTTGATAACCTTGATCGCTACAAGATCAAGCTGAACCTAGAAAAGTGCGCCTTCGGCGTCCCGTCTGGCCAATTACTCTGGTACTTCATCTCTCAGTGTGGAATCGAGGCGAACCCGAAGAAAATCAGGTCTATACTAGCCATGGAGAAGCCCAAGAACCTCATGGGGGTCCAACAACTCATTGGACGAATCGCGGCGCTCAGAAGGTTCATCAGTCGCATGGGTGAGAAGGCTCTCCCCTTTTATCAATTGTTGTGCAAGGCTGACAAATTCGAGTGGACGCCCGAAGCAGACGATGCATTCGAGGACCTCAAACGCCTGCTCTCCACATCACTTGCCCTAGTAACGCCACAGTAAAGGGTGACTTTGCAGCTATACATAGCAGCCACACATCTAGTGGTCAGCACCGCACTCGTGGTCGAATGACCCAAAGATGGCAAGACCCACATGGTGCAGCGCCCAATTTACTACCTCAACGAGGTACTGAACCCAAGAAAGCAGAGGTGCCCTCACTACCAGAAGCTTGCCTACGGTGTATTCATGACGGTGCATTGGCTGAGCCACTACTTCCAGGAGCACCAGATCATGGTTGTCAACGACACCCCGCTATCGAACATCTTGAACAACCCTGAAGCAACGGGGCGTGTAGCCCTGTGGGGCATCAAGCTATCTCCTCGAGACATCATCTATGAGCGGCGCACTGCCATCAAGTCCCAAGTCCTCCCTGACTTCCTCGTCCACTGGATGGAGCTCCAGCTGCTGGATACCTCGAAAATGTCGTTGTCCTGGACGATGCACTTTGATGGCTCCAAGCGCGAGGCAAGAGCAGGGGCTAGCATCATACTGACGTCCCCTTAAGGCGACAAGATGAAGTACGTCCTTCAGATCAAATTCCGTGCATCCAACAACGAGGCCGAATACGAGGCACTCATACACTGCATGAGGATGGCCAAGGTGTGTGGTGCAACACGCCTCATCATCTACGGTGACTCAAACCTCATCGTCCAGCAAACGATGAACGAGTGCGACGCCCATAGCTCCAACATGATCGCATACCGTGCGCTCTACAACTCACTCGACGGGGACTTTGATGACTGCGAACTTTGGCATATTAGCAGGGAAATCAACGAAGAGGCCGACAAGCTCGTCAACATAGGCTCTACCTGCGGTCGGGTACCACTAGGGGTGTTCCTCGAACAAATTTGCATACCTTCCATCAAGTGGAAATTCCCAAAGGGCTTAGCCGAAGCCGCAGAGCACTCGGGGGCTGCACCACCCGAAGGACAAGAAGGACCTGAAAAGCTCAACACGGAGGTTGAGGTGGTAAGCCTTATGCAGGTCATGGCGGTTGAATAAACATTGACGCAACCGTACCTCCGCTACATGATAAACAAGCAGCTTCTCGAGGACCCAAGATATGCCCGGCGTATATCACGCTGATCAAAGGCATTCACCATCATCAATGGCGAGCTATACAACCGCAACATTTCGGGTGTGATCCAACGATGCGTCACTACCGGTGACGGCAAAAGCATCCTCCTAGACATCCATGAGGGTATCTGTGGCCATCACGCAGGCAGCCATGCCCTAGTTGCCAAAGCTCTGCGAGCTGGCTTGTACTGGCCAACCGCAATGAACGATGCGAAGGAGATAGTATAGCGCTGCAATGCCTGTTAGAGGTACGCGAACAAGCCACACACACCAGGATCAGAGCTGCGGCCTATCCTAGTGGCCTGGCCTTTCGCCCAGTGGGGCCTCGACATGATTGGCAAACTACCGAAGTCCTCGCCGGGAGGCCACGTCTTCCTCCTCGTAGCAGTCGACAAATTATCGAAGTGGATAGAGGCCACGCCTGTTACCAACCAAAGCGGCAAAACCGCTGTCAAGTTTTTCGAGTCCATTGTCTACAGGTTCGGAGTGACCCATAGCATCATAACAGACAATGGCTCGAACTTTATCTCGAAGGTATTTCGAGGCTTCGGCGAAAACCTCGGAATCAACTTCTCATACGCCTCCATGGCGCATCCGTAGACCAATGGACAGGTCGAAAAGGCCAGCGGCCTCATCGGCAACGGCATCAAGAAGCATATTCTACGGCCACTCGGAAGGCTTGCAGGATCCTGGTCGGACGAGCTACCCTCAATACTCTGGAGCCTGCGCACGATGCCAAACATCTCAACTGGCTACATGCCCTTCTTCATGGTGCACGGAGCCGAAGCTATGCTACCTGCTGGGTTACGCTACAAGGCCCCACGGTTCATCGCCTATAGCGAAGCCGAATCATCGGGCGCAGTCAAAGACGTCATTGACACGCTGGATGAGGCACACGATATCTCCGCAGAACGCTCAACGGTGTATCAGTAGAGCCTCCGCAACTACCACAACCATTGGCTGCGTCCAAGGTCCTTCGTCGAAGGAGACCTAGTTGTGCGACTCAAGCAAGAAGGGCACAAGAAGATCGACTCACCCCTGGGAATGACGCTACATCGTCATCGAACTTATCCTATATGGCGCCTACCACCTCATGGACGTCGAATCAGGAGTCGAATACTCCAACCCCTGGAACATCGCATGACTACGACACTTCTACCCCTAGTTACCCTTTTTTACTTTCAATAAGGCTATTCAGCCGAACAATGTACCTCTTCGCTTATGATGAATAAAATCTAAGTTCCTTGCCCCAAAAACTTTTTCCCTGATATTATCTATCGTTAAACACACTCGGGGGCTGCGCCTCACCTTACGACTTTGTCAATTGACAACAACGCATATAACCTGAGTAGGTGACCACGTCAGGCTAACGAAAAGGACATGCATACTCTATAATCATACAACACACTACGTGACAATACATACAAAATTTACAAGGGAATTACAAACCCACTCGAATAAATACGGGCTTTACATTATCTGGTATTTTATATACAAGACCTAGCTATGCTGGAGCAGAACGTTTGTCTGCTCCTTAAACACATCTTAAATTTCTTCGGCATACTGCGCCACAGCCGCGTAATGTGGACGCATATCCCACACCATGCTCGTCGGAGGAGGAGGAGGTCCAACCGCTATCTCCGCGAGGTCGACATCACGAAGATTATCGAACAACCGCCAGGGCCGCCTTCACACCCGCCACCAGTTGACGACGCACCTGCTCCTTGACATGGCTTGTGTCGTGAAACTTTCCAAGAAGACCCAATAAGATGGAGGGGGCCGAATCCAAAGGGAACATCGTCTCTCAAATCACTGTGAGTGATGACCTCGCCCGCCTTAGCACCCGAAGCAGTTGATGGGCGTGATCTTGCACCATCGCAAGGACGATTGGTTGTTCACGGTCCATCCAAAAAAACCACCGGCTTCTAGCTCTTTTTGCGTCAAGCAATTCATTCGAATCACCACGCGCTCCTTCTCTTCCTTCGGAAGAAGATTCACAACTACACAATGCAACATGTGAGCTAACATAAAAATTGGCACACTCATGGAGGCAATGAGTTCAAAAGGGCTTACATTGGAGTTGCTCGCCCAGCTGCTGAAATTCTTCAAGCAGAAACTCTTCTCTGGCAATGGCTCGCTCGGCCTTGGACTTCCACACATCCGCATGACCACGGATTCTAAGGATGTCCTTCTCCAAGCTTTTAACACGGTCACGCAAACACGACAATTGCGATGACTTGTTCAACACCGGGCGAGTGCTATCCACAGGAGAAGGTGTAACCACCGTAATCGCACCCGAAGGACCCTAAGGGTGCACAGGAAAACATCAAAATCACAAACATCAGACAACAGTCGAAAGATTCATTCACATATACAAATAAGGCCACTATGTGGCAGAGTGACACTTGTTCATCCAAAAGATATTACATATTCAAAAGAGAGGAGCTAAAACTAGGGAAGCCACAAAGCAGAAAGGGCCTAAGCGCCAGCACCCGGAGCAGCCTCGGATCCAGACTGCCTACTCTTGGCCGCTCACTGCTGCTCCAACGAGTAGTCAACCAGGAGATCTATCAGCTTAGGCCCAAAATGCTTGGAGTAGGAGGCCAAGGTGGAAAATGCTACCTCAGAGCCATCCGCCACTGTCGGCATCCTAGACGTGACCTACGCCAGATCCAGATGGCTTCCGGATGCTATCACCATCACTAGTAATATAGCAGCGCCAACCCCCTTCTGCGCGCGCTTGTACTTTGCAAGAGCGTCATCCGCAAGAGCCTTCGTAAGGGAGTCGACGTCCTCGAGGGAAACAACCTTGGGGTTGATCTCCTTATAGAAGCGAGTGAGCGCCTTTTTGGCCTTATTGAGCGACTCCATGGACTAGGTGCAGCGATCTTCGATTGCTGCAATGGCATCTTCCAAAGGATCACCGTTCTCTAAGGTGTCACGATCGAACATAACACCTGAAGCATCTGCAAAGAAAATGACAAACCCATCAGATGAGGAGGAACGAATCGCAATTGAAGCATTTAACACTCAAAGGAATTGCAAGGTGACCTACTAGAGAGCCTTGGCAACAGCCATAGGATTTTCATCCATGGCCTTTTCCCAGGTCGTTGCAACGGCCGCAGGCTGCTGCTCAAGATCTTTGGCATCCTTCTGCTTCTCAAGATCTTTGGCCTCCGCTGCATCCATTGCCATCTTCTCCGCCTGGATGAGGCTCTTTTCGAGAGCGTTCAACCTACGGAGGGCATCATTGTTCTTGTCTGCAGCATTTCGCAATAATGGATGAACATAAGAAATACTTTGGAGGACTCGAAACAAAGCAAATAGAAACCTACGCACCTTGGAGCTTCTTGAGCTCGGCTTCCAACGAAAGGTGTCGCTCGATCAGGCGGTTGGCGTCACGCACAAAGGTCTGCGAAGAAAACAACAAGCATGCTGAATAAACGGTCCCAGGGGCTCCCCTCACGCAAAATAAGAAAGACACTTATGTGGTCGGTTGTGGACTCCGAATGTTTTCTTATCGTCTTCCGCATAACGAGTGCACAAGTTTCCCGCCTCGCGGAGCTCGAATCCTCTTCATCGGAGTTGGACACCATCTTGGAAAACGAAGACGTCGGCTTTGATTCCACGATCATCTCTTCGGTTTCCTCCTCGAGGGACTCCACCGAGTGATGACTACTTGCACTTACAAAGAACCAAATCAACAACAAGATAATGCTTAGCACATCAATAAAATAACAATATTTGACCAGAGCAACCCACGATGGTATGTCTGACAGGTTGAAGACAGGAGCATCCTTCTCCTTCTTCTTCTTCTTCTTCTTCTTCTTCTTCTTGGTCGATGGCTCCAGGTCCATCTCCCGAATAGGCATAGCCGGGATAGGGGCAGAGGTTGCACCCTCATCCCCGCCGTGGTGCTCGAGGAAGGAGGGACCCTTTGGCATTAGTGGCATCTCCACATCCAAAGTTCCGCTTCGAAGCCTCTTTCGAGTCCGCCCTTCGCTAGGCTCGGGGGCTTCCATGGAAGGAGACTGCGTCGGGGGAAGCTCAGATTTGGACTCCACCGCTTTGTTGTCTGGCACATCCGTGTACTTCTCAGGTAGAGGGGGCACCATCCCCGCTACCTTGTGGCCCTGCAAATTGAAGACAAGAGATGCAACATAATAAGTACATATAACAAACAACAAGCACTCGAAAACAGCGCTACGCGCAACTACAAGTTTCACCCGGAGGGCGGTTTTCTTTGCACTGAAAGGGGCAAGCAAGGACTTCCTCGGGAGATCCTCATCGGCTTTGTACTTCAGCAGAGGTTGATTAGCCTTATCAAGGTCACCCGAGGACATCTCCTCCGGGAGTACCCTTGTCAGGTCGTTGGGGCTAGCATACAGGAACATCGGGTGCGCCCTCGCTTGGAGCGGCTGCACCTGACGCTTGAGGAAGGTGCGGATGATGTCGACACCGATGACCTATTTGACGGCCACCAGCCGGAGAGCCTCCACCCGCTTGTAGATCTTCTCCACCTCTTTCGGTTCACCCTTCAATATGTCGTTCCCCCATAACCTCTTTCGGATGATCTATTGGGTGGAGTCAAAAGGGGCAAGCCCGTAATGCTCACCGTCCATCTTGATAATATTTATCTGTGGCACACGGCCGGTGCGCCACGGATAGGAGGGAAGTCAGTGGCGCACTACCACACCATGCACCACGGATATTACCAGCAGCGCACGCTCCCGCACGCCACAGTTAGCTGGGCAGTCAGTGGCGCACTGACACTCCATGCGCCACGGCCGTAGTCAGCAACGCACGTGTGCGTGGTGCGCCACTAACATCGATAATGTTGCGCCACTGACTACTTGAGTGTATTTTTTTAATTTATACGACAGTACAGACAACACTTATATATATATAGCAGTTATATATAGCAACTACATCGAATCTAAGATTATAGTCATCCAAAGTGATGAAATACATCAAATATGAATTCAAGTGTTATTCTATTATTACACAAAGTGTGGTAGTACAAATTTGGTCGATGATATTACAAATTTGATCATCACATTACACATGCATAGAGCTATCACCCTAGACTATGATCGAGTAGAGCATAGCGGCGACGACGGGGAGCAACACCAAGACAATGATCAAGATCTTCATCCGGTTCTTCTTCCACATGTATCTCCTCCACTTTTCTACCACGAGCTCTTTTGTCTTGTAACCTTTGTATCTATTGCCATTGAAGTTGTTCACTTGTGCCTGGCAGTCCTCCCACTCGTCGTAGACCCCTAGAACCCGACCCCTATATACCACGTACCACTTGGCCATCTCTATAGATAAGACATACATAGACAAGACATGTAGTATATGTTATACAACAAAAAGAATGGCAAACTACAAGAATGGTCAAAATAATGAGCAAAGATTCATAAACTTAAAATAAACTATAGCACCGCTGACATCATATAAGCAAGTCCAGCATCGACCGTCAAGGGTTTTACTATCCCGGGTAGTTAATAATGTTTACGACACACACGTCAAACAATAGTTCGGAAACACATCACGAGGATAGTTAAGTTTATGACACGACACACAGACAACCAACACTGCTATCTAGGCACGCACACATCATGTAGACCTCGCCGGGAATAGGGTCATGCCCTCTCTCATCTTGAACGTCCTAGCGTCGCGCTGCATGTCAAGGACTTCTTTGATCGTGCGGTTACTCAACGCGATGTGCACGTACATGGGCCCCCCTTTGGTTTCGACATCGTCATGGATGATTTGGCAGAGCTGAGTCTAGATGCGCCAGAAGTCCTCCATAAGGTCTGCATCATCGATCGTCACCAATTGTGTGGCCTGTTGTCGAAGATTAGCTGGCAATGCCTTGATCCGTGAATCTCGCATGAACCCCTTGATGTGATGGAGGATGTAGAAGGCCTCCTTCACACTGTTGGTCGGCTGCTTGACGCAGGGGAACTTCGTGATGTGCATGAACACATGTTTGCCATCCTTGGTTCTTTCCCCTCCCTTGGAGAATTTGCCTCCCTTGGAGACGTAGACTTGTAGAGCATCATCTAGAACTCTCTTCAATCTTCCATAGTCCTTTGGCTTTGTGTCACTCGATGAGTCGAAGTACGTTGCTTGTGACAACCTCAGACAAATGGAGATGAGTGTGCAGTATATGCCTCTACGCAACACAATTGAAACAGAACTAATTATTGTTGGAAGAGGACAACGAAAATCTAAGAAAGAATTTGTTACGAAGGTGACCTAACACTTACTCAGAAAAGCAAGGAAGAAGAATGGAATCATTGGTCTGGTTCTCATGGAAGATATTCCCTAGGTACTCTGCCACCATTTACCGATACTCATCGTTCGCCAAGACAACCTCATGCATGTAGTAGGGGTCCACTATCACGATGCCCCGTGTTTTCTCCCTCTTGGCCTTCAACGCCATATTTATCGAGTACAGACGGACCAAGTTATAGTCCAGCTGCTTCGAGTGCAGGAGATTGTAGATGTCCTTGTAACGCATGAAGAATATGTCCATGGGTGCTTTGTCGACGAAGCCATGGCCCGATGGCACCTTGCATGTGAAGACCGGGTACCCGGGCTTCTTATCGTTAAGAAGAGTGCTCTCGAGATACAAAATTGAGTATCATGTATGGGTCCACCCGCGACTTCGAGCATTTCCTTAGTCAGAATCGGCTTACCCGCTATGTGCACCATTAAATCACGGGACTGTCGTCTCATGCCATCCTGAGCCATGAGTATCTTCTTTTGAAGCGGCTAGCTTGAAGCCTTCTTGCTCCAACTATGCTTCCGGACCTTATTCGGCTTCTCAGCTGCCTCGACAGGATGAGTGGATCGTCCTAACTGCTCTGCGGCCGCCTTGTGGAGTGTGGTGGGGATGATCATCCCCGTCGGGTTGGGTTGTGGAGAAGAGACGTCACCCGGAGGCGACTCTTGATCATAAGCGCCGCCGAAGTGCAGACGTTGCATGCATGACATGGGACGACTGGGTTGTTGACCGCGGGAGGATGGCTCTCCAATAGGAGGCATGTAGATTCTATCGGTGCCCATGGTGTTGAGGTAGCCATCGATGTGTTCCTCATCGTTGGAGACATGAGGTGCATCCTGATGCATGTCCTCGGGCTGTGGCGACAGTGTGTGTGCGATTAACTTCTGATGCCTCTTGGTGGTGGGGACGAACACCGGTGGCCATGTCTTAACAGTTGGGGCAGTGGGGCGCCGCCCTTCCTTGTTGGCTATAGCAAGGCGAATCCGCGACTTGGGCCATAGCAAGGGCCATCCATAGAAACCTCCAAGGGTCTCATGCTCATCGGCTCCTTCAGGTTGGTAGGGGGGTCAATGCCGTCGCAATCCTTTAATGTCCTTACCAAGGTGACCCTAAACATGCCAGCAGGGATCGGCTTGTTGTGCATCATGAGCATCTTCGGTTGAACAATACTACGCTTGGCTACATCCTTCAGCACGCCGTCCACATACTGAAGTAATGTGCAATTAGCGTCCTTGTTGAGGGCGTCGAGCTCGGCTAATGTGGACACGCGGGTCTGCGTCACATCCTGCTCGGGTGCATCACGAAGCAACGCCGGCTGCGTGTTGGTGTTGGGCGCTGCCGGCTACGCGTTGGTGTTGGGCGCCGGCGGGCTCCGCAATGCGACCGGCTACGCCAAGGTGTTGGAGGGCGGGGTCACAAAGTTCGGTGACAGTTGTTGGTCCGAGTTGCTGCTGGACACGATGGGCACGAGTATCATCCCAACTCCACCAGCAGCATTCCCCTTGGCTAGACCCTCCCACAGCTGAGGAGGAATGGTTTGGCGCAACCTTGCTTACAACTTTTCCTCCATTTGCGCCAGCCATTGGACCACTTGGCCTTGAGATCTGCGATATCCTGTCTCTGCCCAGCCTCCACCTTGGACTTCCTCTCCTTTATGACATTTGAGTCCTCTTTGAAGTGGACGCCGACTTTCCTGGTCATCCCAAAGCCGGGAACACGTCCATCGGACGTCATCTTCATGTTCTTGGGCCTCTTCTTGACAACATTCACCGCCATGTTGAAAGGAGTGTCCCACGGCTCCAATAGCCCCGTGGTGGGGGAACTTGCCTTAGCCGCTATTTCATCTTCCTGCAAAAGGAAGGTGAATCCATTTTTAATTTTGGCCTTCATTATCGATCGCCAATCGACTTGATATCCACGTGGTTAGTTGCTTACCAAGTGTTTCTTGAAATTTAGCACATCCTGATCTGTGGTTTTGAATTCCTTTGTTATGGGGCACAGGAAGTACCGAGCCCGCACAAATTTCCTCACCTACTCGTCCTTAAATTTGTCAAACATGTTTGGTTTACTAAGACGCCTAAGCTCGGCGTCCTCCTTCTCCTAAATTGGCTGAATTCCTCTCTAACCGCCGCTCCCAAGATTGTGGTTACCTATATTCTAGTCATGCAGTTTCTTCCCCCCATGCCGTCCATGCTTTTGAATTATCGGTCTCCAAGTCCTCCTTGAAGAGGAGATAGTAATCTTGTTCGAGCAATGGCTCGTGCTTCATTATCTCTGCCCAGCTTTCTTTTTTGTCTATTCGCTTCTTCACCCAGGTTCTCCATTTGCTCAAGAGGGTTCTCATCATCATGAGGGCCGCCTCGTTCACCTCATAGTTCTTGACCTCAAGATTGTCATAATCTTTGGGGAACTTGTAGCATTTGTGAATCTTATGCATGAGGAGCTAGACTAAATGCGCATTGCCAGGATCTCGGAGGTTCCTCGTGTTAACCATCAAGGTCTCCCGTACAATGCACTCGAGTTGTATACCATACCCAGCGGCAAGGGCTACAGGCACCACGGGTGCACCGCTCACTGTCACTTCGGTGAACTTGTCGTGCTCCGTGCCGAGCATCGGCGGGTCTCAATTCTTCCTCACGGACTTCTTCTTAGCTGCCAGGGCGGCACCACCATCCGTCTGTCCTCCTGCGTCGGTGTGTTCACCGGCATCGGTGCTGTCATCCCCGACGCCATCGGTGCATTTGCCGCCGACATCGATTGTGTCAACCTCGTGGCCATCACTCGTTCCAGCATCTTCGTCACCCTCCATGTCTTCTTCGTCGTCGCCCATGGCAGCTATTTCCTACTCCTCCTCCTCCCTCTGGGAAAGCCGACAAAACGGCATGTTGGCCTTCCGGGCTTCTTCTTTGACAGTCATTTGCTTCGAAGGGCCGGCCCCGTCATTTACTTGTCCAGTCGACATCTTTGCACTAAACAAGTATATGCAACTAATTAGTAAAAGAGAAAACGATCGGAAAATTCGACAGCACATACCCTAAAAAGGCTATCTATGAGTGCCCATTTCTCATCGAAACAGAAACGAATAAACATTTTAGGAGTAACGGGTACTTAGTTTGGAATCCCTTCAACAATTTACAAAATACACACTTATGTACCAGGACCATACACCAGCACCAAGAGCACCATGACCATATATAACAGTACACAAAGACCAAAATTACACCAGCACCAAGAGCACCATGACCAATGTCTACAATAGCACCAGGACCATACACCAGCACCAAGGCAACAGGCCATGCACCCTCAGCAATCAAAAGATTTGTTTCATTGTTAGACTGTAATTGTGATATTAGCAGAAGTTAAGGCCAAGTTAAACATAGTAAATAATGTTGGTGAATTGCTGGTGAAGAAAATGAAATGTTGAAAATAGCAATTTTACTAATATATTGGAGTAGTGGCTAAATCAAGAATGCAATTCAAATACATGTCCAAGAAGGGAGTGTAAAGGAGGTCATATCACATGATATACTGAATTGCTGATAAACCATAGACACTAAAATAGCTCTAACTTTTCTTGTGCGGCGTCCAAAAATTAGCAAAGCAAGAAATTAACTACACGAGTACTGGTAAGTGACACGGGGGATATGCACAAATAAGCAGCATGGGGAACTTGTCCATGTTACTCTTCTGCTACATACTCGGCTGAGTTTGTGGCTTTTAACTATCGATGAACAATGACCTGAACTATAAAAACCCAAAAACTTAACTGAAGATAATAACTATGCATTCAGGCTCAAGAATAACCAACATAATGCAAGCACTTTGAGCACCCCATAAGCAACCAATTGACTCACAAATCTCAGAACGTCCTTGGTAAATTTAGAACTTTTATTGTCATTAATGCAAATAATGCAAGCACTTTTATTGTCATTATCATTTCCATGTTATAAATCTAGAACTACTTACTCAATGCCCCTTGGTTAATTTCACAGTTATTAAACATGAACTGAAGAAAAAACACTATACTGATTGTCCGATCGACTATGATTCTCCTTCAAAACTGATATATATACCAGAACTGAATAAGAAGTTCAGACACAACCTCAATACCAAGAAGTGAAAATTCTGGACATACCTGAAGAATACCCATGTACTCAAACTGACGAATTACCATCAACAGTTATTATTGTTCAGAACCAAATCGAGCAATCACCATAATTGAAGAATAACCATGTATTCAAGATCAAGAATAACCATGCAATGAATTATGTAAATAGTTCTGCATTTGAATCAGAAAGATAATCAATCGATACACATCCATGATCCACCAAATGCTTGACTCAGGAACTCAGGATTCGCAAACACTAAAGACGCTAGCTAATTATTCAGTAAACCAGAGCACTGACAAAACCCTAACCCTAGCATTGGCGAGGATCCTAGCAGCGAGGAACCCTAACCCTAGCTATCAAGAGAGGGGATGGGAGGGGAGGGGAGGGAAAGGTAGAGGAAGGCTCATACTTGGAGAGGTGGTAGCGGATGGAGGGAAGTGGAGGCGGACGGAGGGACGGAGGAAGGTCGTGGCGGCATGCAGGAGAGGGAGGCTCAGCCCTGGTCGTGGCGGCGCTCGTCTTATCCGTTGGCGAGGAACGGGAGGAAGAAGAGGTGGAGGCGCTCATCTTCTTCGTCGTATCCGGTGGCGCCGATGGACGCGTGGTGTCGATCGTCTTGGGAGAGAAGGGAGGAAGCAGATCGAGGGAAGGGGAAAGAAAAGAGAAAGGGGGCGCGCGTCTCTAATCGTCTAAGTATGAAAACTCAGCGGCGCACCTCTGTTTGGTGCACCACGGATATTATCAAAACTACGTGCACACCAAACAGAGGCTGTCGTTGTTATGGAAACGACAGAGCCTAAGAAGGCTAGATAGAGGTGTGGGAGCAAGCCGGGAAGAGAGAAACGGCGTCCATATACTGGATTGGGCACAAGCAAACTTCGAGGGCACAAGAACTACCCAGGTTCGGAGCACTTGGGGTGAGGTAAAGATCCTACTTCTGCCGATCTAACTATGAGGGTGAACACAAAGGGCTACAAGGCTCCTAGAGCACTTGGGGTGAGGTAAAGATCCTACTTCTGGGCTAGCTAGCAATAAATGAGAGTCCAACCCTTATATAGGCCGAGGCGGCATGGGCAACGACCTGGCTGACTGTCGGGTCCCACAGGCGGGCCCCAGCCAGCTGGGTCATCTATAGTGGCCGCCATGGAGCGCATGTACCCACAGTCAGGCCCATGCCGTCACGCCATCTACAGTGGTTGCCGTGCGGGTAGTTATGCATAGTGCCACCTACTGTCTATTGTTACAACCATCATCGGTAAAGTCGTAGGTATGGGCCGAGTATCTGGGTCTCCTTTTTGTCTTGTCCATTGTCATGCGCGTACTGCGCACTGTGCTCTGCATCAACTTGTACCTTGCCTTTCTTGAGTGGCCGGCTGTGGTAGCCCAGCCAGCTGAACTGTCTGGGCCGGGTGGTTGGTTCCATCCGAATATTCTTCTACCTTTGCTCGTCTCATCCGGCTGATGGTTCTGCCAGTTTGCTCCTGGCTTGATTAGCTCTATCCGGCTGGCATGATCCATCCGGCTAGTTGCCCTTGGTGGTGATTTTTATCGGGCTGACTGGTTCGCCAGTCTAGTCTTTGTCTGGCCTTCCTTATCATCCGTCTTTGAGTTTCTTGCGTCCGGCTGCCCAGCCGAATGGCTGGTTGTGCCCCTTTGTATCTTGTTCGGTTATCCTACCCAGGGGTGATCCCCCCGACATTAGCCCCCGAGCGCGCATAGATTCCACCCTTAGGCGAAATGTGCGTGGGCTCAAAAAAGCTAGTTTGAAAATTTTCCCGGCTAGATTTTGGCTGTTGTACTGCCCGGCTGCATCATCGCTGATGTCAGGGACGTGCAATGATGGTCGTGGGAGGACGTGCATTGTGGGGTCGCGTCGTCTGTTGCCTCGGGAACCGCTGTCAGCGCCTTGCCTCCCGCGCTGGGATCTTCTGTGCGTTGTGTGCCGTCATAAAGGATCCGGGCGTCGCTGGGGCTGTGGGGGGCCACAACGTGGCGATTCGGCGGCTTTCCTCCCGGACCACTTAAGTAGAGGCCGCGGCGCCCCGCCTCCCCCACAATATATTTCCCCCTCTTCCTTGCCTTTGATGCTGCACGCCCTCTCTGCTCTCTACTTTTGCCCTGTCCTTGCGTCACCGGCGAGCTCGTGCTGCTCCGCTCTACCAGCGCCGCCAGCCACTTCCTTGCCGGAGCGACGGGTCATCGGCACTCCTCCGCCGCTTCCCTTTCACCTTCTCCTTCTTGTTCTTCCTCTCCCCGCGTTCTGTCGCCGTTGCCATGGCCGAAAGCAGAGGCGCTTGGTGCGGCTCCTTCGTGATGGAGGTGCAGGTGGAGAAGTACCGGTGGTCGCGCCTCCTGCCGACCGCCGGCAAGGTTGGGGTCTGCCTGGCCCCGACTGGCAAAGTCTTGTCGGCTCCTAAAGCCGGCGAGCACGTCGTTTTCCTTGCGCACCTGCGCGCGGCCTGGCCTTTCCGGCCAACGCCTTCTTTCTCTCCTTCCTCGCCCATTTTGACCTCCACCTCCACCATCTCGGGCCAAATGCAATCGGCATTCTGGCCCACTTCGTCACCTTCTGCGAATGCTACGTCGGGATCCAGCCGGATCTCAGGGTGTTCTGCTAGCTCTTCTTGATCCGGCCGCAGGTGCAATACGCAAAAGGGCCGCTCGTGCCCTGGGGCGGAGCGTCCATCTACTCCCGCACGCAGACCAGCTACCCCAAGTTCAAGCTGCACGACAAAGTTAAACTGTGGCAGCAAACATACTTCTATGTACGGAACTTGGGGTCTGAAGACCGGCTGAACCTCCAGGCCTTCCAGGACACAGAGTCCATCCGGGCGCACTAGGAAGAGAAGATCTTTGGCGCCAAGACGGAGTCGGACGATCTTCTCCAGCGGATGAGGGCGCTGGTCACGGCTGTCCTAACCGGCATCGACGTGATGCTGAGCTAGGCTAGCCGGCTAATGATGCCTCTACAGCAGCACGCGCACAAGATGTGCTATTACTCCGGGCGGCTCGACCCAACCCGGCTCTCCTGCCGTGACCCTCCCATTCTCCAATCTCTACGAGTGGGTGTGGATGATCACCAAGGAGAAGATCAAGGCCGACTGTCGCTTTGGTATGGCTCCATACACGCGCGGGAATCGCGCACCCCGGGTAAGTACACTTGCTCCTTTTCTTATTCCTTCTTTCGTTCTTGCCTTATCCGGTTACACTTCCTTACTCGGTCCTGACTGTCGTCTTTTCTTGCAGATATTCCTCTGCATCATCCGGGAGGAGGGAGACGCGCCCCTCCAGGTTTTCACCGTCGACCTCTTCGAGCCACACCCACGTCGGACCAGCGCGAGGGTTCGGATGGCGAGGAGGGCTTCTTCCCTAGCCGGGGCGACGAGGCGGTGGAAGACCGCACGACCCCGTGCTGGAGGAGAGAGACGGCACCGCGCCGCCCGAGCCTACCCGGAAGCGTGCCGACGATGACTCCTCAAGCAGCGCCTCCGCGACCGAAGACCCGAATGCGAAGTGTAGCCGGGTGGGGGTTCCTCCACATCCTGGGCAGACCACGGGCGGCCGGAAGAGGTCCACGCCCGTGGTGCAGGGGTAAGTTCCTTGCGCCTGTTTTCTTTCTTGCTCTTTCTTTTTCCCACATTTGCCCTTGTTCTTGTTCTGATCTTGCCTTTCTTTCGCAGCTCCGTTCTTTCCTTCGCTGCAAGCCCGACTCGCAGCGCGCCCTCTACTTCACCGCCTCCCGATCCTCCTCCTTCACCGGCTGCCCTAGTGATGACCGCTCTGCCTCCCGCGACCGAAACCATGCCCCCGCCAGAGCCGACGGCCACTGCCCAGCCGACCCCCGTCACGCCCGAGCGCACGCTGAGCCAGCCGGATGTGCCTTCGAGCACGAGTGTGGGCTCGTCAGCCCCAGTACGAAATACCCCCACCCCCTAGCTAACGTCAGCCCTATGCCATGCTGACGCAGTAAATGTTTTTAATTGGTTTAATAATTCCTGAATTTGATTAAATATTGTAAGTTCAATAACTTTTAATCTATAAGTCAGAAAAATACAAATAATATACCAAAATGTTCTGAAAAATGAGAACAATCTATTTAAGCTATCATCATGCATTATTAAGCAACTTAAATGACAATTTTAATTAGAATAACTCACAGGTGATTCCGTAGTTTTCCTCGAGTTAGGGTTTGCGCCCCTCGGAACCCCTATTAAGATGTCGGGCATGCCTTGGGGTTACATTTCAATGCAAATTAATTTGTCATATCATGATACTTGCTTGAGCATTGCATAGATGCCATGTGTTGATTATTTCCCCTTTCTTTCCGGTGTTTGGTTCTTCCCGGTAGAATATGAGATCGAGATCGATATCGAAGCCAGAGATCAACACCGTCGAAGATTGAAGATCGACGAACAATACTTGACCAACTATAACCAAGTCAAGTACAAGGTTCCCGAAGATCTGCTTATCTGTTATAAAATGGCAAAGGCAAGCATAGCCCCACCATGATATAATCCTATGGTTTCGAAAGTATTTCAATTCCTGCCATGATGCATACGATTCTACTATGGTCTTTTCGATAGATAGAGTATCCTATCTATTGCATACTCCCTTGAGCTTATATTACCTGATCCACTGCTCCTCGAATAACTAGGTTTGGCTTGTGTGCAATGCTAGAGCTTTCATCTGTGTCTTGCTTAGCCATTCTTAGCTGTTGAGTCTGGTTCATCCAGATGATGTATCAGATGCAGATAATCTAGTATGACAGGAGAACGTGGTAAGATGAGATCGGTGATATGAAATTAAACATGCTAAGGCTTGTATGGGAGGCCACGGGGGAATGTGGTTTTTCTAGTACCATGCTCGCCACCCCTAGGACCCTGGGTGCTTGCCGCTTGAACCAAGACGAGCGTACAACCACACGGGGTAAATGGGGACCCCATGATTGACTAACTTGCCTAGTAGATTCCATGAGTCACATAGTTCGGGCGTTCCATTCGACATACACATTGAAAACGTTTTTGAAAGAAGGAGGCCAAGGAGGTGCATTCATAACAGGTAGGGAATTGCGTGGCCGCGGTTGCTTGGGGTTGATGGCGCCCCTGGTAAACCAACCTCGCCTCACATCTTTAAGTACCGACTTCGGGATTTTACCCGTTACGGCGGAACAATACTTATTGCGTGACTCATGGTCTCGGCGAAAGCAAGGTAAAGGTCGTGTCCAACCACACCCTCTGTCAGCACACCAAGGAAGTGTGTCAAGTGGCAATAAGAGTCGGTTGGTACGTGTGGGTAAAGTTGTATACCCCTGCAGGGTAATAATCTTTCGGAAAGCCGTGTCCATGGTTATGGACGACTTGGGAATGGATGGGAGATCATAGAGAACTTGAACCTAATCGTAAAACTTGGCAACTAATGTTTGTTAAGGATGCTTCCTCATGGGTACGAGGGGGTGATCCTGGTTCACGAGATGATGATGTTTCAGTGGATATCAAAAGATGATGATCAATATTTTCGGAGATGTCACTCTCTTATCCCCGTTTAATATACTCTGATTAAACGAGATTCTTCTCCCTCTCTTGTTTTATAAAGAAAGATGCCTTTTTCACAAAACAACTCCACTAGCCAGAAGTCCTGCGGAGTACACCCTGTACTCACCCTTGCTTTGTTGATACTTTTGGCAGAGTAAGTGTTCACCTGAAGATGAGTCTGGTACTACATCGACATCGACGAGTAGCTTGGGGTTCCTGGCCGGCATCCTGGAATCTATGGGCTGGGATGTCATCGTTATGCTTCAGGCCTCTTAGGCCATTTGTTAAGTTGCTATACTTAATAGCATAATTTTCCTTCCGTTGTTTGATGTTTGTGGTCAGTGACCTCTTCTTGTAATAATTTTGTTCTCTGCTTAATTATGAGCTCGCTGTAATAATTTTTTTGTAGTAGGGTCACTGCTGTGTTATCAATTCTTCACTGGATATTCTCGAGCTCAAGGTTAAGCTTATGTCCGACGGGGGTCTGGGATTTGTTTAGCCCTGATCCCGGTGGTGTGACAGTTCGTGGTATCAGAGCTGTACCGACCGTAGGAAAACCTTGTCGTTGGTCGATGTTGAGACTAGTGTTTGTGAAAACTATTCTCAAAGATGAAAAGTATTTTTGAAAACTCTAGTATGCTTATTTTTCTCCTTATCCAGTTTTTCTCTAACTCTGGGTCATCTTATCTGGTGTTGATTTTGGAAAACTTTTGATATCTCTTCTAGTCTTTCAAAGCTTAGGTGCCTTCTGGGCATGACGTTTCTTAACCAGTTGACCTAGTGTTGAGTTCTCTAGAGTTGTGTGTGTTGTGTATCCCTTGTTCCCCTTTGCTCTTGTTCATCTGAGAGATTTCTTTCTATCATGATCTCTCTATATTTTGGACCCACAATAGTATATTGTTTGTTCCATAGTGATCTATTCTAGGCTTCGAGGTTTCCTTTCGCCTCGTGTGCCTCCTTTTTGTTGTTTGGGTACTTCAGAAGTCGTTTCTTCTTTTGGAAGCTACCTCTTGGTTACTATATTGTAGTGTACGCCACGTCACTCAAGTAGTAGTTACCCCTTTCTTTTGGGTTTTAACCCTTGGACTTGAACTTAAGATCCCCGATTGTGCTGGATTCTTGTGTTGTGAATCTTGTAAATGTAGATGACCTTTAATCAAAGATCCTTCTTTTGACCCTTGTTTGTAATGTTCACAAAATTACCTCAGGATGGATGGTACTACAATTCCAGTCTTCAAGCTTGTGGTCTTTGTCGCGATTGAATTGTGACAACTAAGGACTTCCCCTACCACATGTTATGGAAGATGTTCTCTAATGGAACCAAACAGATCACGACAAGAGTACTCCTCGAGAGTCTCGTATCTATACTCGTGACTCTGCCACACCTTACCCCTTCGCTGCATTGGTTTTCGGAAGGTTGTTGACTTATGCATCCACATCTCGGGATTCTATCCTGAGCATGTTCGTTTTTCTTGTTGTTTTCTGACCTTTGTCTACCAGTTGGTAGCCAAGTAGTTATCTGCATTGGTGTCTTCCAAAGCAAGATACTCTTGTGGTCTGTCATGACAAACCATTTTGGGATGTTAGGAGAAACAAACTCCAGTACCTTGTCGTATCTAGGACCAGGTCAAAGTGTTGTAATCCGCAGATCAAGAGGCATTGATTAGCTTCTATCTGTTCTACCTTAAAGTATCACACTCTTTTAGACTAAGAGGTCGTGCCGAGTTCCATGACCCCGTAATGAAGTGATGCTCTTACACATAGTTACCCACCCTCACTCGAGCTTTCGCGCTCGTGAATGATGCACGTGCATAACATTGTAGCCATCTGAGATTCTTAGCAATTATTATTGTTTTGAACTCCAAGGACATTTGAGTCATTCTTAGTGTGATTGGTTTAACTTATCACTAAGGAAGGATGAATATACTACCAAGTCCACTATTCTGGTGCACTCTCTTCGGTCAAAGAGTTAGGCATGTGCTGAAGATCTGAGACTATGTCCTCTTGCCTTACCAAGGAAGTCTCCTCTAGAACTAAGTGACATACGAGTGGTTCGTGATATTCTAGTTGTCTACTAGAAGTATCGCCATGCTGCCACATGACCGTGTTGTAAAGTACTTGAGCAAGCCAGTTCCCTGAACTGATCTTTTCTCCAAGGATCTGTATTGGATACCCCTGAACTAGTTGGTTGAGCTTAAACAAAAACTTGGAGAGTTGTAAGACAAAAGTTCTATCCGACTCAGTTCTTTCTTAAAGGGATGTCTAGTTTTGTTCGTGTTGAAGAAATATAGTATTTCCTTCGTGGACATGTTACCTTCCCCTATCTTTGATTTGATTTGGGTTATCTTGAAATCAAACTCAATTCCAAGGACTATCTTGATAATGTTTCTTCTTGTGATGTTTCACTTGGATACATCTTCATGTCCTTTGGTCTGACCAGTATTTTTTGTCTTGTTCACGCAACATATGAGTCCATCTTCTTGGAGTGTCCCGATAAGTTTGTTGTTGAGCCCATCGATGACATCCTTATCTTCTCCATGCTAGATTTGATTCATATGGAACATTTGGCATTACTGTTGGAAAAATTCGAGAACCATCTTCGAGTCATCTCGAAGTATGTGTTCTGGATGTTAGAAGTGATCTTCTCTAGTTCACGTGCAAACGTTGAAAGATGTCGCCGTGGATTCGAGAAGAGTTATCCTTGTCCTCTTAAGGATACATGTGTGTTTTATTGTTAGTACTTTATGTGTGTGAAGTTGTCTTTTGACAAGTTGCTACTTCATAGGTCTAACAATCTAACTCATATTTTGGAGCTTTACACTATAGTTCATATCTTGAGAATCTAGTAACTTTACCTTTGAGGTAAATGTTACAAAATTTCTATTCAGACATGCTAAGTCTGAAGTATCATACCACCTAACCAAAGCTGAATCTCAAGCAGCAATGATTGCTAGTGTTTCTCAAGGTTTTGACCTAATTCTCTTTGTAAATCTGGCAAGAATGATGTAATGGTTGACACACTTAGCCGGAAAGACCTCTTGCCATATTCTCTTGAAGTCAGCAATAACAACCACTCTTCATGAGGCTTCTTCTATAATTCATTATAGGAGTTGTGTTCATGGTTTCCTATGTATCCGAAGGTCGACCTGTACTTGATATTTGTTTTCTCGAATATCAAGGAGAACATTTAAAGTAGTGTTGCTAAATGTCTCTTGGTTGATCCTCCAGACCCTTTTATGATGGCAAGCATTTTGTTGTGCCAAGTAATTGAAGTCTGAGTATGAAGTTTCTTTCTTCTCGTGTCATCAGGAATCTTCTTAACTATTCATCCTGGTGGTGTAAAGGGATATCATAATATTTGGCGAAGATTCTGATAAACCGGGATGAATAAAGAGTTTCCTTCGTTCTCTCAAACCTGTTTTAAGAGTGACTATGATTTTGGTAATCATAAGTTCCTCTTGCTACATGTTCCTTGCGACTCTTGTGAGTTCTCTCCTCCAAAACACATTTCTGTCTTGTCCTTCTGTTGAATGAAAGAGTGAACCTTCTGTGTCAAAAGTAGTTCAACACCTTGGTTTTGTTGATCCACATCTTTGCAACCTGAAATCTCTACTTAAGCCGTTTAGTAGAGGTTCCCTATCGAAGTCTGTGGTCATGTTCTTTCTGTTGGAAGCTTTCTTATGCAGAAGCTTCAAAACCTCATGTAAGTTCCATGGTCTCAATACTTATGAAGACCAGTTGTCTAACAACTTGAAACCATTTCCTCTTGTTTCCTCCGTTACCTTGTCTTGTTTCATGTTTCTCATCTCATAGTTGTATCTAAACACTCCATCCATGAGTTGACCACGAGATACTCCGTGTGTTGTTTAGTGTGCTTCCCTCTTATCTTTAGAGTGACCATGTCTGTTTCTCTCTATATGTCTCTTCCTACCTTTGGAATCTCAGGTCGAGATTCTCGTAAGGGGGATAGAGCTGTAACACCCCAGTTTTTGATAAATATCAACTAGGGTTGTTTGTGCATCATGAGCATCATCCTCTAAAATTTCAACCAAGAAAAATAAAATGCAAACCCTAATCTCCCCTTCCCTCTATTTGAAAATCCATTCAAATGATTTCAATTTTGAAATCTACAAAATGAATGGAGCCCAAATGGAATAAAAAGGTCCCCTGCAATATTTTATACATTTTATAAAAGTACCTGGTATTTTGAAATATTCAAAACATATTTGAAATGAAAATGCAAAATGGAAATTACAAAACCGAAAAAGAGAAAAAGCTTTTGAGAAAAAATGAGCAGCAGCCGAACCTTTGCTGCAGCCCAAACTCGGCCCAAGCCAGCTCACCCGAGCCTAGTACCACTTTGTCCTGGCAATCATCGTCGTCCACCTCGCGTTTCTCCCCGAAGTTGCCGCGTGTCGCCAGCACCGCCGCCGCCGGCGCCAAGATGCCCGCCGCCGTCGTGCCGCCCTCTGGGCAAGGATAAGGACGAGACCCGCACGCCTCTCTCCTCCCTTGGCTCCCTTTCTCCCCTGGATCTCCCCTCCCTTCTTTCCGCGAGCAGACCCGAAACCTAGCCTCGCAGCTCGCTGGTGCCTTGCCGTCTCTGGCCTCCCCGTGCTCTGTCGAGGTCGCCTTGAGCTCCGCCGTGGTGCCAGCTTCCTCCTCGTCAACGGAATCGACATGGGGTGCCCCCAACCGACGCCCACGACCTCATCTTCCCCGATCCCGACGTCGGCTGCCGTCGCCATTGACGCTATTCAAGGCCTCCCCTCGCTTCTCCGACACCACAATCGTGCTCCTGGTGAGCTTCTGGTGCCCCAGGCATCCTTCACTCGCTTGTTAGCTCTCTGTAGCCGCCGCTCGCCGTTCACCTGCAAGCACCGCCGCTGCCGATCTCCGTAGCCGCGTCTCCGGTGACCCAAAAACAGCGGCACTGCCCTTGTTAGGTTCGCTTTGCAGCCTTAATTCGAACGAGACCAACCGCGCTTCCCAGATCCTCCCCTAGCGCCGTTCCTTGCCGCCATCTGAAGTGGATTCCAGCAAGCCTAGGTGGCGCTTGCGTGTCCTCGACGTGGCATGGCAGTAAGGTGGCCTTGGGCAAGGTTGCCACGGTGGCAAGCCTACATGGCCCAGGGCCCCAGCAGTCAGTGACTGGGGCTAGCCTTAGCCCCAGTACGAAATACCCCCACCCCCTAGCTGACGTCATCCCTATGCCATGCTGACGCATTAAATGTTTTTAATCGGTTTAATAATTCCAGAATTTGATTCAATATTGTAAATTCAATAACTTTTAATCTATGTCATAAAAATACAAATAATATACCAAAATGTTCAGAAAAATGAGAACAATCTATTGAGACCCTAAACAGAAGCTAGAGGTGGCCTTATCTATTGAGACATCTACCTTCGCCTTTTGTTTTCTCCGGAGTGTTCTCTCAATGAACATGAGAAACAACCTCTTACTGGCGGTGTCAACGATTTCAAGACAGAGAAAGAAGCTTTGTTATTGGTATCGCGAGGATCTACATGAAGCAAGAAGAGTCCTACCATCAGCCTTCTTTTTCGTACCATGAGGAGGATCGCGAGGACAAGATCCCTTGTTAGTGGTGTTGAACTGTAGCACCCTGGAGAAACCACTACTAGAAAATCACTATTGTTTTTTACTTTATGCATCATGATGACATCATCATGCATATCCTTGCCTAAAAACTTTATTCACTAAAACCTTGTTTTGTTTTGACATTACTTTCATCCTTTTATTTCAAAATAAAAAACCACATGCTTTTCAGTGATATTTTGTTTGTCTATAAATCTCTTTGTAAAAGTGTTTTAAAAATAATAAATAAAAGGTTTTATTTTAGGGGAGGTAGCCCAGCTAGCAGGCCATGTACCACCCTGACCAAACCCTAACCCTAACCACCTACTAGCATCACGCGACACACCGCACCCCACCACCGCAGCCGCTGCACTCACTCATGCACACAACACCATACACATGCAGACCACACACACACACACGCACTCACACCACGAAACCAAACCAGAGGCGACTACCCCACAGGCCACACACACGGGAGCACACGCACACATGCAACATGAAACACAACGCACAACTCACAGTCAGAAGCACGCACACCACATGACCCAACGCACTGACGCACGCAACGTGACACTAACTCCGCACCCTTCCTCGTGACCCCGCCTTCCTCTGCATCGTGTCGCATCTGTGCCCCTCAACGCGCACGCTTGTATTAGAGATCCCCCGTCTCTCGCTCGTGACCCGACCTCATCGTCTCCCCACTCCCTTGTCTTCCTCTCTGCGCCGCCGCCGCATTACTCACTTGCCGCCAGCGAGCCTGCTTCCTCACCCCTCTGCCCGCCCGTGATGACAGCCTCTCCCTACTGTCATTGCCTGGAGCCCATCGACTTCCACCCAACGTCTTCCACCGCTCAGGGCCCTTGCCTCCGGCCACGCGTACTCGTTGCCCTCCCCGACCTCATCCCCTGCTCTACCAGTTCCTTGTCCTGCTGCCTCGCTCACGGCACCCCTTCCTCGACCCGTTGCCCTGCCATGGTTGACACTACCGGTGTGGCGCTCTACAGCATCACGACCTCTCCAGCCTGCGTCCCCGAGCACTGCCTCTCCTTGCACGCCTCTAGGACACGACCAAGCCCGAGCCTCCACAGCACACCTCCCATGTATAGTGTTGTGATGTTGGTAAAATATATGTATCCGTAGTGGCATGACCCTCCAACATCTACATGATGTTGTACTGTGTTATGATCCCAGGTTCTAGCTACGGTTTCCTCAACAAGTTTTGGACACCCAAAGACTACTCGAGGTGTCCACAACAAGATCTTCGCTGCCTCTTGTTCTTCCACCCAAATCCCCTGAGGAACCAAGCTTCACCTTTTTTCGTATCAAGAGACCGACTAAACGAAGAACATCTGAGTAGCTACTCGAAGGATATACCAGCATCACACCTATTTCTCATTCATGGACGGGAATTTCACCAACATGGCACAGGAAGGTCTCCGTCACGGATCCGAAGACCCCAATGTCAGACCCAAAGGAGAAGACCGATCACTCGAAACCCCCAAGATCTTTGACCCTAAATATGTGGCCCCTATCCACCCTATTTTGTATAAATGCATATAACTTGTTCCATAATTAATTTTCCATGCTTGCATAGATATTGTTATTTGTTATGTGGTTTTGGGGCATTATCTCGATTCACCTAATAATTAAATATGGATACTATATACGGGCTATTCTTGTCTTATATCGACTCCATTTAAATTGGTGTAGCGAATGAATGCCATGTTTTTCCCTATTATTCCAACATTTAAATTGCGGGGTACCTAAACAACTTGAACCTTCTATTTATTTGTCGAGAGTCTAATTCCTCTTAATATTTCCTAGTTGCATTGCATTTTGCCATCTCATGCATCATAACATAATCATGCCAGATCTTTTGTCGTAGTATTAAATAGTGCATCTAGTGTTTCTTTTAGTGCTTTGCTTCTTCATGGATTAGGACGTTGACTTGATGCGAGCTTCGACCTGTTCTTTGTATGATGTATCTTCGGCAATGTTTCCTAGGCATGCATTCTCCCCTTCTACCCATTTTCGCTTTGTGGTTTTATTTATCTCTATTTCTATCCATGTTGCAATGTTTTAGTTTATGTAGCATTTATATTCCCTGCAGCCTATATTGCCTTGGTCACTTTCTATGGCCCATTGTTTTGGTAGGTAGCTGTCCTTACGGGTCGTAGTTGCTTTCTTAGGTGTTGGATCGAGTCATCGGTTCCAGTTGTATCGAGGTTGACACATGCCTAATGGTGGAGATTATCACGGTCCTAATTATAACTTGATAATTAACATTGTTAGGGTATGACCCTTAGGATGGCCGATATTTCACGATTTCATTGGGGATTCGCGGTGGATTCGATGGGGGAAGGGGAAGAGGAAGAGGATGAACTCGATGAATGTGAACCATGAAGAACATGACGAACTCATGCAAAAAACACACCCAAATAAACATTGTTGGCTCGCACCAGCGGCTACCTGTCCAATACAATTAAAAGAACATATGGCCCCTCATGTGTGGTTTTGGTAATTAATGACAATCTCTATGGACTAATGGTTGCATTGAGCTACACTTGTAGGAATAGTCCATTAGCATCGCTTGGAGCATGTGTTGGCTTCAAGTTAGAAGAAATGACGAAGAAAGTGGAGAATATCAAGTGTTGACCAAAGTTTCAAGAGTGACCCATAGATTGGTCAAGTGAGAGGTGGGCCTATAGAAAGTGTGTCTTAAAGAATTAGATGGATTGATACCTCATGTATATATTCAGTACACCAACATAATAAAGAAAAAAGAAATGAAGAACAAGAATAAAGAAAATAAGATCAAGGGTTTCTTGAAGAAGAAGATAGAGTTCCTCATGTGTATCCTCAAGACATCATCCAAATGGAGTTAGAAGAAATGTTGTGCAAGCTAAAGATGTGCCATATCTAGAAGATCTCATGCTTGAAGCTTACCGTCATCGGTGATCATGGATTAATGAAGACAAGTTCAAAGTAAAGGTTTCCCCATGTTGTATGGGGGAGCAACTTGTAAGTCTTCATCAAGCGAGTGCGTTCAAGAGCAATCAAGAAAGATGTTCGATATTGATAAGGACAAGATCATCTACATCAAGATCAAGTGTAATATGCACAAGACAAAGGTATGATCTTGATAATGTTTCTTTCTTACCGGTCTCGTGGTGTTAGTTGGGGAGACCGGTTTATAGGATAGACAACCGTACTATGTGACATGGATATACCCTACGGGTGCATAATGTTGGTATACCCGGTCCTGCCGAAGGAAGGCCCACATGAAGACCTGTAGCCCAGGAAGATTTTGGGTGGCCCAAGCCCACTGCAAGTTCGGCTCCTTGGAGGACAAGTCTAGATTTAGATAGAATTTCAAAGGGTTCAACCCTAATATAAACACACGTGACCTATCCCGAGACCTGGCCTATCTATATAAAGGCCAGGAGGGCACAATGAGAAGGATCTCAACACCTCATACACACACCTCCACGCCAGATTGCATCTCCGCACCCCTGTAACCTTTGGTTCCGCCGTAATCAAGAACAGACAAGCAGGAGTAGGGTTTTCCCTCCGGGGGCCTGAACCTGAGTAAACCTCATGTCCCTGCGTTGCTTGCCTCTTAACCGTCTCGCGACTTCCAGCATCCGCATCTTCTCCAAAACCCAAGTCCGTAACAATGGGCATTGACGAGTCAAACCCTCGTCAATTGGTGCCGTCTATGGGAAACGGGGATGCTGATCGTGCGGTCGTGACGATCCCATATTGAGAGATCTACGATTCCTCGGCAACGGAGAATCACCTCCTCTTTGGCGCTTTCGACTTCACCGCCCACTCGTCGGCCACCCGCAAAGATTTAGAGTCCTTAGGCGATGGAATCGAGCTGCTGTTCGAGAGCTTCTGCTTCCAGTTGGGGCAGACCGGCACCCTCCGCCTCCCTGAGCGGGTGCCACTTCCATCTAGCAGGCCTGCTTCATGGGTCCCACCCATTGATGCCCTGTGCACATCGACGATGAAGGTCGATTCGGATGCCAGTAGCAGCTGCAACTCCGATCTGTGTGATCCCCCTTCATATGAAGGAACCTACGGTTCCAGATCAGAGAGCTGCGGAAGCAGCAACCCACTTCGTGAGCGTTACCTATGTGCCGGAATCCACGGTGGTGACGTCAGCAACAAAGCCGATCCATGGCTGGACTCCCCTCCCAACGCTCAGGTTAAGAAGGCCGGAAACAGGGTGAACTCGGCAAATAGGGGAGCTCGAGGCACTGAGGGCGTAAACCGTCCCCACAACCAAATCCACCTCAACGAGGAAGGCTGGGAGATCGCACGTGAAGCCGTTCGGGGCAATCACATCCTACCTGTGGATGCCTCCCGTGACTTGCTGATGGCCTATCACTGGCTCTTGATCGATGAGCACAATCGGCAGGTCAAGCTACACGACGATCTCGAAAAGCGCAAGCCGGCAGCCAACGAGTCAAGCATGCAACGAGCTGCGCTCTCCGCTGGAAGATCCTCTTCGCACGGGAACAACGCCAACAAGTACCGCTCCCGCCTGGAGCGCATGGACCCTGCTGCACGGCACGAGGTCACCAAGCCACTCGACACGTCCTTCATGACAATGAACTCGCAAGGAAACATCTTGCTGAAAACACCGCATGATGCGATCATGGCAGCCACCACCTATCTCGCGTCCAACCCGCCACCGACGGGAGACCCAAAGAACTCAATCCACAAGTCTGCGCTAGCTGGCCTCGGACTCGTTGGAGCTGCGCTCCACGATGAAACCCCCGCGGAGATGAAGAAAAAGGCCACGGTCAAGTTCACTCGAAGCCGCACACCCTCATCCGAGGAAGATGAGCATGACCTGCCTCGACGCCGTTGGAGCCCACGATGCCGCAGTAGCAACTACGACGCTTGTAGCGAGCTCACACAGCCCAAGATTGAAACATCACGTGCTCAGCGCGCGTGCTCAACTAAATCCGAGGAGGAGGAAGACATAGAACTATGCGGAGCCAGATGCTTTATCAGATCCGTTCGGCAATCGCGGATGACGAGAAACTTCAAGCTCCCTTCGGACAACCCGAAGTTCGATGGTGCGCGGGAGCCAAAAACCTGGCTCGACGATCATATGTCCTTAGTCAAGATCCACGGCGGGAACATGAACACCGCCCTACAATGCCTTTAGCTGCAGCTGACAGGCGCAGCCACGGTTTTGCTCAGAAGCCTCCCCTCCGGCTCCATCTGAAGCTGGGAAGAACTAGCGTACAGCTTCATCCGCAAATTCATGGGCACCAGCAAGAGGCCAGCCTCAATCAAAGAGGTGTGGGGCTACACCCAACGGACTAACGAGTCCATCCGCTCGTACATACTACGCTAGTCTACCATCAATAACTCCGCCGCAACATCTCTGAGGATCGGGCAATCGACGCCTTAAAGGACGGCGTCAAGCGCCGTGAATTCAAGGAGGAGCATAGGTGCATCAAGCCCAAAACTCGTGATCGCCTGATGGACATCGCCAATCGCTGGGAAGATGGCGAAGATTCCGTCAACCAAACATATTCAGATGACGAAGATAATTTCGGACATAGGAGCGATCGCCGTAGCAAGAGAAGATCATGCGTCAACAACGATCACGAGGAAGTCGACAAGGTTGTGGCTGGCTACACCGATCGCCGCGACGATGGCAACCACAACAGCGGAAACCACAGCAGCAACTACCGTGATGGTGGACAGCCTACCCAGTCGCAACCATGACTATGAGCCTTCGGCATACAACAAGCTATCCGGTCCCTGCACCATCCACTTCTACATCGATAAACAAGATGGTAAGAAGAAGGCCAGCCACATGATCAAGGACTGCCAGGAGTTCCAGAAGCTCAGTGAGGGCCTCACCCAGATGCGACGCCAAGCGATGAACCTAGGATTCGCACCGGCCCCAGGGGCCGTCGCCCACGGAGCTCCTCCACCACCACCTAGAGGACCCTCGCAGCCTCCAGCTGCACCAATGCCAAACAACTTTGCAGATGGATACTCGCCACCGATTGGGTCCGTAATGATACAGAAGGGGCGCCCAACCAACAGGGTGCAGAAGAAGATCACCCGCCAAATCAATCTGGCCGTGACCTCCACACTAGCCATACCTGAGTACCTCAGCGGCTCGGAGTCCTGCATCACGTTCGACCATTCAGATCACCCGCGTAAGATACCTCGCCCATGTCACTCTGCCCTGGTGCTCGAGGCCTATATCAGAGGGTTCGAGATGAGCCGGGTCTTCATGGACGGCGGCAGTGACATCAACCTGATGTTCGCCAGCACACTCGCGGCCATGCAGATCCCCTATGCAACCTAGAGTTATCAGACACGATGTTCCACGACATTGTCCCAGGGAAGGGCATATACCCCTTGGGAAAAATATGGCTCGACGTCATCTTCGGAAAGCCCAAAAACTTCAGGCGTGAGTGGCTGGAGTTCGAAGTGGTGGACTGGCCATCATAGTACCACGCCATCCTTGGGCATGTGGCATTTGCAAGATTCCTGGTAGTACCGCACTACGCGTACCTTCTACTAAAGATGTTAGGACCCAGGAGCGTCATCACTGTCTCAGGAAGCTTCACCAGGTCAAACGGCTGGGACAGAGACTTCAATAGAATATCTTAGTCGTTCGGCATGCAGGAAGAGCTCACAAGGCTCAAGGAGGTCACAGACAACGGGGCACCCCCAGTCACTAGGCAAAACGCACTTGATATGTCGTTTGACTCCATAGCCAACACAAAGAAGGTGTATGTTCACCAGACGGACGCCTCCAAGACATCATTGATCGCCAATGACCTGAGTCCCGCATAGGAAATCATGCTCATCGAATTCCTCCGTGAGAGCTAGGAAATGTTTGCCTGGTGTCCTGCGGACATGCCAGGAGTTCCCAGGGAATTCGTCGAGCATGCACTCAATGTGTTTCTAGATGCGAAGACAGTCAAGAAGTTGATGCATCGACTGTCCAAGCCAAGAGCCGAAGCCATTGGTGTAGAAGTCAATAGACTCCTCGACGCCAACTTCATCAGGGAGATCAAGGAAAGCGAGTGGCTGGCCAACCCCATGATGGTCCCCAAGAAGGACACAAACATCCTGCGAATGTGCATGGACTTCACATTGCTTAACAAGCATTGCCCCAAGGACCAGTTTCCTCTCCCACAGATCGATCAAATCATCGACTCCATAGAAGGATGCGAGAAACTCTCCTTCCTTGATGCCTACTCAGGCTACAACTAAATTTGGCTGAAGGCCGAAGATCAGGAGAAAATGTCGTTCATCACGCCGTTCGGGGTGTTCTGCTACAACACAATGCCCTTCGGGCTGAAGAACGCAGGTGCCACTTACCAGAGATGCAAGTTATCAAGACCAAGGAGGCTAGGAAGCTCATCGATGACCTCCGCGAGACATTTGATCACCTTGATCGCTACAAGATCAAGCTGAACCCAGAAAAGTGCGCCTTCGGCGTCCCATCTGGCCAATTATTCTGGTACTTCATCTCTCAGCATGGAATCGAGGAGAACCCGAAGAAAATCAGGTCTATACTAGCCATGGAGAAGCCCAAGAACCTCATGGGGGTCCAACAACTCATTGGACGAATCGCGACGCTCAGAAGGTTCATCAGTCGCATGGGTGAGAAGGCTCTCCCCTTTTATCAATTGTTTTGCAAGGCCGACAAATTCGAGCGGACGCCCAAAGCAGACGATGCATTTGAGGACCTCAAACGCCTGCTCTCCACATCACCTGCCCTAGTAACGCCAAAGTAAAGGGTGCCTTTGCAGCTATACATAGCAGCCACACATCAAGTGGTCAGCACCGCACTCATGGTCGAATGTCCTAAAGATGGCAAGACCCACATGGTGCAGCGCCCAATTTACTACCTCAACGAGGTACTGAACCCAAGAAAGCAAAGGTGCCCTCACTACTAGAAGCTTGCCTACGGTGTATTCATGACGGTGCATTGCCTGAGCCACTACTTCCAGGAGCACCAGATCATGGTTGTCAACGACACCCCGCTGTCGAACATCTTGAAAAACCCTGAAGCAACGGGGCATGTAGCCCTGTGGGGCATCAAGCTATCTCCTCGAGACATCATCTATGAGGGGCGCACCGCCATCAAGTCCCAAGTCCTCCCTGACTTCCTCGTCCACTGGATGGAGCTCCAGCTTCTGGATACCTCGAAAATGTCGTTGTCCTGGACGATGCAATTTGATGGCTCCAAGCGCGAGGCAAGAGCAGGGGCTAGCATCATACTGACGTCCTCTTAAGGCGACAAGATGAAGTACTTCCTTCAGATCAAATTCCGTGCATCCAACAACGAGGCCGAATACGAGGCACTCATACACTGCATGAGGATGGCCAAGGTGTGTGGTGCAACACGCCTCGTCATCTACGGTGACTCAAACCTCATCGTCCAGCAAACGATGAACGAGTGCGACGCCCATAGCTCCAACATGATCGCATACCGTGCGCTCTACAACTCACTCGAAGGGGACTTTGATGACTGCAAACTTTGGCATATTAGCAGGGAAATCAACGAAGAGGCCGACAAGCTCGTCAACATAGGCTCTACCTGCGGTCAGGTACCACTAGGGGTGTTCCTCGAACAAATTTGCGTACCTTCCATCAAGTGGAAATTCCCAAAGGGCTTAGCCGAAGTCGCAGAGCACTCGGGGTCTGCACCATCCGAAGGACAAGAAGGACCTGAAAAGCTCAACACGGAGGTTGAGGTAGTAAGCCTTATGCAGGTCATGGCGGTTGAATAAACATGGACGCAACCGTACCTCCGCTACCTGATAAACAAGCAGCTTCTCGAGGACCCAAGAGATGCCCGGCGTATATCACGCTGATCAAAGGCCTTCACCATCATCAATGGTGAGCTATAGAAGCGCAACATTTCGGGTGTGATCCAACGATGCGTCACTATCGGTGACGGCAAAAGCATCCTCCTAGACATCCATGAGGGTATCTGCGGCCATCACGCAGGCAGCCGTGCCCTAGTTGCCAAAGCTCTGCGAGATGGCTTGTACTTGCCAACCGCAATGAATGATGCGAAGGAGATATTACAGCGCTGCAATGCCTGTCAGAGGTACGCAAACAAGCCACACACACCAGGATCAGAGTTGCGGCCTATCCTAGTGGCCTGGCCTTTCTCCCAGTGGGGCCTCGACATGATTGGCAAACTACCGAAGTCCTCGCCAGGAGGCCACGTCTTCCTCCTGGTAGCAGTCGACAAATTATCGAAGTGGATAGAGGCCACGCCTGTTACCAACCAAAGCGGCAAAACCGCTGTGAAGTTTTTCGAGTCCATTGTCTACAGGTTCGGAGTGACCCATAGCATCATAACAGACAATGGCTCGAACTTTATCTCGAAGGTATTTCGAGGCTTCGGCGAAAACCTCGGAATCAACTTCTCATACGCCTCCATGGCGCATCCGTAGACCAATGGACAGGTCGAAAAGGCCAACGGCCTCATCGGCAACGGCATCAAGAAGCATATTCTACGGCCACTCGAAAGGCTTGCAGGATCCTAGGCGGACGAGCTACCCTCAATACTTTGGAGCCTGCGCATGATGCCAAACATCTCAACTGGCTACATGCCCTTCTTCATGGTACACGGAGCCGAAGCTATGCTACCTGCTGGGGTACGCTACAAGGCCCCACGGTTCATCGCCTATAGCGAAGCCGAATCATCGGGCGCAGTCAAAGACGTCGTTGACACGCTGGATGAGGCACACGATATCGCCGCAGAACGCTCAACGGTGTATCAGTAGAGCCTCCGCAACTACCACAGCCATTGGCTGCGTCCAAGGTCCTTCGTCGAAGGAGACCTCGTTGTGCGACTCAAGCAAGAAGGGCACAAGAAGATCGAATCACACCTGGGAATGATGCTACATCATCATCGAAGTTATCCTAGATGGCGCCTACCACCTCATGGACGTCGAGTCAGGAGTCGAATACTCCAACCCCTGGAACGTCGCATGACTACGACGCTTCTACCCCTAGTTACCCTTTTTACTTTCAATAAGGCTATTCAGCCGAACAATGTACCTCTTCGCTTATGATGAATAAAATCTAAGTTCCTTGCCCCAAAAACTTTTTCCCTTATATTATCTATCGTTAAACACACTCGGGGGCTGCGCCTCACCTTACGACTTTGTCAATTGACAACAACGCATATAACCTGAGTAGATGACCACGTCAGCCTAACGAAAAGGACATGCATACTCTATAATCATACAACACACTACGTGACAATACATACAAAATTTACAAGGGCATTACAAACCAACTCGAATAAATACAGGCTTTACATTATCTGGTTTTTTATATACAAGACCTAATTATGCTGGAGCAGAACGTTTGTCTGCTCCTTAAACACATCTTAAATTTCTTCGGCATACTGCGCCACAGCCGCGTAATGTGGACGCATATCCCACACCATGCCCGTCGGAGGAGGAGGAGGTCCAACCGCTATCTCCGCGAGTCGACATCGCGACGATTCTCGAACAACCGCCAGGGCCTCCTTCACACCCGTCACCAGTTGACGACGCACTAGCTCCTTGACATGGCTTGTGTCGTGAAACTTTCCAAGAAGACCCAATAAGATGGAGGGGGCTGAATCCAAGGGGAACATCGTCTCTCAAATCACTGTGAGTGATGACCTCGCCCGCCTTAGCACCCGAAGCACTTGATGGGCGTGATCTTGCACCATCGCAAGGACGATTGGTTGTTCACGGTCCATCCAAAAAAACCACCGGCTTCTAGCTCTTTTTTGGTCAAGCAATTCATTCGAATCACCACACGCTCCTTCTCTTCCTTCGGAAGAATATTCACAACTACACAATGCAACGTGTGAGCTAACATAAAAATTGGCACACTCATGGAGGCAATGAGTTCAAAAGGGCTTACATTGGAGTTGCTCGCCCAGCTGCTGAAATTCTTCAAGCAGAAACTCTTCTCTGGCAATGGCTCGCTCGGCCTTGGACTTCCACACATCCGCATGACCACGGATTCTAAGGATGTCCTTCTCCAAGCTTTGAACACGGTCACGCAAACACGGCAATTGCAATCACTTGTTCAACACCGGGCGAGTGCTAGCCACAGGAGAAGGTGTAACCACCGTAATCGCACCCGAAGGACCCTAAGGGTGCACAGGAAAACATCAAAATCACAAACATCGGACAACAGTTGAAAGATTCATTCATATATACAAATAAGGCCACTATGTGGCAGAGTGACACTTGTTCATCCAAAATATATTACATATTCAAAAGAGAGAAGCTAAAACTAGGGAAGCCACAAAGCAGAAAGGGCCTAAGCGCCAGCACCCGGAGCAGCCTCGGATCCAGACTGCCTACTCTTGGCCGCTCACTACTGCTCCAACGAGTAGTCAACTAGGAGATCTATCAGCTTAGGCCCAAAATGCTTGGAGTAGGAGGCCAAGGTGGAAAACGCTACCTCAGAGCCATCCGCCACTCTCGGCATCCTAGACGTGACCTACGCCAGATCCAGATGGCTTCCGGATGCCATCACCATCACTAGTGCCATAGCAACGCCGACCCCCTTCTGCGCGCGCTTGTACTTTGCAGGAGCGTCATCCGCGAGAGCCTCCGTAAGGGAGTCGACGTCCTCGAGGGAAACAACCTTGGGGTTGATCTCCTTATAGAAGCGAGTGAGCGCCTTTTTGTCCTTATCGAGTGACTCCATGGACGAGGTGCAGCGATCTTCGATTGCTGCAATGGCATCTTCCAAAGGATCACCGTTCTCTAAGGTGTCACGATCGAACATAACACCTGAAGCATCTGCAAAGAAAATGGCAAACCCATCAGATGAGGAGGAACGAATCGCAATTGAAGCATTTAACACTCAAAGGAATTGCAAGGTGACCTACCAAAGAGCCTTGGCAACAGCCATAGGATTTTCAGCCATGGCCTTTTCCCAGGTCATTGCAACGGCCGCAGGCTGCTGCTCAAGATCTTTGGCATCCTTCTGCTTCTCAAGATCTTTGGCCTCCGCTGCATCCATTGCCTTCTTCTCCGCCTGGACGAGGCTCTTTTCGAGAGCGTTCAACCTACGGAGGGCATCATTGTTCTTGTCTGCAGCATTTCGCAATAATGGATGAACATAAGAAAAACTTTGGAGGACTCGAAACAAAGCAAAAAGAAACCTACGCACCTTGGAGCTTCTTGAGCTCGGCTTCCAACGAAAGGTGCCGCTCGATCAGGCGGTTGGCGTCACGCACAAAGGTCTGCAAAGAAAACAACAAGAATGCTGAATAAAAGGTCCCGGGGGCTCCCCTCACGCAAAATAAGAAAGACACTTATGTGGTCTGTTGTGGACTACGAATGTTTTCTTATCGTCTTCCGCATAACGAGTGCACAAGCCTCCCGCCTCGCGGAGCTCGAATCCTCGTCATCGGAGTTGGACACCATCTTGGAAAACGAAGACGTCGGCTTTGATTCCACGATCATCTCTTTGGTTTCCTCCTCGAGGGACTCCTCCGAGTGATGACTACTAGCACTTACAAAGAACCAAATCAACAACAAGATAATGCTTAGCACATCAATAAAATAACAATATTTGACCAGAGCAACTCACGATGGTATGTCTGACAGGTTGAAGACAGGAGCATCCTTCTCCTTCTTCTTCTTCTTCTTCTTCTTCTTGGTCGATGGCTCCAGGTCCATCTCCCGAACAGGCATAGCCGGGATAGGGGCAGAGGTTGCACCCTCATCCCCGCCGTGGTGCTCGAGGAAGGAGGGACCCTTTGGCATTAGTGGCATCTCCACATCCAAAGTTCCGCTTCGAAGCCTCTTTCGAGTCCGCCCTTCGCTAGGCTCGGGGGCTTCCATGGAAGGAGACTGCGTCGGGGGAAGCTCAGATTTGGACTCCACCGCTTTGTTGTCTGGCACATCCGTGTACTTCTCAGGTAGAGGGGGCACCATCCCCGCTACCTTGTGGCCCTGCAAATTGACAAGAGATGCAACATAATAAGTACATATAACAAACAACAAGCACTCGAAAACAGCGCTACGCGCAACTACAAGTTTCACCCGGAGGACGGTTTTCTTTGCACTGAAAGGGGCAAGCAAGGACTTCCTCGGGAGATCCTCATCGGCTTTGTACTTCAGCAGAGGTTGAATAGCCTTATCAAGGTCACCCGAGGACATCTCCTCAGGGAGTACCCTTGTCGGGTCGTTGGGGCTAGCATACAGGAACATCGGGTGCGCCCTCGCTTGGAGCGGCTGCACCTGACGCTTGAGAAAGGTGCGGATGATGTCGACACCGATGACCTATTTGCCGGCCACCAGCCGGAGAGCCTCCACCCGCTTGTAGATCTTCTCCACCTCTTTCGGTTCACCCTTCAATATGTCGTTCCCCCATAACCTCTTTCGGATGATCTATTGGGTGGAGTCAAAAGGGGAAAGCCCGTAATGCTCACCGTCCATCTTGATAATATTTATCTGTGGCACACTGCCGGATAGGAGGGAAGTCAGTGGCGCACTACCACACCATGCGCCATGGATATTACCAGCAGCGCACGCTCCCGCACGCCACGGTTAGCTGGGCAGTCAGTGGCGCACTGCCACTCCATGCGCCACGGCCGTAGTCAGCAACGCACGTGTGAGTGGTGCGCCACTGACATCGATAATGTTGCGCCACTGACTACTCGAGTGTATTTTTTTAATTTATACGACAGTACATACAACACTTATATATATATAGCAAATACATCGAATCTAAGATTATAGTCATCCAAAGTGATGAAATACATCAAATATGAATTCAAGTGTTATTCTATTATTACACAAAGTGTGGTAGTACAAATTTGGTCGATGATATTACAAATTTGATCATCACATTACACATGCATAGAGCTATCACCCTAGACTATGATCGAATAGAGCACAGCGGCGACGACGGGGAGCAACACCAAGACAATGATCAAGATCTTCATCCGGTTCTTCTTCCACATGTATCTCCTCCACTTTTCTACCGCGAGCTCTTTTTTCTTGTATCCTTTGTATCTGTTGCCATTGAAGTTGTTCACTTGTGCCTTGCAGTCCTCCCACTCGTCGTAGACCCCTGGAACCCGACCCCTATATACCACGTACCACTTGGACATCACTATAGATAAGGCATACATAGAAAACACATGTAGTATATGTTATACAACGAAAAGAATGGCAAACTACAAGCATGGTCAAAATAATGAGCAAAGATTCATAAACTTAATATAAACTATAGCACCGCTGACATCATATAAGCAAGTCCAACATCGACCGTCAAGGGTTTTACTAGCCCGGGTAGTTAATAATGTTTACGACACACACGTCAAACGATAGTTCGGAAACACATCACGAGGATAGTTAAGTCTATGACACGACACACAGACAACCAACACTGCTATCTAGGCACGCACACATCATGTAGACCTCGCCGGGAACAGGGTCATGCCCTCTCTCATCTTGAACGTCCTAGCATCGCGCTGCATGTCAAGGCCTTCTTTGATCGCGCGGTTACTCAACGCGATGTGCACGTACATGGGCCCCCCTTTGGTTTCGACATCGTCATGGATGATTTGGCAGAGCTAAGTCTGGATGCGCCAGAAGTCCTCCATAAGGTCTGCATCATCGATCGTCACCAATTGTGTGGCCTGTTGTCGAAGATTAGCTGGCAATGCCTTGATCCGTGAATCTCGCATGAACCCCTAGATGTGATGGAGGATGTAGAAGGCCTCCTTCACACTGTTGGTCGGCTTCTTGACGCAGGGGAACTTCGTGATGTGCATGAACACATGTTTGCCATCCTTGGTTCTTTCCCCTCCCTTGGAGAATTTGCCTCCCTTGGAGACGTAGACTTGTAGAGCATCATCTAGAACTCTCTTCAATCTGCCATAGTCCTTTGGATTTGTGTCACTCGATGAGTCGAAGTACGTTGCTTGTGACAACCTCAGACAAATGGAGATGAGTGTGCAGTATATGCCTCTACGCAACACAATTGAAACAAAACTAATTATTGTTGGAAGAGGACAACGAAAATCTAAGAAAGAATTTGTTACGAAGGTGACCTAACACTTACTCGGAAAAGCAAGGAAGAAGAATGGAATCATTGGTCTGGTTCTCATGGAAGATATTCCCTAGGTACTCTGCCACCATTTCCCGATACTCATCGTTCGCCAAGACAACCTCATGCATGTAGTAGGGGTCCACTATCACGATTCCCCGTGTTTTCTCCCTCTTGGCCTTCAACGCCATATTTATCGAGTACAGACGGACCAAGTTATAGTCCAGCTGCTTCGAGTGCAGGAGATTGTAGATGTCCTTGTAACGCATGAAAAATATGTCCATGGGTGCTTTGTCGACGAAGCCATGGCCCGATGGCACCTTGCATGTGAAGACCGGGTACCCGGGCTTCTTATCGTTAAGAATAGTGATCTCGAGATACAAAATTGAGTATCCTGTATGGGTCCACCCGCGACTTCGAGCATTTCCTTAGTCAGAATCGGCTTACCCGCTATGTGCACCATTAAATCACGGGACCCTCGTCTCATGCCATCCTGAGCCATGAGTATCTTCTTTTGAAGCGGCTAGCTTGAAGCCTTCTTTCTCCAACTATGCTTCCGGACCTTATTCGGCTTCTCAGCTGCCTCGACAGGATGAGTGGATCGTCCTAACTACTCCGTGGCCGCCTTGTGGAGTGCGGTGGGGATGATCATCCCCGTCGGGTTGGGTTGTGGAGAAGAGACGTCACCCGGAGGCGACTCTTGATCATAAGCGCCGCCGAAGTGCAGACGTTGCATGCATGACATGGGACGACTGGGTTGTTGACCGCGGGAGGATGGCTCTCCAATAGGAGGCATGTAGATTCTGTCGGTGCCCATGGTGTTGAGGTAGCCATCGATGTGTTCCTCATCGTTGGAGACATGAGGTGCATCCTGATGCATGTCCTCGGGCTGTGGTGACAGTGTGTGTGCGATTAACTTCTGATGCCTCTTGGTGGTGGGGACGAACACCGGTGGCCATGTCTTAACAGTTGGGGCGGTGGGGCGCCACCCTTCCTTGTTGGCTATAGCAAGGCGAATCTGTGACTTGGGCCATAGCAAGGGCCATCCATAGAAACCTCCAAGGGTCTCATGCTCATCGGCTCCTTCAGGTTGGTAGGGGGGGGGGAAGTCAATGCCGTCGCAATCCTTTAACGTCCTTACCAAGGTGACCCTAAACATGCCAGCAGGGATCGGATTGTTGTGCATCATGAGCATCTTTGGTTGAACAATACTACCCTTGGCTACATCCTTCAGCACGCCGTCCACATACTGAAGTAATGTGCAATTAGCGTCCTTGTTGAGGGCGTCGAGCTCGGCTAATGTGGACACGCGGGGCTGCGTCACATCTTGCTCGGGTGCATCACGAAGCAACGCCGGCTGCGTGTTGGTGTTGGGCGCTGCCGGCTACGCATTGGTGTTGGGCGCCAGCGGGCTCCGCAATGCGACCGGCTACGCCAAGGTGTTGGAGGGCGGGGTCACAAAGTTCGGTGACAGTTGTTGGGCCGAGTTGCTGCTGGACACGATGGGCACGAGTATCATCCCAACTCCACCAGCAGCATTCCCCTTGGCTAGACCCTCCCACAGCTGAGGAGGAATGATCTGGCGCAACCTTGCTTACAACTTTTCCTCCATTTGCGCCAGCCATTGGACCACTTGGCCTTGAGATCTGCGATATCCTGTCTCTGCTCAGCCTCCACCTTGGACTTCCTCTCCTTTATGACATTTGAGTCCTCTTTGAAGTGGACGCCGACTTTCCTGGTCATCCCAAAGCCGGGAACACGTCCATCAGACGTCGTCTTCATGTTCTTGGGCCTCTTCTTGACAACATTCACCGTCATGTTGAAAGGAGTGTCCCACGGCTCCAACAGCCCCGTGGTGGGTGAACTTGCCTTAGCCGCTATTTCATCTTCCTGCAAAAGGAAGGTGAATCCATTTTTAATTTTGGCCTTCATTATCGATCGCCAATCGACATGATATCCACGTGGTTAGTTGCTTACCAAGTGTTTCTCGAAATTTAGCACATCCTGATCTGTGGTTTTGAATTCCTTTGTTATGGGGCACAGGAAGTACCGAGCCCGCACAAATTTCCTCACCTACTCGTCCTTAAATTTGTCAAACATGTTTGGTTTACTAAGACGCCTAAGCTCGGCGTCCTCCTTCTCCTAAATTGGCTGAATTCCTCTCTAACCGCCGCTCCAGAGATTGTTGTTACCTATATTCTGGTCATGCAGTTTCTTCCCCCATGCCGTCCATGCTTTTGAATTATTGGTCTCCAAGTCCTCCTTGAAGAGGAGATAGTAGTCTTGTTCGAGCAATGGCTCGTGCTTCATTATCTCTGCCCAGCTTTCTTTTTTGTCTATTCGCTTCTTCACCCAGGTTCTCCATTTGCTCAAGAGGGTGCTCATCTTCATGAGGGCCGCCTCGTTCACCTTATAGTTCTTGACCTCAAGATTGTCATAATCTTGGGGGAACTTGTAGCATCTGTGAAGCTTATGCATGAGGAGCTAGACTAAATGCGCATTGCCGGGATCTCGGAGGTTCCTCGTGTTAACCATCAAGGTCTCCCGTACATTGCACTCGAGTTGTATACCATACCCAGCGGCAAGGGCTACAGGCACCACGGGTGCACCGCTCACTGTCACTTCGGTGAACTTGTCGTGCTCCGTGCCGAGCATCGGCGGGTCTCAATTCTTCCTCACGGACTTCTTCTTAGCTGCCAGGGTGGCACCACCATCCGTCTGTCCTCCCGCGTCGGTGTGTTCACCGGCTGGTGTCATCCCCGACGCCATCGGTGCATTTGCCGCCGGCATCAATTGTGTCAACCTCGTGGACATCACTCGTTCCAGCATCGTCGTCACCCTCCATGTCTTCTTCGTTGTTGCCCATGGCAGCTATTTCCTGCTCCTCCTCCCTCTGGGAAAGCCGCCAAAACGGCATGTTGGCCTTCTGGGCTTCTTCTTTGACAGTCATTTGCTTCAAAGGGCCGGCCCCGTCATTTACTTGTCCAGTCGACATATTTGCACTAAACAAGTATATGCAACTAATTAGTAAAAGAGAAAACGATCGGAAAATTTGACAGCACATACCCTAAAAAGGCTATCTATGAGTGCCCATTTCTCATGAAAACAGAAACGAATAAACATTTTAGGAGTAACGGGTACTTAGTTTGGAATCCCTTCAACAATTTACAAAATACACACTTATGTACCAGGACCATACACCAGCACCAAGAGCACCATGACCATATATAACAGTACGCAAAGACCAAAATTACACCAGCACCAAGAGCATCATGACCAATGTCTACAAGAGCACCAGGACCATACACCAGCACCAAGGCAACAGGCCATGCACCCTCAGCAATCAAAAGATTTTTTTCATTGTTAGACTGTAATTGTGATATTAGCAGAAGTTAAGGCCAAGTTAAACATAGTAAATAATGTTGGTGAATTGCTGGTGAAGAAAATGAAATGTTGAAAATAGCAATTTACTAATATATTGGAGTAGTGGCTAAATCAAGAATGCAATTCAAATACATGTCCAAGAAGGGAGTGTTAAGGAGTTCATATCACATGATATACTGAATTGCTGATAAACCATAGACACTAAAATAGCTCTAACTTTTCTTGTGCGGCGTCCAAAAATTAGCAAAGCAAGAAATTAACTGCACGAGTACTGGTAAGTGACACGGGGGATATGCACAAATAAGAAGCATGGGGAACTTGTCCATGTTACTCTTCTGTTACATACTCGGCTGAGTTTGTGGCTTTTAACTATCGATGAACAATGACCTGAACTATAAAAACCCAAAAACTTAACTGAAGATAATAACTATGCATTCAGGCTCAAGAATAACCAACATAATGCAAGCACTTTGAGCACCCCATAAGCAACCAATTGACTCACAAATCTCAGAACGTCCTTGGTAAATTTAGAACTTTTATTGTCATTAATGCAAATAATGCAAGCACTTTTATTGTCATTATCATTTCCATGTTATAAAGCTACAACTACTTACTCAATGCCCCTTGGTTAATTTCACAGTTATTAAACATGAACTGAAGAAAAAACACTATACTGATTGTCCGATCGACTATAATTCTCCTTCAAAACTTATATATATACCAGAACTGAATAAGAAGTTCAAAAACAACCTCAATACCAAGAAGTGAAAATTCTGGACATACCTGAAGAATACCCATGTACTCAAACTGACGAATTACCATCAACAGTTATTATTGTTCAGAACCAAATCGAGCAATCACCATAATTGAAGAATAACCATGTATTCAAGATCAAGAATAACCTTGCAATGAATTATGAAAATAGTTCTGCATTTCAATCAGAAAGATAATCAATCGATACACATCCATGATCCACCAAATGCTTGACTCAGGAACTCAGGATTCGCAAACACTAAAGACGCTAGCTAATTATTCAGTAAACCAGAGCACTGACAAAACCCTAACCCTAGCATTGGCGAGGATCCTAGCAGCGACGAACCCTAACCCTAGCTATCAAGAGAGGGGATGGGAGGGGAGGGGAGGGAAATGTAGAGGAAGTCTCATACCTGGAGAGGTGGTAGCGGATGGAGGGAAGTGGAGGCGGACGGAGGGACGGAGGAAGGTCGTGGCGGCGCTCGTCTTATCCGTTGGCGAGGAACGGGAGGAAGCAGAAGTGGCGGCGCTCGCCGTGGCGGCGCTCATCTTCTTCGTCGTCTCCGATGGTGCCGATGGCCGCGTGGTGTCGATCGTCTTGGGAGAGAAGGGAGGAAGCAGATCGAGGGAAGGGGAACGAAAAGAGAAAGGGGGCACGCGTCTCTAATCGGCTTGAAAACTCAGCGGCGCACCTCTGTTTGGTGCACCACGGATATTATCAAAACTACGTGTGCAGTCGTTGTTATGGAAACGACAGAGCCTAAGAAGTCTAGATAGAGGTGTGGGAGCAAGCATGTAAGAGAGCAACGGCGTCCATAGGCGGGATTGGGCAGAAGCAAACTTCGAGGACACAAGAACTACCCAGGTTCGGAGCACTTGGGGTGAGGTAAAGATCCTACTCCTGCCGATCTAACTATGAGGGTGAACACAAAGGGCTACAAGGCTCCTAGAGCTGTATCTGGGCTAGCTAGCAATAAATGAGAGTCCAACCCTTATATAGGCCGAGGCGGCATGGGCAACGACCTAGCTGACTGTCGGGTCCCACAGGCGGGCCCCAGCCAGCTAGGTCATCTATAGTGGCCGCCATGGAGCGCATGTACCCACAGTCAAGCCCATGCCGTCACGCCATCTACAGTGGTTGCCGTGTGGGTAGTTATGCATAGTGCCACCTACTGTCTATTGTTACAACCGTCATCGGTAAAGTCGTAGGTATGGTCCTTGGGTCTCCTTTTTGTCTTGTCCATTGTCATGCGCGTACTGCGCACTGTGCTCTACATCATCTTGTACCTTGCCTTTCTTGAGTGGCCGGCTGTGGTAGCCCAGCCGGCTGAACTGTCTGGGCCGGGTGGTTGGTTACATCCGAATATTCTTCTACCTTTGCTCGTCTCATCCGGCTGATGGTTCTGCCGGTTTGCTCCTGGCTTGATTAGCTCTATCCGGCTGACATGATCCATCCGGCTAGTTGCCCTTGGTGGTGATTTTTATCGGGCGGACTAGTTCGCCAGTCTAGTCTTTGTCTGGCCTTCCTTATCATCCGTCTTTGAGTTTCTTGCGTCCGGCTGCCCAGCCGAATGGCTGGTTGTGCCCCTTTGTATCTTGTTCGGTTAGCCTACCCAGGGGTGATCCCCCCGACATTAGCCCCCGAGCGCGCATAGATTCCACCCTTAGGCGAAATGTGCGTGGGCTCAAAAAAGCTAGTTTGAAAATTTTGCCGGCTAGATTTTGGCTGTTGTACTGCCCGGCTGCATCATCGTTGATGTCAGGGACGTGCAATGATGGTCGTGGGAGGATGTGCATTGTGGGGTCGCGTCGTCTGTTGCCTCGGGAACCACTGTCAGCGCCTTGCCTCCCGCGCTGGGATCTTCTGTGCGTTGTGTGCCGTCATAAAGGATCCGGGCGTCGCTGGGGCTGTGGGGGGCCACAACGTGGCGATTCGGCGGCTTTCCTCCAGGCCCACTTAAGTAGAGGCCGCAGCGCCCCGCCTCCCCCACAAGACATTTCCCCCTCTTCCTTGCCTTCGATGCCGCACGCCCTCTCTGCTCTCTACTTTCGCCCTATCCTTGCGTCACCGGCGAGCTCGTGCTGCTCCGCTCTACCAACGCCGCCAGCCACTTCCTTGCTGGAGCGACGGGTCATCGGCACTCCTCCGCCGCTCCCCTTTCACCTTCTCCTTCTTGTTCTTCCTCTCGCGTTCTGTCGCCGTTGCCATGGCCGAAAGCAGAGGCGCTTGGTGCGGCTCCTTCGTGATGGAGGCGCAGGTGGAGAAGTACTGGCGGTCGCGCCTCCTGCCGACCGCCGGCAAGGTCGGGGTCTGCCTGGCCCCGACTGGCGAAGTCTTGCCGGCTCCTAAAGCCGGCGAGCACATCGTTTTCCTTGCGCACCTGCGCGCGGTCTGGCCTTTCCGGCCAACGCCTTCTTTCTCCTTCCTCGCCCATTTTGACCTCCACCTCCACCATCTCGGGCCAAATGCAATCAGCATTCTGGCCCACTTTGTCACCTTCTGCGAATGCTACGTCGGGATCCAGCCGGATCTCGGGCTGTTCTGCTAGCTCTTCTTGATCCGGCCGTACGTGCAATACGCAAAAGGGCCGCTCGTGCCCTGGGGCGGAGCGTCCATCTACTCCCGCACGCAGACCGGCTACCCCAAGTTCAAGCTGCACGACACAGTTAAACTGTGGCAACAAACATACTTCTATGTACGGAACTTGGGGTCTGAAGACCGGCTGAACCTCCAGGCCTTCCAGGACACGGAGTCCATCCGGGCGCACTAGGAAGAGAATATCTTTGGCGCCAAGACGAGTCGGACGATCTTCTCCAGCGGATGAGGGCGCTGGTCATGGCTGTCCTAACCGGCATCGACGTGATGCTGAGCTAGGCTAGCCGGCTAATGATGCCTCTACAGCAGCGCGCGCACAAGATGTGCTATTACTCCGGGCGGCTCGACCCAACCCGGATCTATTGCCGCGACCCTCCCATTCGCCAATCTCTATGAGTGGGTGTGGATGATCACCAAGGAGAAGATCAAGGCCGACTGTCGCTTTGGTATGGCTCCTTACACGCGCGGGAATCGCGCACCCCGGGTAAGTACACTTGCTCCTTTTCTTATTCCTTCTTGCCTTATCCGGTTACACTTCCTTACTCGGTCCTGACTGTCGTCTTTTCTTGCAGATATTCCTCTGCATCATCCGGGAGGAGGCAGACGCGACCCTACAGGTTTTCACCGTCGACCTCTTCGAGCCACACCAACGTCGGACCAGCGCGAGGGTTCGGATGGCGAGGAGGCCTTCTTCCCTAGCCGGGGCGACGAGGCGGTGGAAGACCCGCACGGACCCGTGCTGGAGGAGAGCGACGGCACCGCGCCGCCCGAGCCTACCTGGAAGCGTGCCGACGAGGACTCCTCAAGCAGCGCCGCCGCGACCGAAGACCCGAATGGGAAGTGTAGACGGGTGGGGGTTCCTCCGCGTCCTGGCCAGACCATGGGCGGCCGGAAGAGGTCCGCGCCCGTGGTGCAGGGGTAAGTTCCTTGCGCCTGTTTTCTTTCTTGCTCTTTCTTTTTCCCACATTTGCCCTTGTTCTTGTTCTGATCTTGCCTTTCTTTCGAGCTCCGTTCTTTCCTTCGCTGCATGTCCGACTCGCAACGCGCCCTCTACTTCACCGCCTCCCGATCCTCCTCCTTCACCGGCTGCCCTAGTGATGACCGCTCTGCCTCCCGCGACCAAAACCATGCCCCCCCCCAGAGCCGGCGGCCACTGCCCAGCCGACCCCCGTCACGCCCGAGCGCACGGTGAGCCAGCCGGATGCGCCTTCCAGCCCGAGTGGGGGCTCGTCAGCCCCAGTACGAAATACCCCCACCCCCTTGCTGACGTCAGCCCTATGCCATGCTGACGGAGTAAATGTTTTTAATCGGTTTAATAATTCCAGAATTTGATTAAATATTGTAAGTTCAATAACTTTTAATCTATAAGTCAGAAAAATACGAATAATATACCAAAATGTTCTGAAAAATGAGAACAATCTATTTAAGCTATCATCATGCATTATTAAGCAACTTAAATGACAATTTTAATTAGAATAACTCATAGGTGATTCCGGAGTTTTCCTCGAGTTAGGGTTTGCGCCCCTCGGAACCCCTATTAAGATGTCGGGCATGCCTTAGGGTTACATTTCAATGCAAATTAATTTGTCATATCATGATACTTGCTTGAGCATTGCATAAATGCCATGTGTTGATTATTTCGCCTTTCTTTCCGGTGTTTGGTTCTTCCCGGTAGATTATGAGATCAAGATCGATATCGAAGCCAGAGATCAACACCGTCGAAGATTGAAGATTGACGAACAATACTTGACCAACTGTAACCAAGTCAAGTACAAGGTTCCCGAAGATCTGCTTATCTGTTATAAAATGGCAAAGGCAAGCATAGCCCCACCATGATATAATCCTATGGTTTCGAAAGTATTTCAATTCCTGCCATGATGCATACGATTCTACTATGGTCTTTTATCGATAGATAGAGTATCCTATCTATTGCATACTCCCTTGAGCTTATATTACCTGATCCACTGCTCCTCGAATAACTAGGTTTGGCTTGTGTGCAATGCTAGAGCTTTCATCTGTGTCTTGCTTAGCCATTCTTAGCTGTTGAGTCTGGTTCATCCAGATGATGTATCAGATGCAGATAATCTAGTATGACAGGAGAACGTGGTAAGATGATATCGGTGATATGAAATTAGACATGCTAAGGCTTGTATGGGAGGCCACGGGGGAATGTGGTTTTTCTAGTCCCATGCTCGCCACCCATAGGACCCTGGGTGCTTGCCGCTTGAACCAAGACGAGCGTACAACCACACGGGGTAAATGGGGACCCCATGATTGACTAACTTGCCTAGTACATTCCATGAGTCACATAGTTCGGGCGTTCCATTCGACATACACATAGTCAAGGAGGTGCATTCATAATAGGTAGGGAATTGCGTGGCCGCGGTTGCTTGGGGTTGATGGCGCCCCTGGTAAACCAACCTCGCCTCACATCTATAAGTACCGACTTCGGGATTTTACCCGTTACAGCGGAACAATACTTATTGCGTGACTCATGGTCTCGGCGAAAGCAAGGTAAAGGTCGTGTCCAACCACACCCTCTGTCAGCACACCAAGGAAGTGTGTCAAGTGGCAATAAGAGTCGGTTGGTACGTGTGGGTGAAGTTGTACACCCCTGCAGGGTAATAATCTTTCGGAAAGCCGTGTCCATGGTTATGGACGACTTGCGAACGGATGGGAGATCATAGAGAACTTGAACCTAATCGTAAAACATGGCAACTAATGTTTGTTAAGGATGCTTCCTCATGGGTACGAGGGGGTGATCCTGGTTCAGGAGATGATGATTCAGTGGATATCAAAAGATGATGATCAAAATTTTCAGAGATGTCGCTCTCTTATCCTCGTTTAATATACTCTAATTAAACGAGATTCTTCTCCCTCTCTTGTTTTATAAAGAAAGATGCCTTTTCACAAAACAACTCCACTAGCCAGAAGTCTTGCAGAGTACACCCTGTACTCACCTTGCTTTGTTGATACTTTTGGCAGAGTAAGTGTTCACCTGAAGATGAGTCTGGTACTACATCGACATCGACGAGTAGCTTGGGGTTCCTGGCCGGCAGCCTGGAATCTATGGGCTGGGACATCATCGTTATGCTTCAGGCCTCTTAGGCCATTTGTTAAGTTGCTATACTTAATAGCATAATTTGCCTTCCGTTGTTTGATGTTTGTGGTCAGTGACCTCTGCTTGTAATAATTTTGTTCTCTGCTCAATTATGAGATCGCTGTAATAATTTTTTTGTAGTAGGGTCACTGCTGTGTTATAATTTCTTCACTGGATATTCTCGAGCTCAAGGTTAAGTTTATGTCCGACGGAGGTCCGGGATTTGTGTAGCCCTGATCCCGGGGGTGTGACAGTTCGTGGTATCAGAGTTGTACCGACCGTAGGAAAACCTTGTCGTTGGTCGATGTTGAGACTAGTGTTTGTGAAAACTATTTTCAAAGATGAAAAGTATTTTCGAAAACTCTAGTATGCTTATTTTTCTCCTTATCCAGTTTTTCTCTAACTCTGGGTCATCTTATCTGGTGTTGATTTTGGAAAACTTTTGATATCTCTTCTAGTCTTTCAAAGCTTAGGTGCCTTCTGGGCATGTCGTTTCTTAACCAGTTGACCTAGTGTTGAGTTCTCTAGAGTTGTGTGTGTTGTGTATCCCTTGTTCCCCTTTGCTCTTGTTCATCTGAGAGATTTCTTTCTATCATGATCTCTCTATCTTTTGGACCCACAATAGTATATTGTTTGTTCCATAGTGATCTGTTCTAGGCTTCGAGGTTTCCTTTCGCCTCGTGTGCCTCCTTTTTGTTGTTTGGGTACTTCAGAAGTCGTTTCTTCTTTTGGAAGCTACCTCTTGGTTACTATCTTGTAGTGTACGCCACGTCACTCAAGTAGTAGTTACCCCTTTCTTTTGGGTTTTAACCCTTGGACTTGAACTTAAGATCCCCGATTGTGCTGGATTCTTGTGTTGTGAATCTTGTAAATGTAGATGACCTTTAATCCAAGATCCTTCTTTTGACCCTTGTTTGTAATGTTCACAAAATTACCTCGGGATGGCTGGTACTACAATTCCAGCCTTCAAGCTTGTGGTCTTTGTCGCGATTGAGTTGTGACAACTAAGGACTTCCCCTACCACATGTTATGGCAGATGTTCTCTAATGGAACCAAACAGATCACGACAAGAGTACTCCTCGAGAGTCTCGTATCTATACTCGTGACTCTGCCACACCTTACCCTTCGCTGCATTGGTTTTCGGAAGGTTGTTGACTTATGCATCCACATCTCGGGATTCTATCCTGAGCATGTTCGTTTTTCTTGTTGTTTTCTGACCTTTGTCTACCAGTTGGTAGCCAAGTAGTTATCTGCATTGGTGTCTTCCGAAGCAAGATACTCTTGTGGTCTGTCATGACAAACCATTTTGGGATGTTAGGAGAAACAAACTCCAGTACCTTGTCGTATCTAGGACCAGGTCAAAGTGTTGTAATCCGCAGATCAAGAGGCATTGATTAGCTTCTATCTGTTCTACCTTAAAGTATCACACTCTTTTAGACTAAGAGGTCGTGCCGAGTTTCATGACCCCGTAATTAAGTGATGCTCTTACACATAGTTACCCACCCTCACTCGAGCTTTCGTGCTCGTGAATGATGCACGTGCATAACAATGTAGCCATTTGAGATTCTTAGCAATTATTATAGTTTTGAACTCCAAGGACATTTGAGTCATTCTTAGTGTGATTGGTTAAACTTATCACTAAGCAAGGATGAATATACTACCAAGTCCACTATTCTGGTGCACTCTCTTCGGTCAAAGAGTTAGGCATGTGCTGAAGCTCTGAGACTATGTCCTCTTGCCTTACCAAGGAAGTCTCCTCTAGAACTAAGTGACATACCAGTGGTTCGTGATATTCTGGTTGTCTACTAGAAGTATCGCCATGTTGCCACATGACCGTGTTGTAAAGTACTTGAGCAAGCCAGTTCCCTGAACTGCTCTTTTCTCCAAGGATCTGTATTGGATACCCCAGAACTAGTTGGTTGAGCTTAAACAAAAATTTGGAGAGTTGTAAGACAAAAGTTCTATCCGACTCAGTTCTTTCTTAAAGGGATGTCTAGTTTTTTTCGTGTTGAAGAAATATAGTATTTCCTTCGTGGACATGTTATCTTCCCCTATCTTTGATTTGATTTGGGTTATATTCAAATCTATGGGCTGGGACGTCATCGTTATGCTTTAGGCCTCTTAGGCCATTTGTTAAGTTGTTATACTTAATAGAATAATTTTCCTTCCGTTGTTTGATGTTTGTGGTAAGTGACCTCTTCTTGTAATAATTTGGTTCTCTACTCAGTTATGAGCTCGCTGTAATAATTTTTATGTCGTATTGTCACTGCTGTGTTATCAATCCTTCACTGGATATTCTCGAGCTCAAGGTTAAGCTTATGTCAGACGAAGGTCTGGGATTTTTTTAGTACTGATCCCCGGGGTGTCACAATTGGTTAATCCAAAAGACATTACGGTGTACTCATACAGTCCATATCTAGTGGTAAAGGCAGTCTTTGGAATATCCTCTGCGCGAATCTTGAGTTGATGATAACCAGTTCTAAGATCAATCTTAGAAAACACTTTGGCACCAGTCAATTGGTCAAACAGGTCTTCTATCTTCGTTAGAGGGTACTTGTTCTTGATGGTGACATCATTCAGCTTCCGATAATTCGTACACAAACGGTTACCTCCATCTTTCGTGTCCAAAAACAAGACAGGTGATCTCCATGGCGACGCACTTGGTTGGATCAAGCCTATCTCCAGCATAGCATCTAGTTGATTCTTCATCTCCACTAATTCAGATGGGTTCATACTATACGGTCTCTAGGCTATGGGTCCGGTTCCAGGGATTAGTTCAATGATAAAATCGATATCCCGATCTGGGGGCATATCGGGAAAAACATATGGAAATACGTTGGGGTATTCACAGACTACTCTGACTTGGTCAATGGTTAGTTGGGCTAGACTCTTGTTGCACTTGAATTGACAGGGCAAGGTTTCAGATACATGATCTACTGATATTCCGGTTGTACTGGTCATGGTTATGGCTTTCTTAGCACAGTCGATTAATCCTTTATGTTTTGACATCCAATCCATTCCTAGTACTACTTCCAAACCTTTAGTTCCAAGTACTATTAGATTAGCATAAAAATCTATGACATGGATTCGGATAGGTACGGCCTTGCAAATTTGTCTAGCTTTGGTGGTTGAACCGGGTATTTGAACTATCATAACATGCTTCAATTTTGTTGGTTGAATCTTACTAGCGCATGCAAATTCTTTGATAACAAACGAGTGCGATGCTCCAGAATCAAACAACACAGTTGCAAGTACTGAGTTAACAGAAAACATACCCAGCATGACATCTGGCGCTTCTTGGGCTTCTACAGCATTCATGAGAAACAAACGACCGTTGCGGTTGAGCGAGTTTCCTGGGGCAAATCTTCTTCCAGGCTGAACACGACGCTGCTGCTGAGCTAGGGCATTCACATTGGGGGCTGCTGCAATCTTCTTGGGGCACTCATTGGAATAGTACCCTTGGTTCTGCATTCATAACAAGTCACCTGAGACGTGTCCTTTGCTACAACATGCACAACATTGCTTCCAGTCCTTGGGGCAGTATTGGTGTTGTTGGCGACATTATTGTTGTTGAACTTGGGCTGTGCACGATTGAAATTGCTTGGGTTGTCGGGGTTGTTGTTGTGGTTTCCTCCGGGCCTTGGGTTTCCTCCTCCACGGTTGGGATAGGTTGGACGGTTCATCGGGGGTCTATTGGTTCTTGGGGCAAATCCTGGAGATGGGTTGGGGCGATACTTTGGGGTATGGTGGGTTCCTGGTTGATGCATCATTCTACGCTAGCGGTTCTCATTGTCTTGGTTGATCTTTCCTTCCATCTGAATGGAAGAATCCACTAGGGCTTCAATGTCAGCAAATGGAATGTTGACTAACACTGTCTACATCTCATCATGCAGACCATTCAGGAATCTCTCCTTCTTCTTAGCTTCACTGTCAATCTCATTCGATGCATACCTAGCCAATGACAAGAATTTCTCACGCTACTCAACTACTATCATCCTCCCTTGCTTAAGTTCTCTGAATTCATCTCTCATTCTCTTAATCAAACCCGGTGGCACATGGTTTCTACTGAACTTCAGCTTGAGTTCATCCCAAGTCATCATCTGTCCTCCATTCATGGTGCAAACGTTGTTCCACACAGCTCTTGCATCTCATGCTAGATAGTGGGTGGAAAACAGTACCTTCTCGTTGGCGTCCACTCCTGCAACTTCTAAGTTTTTCTCCATGGTTTGCAGCCAATCATCGGCATCTAAGGGCTCTTCAGACTTAGTAAAGATGGGTGGATTGGTATTCTGAAAGTTATTGAGCTTGGATCCATGGTTGTCCTGATTTCCATGGCCTTGATTGTTCTTGGCCATCTGAGCTATCTGTTGAAGGGTGGATAAGTTGGCTTGACGTTCCGCTCTTTCAGCTTCGCGGTCAGAAACCAACATTTTCAAGATCTGCAACATTGGGTCCGGGGATGAAGTGCTTCCTCTGCGAGGCATCTGAAGATTGAGATAGATCATGAGAAAAGAGGGAAATTTCTAAGGTTCGGGGTTTTGTTTTTGAAAAGTTTTCAAAGTTTGACTCAGATTTTTCTAGCAACTTGCTTTTCATTCATTCATTCATTCATAGCACACGATACAAACACACACCACAACAAGGAAAACATATGGTTTTAAGAACCATTCTGTGAAACTACGATACAATGGGACCGGATACAACTTCGCTAACACTAGTGCTCAAGTGCTACTACTCCTCGGAATCGGTGGATTCATCCTCTTCCTCGTCATCATCATCAATGAAGGCAAAGTCATTCTCGTCGGTGAAGAAGTCCATGGCCTGATCCTCTAGAAAGTCATCATCGTCACTGAGGTAAGAGTAGGGGTCTCCACGGATATCCTCCCCTGCATTCTCCCTCTCCTCAAGCTGCATGTCCCTCTCGTGGATGGTCTCCTCCAAGTCTGTGATCCTGTGACGAAGGCAGGCAATGATGCGCTCCTTCTTCTCAAGCTAACGCCGATGAGACTTGCGATCCTTCACTAGCATGGCGATGGTCTGGTCCTTCTTGACTGAGAGGGCGTATTTGTGGTTGGCATAGGAACGGGCATTGTCTAACTCCTTCTGCCAGTCATACATCATGAAGCTGAGGTGGTCCACTTGATGCTTCAGATATGGGTGACGTGGCACCTCCAGTGGCTGTCCCATAACATCACGCCTTGGATAGAACTCAAAGCGCGTGCCCTTAATCTGTTTGATACTCTGCCCACACAGACGGGCAAGCGCTTCCTGCATGGCCCTGGCAAGTCCATCGATCCAGTTGTTCTCCCTTAAGGTGAACTGGACTCCCTTTGAGGTAGGGGCTTCAATCTTTCCTCTGAGACTTGCAACAATCAGCCATTGCAATTCTCCTCCTTCCCGATCGTTGAGCTGAACTCCGAAGAACTTTTGGTGTGGGTGCTCCAGAAGTTCCGAGAGTTGTTCCAAGTCATGCTCAAAGATGAGATCTCCTCCATTCCCCAACTGATAAAATGTAGGATGAGTAAGTTAGTAGAGTGATCAAGTGTGTCAAATTTTTATGTAAGTTTGCAAGAAGTTTTGAGGAACATGAATTTTCATGAAGGAATCTAAGTGGTAAGAATGAGAATAGGTTTTCATAAATACTCACTTCCTTTGTTTTGAAACTAAGTTTTTAATTCAAACGTCCATTCTAAACTAGGGTCTCGTATGGTCAGGATGGCTCTGATACCAGCTTGTCAACACCCGGATTTTTAATCCCAGATGCCTGTTATGCCATACATCGCAATCCCAGGATTACCATTTTCACGAGACATAACAGATTGGATATCATAGTACATCATCCATTACAAACCGTACATAAGGTTTTACAACAAAATAAAGGATATCATGATCCAGTCTTAATACAATCAAGCAGCAGAATAACATAATAATGATAGCATGGGAGAAGCTCCATCTTCATGGTCACAGGAAATGCTGACGATGGGAGATGATCCTAGTTGTCGTAACCTTCCTGCGGTCCATCCTCCTGATAGTCTTCTTCATAGTCTGTCCACGGAAATAGCTAGGGACAAAGCCATGAGTACTATTTATGTACTCACAAACTAAGACTAACAAGTGAAGTGGTTTGAGTAGGAATACTAAGATCTATGTTGTTTTGCAAAAACCCAGGTTTACCTTAACTAAGTTCAGAATCAAAGAAAGCTAGTTGAAAGTTTTATAACACCTAAGTGGGAACTTGTGTTTTCATATCACAACCCTGTTGTGGTCAAGTCAAATTCATGATTCAATTCTCAAGTCATTTTGAAAACATCTGACGACGGAACAATATGTCCACTCCAACTGTCCATAACTACGTACGCGGGTATTTGAATAGTTTGACACTCTGCAGAGGTGGTACACTTTCACCACAATATTCGATACATCCATATGGAACAATCCTGAATTCACCATACTCAGTATGCGTATAATCAATCCTAACTTTTCAATTACACGCCCTAGTATAGGCACCTCTCCTATGAGTTTGGCCTCCCAACCATGACCTACTGTCATCTTGGGAACTGCAATTGGTGGACAATCTTCACAAGGTAGCCTTAGCTCAAACCTTGGTCGCAAGGTAACCCATACTAAGGTATATAAACTTCTAGTCAAGCGCTACCCAAATTCGGGTATTGTGGTTGTACGGTAAAATTGGAATGGTATCACATCCCGACAACCATCAGTTTTATAAAGGGGTAAGGCTCATGCCTCAACTTTTTCATCATCAAAATCATCTGGTGTTCAATAATATGTCAAAATATTTCAGTAGAATGACTCATCATTCTAAGGTTTTCATAACCATTTTCACCAAGCAGTCCCATCTAAAGTGATCAATTTTTATGCTTAGCTCTAGCATCTACAAGTGGGGGTAAACACTAGTGAGGGGTGGTAATCAAGTGTGAATGATCTAAGTTCAATCTCATGCCTCAGGATGACATCAAGATTTTTCTTACTTAGGAAAAATTTTATGCTCTTTATGATACCTTTAAAAGTCTTTCTAAAATCTACAATTCACTAAGCAAACAGAAATAAAAGCTTGGATAAAGAAATTAAATAACTAAGCTTGCAAGTAAAACTACGATTTGGGGTAATAAGGTGGTATGACCAAGGTATGCCTAATGCATTGCATAGGTTATATTATAGGTTTAAGCTTGCTAATATAGTAGCTTGCTAGGATAGCTTTCCTTGTGTAGAGCAGTGGTTGAAGTTCTCCTTGGCTTCTTTTTCATAGTAGTCTCCTTCCTCCCCGTATCCTTGGTTGGTACTAGCGTCTATAATTAAATACGAGGTACACAATCACCAAACAATACTTAACTAGTTCTACTTATCACACCAAGGTTTTCACTAGATGATCTAGCATCATCACAATCATCACAAAGGTTAAGGCACTAGTTTCATATTTTTTATTTTAGAAAAGTAATTTCTACTCATTGAAAAACTACTTAAGATTTAATATTCTCCAACTAAAACATGGGATCATGTTGACACATGTCATCGCCACATATTTCAGTACTTGGGAATGTGATTTAAAGTGGTGTCACAATTTAATAAGGTTTAATCCTTTTATTTTAATTAATTAAAGTGCCTAGAAATTCCTATGGGTCATTCTTTTAATACTTGTTCATTATTTCTGCAAGTAAACCTAAATATTTTTATATATTCAAAAAGGTATTATCAAATGTGATTTTTGAGAGTTGGAATCAAATCAAAATCATCTATGGTTGAATTTTGAAAAATGTTTGAATGCAGAAAACCTTCTGTCTTGTTGTTTTTACTATAGGTGATCTACAATTGCAAATGACTTAAATACAATGGGCTTGGATTAAAAATTTCAGTACCTTTCTAGCAAAATTAGTTTCATGCAATTTGGATCAGTGAATCTCCCTGGATTGATTTTTGAATATAGATATAGAACTAAGTTTGAAACTAAATTGATAAACCTAAATTTGAATTACTGGGTTGCGCAGGAGTGTAACTGGGCCAGCCCACTGTGCACAACACGTGCACGGGCGGGTTTAAGTGGCTGTCCCCACCGGTCAGCGAGACAGGGGGTGCGAAGGGGTAAGGGACGATTAGGGCCATAGGATTAGAAGCTAGATCAGCGGGTGAGGTTCATCGTCCACGTCGGAACAGAATGCGGCGAGGTCGAACCCTAGCGCGGCCAGTGGGGGTCAGTGGCGGCTCACCGGGGCTCCAGCAATGGTCGGCGATGGGGTCAAACGACGAAGTCGACGACGGTGATCCTCCTGGTACCAGTGGCTCTTCCTGGGGCGGCTCCAATCAATGGCGTCCTTCTCCTCTAGCAGCGGCAAGCTCCGGCGAAATTCTGGCCACCTGGTGGTCACCTTGATCCGGGGATGTTTGGGTACGATCAGTGAGAGGTGGGGAGTGAGATGGTGTGCTGAATTCAAATAGGGAAGGCCTCTATTTATAGTGCAACGAGGGGACTAAAGGGTGCGGGTGGATCTCGTCGTGGTCGTCCATAGCGAGATAACGACATGGCTGGGGGGTAGTGGACGGTGCACTGCCTCCTGGCGAAGCTCAACAGCATGGTGGCGAGGCATGGGGCAGTGCGAATCGGTCAGAACACTACGATGCTCGAGGCGGGTCCGACTGGAAATTTAATGTCCGGGCGGTTCCTAGGGCGATGGTGATCACGCATTCGAGCGGCGAAGGCTGGGCATGGTCTATACGAGCGTGTCGAGCGCGACGCTCTGGCGCGCTCTTGGCATGGTTGCAGAGAGACTGGGCATTCTTGTTCTGGGTGGTCCAGTGGCTAGCAGGGATTGGGCACTGGATAGGGGGTGACAGTGGACGGTGGAGTGCCAGCTAGACAAGGTTCGTGAGGCTAGGGAGGCTCCTAGATTTCTATCGACATTGGGGTGACAAGTTGGGCTCGGCCATGGTCACCATTGATGACATTGTCCCGTTTATAGGGAGCTAGGGCTGGTTTAATAAGTTAGATCATCTACTGAGAGTGTAGTGTGAGCTAGAGAGGAGACAAGTTAGGCACAACACTTCTCACTATTGTGTTTGATGTTTAATTTGATTTGTGTTCAGAAGGTGTTTGATGAAATGGCTGCAAGAGATTTGAATTTGAATTTAAACTTGGTGGGTGTACTAGTCACATACTAGGTAGTCTCTGGTTAGTTGGTTTTGTCAAGGTGCACTGGTTTGGTTGGTTTTTGAGAAATGGTGATCTTCACATATGATATAGATTCAATTTTAAATTGTCATTTGAATAAGGTTGCCAATTGTTTCTGTGGGTTCGCAAGGTGGGCTTGGGTTCACTTTCACTTGGTCTAGCAAGGGGTAAAAATAAATGGATTTGTTTCTGTTTGAAATCTTGGACTAGAAACACTCAAAGTGGCCTAGTGAGCAAGATTGGCAAAAATGACCATTTGCTTGTTTTGTTTGTTTTTGAAATTTTCTTTATTTGTTTCTGCTTGGAATTGATTTAGATGATGTTGTTTTCATCTTTAAACCATTCCTTTCCATTCACAACAATCACACAAGTCCATTCATGCATTCATACATTCATCACGTACACACATGCATTCGTATGATTTTAATTAACAAAAGTTTTTGTTAACCCTAATTTTGGTGATTGGAATTTGATAACCTTGATCAATATTATTGGGATGTTACACCCCTTTTCTTTCAAGTTCTTCAAATTTATTCATGAGGTGAGTTTACACCTTGGGTGCAGTATTGAGGATCCAACTCAGATTGTGGAGTGCAAAAACAAATTGCTGCCAATTCTTCAATAGTTCTCTCCTCTTTAATCTCAACTTTATTCTCATAAGTCTTCTTCACCAACCTGCAAACACAGAGTCTGTTTCTTGTTGTAAATATCAATTCTCATAGAGTTGTAAAAACAACTACCAAAAATAACGGGGCAGGAAGAGTTCAAGGGTATTTTAATAATGTGAAAATCAAATGGGTACATAAAAGCTCCCACAGAAATACAGACATTACGAATTATCCCGCTACTAGGATGCTTAGTTATATTAGAGAGTATAAAATTAACTTCTGATGGATCAAGGTAAGACTCATCGAGATGGTCGCGCATCTCCCAATAGATTGTGTGTGGCACCCCAGAATTACGGTCCGAGAATCCCCTTATGCCTGCAATTCATGTTCCCATGATCGGTGAGACGTGAGCATAACTGACAAGTATCATTACAACATCCATTAATAACAGGTACAAGTACTTACAATAGTGCCATTATGGCGATACAACATCAATAGTAGAAGTCTTCAAGCGTAGAGCCCATGCCATGCCTTAACCTACATGCGACTGACTGGGAAGACATGCTAGCTCGCATAGACGTCAGCAATCTACATTGTTCCTCTTGCTTTTGAAAGTCTGGACAAGCAAATAGCTAGGGATAATGCAGGTGAGTACTTTGAATGTACTCGCAAACCACCTTAAGAGAACAATAATAAAGGATATGCAATATGGATGTGGTAGGATGGCTGCATAAGAGGTTCTTTTAAAAATTATTTTCTCTTGTATATATAGTATGTTTGTATATCCTTGTTGAATTTTTTTGTAAAACATTTGGAAAACTTTTTGTACAACTTTGGGAGAACACTAGGATTGGGTCACCCATTTGTTTCTTTCTCTCGGTCATCCCATGACCAAACTTCTTTTCATCCTTTCTGACCATCCCATGGTCAAAACATATATCCTTTCCGACCATCCATGGTAAAGGCATTTCCAAATCCATTGCTTTTTCGAAATCCTTTTTGAAATCAAAACCAGCACCGCTGTACAGCAACCTTCCAAACCATCCATGACCGTGGACACGGCTATTCGAATAGATTTACACTCTGCAGAGGTGGTACACTTTACTCTGCCTTGATCTACACCGATCCTGGGTCGAGTAACCGGTCAAGACCTTAGTAATGCCCACTCCAGTACAAGCGCCTACCCTATGAGTCGATCCCCTCAACACCGGGATGTTGGGTACCGTGGACCAACCGGAGCGCCTTTTTCACTGCACAAAGTGTGCACTTTCAATGAGAGGCTCAAAGTAACGCCTGGCAGCCCGCAGACCGTTCGTTTATTCACCTGGTCAATGCTTCGTGGACAATTACAGGAGAAGACCCAGCCTCCGGAGATCGACATCCCCTATAGTAGTTGTGAGGAAGCTCATACCTGATTAAACAAACTTTGAGCCCAGCCCCTTCCCATTTATGAGTAATGTGGTTGCACGGGTTAATTGTTCTGGCAAAACTGCAAAGAACCGGGTGCGTTTTCATAAACCTTTTTCCTCCATTTTCCTTTCAGCATATTTTTTTGAAACCAAAGCCTTTTTCCTTTCTCAAACCTCTCTTGGTAGGTCGAACCTCACCAAGGTTTAACCGTAAAATATTTTCATAAAACTTTTTCGGGTCTTCCCATCCCATAGTTATGCTTCGGCTAAAACGGGATCTCTAGGGGGTATGGTGGTATACACCATCTACCCTACTAAGGGAAAGTAGGTGTCATCCAGGGGGTGGTACTAACAGTACGAATGTGTACTTGTTTGGAGGAGCCAAGCCACTACCGGATATAGATCATCACAATATAAAAGAATGCAGGTTGCATAAATAGTAGATAAAACATGCATAAGTAAAACAGTAGGACAAGGCTTATGAGCAAGAATGTGGCCTTCCTGAGACCAACGAGATGTCCCGTGACTTCTTTAGAATACCACAATACCGATAACAAGATAATAGAAATAAATTTGATGCTTCCTTCTTCTCGGCGTCACACAATCGCAACTATCATCGTTATCGAGTATACATGCAAACAAACAATACCACAATCAATACAATGCATACAAACACCAATTCATATAGAAAGCAGTGGACAAAACAAATTTATAGATCAGTAAGGGTTGAGGATTTTGTTTTGGATACAAAGGAAATGCTTTGATTGCATTGGTGGATTTTCTATTAGGGTTTAAAGTCCAAAACTACCTAGATAAGGGGTTTTTGAGCAAGGACAAGTTAAGTATGATAACATTGTATAAAAATGATACCATCATATAGGTATTGATAAAATTAAACCAACAAAAGTTTCGCTAATTTATCAATTTCCATTGATTTATAAAGGATTTTCTAGTGAAATAAACTCTAGTTTTAGAGAATAATACACCCGAAATGTTATGTATGTATAATTTTTTTTCCGTAGATGGTTAGGTATTGTTTGATGGACTGATTCACTTAGAGTTAGAATCAACTTAAAATAATTATCATAATGCCCTCATGAAATTCCCAAAGGAAGTACTAGATGGTTTTTGACTTTTTAACCAGATTAAATCTACTAGAGCTTTTGATGTGATTCGAAAGTCACATGTTAGGTATTTGAATTACCTTTCTGTAGAAATTGGAATCAAAATTTTTGGAGTTGCAGAAGTATTACAATGATTTAGTTGGTGAAAACACCCTGTGCAGAAGTGTTTAAATCATTAAAATTAAACCAGAGCTCAATAATTCATGATATCCTAGGTGTTGTTAGATATGATGATATATAAGTACTTAGAGTTGGAATTAGGTCAGAACCATTTTTTTTGACCTAGAGAAATCCCCAAAGGCATAGATATCCTATTTTTGTTATTTTTGCTACTGGCAAACTAGGAAGCATTTGACTATGGGGCCAGGGTGACCAGCAAGGTATGGCCAATACTTTGCAGGACCAAAATGGTCTAAGTAATTTGAGTTGGTAAACTATTTGTAAGAATTTATTTGCAAAAAGGATAGATTGAGGTATTAAAATTTCTATGCTTATCCTGGATATTAAAAATGCTCAAACTCTAGTACTGCATGTTAGAGGGAATACTTAAGTATCTCCTAAAAATAAGATCTGGGATTATGATCTCATTTTACATTTTTGTTTTCAATTCATGCTAGCAGCTATTAATCAGATCTAATTAAAGGAAAAAAGGGGAAACAGAGGCGCCTGGGCCTGATTCGGGAGGGAGGTGGCCCGTGAGGCACTGATTCGGCCCACCCGGCTGCACCATGCACGGGAGGTGGGTTCAAATCCCGCAGGGAGGGGCCCATCGATCATAGGGAAGGGGGAACGAAAGGGTATTGGTGAATCCCGTCCACCTGCGTAAGGGAAGACCGACGGCTAGGCTTCATCTCCTTCCTCTGGACGCGAGCAGGGGAGGCAGAAATCCTAGCTTGAGGTTGGAGAGCTCGGGAGGCATACCTATGGGCGGAGAGGAGCCAATGGGGAGTAAGGGCGATGCGGAGGTCCGCGACAGTGGCGTAGATGGTCGGAAGAGCTGGGTTCTGCGACTGGAGGGATCTTGCGCAACGATGACCGACAAATCTTTGCAGAGCTCGATCAAGGCAGCAACAGGGGTCATCCTAAGAAATCAAGGAAGGTAGGGTTAGAGATAAGGGGTCCTCAGTATTTATAAAATGACACATGCAGAGGGGAAGCAATAGAGTAGGGAGCACCACTTCCCAGATCTTGGAGATGGTCGAGTAGTAGTTTTGTTCCTCTCCATGGTCGTGTGGATGCAGGGGCTTGGTGAGGGAGATGTATCAGGTAAAGGGGAGTGGATCTAACGGATAGAGGGAGTTTGGGAGCTAGGTATCCTTGTAAATATTGCATGCAAGCATCAACCCGAGAGGGGTTCTTCTCTCCTTTTTCCATGGCATGGGAGGGCAGAGGAGGAGGGGCTCGGTACTGGGGTGCTAGGTGGATGTGTGGGGATGAAATGAGGGAGCCTGGGGCTAGTGGTTCTGGTCTATTGGATTATAAATCGAATGACCATGGTCCATGGTGGATCATTTCCATAATGAAGCTTGGAGGGAGGAAGGTGGCCATCCATTGGGCATGGGTGGCGGTGGAGAGAGAGGTGTGGGGCATGTGGCTAGACCAGTGAGGGCCGGGGAGCTGCTGCTGCTCAGCTTTCAATGCAAAGATGGATACCAAGGATATATGATATCTCTCTCTTTTCCAAGTGGTATAAGTCAAGGGAAGAGAGCTACATTGTAGCACGACCAGAGAGGGTGTGGTTGTTGTGCAAGAGAGCTGAGCAAGATTTGATGAGGGGTGGAGGTGGTAGGATGTTGATTTCTGTGTTATGATCAAATGTCCATAAGTGATGATTATGGATAAACTGTCAGGTTTTGATCTTGAAAACATGATATAAGGGTGATGATAGATGGATGGGATCAAGATGCATCTCCCATAATTTATTGAGATTTTTCGGATGATTTTTGGTTCACATTATATCAATTACTCAATTATTGATGCATATGTTTTATTGACTTTGATATCTTTGAAAAGTAAAATGTGATATTTTTATGTGAGATGGTCCCTAATATGGATACACATCTTGGGAAATTTTCCCAAGATTTATTGATGATTAAAATTATTTAAAAACTATTATTTCTCATTTCTGCCATTTAAGAAAGAGGGCAAAATAAATAATAAATAATCTCAAAAATATTTATTTTTGAGTTGGGGAGATATTATGGGGTATAGAGGCATCAAATGTTCCTTGAGTTGGTCAAATGGTTTGGAGAAAAACAGAGTTGTCTTTATATAAAAGGTTTGGAGGATTTTGCCAATAATGGATTTTTAATAGATTAATGTGCCAAATAATTATGGGAATTTTTTGGCCAAGGGTTTTATCCAAGGTGGATGATGTCAACTTGAAATATCCATCAATATCAACCTTGGTTTTTGATAAACAAGATGGATTTTGTAAGAAGGCAAGGTTTAGAGGATCTAGGGCATTGATGTTTTTATGCCCTCAAAACATGGTTGGATTGGTGAGCTCAGAGCTCACCTTGGCACAAGGAATAGATGATTAGTTAGACCAATTTATGTAGATGATCATGGTTCCAAGAGTTTGGCTTGGTTAAATTTGAGGTGATCTAGAGTGGAGTCAACCTTTGTTGAAAATAAGATTGCCTTAACAAGAGCATCACGATGCCTCATAAACCATGTGGGTTTTAGAAGCACAAAGCTCTAATGGAAACAAGTGAAGATGGTATGAGTAGACCATGGTTATTAGATCTTAACCATGCAAAGATTTGGTCAAGGGGTGGTAGCCCAAGGATGGGAGCTTCTGTCAAAGTAGGCAAGATGATAACATTTACAGAAAAGCTTATTATCTTGACTACAAAACTATCATGGATGAGTGGGAAATAGAATGGATTAGCCAAGGGCAAGAGTGGGGTTTGGTATTACTAATGATATACTACAATATGGTTCAATTACATTTTCAATAATGCACATATGTTGGAGTAGGTGGATTTCCAAAGATTTAATCTAGTTAAAGATTCCAGACAGCCAAATTTAGCATACTTGTGGATTTGGACTAGTATGGGGGAGGGAGACATTTGGAGAGGGGGAAAGGGTTTATAATTACCATAAAGTGGATGATACTGAAGTATATATTAGGTATAGGGGATCCATGCTTGTAGTTGGTATTTGATGAGTTGGGTGCTAATACAAAGGATTAGCTTAGGATTGGTCTGGTTGAGTAGATTAAGGATTCACTTGTGGAACTCTGGATAGATTCAGTTTGGGATACTTGGTTTGATATTTTTGATCTCAACTATTCTTTTGATCCCTAAGGATGAGCTACTAGATTATCTCACTCTAGTTCCTAAGCAAACAAGGAAATTAGCAGATCAAGGCAAGTCATCTTACTAAACAATTTAGATACTACTGAAGTTACCATCAAGTCTAACTTGAGGTAAGCATGGGTATTTTGAAGGGGTTGGGCCTTGAGGTAAGGTAAGGACCTCTTGGTATTTCTACCAAGGTCAGAATGAAAAGGTTTTATGAAAGTTTATGGAAAAACCTAGAGAGAAGAGTAGTTGAAGTTCTGTCTTGAAAACATAAGGAGATTATACATAGTTCTCCATAGTTTTTGTACATAGAAACTAGGGAAATAGTTTGTTGTATCAAAATCATCTTGGATCAGGTTTGGGAATGCCAGATCATTTGAGAATATTAAATATGAGCTAAGACATATCATTTGTAAAATAGTTGTTGTCAAATAGTGTTGAGATTAGAAGTATAGAACCTAATACACAATCAGTTGCATGAACACAAGCAAACATTGCAACACTTAATAAGAAAAAAAATGTGTTCCCCCTAATTTTTGCCTTTTTGACAAAGGATCAGGGTTGCTGAAATCGGGATGTTACATTGTGTACGACATAATATTAATGGAAGTACTTAAATCACATATTCCTAAATAAGTAGTTCCTCCTAAGCAAAAAAAAGGATTTTCCGCTGACTTCTATTTTTACCATTGAAGTTGCCCCCACCATGTCAAAGGATTCTTTACTCACCATGATCACTTCATATTTGAAATTCTCGGGTTCGAAATGTTCTTTTACTATCCCAATGTTATGTTTGATGGTCCCTAGATCCTTAGTTAACCTTCATATCCATTTATTTTCTTCACTTTTACTCTATATCACTTTAGTTATTATGGTTTCTTCCTCGACTAGCATTTTCTTATGCATTTGTAAATATTTATCCTTGTGGCTAGTTTAAGGGGGTGTCTCTTTTGTAGGTGGTGTATAACGTTCCCAATTTCTTGGGGTTTGCAACAACTTGACATAGGATTTAATAATTTTAATGATCATGTGGTGGTCTAAATTAAAATTCCCAAGCAGTTTCTCTACCTTTCTAGAGGCTAGAAATCTTTTTAAGCAATCGCTATGGGGTTTTCTTTATTAACCTCAGACTCACAATAAGCTTTCTCTACTTTGTTCACCGTGTCTAACAAATTCCAAGCTCTATCAACACTAAATTTGGTGAAAGAACCATTAGTGTGGGAGTCGAGCTCATTTCTATTGTCATCACTTAAATCTGCGTAGAAGGTGTGTATTACCATCCAAGGTGGGAAATTATGATGGGGGGAAGCGTCAAGCATCCCGCGGAACCTTGTATATCCTTCATGCAAGCTTTCTTCAAATTTTCTTTTAAAATTCGTGATTATCCGCCTTGCACCAAGAGTTTTCGTCCTGGGAAAAAAATCAGCTAAAAACAAGGAGGCAAGGCTCTCCCAGGAATTAGTAATCTTTGCAGAACTGTGAATGTACCAAGAACGGGCCTCATCAATAAGAGTTTGAACAAATAGAATAAATTTAACCTCATCCTCGGTTTGTACATTAAGGTGGAAAGTCCCACAAATATCTTCAAAAACCCTACATGATCATACGGGTCTTCCGTACCATCTCCTACAAATCTTTTCGTATGCAAAAGATCTAAAAGCATGGGGTTAATATCGTACCCTCTCGGGTTATTGGATTTTAAATAAGCGTCCATGGATGGTCCGAAGTTCCTTACAACTGCAAGCTAAATTATATGTTGGTACTCACCCATGGTGTATTACCTAAAACTAGTAAACAACTTTAGTAAAACAAATAGTAAAATAAGCAACTAAGAACAAAGACCAAAAGCGCTTAGCTCCCCGACAACGCCTCCAGAAAATAGCTTGATGGCTGCATGTGCACAGATCAATTATATCTAGTTTATAAATAAAGATATTGAACCCATAAAGAGCTAGGTCTTTATGCCCCTCGTCACTATCTATCAAAGGATACTTGTAAGTTTCCTTTGATCTCAAGTAAAGAGTGTTTGAAAGGTTTTTCGTTGTGTGTAGAAATGTAATTAAAATTATTAAAATAAAGCAAGTAACAAGTTCGTATAAAAGCGTGGTGGAATGCAATAGGGCTAAAACGTTCTCGGGGATGTAGGATACTCCTCTAGCATGGTGTTGTCATTATTAATAATTTAAGATAATATACTTCTTATATCATGAGATGTGTGGAGAGAGCTCCATAATAAGATGTTCACTACAAGTCTCATAGGAAGCCACTTTGTTGAGCCAAGAGTGAGGTCACCTCCAAATAACCACTGCGATGCCTAAGAGCAGCCACGCATACAGACCACCACAATTAAGGGTTTCCCCATGGATATTGTAATTAGCTTAGGGAGTTCGTCTTTATTCCTCCTTTGACTGAGTGAGGTCACCTCTAAATAACCATTTCGATGACTGAGAGCAGCCACCCATATAGACCACCACAATTAAGGGTTTCCTCGTGGATATTGTAATTAGCCTGAGAGCCGACGCCAATCTGCCACGGGGTTATTCCGGGTACGATCCCAAAGCACGTCCAAAGGATTTCTCCCTCCCTTAAGTCCCGAGGGCAAATGGTATGTGGTCGACTTTCACATACCATCTAAAGAGAGAGATCAAACACAAATCATAAATCTATCATAGACTGGAAAGTCATAGGGACACAAGAATATATCATCTTAATTGCAAATTCATAGTAGTGCCTGGGTTTCTCCTATTGGGTTCGTAGCATGGAAAAATATTCTATCACATGAACACACAAAACCAAGATCTAATCTATGGCAAAACCAATATCTAATCTACAAGATCGGTGCAACGATATTGTAAAGAACTAACCCTTGTATATCCAAAGTGTTTAACGAGATCGGATTCTCGTGGTTGATGTAGTCGATCAGTTGCGGATCTCAATATAATGTAGATGATCCTTCCAGCGTCGTGTTCCGGTAGCGCTTCCACAGTCAGTCACACGTATGGTAGTCATGAAGACCTTCCTCTCCCTTGTTCTAGCAGGGTAGCGGAGGTTGTATATCTCCTCAGAATCCCAATAGCACGACGGTGTGGTGTTTCTGGAGGAGAGTTTCCTGCAGGGCTTCGCCTAAGCCGGAGCAGGGTATGGAGGAGAGGGGTGGCGCCGGCGGCTACGGTTGAGGTGAGGGGCTAGGGGGAGCCCTAACTCCTCTTTATATAGGTGGAGTGGTGTCGGCTAGGGTTCCCACCCCGGGCCGAGTCCTTCCCCAACACCTATAGCCGACGGCCAAGGAAGGGAGAGGGAAAAACTTGTCCCTCAAGTTTTCCTTCTCCTTTCCAAACTAGGATTTGAATTTTTCAAACTAGGATTTGACTTTTCGAACAAGGGTTTGACCCCTCCTATTACTTAGCCGAGTTGTCCTAGAGCATGATGCGGCCAGCCCCATTAGGGCATGATGCATCCGAAGTGCCCCCCCGGGGTGGTGGACCTTCCAGAACATTCTAGAAGCTTCCGATCAAAACACCGAAAATATTTCCAAACCCCGGAAATTGACTTTCCTTATATGAATCTTATTCTCCGGACCATTCCGGATATCCTCGTGATGTCCTAGATCCAATATGAGACTCCGAACGACATTCTACAATGACTTTGTGATCGAATGAACCATCTCCTCATGATTCTCCAACTCACATTAAATATATACCCAAACAACATCGAATCCTTAAGTGTGTCTCCATACGGTTCATGAACTATGTAGACATGGTTGAGACACCTCTCTGATCAATAACCAATAGTGGGAACTAGAAATCCATAATGGCTTCCACATATTTCTAGAATGACTTTATGATCGAATGAACCATTTACATATGATACTGATTCCCTTTGTCGTACGATACTTTACTTATCCGAGGTTTGATCGTAGGTATCTCTATACCTAGTTCAACCTCGTTACCAATAAGTAATCTTTACTTGTTCCATGATATGACATCCCTTGTGACCTAGTCACATATTGCAAGCCAACTGGATGACATTCCACCGAGAGGGCCCAGAGTATATCTATCCGTCATATGGATGGACAAATCCCAATCTTGATCCATGTGCTTTAACACATACTTTCAGAATACCTAATGACACCTTTATGACCACCCGGTTGCGGAAGTGGTGTTTGATGTCATCAAAGCACCCATCCGGTGATGGTGATTAACATGATCTCATGGTCAAAGGACTAGGTTACTATGTATTTGAAATCTTAAAGCAAACGAACTCTAAATGACTTGATCTTATACTATGCTAACTATAAGAGTGTGTCCATCACATCATTCTCCTAATGACATGATCTTGTTATTAATAACATCCAATGTCCATGATCAGGAAACCATGATATTAATGTTTCCGATTAATACAATTTTAGCATGGGATGTAAACATTTATCATAAGCACAAAGATATAATAATAACCAATTTGTTATTGCCTCTTGGGCATATATCCAACATCTCCATATCCCCAAGAACAAAGGAACTACTCACACATGGAAGCAATCAACAACATCATCATAATCAAACGGATGGACAAAAGTAATGAAATAGATATAGTGCAAACCACAATTGAATCTGGAATTACAATGAGATCTAATGGACGAAGGATGAGAGTAATGGTGGTGATGTAGATGTAGCGGTTGATAATGAAGGGGGTGATGTGTTGTCCTCCAATGATCCATGGATCAACAGGGATTTTTCCCTAGCCAAGTTTCTCCTTCAGATCCATTTTATATGTGTTTTTTCGTGGTTTCCGGTGGCTGTGAATATCGGATGCCCCTGCCATAATCACTAGGAGAAAGTATTTGACGAGACTGACCGGGTAGCACATAGTACGATCGGATGGTACGGGTGGTCCCCGCCCATACCGTTGGTCGTTAGTGGCACTGATTGCCTCTCCTCGCTTGGTATTTTCCTAGGTACGAAGGTAATTCCACAAAATGACTTTTATCACTTAAAAAAATCATATTATAGTATAATATGACATCTTTAATTGATATGTTCATAATATACTTAGTAATTTTGGATCATGTTGAAATAAAGACAAAAGGTGCGCACGAACACAGTGAAACACAAAGATCCCTACTCTATTTATGTAAAAACAAAAGGTAAATATGCTTAAATTTTGGACTCATCACTCGTTGATTTTATTTGTTTTTTTTCCAATGTTGATCGTGTTTGTGTTGCTATTTGTGCACCCCTGCAGGTAAATATTTTTGAACAGCCATGTCCATGGTTATGGACTACTTGGAGCACAGTTTCTCGACCATAGACAACTAAAACTAAAGTAGTGCTATATATTTGACTTGGCATGACTACAATGGAATGGATAATTAAAAGTGCCAACAACTGATGGAATTAGGATATCTCATGCTATATATATCATTATATCTAACTAGTAATTTTGGCAACTACAATGCAATGGTTAATAAAACTACCAACCGTGTGAGTTCCTCGGAATGAATTCCTCGTTTGGTCTTGAGGGGGCAACTCCCGAATGGGTTATGTCTGGTGTTAGTATCAGGTTGGTTCCGAATAGGTCGCTCTTACCCCTCTCTGGTAGCCGATAGTTGTATCATGTCTCTATAGGTCGTATTAGTGCATGCTTTGCTGCCGCTAAGCCCACCCATACCCATGTAGGCAAGAGCCGCCGAATTCTAAGACTCTCCATGTACTTGCTTCAGTACTGACTGCTCCCTTTTTCCTTTGCACTTTGTTGGCACCCCATTTTTATTTGATAGGTATAAGTTTGACAACGTTATCAAGGTTACCCTTCCGGCTTGGTCTGGGTAGGGTTATGGACGCCATTGGTTGTTCTTCAGGGCTCTTAGTCCAATTTGCATCTTATTCATACTTGGATTTTGTATGGTTTCAACTAGTTTTGGATCTTTGTAATGTATATTTGTATTCTTGACTTGAGGAGTCATTGTTGTATATATATGTTCTTATGGGTTCCATCATAGACTATTGTGTAATGGTATTACTTCATTTTCTACCCGCATGCAAGTGCTTGGTGGGCATCATCGAATCGTTTCTATTCGTGTTTGGCAAGAATCACTAAAATCCACACAAGGACGATTCGAGGGTGTTACAAGTGGTATCAGAGCCTTGGTTTTCAATAACCGACTCGTCCAGCCTGTAGGATACCCTAGCTAACGTCTGATGTAGAGTGTCAAACTAATTTTGCAAAATCGGTTGTATAGATCTGATTACTTCTATTTTTACTCCTTACCTCTATGCTATTATCCTCTTACCTTAGCGTACTTTAAATCATCTCCCTTACCTTTCTTCAAGTCTAGGATTTATCGTGGTTGGAATTCTGTTGTACCTTCAGGGCTTCGATTACTTCTTCTTACAACAGTGCTTCTACATCCGGTCTTCATGCTATCCGAGGAATATTTCATTTGTTGTACCTTTCATTGTTCCAAAAATTCAATTAAATTTTTCTTTACACCTTCTGGAGTTTCCCAACACGACGACATCATCTACGTCAGATTCAATGAAGAGACTGCATGACTCCTTTATTTTCCGAAGCTTATCGCTCATTGAGATCTTTAGTCTGAATTCCGAGAGTTGGGTTGTATAATCTCCTCTTCATGTCAAGAGTAATGCTTTGGGTGCGCGATGGAATGATCCCCATCTAACTACTCTTATCATTCACTTTGCACATTGAATTGTTGGATCAATGCAATTTTTACTCGTTCCACAGAAGCTAGAGGTGGCCTTATCTATTGAGACATCTACCTTCCACTACTAGGAAAATGGCTATAGGTAATCAGCACATCCGTGGCTCACATGGTTGAAGTGCCCCACGGATAAAACAGGCGTGACTCACCTATGAGCAGTGCCCTACTAGTAACTAGAACAACCATGGCACACATGACCATAGTGCGCCACAGATATGTGTGGGCCAGGGCCCTGTTGGCCGCACGCCAAACATCCGTAGCGCACATAGGGTAGGTGCGCTACGGTTGTTTGTGTCAACCGTGGCGCACATGGGGGGGTGCGCTACGCCTAAGCGCATGCCCCCCTCTGCTGTGAAATGGCCAGACACGTCCGTGGCGCACTATGGCATGTGCGCTGCGGATGTTACTCCTCCCTGTGGCGCACTAGGGCAGAGTGCGCCACGGATGTGTCGATTTTTTTTACAGCACTTTATGTGCACATGTGTGACCACATCCACCACCCTACACTTCACTTTCCCCTTCTTCTTCCTCCTTAGATCTAGTCGGATCTTCTCCTTCCCACCTCAATTTCTCCACCCATTCAGCATTTTTAGCATGTAGAACTTGCCTTGGATGTTACATAAGTAATAGAGGAAGGTCTCCGGTCTCTCATCTCCTTCTCCGGTCTCGCGCGCGCACCTCTCCTTTCCATCTTTCTCGTGATCGGTCTCTCATCTCGGTAAGTTGTCCATGTAAGGATGTGTTCATGTGTATATGGATGATATGCTCATATGTATGTAGATGATCGATGCTCATGATGTGTGTATGGAGAGGATCGATGGTCATATGTGTGTGTATATGGAGAGTATCGATTATGCTCATGCATGTGTGTATGGAGAGGATAATGATATGTTCATGTGTGTATGGATCGGTCTCTCTCTCTCTTGTGTTTGTATGTGAACAAGTTGCCATTTGTTTTGCCAAAATGTTGATTCATTTCCATTTTGGCAAGACTTTGGCATTTCGCAAAGGTCCTAATTTTAGGATAGGTCATGCCGAAATTTTCTATCGACGATTGCATGCATGCATTCATTATGTGGTTCTAATAGACTTCTAATTGTACCGTGTACACCGTGCAGGCAAAAATGGTCCACATAATGAGCGAAGGCATTGTGGCTATATTTTTGAAATGTGCGATGACCGACAGGATACAAAATAACAAGATGGATATAAGATGTCTGTGCAGAAGATGCAAACTCAACTGGGTGATTGACCCAGATTCCGGGAATCTGCAGGCGCACCTGCTCCGCCATGGTTTCATGGATGGATACACTCGTTGGATAAGCGATGACGAAGACGATGGAGACGGTGAAGGTGGCCAACATGACGATGATCATCATCACGGCGAGTATGGGCGAGATGATGAAGAGTCTCCTGGAGATGGTGAAGGTGCGGAAGAAGACCGGGATGATGATGATCTAGATGCCGGAGGAGCAGACGACGATGGAACAACGTTAGGCTGGGTGCAGGACCCTTATGTGCAAGAGCTGCTTCTCAAGCAGACGAGTAACGACAGGGCTGCCGCTAGAGAGAAAGCCAAGCTTTCGCAACTTGAGAAAGACACGGTTACTCAATTGCATGAAGGATGCAGGCCCGATGATACCCGGTTGAATGTAACGCTCAAGGCTATGGAGATGAAGGCAAAACACAAATTGAGCGACGCAAGCTTCGACGATATGATGGCATTCTGGCACGATCGTCTCCCGGAGGGGAACACATGTCCAACTAGTATCGAGGACGCCAAGAAAATCGTCTGTTCTCTCGATTTACCGCATGTTAGATATCACGTATGCATCAACGATTGCATCATTTATCGGGGCGAGGACGCGGAGAAAACCACATGTCCGGTGTGCGGCGTGAGTCGATAAAAGAAAGGGAAGAAAGCACCTCGAAAACTGGTATGGTACTTTCCTATCACTCCTCGTCTGCAGCGCTATTTCGCGGACCCTAAGGAAGCGAAGCTCATGCGATGGCATGCGGAAAGGAAGAAGCTAGGAGATGATGATGATGACCCCGAAAAGGATGAGCTGCTGACGCACCCTTCAGATGCTAACCAGTGGAAAGCATTGGACCTCGAATTCCCAGAATTCGGTGGAGATTCGAGGAACATCAGGCTTGGTGCGAGCATCGATGGACTCAATCCGTTCGGTAGCCAGAGCAGCACGCACAGCACTTGGCCCGTGTTTGTATGGATGTACAACCTCCCTCCATGGTTGTGCATGAAGAAGAAGTACATACAAATGAGTATGCTAATTCAAGGGCCAAAACAAACTGGTACCGACATCAATCTGTATCTCGGGCTGTTGAAAGAGGAGCTAGCCACGTGATGGGAATCTGGAGCCAATACTTACGACGCCGTCGCACAAGATTATTTCACTATGAGAGCCGCGTTGGTCACTACGGTGCAAGACTATCCAGGTTGCGGGTATATCTCGAGGCAGGTTATCCAAGGATTCTGCGCATGCGATAGGTGCATGGATAACACAATCTATCTCCAACTAGAGAAAGATCCAGGGTCATCGAAAACCATGTTCATGGCGCACCGGAGGTGGCTCGGCAAGAATGATCCATGGAGAAAACATGGAGACCTGTTCGATGGCAAATCAGATACCCGAGGAATCCCAGAGCGTAGGAGCAGCGAAGAAGTGGAAGAGTTGCTGAAAAACTGGAAATATTGTCCTAAGCCTGGAAAGAAGCAAAAGAGGCAGCAACAAGACAAGCCCCTGATGAAGGTATGGAAAACAAGGTCTGTTTTCTGGGAGTTGCCATACTGGAAGTTTCTCCGCACGCCTCATAGCCTCGACATCATGCATATCACGAAAAATGTGTGCGAGAGTCTGGTCGCCACCATAATCAACATGCCAGATAGGACGAAAGATGGTCCGAAAGCAAGGCACGACCTGATATGCTTGGGTATCCGGAAGGAGCTTCACGGAGGACGCACTACTCCTGATGATCAGGAAGATGACGATGATCATGAGTCGGAGACGACACAAGGTCGTCGGAAGGGTAAAAAGTTCAAGAAGAACGAATATTAATGCCCTCCTTCTTGCTTCACTCTAAGCCAGGATGAGATCAAACAGTTTTTCAAGTGCCTTCTAGGAGTCAAATTTCCTTACGGCTACGCGGGCAAGATAAGCAGATACCTAGACGAGGCAAAGCAGAGGTTCAGTGGCATGAAGTCTCATGACTGTGTCGTGCTAATGACGCAGGTACTTCCGGTCGCACTAAGAGGGATAATGGACGAGCACGTCCGTGAAACGTTATTTGGCCTATGCAAGTTTTTTGACGTCATCTCTAGGAAGTCGATTGGCGTGAATCAGCTCGGGAGGCTACAGGAGGAGATCGTGGTGATACTATGTGAGCTTGAGGTCTACTTCCCACCCGCATTCTTCGACATTATGGTGCATCTGCTGGTCCATGTCATGGAGGACATCGTACAACTCGGGCTGATGTTCCTCCGCAGCATGATGGCGTTCGAAAGGATGAACAGACACATCAAAGGATACGTTCGCAACAGGTCCCGTCCAGATGGAAGCATAGCCAAGGGCTTTCTGGCCGAAGAGTGCATCTATTTCTACACGAATTATCTAGACATCGAGAACCCTATCGGTCTTCCCGTCAACAGGCACCTTGGCAAGCTCGACGGATCTGGTCACCGAGAGGGACGTACTGCATGCAGACTTCGATTTCGGACGCGCAGACTTTGATCGAGCAAACCTCGTCGCGCTACAGCATTTAGAACTGGTCGATCCTTGGGTACAGAAGCACAAAATGTTAATCGAGAAGAAGTACAGTGACCGGGGCATACAGAGGACGCAGGGAGAAATAATCAAAGGGCACAACTCAGATTTCACGCGTTGGTTTAGGCAGACGCTCCTTGATAATCCCCCGCGATCGCATTCTTCTGACACGGAAAAGATCATATTCACCTTGTCGCAGGGACCGATGCAAAACCTGGTGACCTATCAGGCGTATGATATCAACGGCTACACATTCTACACAGAGGAAAAGGACAACAAGTGTGATTATCAGAACTCAGGCGTAACGTTGGAATTCTACACCGATGACAATGTGATGGAAAGATTCTACGGAAGAATCGAGGAGATCTGGGAGCTCGACTACTATGGAGAAAAGGTGTCGATGTTCCGTGTCAGATGGGCAAAGAGCGTCGAAAGAGAAGACCGGTATTTCACAACCATGGTTATACCCGAAGCAGCCAAATCCAAGGCTGCCGGTGCAAACGTGGCCGCGAAAAATGAACCGTGGGTACTGGCTACCAAAGTGGACCAATGTTTTTTCATTACCGACCCGACAAAGCCTGGTCGTGTTGTCATGAGGAGAGGAAAAAGAAACATCATCGGAATGGATGGAGTCGCCAATGAGCAAGACTTCGACCAGTACGGCGATCCAAAGATTGAAGATGACGACGACTACGATGCAGCAACATACATCACAAGAAGAAAAAGGACAACCCTACCCAAAAAAGGTAGCCGGTTCGAAAGAAGAAACATTAAAGTGCCGGGGCTAAATTATTCAACCGCGACAAAGAAGGGAAAAAAGATTGTAAAATGCTAGCTCAAAAAATATTGTAAAACGCGTGGTCAAAAAAGATTGTAATATTCATGGACAAATTATTATGACATATTTGTATCATGGACAAATTATTATGACATATTTGAATCATATTTAATTTGTACCACTTTTATGACATATATTATCACTTTTGGGCATTTTTGGAATATTTAAAAGTATTTTAAAAACAAAACAAAACTTTTATGGAATATATCACCATTTTTGGGCATTTTTGGAATATTTAAAAGTATTTAAAAAATAAAAATAAAAAAGGTGGGCACCAGGATTCGAACCTGGGTGCTCACAGATTTAGATTAGAGCAGTGGGCAGAACCAGTGGGATAGGATAGTGAATCTGTTAGATAGTGGGACGGCTCTTTTCTTATACAGTTGCTAGAGGAGATAGGCATAGCGCACTCTAGCATAGTGCGCTACGGATATCTGTAGCGCACTATGCCAGAGTGCGCTACGCCTATCTTTGCCTTATCCATGTGCCGCTATCGATCCGCCGCCTCGCCAGCCCTGCCAGCCGCCGCCACTCGAGGAGGAGTCCCGCACCGCTGCCAATCCGCCACCACCACATCCCAGGAGGAGGTCGCAGTCGCCACGCCAGGAGGAGGAGGTCACACTCGTTCCGTGGAGGAGGAGGTCGCAGTCGCCACGCCAGGAGGAGGGGGTCGTGCTCGTTCCGTGGAGGAGGAGGTCACAGTCGCCGCACAGTCCATGAAGGAGAAGGCCCTCATCGTCCGCGCGCTCGTCGTCGTCCTTGTCTCGGAGGTGAGCATCGCCCTCTCCCCTCTCCGCCTCTCTCCCCTCTCGCTGCGTCCATTCACTTAGGGGTTCAAAGTTAGGGTTAGGGTTCAGTTAGGAAATGTTCAGATTTTCTTAGGATTCAGAGTAGGGTTCAGTTAGTAAATGCTCAGAGTAGGAAATGTTCTTAGGAAATTCAGTTAGGAAATGTTCAGAGTAGGAAATTCAGATTAGGAAATGTTAATCAGTTAGGAAATTCAGATTAGGAAATTTAGAGTAGGAAATTCAGATTAGGAAATTCAGTGTGGATGCTTAGGAAATAATGATGATGACCAGTTCCGAGTCATCATCAACATATGTAGTATTTGCACTGTGTCATGCCAGAAGCAGCACACCTTTATCCTTGACAGGTTGACCAGTTCTGAGTCCTGAAACTTGCTGTTAAGGGCTGATCGATTTTTAAAGAGGAGAGTGTGAAATCCTGTTAACTTGTATCCTTGGTTAGAGTGAAATTTGTCAACCACATGCACCTATTGCCATTACAGAGTGTGAAACTGCTGCTGCAGTGGGGTGGTGGTGAGTACTGGAGTTTACATATTCCAGCCCATGTCAGATAATATGCTTGCAACAATTCCAAGTTTCTGATTTGTGTTAGTCAATTTTAGGAATTTGCAGATAATCTGAACATTGATGCTAGGTGGGCATAATTTGTTGTAACATCTCGAATTACATCTTTTCCTAATCTGAATTTCCTAATTTGATTAGGAAATGTTAATCCTGTGTGGATGCTTCTGAGATGAACATTATGCCTGTGTGGCATACACCAACTGGTAGCATGTTAGCATGTTGACCAAATTTGTTCTAGCTATCTCTCTTTAGCATTTTGGGTCTGCAAGACAACTTGTATATGAAAACAATGCATTTCTGTAATTCATTTATCACCAGCAGCTTTGACCTATCAAACAAAGAAAAAACCCTGTCCATGTGAGTGATTTGTGGAGATAAGATGTTGTTATTGCTGTAGAGGAGGAAATTTTTGCACATGTTGCTACTGTTATTGTTGTTATTGTTGTAGCTATACATGCTACTGTTATTGTTGTTATTGTTGTAGCTATACATGCTGCTGTTGAACCAAATATCCTGGTGATGGTTTTAGTGATGAAAATACATGGTTAAAACTTGCTTATTTGCTTATTTTCTTTAATGATGAAATGCTCCTGGTGATGAAATGCTAGCTGAAACTGAAACAAGACAGTAGCTAGCTGTGTAATGCTGTGAAATGCTTATTTGATTATTTGCTTTAGTGATGAAATGCTAACAAAAACAAGACAGTAGCTAGCTGTGTATACTATTTGCATTTTTACACTCTTTATGCTTGCTGAAACCTGAAACTGCTAAGTCCAAACCTGAAACTGCTAAGTCCAAACCTAAAACCTAAAACTGCTAAGTCCAAACCTGAAACCTGGCCATTTATGCTTGATGTACTGTTTGTGTGTTGGCCGTTTATTCTAGTTGCTCCATTTTTTCCTGAAACAGATTTATTGTGTGCTGGTTGTGCAGTTGTGCTGGCTATACTGGGCCATTTATGCTGGTTGTGCTGGCTATGATGGACATTTATTGTGTGCTAGCTATGCTGGCCATATATATGCAGGTTCTTGTATGAAATGAGTCCCGATTTTTGCCGGAATGTTGATTAACATCCGTTTCGGCAGAAATCAGGCACTCCTAGTTTAAGAAAATTAGCAAAGGTCATGCCGGATTTTTCCGTGCATTTAACCAATTATTTGTTTTTTATTAGTGAAAAGATATGTGACAACGACGAGGCTGGATGTTCTAAGCGCATCAGCGCTGAAGGAGAACTCAGACCTCCGAGTAAACAATTGACATTCTGGGAGGCGGCCCAGCGGCTAGAAGACGATGAAGAATACCATCCTTCAGAGAGCGAGGATGATGAGATGGAAGACGCGGAGGAAGAAGCCGAAGGAACGGCGGACGATGAAACCACTGATGGCGGCGAGGGCACAGGGAGTGGTAGCAATCCTCCTAAGAAGAAGAAGAAGAAGAAGAAGAAGAAGAAGAAGAAGAAGAAGAAGAAGAAGAAGAAGAAGCCGAAGGACCGGCGCCCGAACACGGTCGGCACGGTCAGGGAGGAAATTACCGAAGTGAGCCCATCAGGGGTTCCTTTGGAGCCCGCCCTTGTTGTCAAAGGGTACGGTGGTAAAGTGGCGGCAATTACCCAGACAACCATCTCGATCAACACCGAGAATCTCCGGCATTAAGATAATGGCCACTTGCGCACACTCCTCTTCGAGAAGCTGCACGCAAGATACAAGTTCCCCGCTAAGTATTAGAACACAAATTATCATGGGAACGAAGTAAAAAAATCTGCCCTCACAAACATGAGCACCGCCCTGGCCAGCTGGAGAACCCGGATAAAGAAGAAGATATATAAAGAAGGCAAAAGTCTCGAGGAGATCCAGAAGTTTGACCCGCAGATCACCGAAGATCAATTCTGGGAGTTCAAGGAGAGGTGTGAATCCGAAAGAGCCCTGGCCAATAGTAATCGGGGAAAGGTGCTGCAGGCGATGAATATAGGTCATCACCATCTCGGATCTGGTGGATACAGAACCGCGGAGGCCAAATGGAATAAGGAGGACGAAGAGTATAGATCCAAGGGGATAGAAAACCCCTTTAATAAATTCGAACCCGGGCAGGTTCGAAAGTTTATCAGGGCCCGTTACCATGTGGACCCAAAAACCAAACAACTCACCGCGGATCCTGCGGTGAAAGAATTCGAGGAAATTGTGGTAAGTATAATCTAATTACCGCGGATCAACTCGATTGCAATCTAATCGACGATCTAAACGATTCACTGTTACTTCTTCTGGAGGAGGAGGAAATTGTTGCTAGTCATGGATCCCAGGGTTCCTCATCCCAGGGGTCGACGGCGGCCACCCGGTGGGATAACCCTTTTAACAGGGCGATGATCCGGGCCAAGAAAAAAGATCCGGTTACAAACAAGACGTCGTCGGCTGGCCGTCTGGCCGGCCTCGGGGGTAAGAATTGGGTGGATCATTTTGGTCCACCGCCGAGAATTGGGGGTAAGAATTGGGAAGGAGCGAGGAGGAAAACCGCGAGGTTCAAGAACTTAAGGCACAAGTGGCGCGGTTCCCGCAGATCGTCCAAGACAACCTGGAAATCACCCTCACTTCCTTCCTGCCTACCTTGGTGGAGTCAAAAGAGAACTGGAGTGCGGGTGGTCGAGTAGGGCCGTGCCCGATTCCAAGCATGGTCAGCAGCTACTCGAACAACGCGGCGCTGACGAATCAGGCGAACTACGTGTTCGTGACTCCGCCCGCTAGCACCGCGGCGCCACAAGTGTTGGTTACTCCCCTGCCATCACCGCGGCGCCTGAGTACATGTTGGTGCCCCCCTTCCATCGTCGCGGCGGCACCGGAGCTCCAAGCACCCGTCGGTAGGGAGAATACACCGGCGGCCAGCACCGCGCCATCAAGCAGCCCTTCCGTCTCTTGCACGCCCGTCGACGTATGCGGTGCGTCGACATTAGCCGATCTTGACGCCATCACGGTAAAGAAATTGCTTTAATTACCACCTTTCATGCCATCTATTACTCTTATGGCATCTCGCTCTGACGACGCCGTACATGTTTTCCGCAGACGGATGTTCCTTGCACTCTCTTATGCAACGTGAACAACGAGCTGAGGGATGTTGCCAAGGGTACCATCGTTCAACCCTTGCAGTGCACGTTCCACTCAAGGACGATGCCAGATAGCGTGCACAGGGTTAAAATTAGTCGGGTGCTAAGGGGCTGCGACGACCTGGAACATCCCATTCAACCCCCAGGAGCGGATGAAGAAGAGACGTCTGTCCTCAGAACTTGCTTCGGCTTATTCTTGCTATGGCCAAAGAGCATGATCCGTTTGGGGACGGCGGGGGCCATCACGCCACAGACAACAGCACCGCCTGTCGTGCCAGCGACAAGCGGTGGCAAGGCCCACTTACCTCTCTCGCCATCACCTCCACGCGGTGGGTCGGATGATCATGTTGATGATATGCACATGGCGCAGGATCCGGCCGAGGACGACGAAGACTAGAATGATCACTTCTTCAGCACTCAGTTTAGCAACGAAGACCTAGCTGGTGGCCCCACAGAGAAAGCCACTATCACCAAGCGTCTGTTTGGTTCTCAGGAGACGCCTCCAGCTTGCGCCTTTACAGAGCCAGCTGATACAACCAACCGGCCCTTTATTATAAGCCCTGACACACTACATAGGGCGGCCGGTGCTCAGATTTTGGTGCCTGCCCGCTCTCCAAAAGGAAAAAAGGGCAGGAAAAGAAAATCTAGCAGCTCGAGCCAGCCGGTGGTGTCAACAACTGCGAATCCGATCAGGTTTCGGGACGGGCCACCAAGACCCGAGGGTATTATGTGGAGGATTCATGTGGCGGGTGAGCCCATGCTACCTAAGAATTTGCGGAAGCTCGCCAGTTCGGAACTGCAGAGTGTGCATGACGGCGTGCTGACGATAGAGAGACGCCTTCTATCGGAGAAAGATCCCTCGCACCCGGTATTCGTGGTTAAGGTGCCACCAGGCTTGGGATTCGTCGACAATGCCCCTGCGGATCTGTTCTTCCTGCGGTTCGACGACATCTTCAATATGTTCCACCTATACCCGCTGCACTATACCATGGTCCGTCTCTTTTCTCTCAGCCTGGCCATGCAGATCATTAGAGAGAACACACCAGGCATCGCTATAGTGGACCCCTACTACATGCGTGACGGCTGCTTGGGTTCCCCCTCCGAACGACGTATCGTGGCCTCGTACCTAAAAAGAATCCTCGTGGCAAACAAGACAAAGGAATACATTCTCGTGCCTTACTTTCCCGAGTAAGTCGTTATTCACTCGCCACCGTCGATTGGCTTTATTAGATCATCATCATTCTTTTTCCAACACATTCCATTTGAATTTTTTGCGTAGAGATGAACACTGCACACTCATCTCCTTATCGCCGAAGCATTCCCACGCCACGTATTTCGACTCGGGGAGTCTAGAAAACAAGAAAAACTACGACAAGATCAAGGAAGTTATGGATGATGCTCTCACTGGCTTTGCCTCGACGGAAGGCACCACCTTCGTGCGTACAAAGGTCAAGTTCGGCAGGCACGTCTTCAACCACGTAACGGAGTTCCCCTGCATGAAGCAGCCGGAAAACAGTAAGAAGGAAGCCTAGTAAGCACTCCATCACATGAGGGCGTTCCTACTTGACTAGCAGAATTCTACGCTGCCAGATCATCTCAAACAGTGGGCCGAAGCAAAGGCCAAGATCAATGATTCGGATATTAGACAAGAGATGTATCGCATCCAGCAACAGTTTGGGGCAATCATCTTTCGTGATGTCATGACTTCGGGGGGGATCTTCTACGGAGGAAATATCCCAAATAACCGTGACATAGAAGATCGCCTAGAGATGCAGGGTGACTATAGGAAGTTCATGACGAGACAAGGCATCCTCCCGTTCCCTAAGTCGAGCCAGAAGGCTTGATGTTGTCCTAGTTGTAGTTCCAAACTATAGATGACCTTTGTGTGTGTGTGGACAAGTATACATGCTACTATACTTATCTTATTAGGTTTGTGAATCATCGCTTACTTATTTTTCTTATTATTATTATATATCAATCAATGCTTGGTTTTTTTGCTTACTCTTTGGTCCTTTGCTCACTTTGGTCCTTCTTTTTTTCCTTACTCTTTTTTCAAGAATAATGCCGATGATTGAAATGTCGTGGCACACTATATATGTGAATGTGCTATGATGGGATTGTGAGCCTTGTGAATGCACAAGTCCAGGTCTTGTGCATCCTACTTGGCTCACCGTTCCATCGTAGCATATTCTTGTGTCCAACGACCAATGTATATATATGAGGCATTCTTTTCAAGTTATTTTTGTCTTTTTCGAGAATAATGCCGATGATTGAAATGTCGTGGCACAATATATATGTGAATGTGCTACGACGGGATAGTTAGCCTCATGATATGCACAAGTCCAGGAATTGTGCGTCCTACTTGGCTGACTGTTCCGTCGTAGCATATTCCTGTGTCCAACGACCTATGTATATATATGAGGCATTCTTTTCGAGTTATTTTTGTCTTTTTCGAGAATATGCCAATGATTGAAATGTCGTGGCACAATATATATGTGAATGTGCTATGACGGGATAATTAGCCTTGTGATATGCACAAGTCCAGGAATTGTGCATCCTACTTGGCTAACTGTTCCGTCATAGCATATTCCTGTGTCCAACGACCTAGCTAGTTATATATGAGGCAATCTTTTCGAGCTACTTTGGTCTTTTTCGAGAATAATGTCGATGATTGAAATGTCGTGGCACACTATATATGTGAATGTGATACGATGGGATTGTACGCCTTGTGCTATGCACAAGTCCAGGTGTTGTGCATCCTACTTGGCGTACGGTTTCATCGTAGCATATTCTTGTGTCCAACAACCTAGTTATATATGAGGCATGCTTTTTGAGTTTGCTCTTTTTGATTTAGGAGTACTTTCTATAAGTGTATCTTCATATGCGACTTTAATTATACAAGTTTTTTCAATCACCGGTTAATTATTATTGTCAACTTGTAGATGACGTGGTACATCGTGTACAAGGGACGGGTTCCCGGAGTCTACGATGATTGGGAAGACTGCCGGAGACAGGTGCACCGTTTCAGCGGAAATAGCTACAAAGGGTACAACACTATGGCGGAGGCGGAAGCTAGATACACGCGCTATCTAGCGGGAGTTAGGACAAGGAACCGGATGAAGACCTACACCTTCGTCGTGGCGGTGATCATGCTTATCTTCTTTGGTTGTTTATCCCGCGTTTGTGTCTAGCTAGTTTAGATGTCTAGGCGAGCTTCCGAGCTCTAACTTGTTCGATCGACAGATGTATTCGCATGTCACCAACTACTACTTTGTAACTTGATCGAAACAATGTAACTTATACTATGTATTCATGTATGAGACTTATCTATATGTATTTGTTTCAATCTTGTTTTTCATATTGTGTATTTATATATATAATTGTATATCTTGTATCTGTGTGTGTATATCTGCTATAATATTGTATATAATCTGGCTTGGAAATTAAAAAAACAAAAAACACACCTGTGGCGCACATGATCTACCTTCTGTGGAGCACTACATCTAAAGCGCACTATAAAAGCTTAGTGGCGCACTGGGAGTGCGCCACAGAAGATCCTAGGCGTAGCGCACCTGACCACATAGCCGTGGCGCACTAGCAGGTGCGCTACGCCTATCTCGACACAACAGTGGCGCACTAGGCAGTGCGCCACGGCTGGGAGATAGCCGTAGCGCAAGGCACGTGGCGCACTGCTAGTGCGCCACAGATGATGTTTTCAGGTGCGCCACTAAATGCTGTTTTCCTAGTAGTGGTCGCCTTTTGTTTTCTCCGGAGTGTTCTCTCAATGAACATGAGCAACAACCTCTTACTGGCGGTGTCAACGATTTCAAGACAGAGAAAGAAGCTTTGTTATTGGTATCGCGAGGATCTACACGAAGCAAGAAGAGTCCAACCATCAGCCTTCTTTCCCGTACCATGAGGAGGATCGCAAGGACGAGATCCCTTGTTAGTGGTGTTGAACTGTAGCACCCTGGGGAAACCACTACTAGAAAATCACTATTGTTTTTTACTTTATGCATCATGATGACATCATCATGCATATCCTTGCATAAAAACTTTATTCGCTAAAACCTTGTTTTGTTTTGACATTACTTTCATCCTTTTATTTCAAAATAAAAAACCACATGCTTTTTAGTGATATTTTGTTTGTCTATAAATCACTTTGTAAAAGTGTTTTAAAAATAATAAATAAAAGGTTTTATTTTAGGGGAGGTAGCCCAGCCAGCAGGTCACGTACCACCCTGACCAACCCCTAACCCTAACCACCTACTAGCCTCACGCGACACACCACACCCCACCACCGCAGCCGCTGCACTCACTCATGCACACAACACCATACAGATGCAGGCCACACACACACACACACGCACTCACACCACGAAACCAAACCAGAGGCGACCACCCCAGAGGCCACACACACGGGAGCACACGCACACATGCAACATGACACACAACGCGCAACTCACAGTCAGAAGCACGCACACCACATGACCCAACGCACTGACGCACGCAACGTGACACTAACTCCGCACCCTTCCTCGTGACCCCGCCTTCCTCTGCATCGTGTCGCATCTGCGCCCCTCACCGCGCACGCTTGTATTAGAGATCCCCCGTCTCTCGCTCGTGACCCGACCTCATCGTCGCCCCACTCCCTTGTCTTCCTCTCTGCGCCGCCGCTGCCTTACTCACTTGCCGCCAGCGAGCCTGCTTCCTCACCCCTCTGCTCGCCCGTGATGGCGGCCTCTCCCTACTGTCATTGCCTGGAGCCCATCGACTTCCACCCAACGTCTGCCACCGCTCAGGGCCCTTGCCTCCGGCCACGTGTACTCGTTGCCCTCCCCGACCTCGTCCCCTGCTCTACCAGTTCCTTGTCCTACTGCCTCGCTCACGGCACCCCTTCCTCGACCCGTTGTCGTGCCATGGTTGACACTACCGGCGTGGTGCTCTGCAGCATCACGACCTCGCCAGCCTGCATCCTCGAGCACTGCCTCTCCTTGCACGCCTCTAGGACATGACCAAGCCCGAGCCTCCACAGCACACCTCCCATGTATAGTGTTGTGATGTTGGTAAAATATATGTATCCGTAGTGGCATGACCCTCCAACATCTACATGATGTGCTGTGTTATGATCCCAGGTTCTAGCTACGGTTTCCTCAACAAGTATTGGACACCCAAAGACTACTCGAGGTGTCCACAACAAGATCTTCGCTGCCTCTTGTTCTTCCACCCAAATCCCCTGAGGAACAAAGCTTCACCTTTTTTCGTATCAAGAGACCGACTAAACGAAGAACATTTGAGTAGCTACTCGAAGGATATACCAGCATCACACCTATTTCTCATTCATGGACGGGAATTTCACCAACATGGCACATGAAGGTCTCCGTCCCGGATCCGAAGACCCCAATGTCAGACCCAAAGGAGAAGACCGATCACTCGAAACCCCCAAGATCTTTGACCCCAAATATGTGACCCCTATCCACCCTATTTTGTATAAATGCATATAAATTGTTCCATAATTAATTTTCCATGCTTGCATACATATTGTTATTTGTTATGTGGTTTTGGGGCATTATCTCGATTCACCTAATAGTTAAATATGGATACTATATACGGGCTATTCTTGTCTTATATCGACTCCATTTAAATTGGTGTAGCGAATGAATGCCATGTTTTCCCCTATTATTCCAACATTTAAATTGCGGGGTACCTAAACAACTTGAACCTTCTATTTATTTGTCGAGAGTCTAATTCCTCTTAATATTTCCTAGTTGCATTGCATTTTTCCATCTCATGCATCATAACATAATCATGCCAGATCTTTTGTCATAGTATTAAATAGTGCATCTAGTGTTTCTTTTAGTGCTTTGCTTCTTCATGGATTAGGACGTTGACTTGATGCGATCTTCGACCTGTTCTTTGTATGATGTATCTTCGGCAATGTTTCCTAGGCATGCATTCTCCCCTTCTACCCATTTTTGCTTTGTGGTTTTATTTATCTCTATTTCTATCCATGTTGCAATGTTTTAGTTTCCGTACCATTTATATTCCCTGCAGCCTATATTGCCTTGGTCACTTTCTATGGCCCTTTGTTTTGGTAGGTAGCTGGCCTTGCGAGTCGTAGTTGCTTGCTTAGGTGTTGGATCAAGTCATCGGTTCCAGTTGTATGGAGGTTGACACATGCCTAATGGTGGAGATTATCACGGTCCTAATTATAACTTGATAATTAACATTGTTAGGGTATGACCCTTAGGATGGCCGATATTTCACGATTTCATGGGGGGTTCGCGGTGGATTCGATGGGGGAAGGGGAAGAGGAAGAGGATGAACTCGATGAATGTGAACCATGAAGAACAGGACGAACTCATGCAAAACACACACCCAAATAAACATTGTTGGCTCGCACCAGCAGCTACCTGTCCAATACAATTAAAAGAACATATGTCCCCTCATGTGTGGTTTTGGTAATTAATGACAATCTCTATGGACTAATGATTGCATTGAGCTACACTTGTAGGAATAGTCCATTAGCATCGCTTGGAGCATGTGTTGGCTTCAAGTTAGAAGAAATGAAGAAGAAGAAAGTGGAGAATATCAAGTGTTGACCAAAGTTTCAAGAGTGACTCGTAGATTGGTCAAGTGAGAGGTGGGCCTATAGCAAGTGTGTCTTAAAGAATTAGATGGATTGATACCTCGTGTATATCTTCAATACACCAACATAATAAAGAAAAAAGAAATGAAGAACAAGAATAAAGAAATAAGATCAAGGGTTTCTTGAAGAAGAAGATAGAGTTCCTCATGTGTATCCTCAAGACATCATCCAAATGGAGTTAGAAGAAATGTTGTGCAAGCTAAAGATGTGCCATATCTAGAAGACCTCATGCTTGAAGCTTGCCATCATCGGTGATCGTGGATTAATGAAGACAAGTTCAAAGTAAAGGTTTCCCCATGTTGTATGGGGGAGCAACTTGTAAGTCTTCATCAAGCGAGTGCGTGCAAGAGAAATCAAGAAAGATGTTCGATATTGATAAGGACAAGATCATATACATCAAGATCAAGTGTAATATGCACAAGACAAAGGTTTGATCTTGATAGGGTTTCTTTCTTACCGGTCTCGTGGTGTTAGTTGGGGAGACCGGTTTATAGGATAGACAATCGTATTATCTGACATGGATATACCCTACGGGTGCATAATGTTGGTATACCCGGTCCAGCCCAAGGAAGGCCCACGTGAAGACCTGTAGCCCAGGAAGATTTCTGGTGGCCCAAGCCCACTGCAAGTTCGGCTCCTTGGAGGACAAGTCTATATTAGATAGAATTTCAAAGGGTTCAACCCTAATCTATAACAGACTTGACCTATCCTGAGACCTGGCCTATCTATATAAAGGCCAGGAGGGCACAATGAGAAGGATCTCAACACCTCATACACACACCTCCACGCCAGATTGCATCTCCGCACCCCTATAACCTTTGGTTCCGCCGTAATCAAGAACAGAAAAGCAGGAGTAGGGTTTTCCCTCCAGGTGCCTGAACCTGAGTAAACCTCATGTCCCTGCGTTGCTTGCCTGTTAACCGTCTCGCGACTTCCAGCATCCGCATCTTCTCCAAAACCCAAGTCCGTAACAATGGGCATTGACGAGTCGAACCCTCGTCAATTGGCGCCGTCTATGGGAAACGGGGACGCTGATCGTGCAGTTGTGAAGATCCCATATGGAGAGATCTATGATTCCTTGGCAACAGAGAATCACCTCCTCTTTGGCGCTTTCGACTTCACCGCCCACTCGTCGGACACCCGCAAAGATTTAGAGTCCGTAGGCGACAGAATCGAGCTGCTGTTCGGGAGCTTCTGCTTCCAGTTGGGGCAGACCGGCACCCTCCGCCTCCCTGAGCGGGTGCCACTTCCATCAATCAGGCCTGCTTCATGGGTCCCACCCATTGATGCCCTGTGCACATCGACGATGACGGTCGATTCGGATGACAGTAGCAGCTGCAACTCCGATTTGTGTGATCCCCCTTCATATGAAGGAACCTACGGTACCAGATCAGAGAGCTGCGGAAGCAGCAACCCACTTCGTGAGCATTACCTATGTGCCAGAATCCATGGTGGTGACGTCAACAACAAAGTCGATCCATCGCTGGACCCCCCTCCCAACGCTCAGGTTGAGAAGGCCGGAAACAGGGTGAAATCGCAAATAGGGGAGCTCGAGGCACTAAGGGGGTAAACCGTCCCCACAACCAAATCCACCTCAAAGAGGAAGGCTGGGAGATCGCACGCGAAGCCGTTCGGGGAAATCACATCCTACCTGTGGATGCCTCCCGTGACTTGTTGATGGCCTATCACTGGATCTTGATCGATGAGCACAATCGGCAGGTCAAGCTACACGACTATCTCGAAAAGCGCAAGCCGGCAGCCAACGAGTCAAGCATGCGGCGAGCTTGGACAGCACGAGGTCACCATGGACCCTGCTGCATGGCACGAAGTCACCAAGCCACTCGACACGTCCTTCATGACAATAAACTCGCAAGGAAACATCTTGCTGAAAACACCGCATGCTGCGATCATGGCAGCCACCACCTATCTCGCGTCCAACCCGCCACCGGCGGGAGACCCGAAGAACGCAATCCACAAGTCTGCGCTAGCTGTCCTCGGACTCGTTGGAGCTGCGCTCCATGATGAAACCCCCACGGAGATGAAGAAAAAGGCCACGGTCAAGTTCACTCGAAGCCGCACACCCTCATCCGAGGAAGATGAGCATGACCTGCCTCGACGCCGTTGGAGCCCACGATGCCGCAGCAACAACTACGACGCTTGTAGCAAGCTCACACAGCCCAAGATTGAAACATCACGTGCTCAGCGCGCGTGCTCAACTAAATCCGAGGAGGAGGAAGACAGAGAACTATGCGGAGCCAGATGCTTTATCAGATCCGTTCGGCAATCGCGGATGCCGAGAAACTTCAAGGTCCCTTCGGACAACCCGAAGTTCGATGGTGCGCGGGAGCCGAAAACATGGCTCGATGATCATATGTCCTTAGTCAAGCTCCACGGCGGGAACATGAAAACCGCCCTACAATGCCTTCAACTGCAGCTGACAGGCGCAGCCACGGTTTTGCTCAGAATCCTCCCCTCCGGCTCCATCTGAAGCTGGGAAGAACTAGCGTACAGCTTCATCCGCAAATTCAAGGGCACCAGCAAGAGGCCAGCCTCAATCAAAGAGAGCTGTGGGCCTACACCCAACGGATTAACGAGTCCATCCGCTCATACATACTACGCTGGTCTACCATCAACATCTCTGAGGATCGGGCAATCGACGCCTTCAAGGACGGCGTCAAGCGCCGTGAATTCATGGAGGAGCTTAGGCGCATCAAGCCCAAAACTATTGATCGCCTGATGGACATCGCCAATCGCTGGGAAGATGGCGAAGATTCTGTGAACCAAACATATTCAGATGACGAAGATGATTTCGGACATAGGCGCGATCGCCGCAGCAAGAGAAGATCATGTGTCAACAACGATCACGAGGAAGTCGACAAGGTTGTGTCTGGCTACACCGATCGCCGCGACGATGGCAACCACAACATCGGATACCACAGTAGCAACTACCGCGACGGTGGACAGCCTACCCAGTTGCAACCATGACTATGATCCTTCGGCATACAACAAGCTATCCAGTCCCTGCACCATCCACTTCTACATCGATAAACAAGATGGTAAGAAGAAGGCCAGCCACATGATCAAGGACTGCCAGGAGTTCTAGAATCTCAGTGAGGGCCTCACCCAGATGCGACGCCAAGCGATGAACCTAGGATTCGCACTGGCCCCAGGGGCCGTCGCCCACGGAGCTCCTCCACCACCACCTAGAGGACCCTCGTAGCCGCCAGCTGCACCAATGCCAAACAACGGTGCAGATGGATACTCGCCACCGATTGGGTCCGTAATGATACAGAAGGGGCGCCCAACCAACAGGGTGCAGAAGAAGATCACCCGCCAAGTCAATCTGGCCGTGACCTCCACACTATCCATACCTGAGTACCTCAGCGGCTCGGAGTCCTGCATCACGTTCAACCATTCGGATCACCCGCGTCAGATACCTCGCCCAGGTCACTCTGCCCTGGTGCTCGAGGCCTATATCAGAGGGTTCGAGATGAGCCGGGTCTTCATGGACGGCGGCAGCGGCATCAACCTAATGTTCGGCAGCACACTCGCGGCCATGCGGATCCCCTATGCAGCCTAGAGTCGTCGGACACGATGTTCCACGACATCGTCCCAGGGAAGGGCATATACCCCTTGGGAAAAATATGGCTCGACGTCATCTTCGGCAAGCCCGAAAACTTCAGGCATGAGTGGCTGGAGTTCGAAGTGGTGGACTGGGCATCATAGTACCACGCCATCCTTGGGCGTGTGGCATTTGCAAGATTCCTGGTAGTACCACACTACGCGTACCTTCTACTAAAGATGTCAGGACCCAGGAGCGTCATCACCGTCCCAGGAAGCTTCACTAGGTCAGACAGCTGCGACAGAGACTTCAACAGAATATCTTAGTCGTTCGGCATGCAGGAGGAGCTCACAAGGCTCAAGGAGGTCACAGACAACGGGGCACCCCCAGTCACTAGGAAAAACGCACTTGATATGTCGTTTGACTCCATAGCCAACACAAAGAAGGTGTATGTTCACCAGACGGACGCCTCCAAGACATCATTGATCGCCAATGACCTGAGTCCCGCATAGGAAAGCATGCTCATCGAATTCCTCCGTGAGAGCTAGGAAATGTTTGCCTGGTGTCCTGCGGACATGCCAGGAGTTCCCAGGGAATTCGTCGAGCATGCACTCAATGTGTTTCCAGATGCGAAGCCAGTCAAGAAGTTGATGCATCGACTGTCCGAGCCAAGAGTCGAAGCCGTTGGTGTCGAAGGCAATACACTCCTCGACGCCAACTTCATCAGGGAGATCAAGGAAAGCGAGTGGCTGGCCAACCCCATGCAGGTCCCCAAGAAGGACACAAACATCCTGCGAATGTGCGTGGACTTCACATTTCTTAACAAGCATTGCCCGAAGGACCAGTTTCCTCTCCCACGGATCGATCAAATCATCGACTCCATAGAAGGATGTGAGAAACTCTCCTTCCTTGATGCCTACTTAGGCTACAACTAAATTTGGTTGAAGGCCGAAGATCAGGAGAAAACGTCGTTCATCAGGCCGTTCGGGGTGTTCTGCTACAAAACAATGCCCTTCGGGCTGAAGAACGCAGGTGCCACTTACCAGAGATGCATGCAGGCATGTCTGAAGGACCATATTGGTCGCAACGTCCAGGTCTATGTCGAACACATAGTGATCAAGACCAAGGAGGCTAGGACGCTCATCGATGACCTCCGCGAGACATTTGATAACCTTGATCGCTACAAGATCAAGCTGAACCCAGAAAAGTGCGCCTTCGGCGTCCCGTCTGGCCAATTACTCTGGTACTTCATCTCTCAGCGTGGAATTGAGGCGAACCCGAAGAAAATCAGGTCTATACTAGCCATGGAGAAGCCCAAGAACCTCAAGGGGTCCAACAACTCGTTGGACGAATCGCGGCGCTCAGAAGGTTCATCAGTTGCATGGGTGAGAAGGCTCTCCCCTTTTATCAATTGTTGTGCAAGGCCAACAAATTCGAGTGGACGCCCAAAGCAGACGACGCATTCGAGGACCTCAAACGCCTGCTCTCCACATCACCTGCCCTAGTAACACCAAAGGAAAGGGTGCCTTTGCAGCTATACATAGCAGCCACACATCAAGTGGTCAGCACCGCACTCGTGGTCGAATGACCCGAAGATGGAAAGACCCACATGGTGCAGCGCCCAATTTACTACCTCAATGAGGTACTGAACCCAATAAAGCAGAGGTACCCACACTACCAGAAGCTTTCCTACGGTGTATTCATGATGGTGCATCGGCTGAGCCACTACTTCCAGGAGCACCAGATCATGGTTGTCAACGACACCCCGCTGTCGAGCATCTTGAGCAACCCTGAAGCAACAGGGTGCGTAGCCCTGTGGGGCATCAAGCTATCTCCTCGAGACATCATCTATGAGCAGCGCACCGCCATCAAGTCCCAAGTCCTCCCTGACTTCCTCGTCCACTGGATGGAGCTCCAACTGCTGGATACCTCGAAAATGTCGTTGTCCTGGACGATGCACTTTGATGGCTCCAAGCGCGAGGCAAGAGCAGGGGCTGGAATCATACTGACATCCCCTTAAGGCGACAAGATGAAGTACGTCCTTCAGATCAAATTCCGTGCATCCAACAACGAGGTCGAATACGAGGCACTCATACACGGCATGAGGATGGCCAAGGTGTGCGGTGCAACACGCCTCGTCATCTACGGTGACTCAAACCTCATCGTCCAGAAAACGATGAACGAGTGCGACGCCCATAGCTCCAACATGATCGCATACCGTGCGCTCTACAACTCACTCGAAGGGGACTTTGATGACTGCGAACTTTGGCATATTAGCAGGGAAATCAACGAAGAGGCCGACAAGCTCGTCAACATAGGCTCTACCTGCGGTCGGGTACCACTAGGGGTGTTCCTCAAACAAATTTACGTACCTTCCATCAAGTGGAAATTCCCAAAGGGCTTAGCCGAAGCCGCAGAGCACTCGGGGGCTGCACCACCCGAAGGACAAGAAGGACCTGAAAAGCTCAACACGGAGGTTGAGGTGGTAAGACTTATGCAGGTCATGGCGGTTGAATAAACATGGACGCAACCGTACCTCCGCTACCTGATAAACAAGTAGCTTCTCGAGGACCCAAGAGATGCCCGGCGTATATCACGCTGATCAAAGGCCTTCACCATCATCAATGGCGAGCTATACAAGCGCAACATTTCGGGTGTGATCCAACGATGCGTCACTATCGGTGACGGCAAAAGCATCCTCCTAGACATCCATGAGGGTATCTGCGGCCATCACGCAGGCAGCCGTGCCCTAGTTGCCAAAGCTCTGCGAGCTGGCTTGTACTGGCCAACCGCAATGAACGATGCGAAGGAGATAGTACAGCGTTGCAATGCTTGTCAGAGGTACGCGAACAAGCCACACACACCAGGATCAGAGCTGCGGCCTATCCTAGTGGCCTGGCCTTTCGCCCAGTGGGGCCTCGACATGATTGGAAAACTAACGAAGTCCTCGCCAGGAGGCCACGTCTTCCTCTTGGTAGCAGTCGACAAATTATCGAAGTGGATCGAGGCCACGCCGGTTACCAACCAAAGCGGCAAAACCGCTGTCAAGTTTTTCGAGTCCATTGTCTACAGGTTCGGATTGACCCATAGCATCATAACGGACAATGGCTCGAACTTTATCTCGAAGGTATTTTGAGGCTTCGGCGAAAACCTCAGAATCAACTTCTCATACGCCTCCATGGCGCATCCGTAGACCAATGGACAGGTCGAAAAGGCCAACGGCCTCATCGGCAACGGCATCAAGAAGCATATTCTACGGCAACTCGAAAGGCATGCAGGATCCTGGGCGGACGAGCTACCCTTAATACTCTGGAGCATGCGCACGATGCCAAACATCTCAACTGGCTACATGCCCTACTTCATGGTGCACGGAGCCGAAGCTATGCTACCTGCTGGGGTACGCTACAAGGCCCCACGGTTCATCGCCTATAGCGAAGCCGAATCATCGGGCGCAGTCAAAGACACCATTGACACGCTGGATGAGGCACACGATATCGCCGCAGAACGCTCAACGGTGTATCAGTAGAGCCTCCGCAACTACCACATCCATTGGCTGCGTCCAAGGTCCTTCGTCGAAGGAGACCTCGTTGTGCGACTCAAGAAATAAGGGAACAAGAAGATCGACTCACCCCTGGGAATGACGCTACATCGTCATCGAAGTTATCCTAGATGGCGCCTACCACCTCATGGACGTCGAATACTCCAATCCCTGGAACGTCGCATGACTACGACGCTTCTACCCCTAGTTACCCTTTTTACTTTCAATAAGTCTATTCAGCCGAACAATGTACCTCTTCTCTTATGATGAATAAAATCTAAGTTCCTTGCCCCAAAAACTTTTTCCCTTATATTATCTATCGTTAAACATACTCGGGGGCTGCGCCTCACCTTACGACTTTGTCAATTGACAACAACGCATATAACCTGAGTAGATGACCACGTCAGACTAACGAAAAGGACATGCATACTCTATAATCATACAACACACTATGTGACAATACATACAAAATTTACAAGGGCATTACAAACCCACTCGAATAAATACAGGCTTTACATTATCTGGTTTTTTATATACAAGACCTTACTATGCTGGAGCAGAACATTTGTCCGCTCCTTAAACACATCTTAAATTTCTTTGCCATACTGCGCCACAGCCGCGTAATGTGGACGCATATCCCACACCATGCCCGTCGGAGGAGGAGGAGGTCCAACTGCTATCTCCACGAGGTCGACATCGCGACGATTATCGAACAACCGCCAGGGCCGCCTTCACACCCGCCACCAGTTGACAACGCACCAGCTCCTTGACATGGCTTGTGTCGTGAGACTTTCCAAGAAGACCCAATAAGATGGAGGGGGCCAAATCCAAGGGGAACATCTTCTCTCAAATCACTGTGAGTGACGACCTCGCCCGCCTTAGCACCCGAAGCAATTGATGGGCGTGATCTTGCACCATCGCAAGGACGATTTCTTGTTCACGGTCCATCCAAAAAACCACAGGCTTCTAGCTCTTTTTGCGTCAAGCAATTAATTCGAATCGCCACATGCTCCTTCTCTTCCTTGGGAAGAATATTCACAACTACACAATGCAACGTGTGAGCTAACATAAAAATTGGCACACTCATGGAGGCAATGAGTTCAAAAGGGCTTACATTGGAGTTGCTCGCCCAGCTTCTGAAATTCTTCAAGCAGAAACTCTTCTCTGGCAATGGCTCGCTCGGCCTTGGACTTCCACACATCCGCATGACCACGAATTCTAAGGATGTCCTGCTCCAAGCTTTGAACATGGTCACGCAAACACGGCAATTGCGATGACTTGTTCAACACCGGGCGAGTGCTAGCCATAGGATAAGGTGTAACCACCATAATCGCACCCGAAGGACCCTAAGGGTGCACAGGAAAACATCAAAATCATAAACATCGGACAATAGTCGAAAGATTCATTCATATATACAAATAAGGCCACTATGTGGCAGAGTGACACTTGTTCATCCAAAAGATATTACATATTCAAAAGAGAGAAGCTAAAACTAGGGAAGACACAAAGCAGAAAGGGCCTAAGCGCCAGCACCCGGAGCAGCCTCGGATCCAGACTGCCTACTCTTGGCCGCTCACTGCTGCTCCAACGAGTAGTCAACCAGGAGATCTATCAGCTTAGGCCCAAAATGTTTGGAGTAGGAGGCGAAGGTGGAAAACGGTACCTCAGAGCCATCCGCCACTGTCGGCATCCTAGACGTGACCTACGCTAGATCCAGATGGCTTCCGGATGCCATCACCATCGCTAGTGCCATAGCAGCACTGACCCCCTTCTGCGCGCGCTTGTACTTTGCAGGAGCGTCATCCGCAAGAGCCTCCATAAGGGAGTCGACGTCCTCGAGGGAAACAACCTTGGGGTTGATCTCCTTATAGAAGCGAGTGAGCGCCTTTTTGGCCTTATCGAGCGACTCCATGGACGAGGTGCAGCAATCTTCGATTGCTGCAATGGCATCTTCCAAAGGATCACCATTCTCTAAGGTGTCACGATCGAACATAACACCTGAAGCATCTGCAAAGAAAATGGCAAACCCATCAGATGAGGAGGAACGAAACGCAATTGAAGCATTTAACACTCAAAGGAATTGCAAGGTGACCTACCAGAGAGCCTTGGCAACAGCCATAGGATTTTCAGCCAGGCCTTTTCCCATGTCGCTGCAACGACCGCAAGCTGCTGCTCAAGATCTTTGGCATCCTTCTGCTTCTCAAGATCTTTGGCCTCCACTGCATCCATTGCCTTCTTCTCCGCCTGGACGAGGCTCTTTTCTAGAGCGTTCAGCCTACGGAGGGTATCATTGTTCTTGTCTGCAGCATTTGGCAATAATGGATGAACATAAGAAAAACTTTGGAGGATTCTAAACAAAGCAAAAAGAAACCTAATCACCTTGGAGCTTCTTGAGCTCGGCTTCCAACGAAAGGTGCCGCTCGATCAGGCGGTTGGCGTCACGCACAAAGGTCTGCGAAGAAAACAACAAGCATGCTGAATAAAAGGTTCCGGGGGCTCCCCTCATGCAAAATAAGAAAGACACTTATGGGGTATGTTGTGGACTCCGAATGTTTTCTTATCGTCTTCCGCATAACGAGTGCACAAGACTCCCGCCTCGCGGAGCTCGAATCCTCGTCATCGGAGTTGGACACCATCTTGGAAAACGAAGACGTCGACTTTGATTCCACGATCATCTCTTCGGTTTCCTCCTCGAGGGACTCCTCCGAGTGATGACTACTAGCACTTACAAAGGACCAAATCAACAACAAGATAATGCTTAGCACATCAATAAAATAACAATATTTGACCAGAGCAACTCACGATGGTATGTCTGATAGGTTGAAGACAGGAGCATCCTTCTCCTTCTTCTTCTTCTTCTTCTTCTTGGTCGATGGCTCCAGGTCCATCGCCCGAATAGGCATAGCTGGGATAGGGGCAGAGGTTGCACCCTCATCCCCGCCGTGGTGCTCGAGGAAGGAGGGACCCTTTGGCATTAGTGGCATCGCCCCATCCAAAGTTCCGCTTCGAAGCCTCTTTAGAGTCTGCCCTTCGCTACGCTCAGGGGCTTCCATGGAAGGAGACTGCGTCGGGGAAAGCTCAGATTCGGACTCCACCTCTTTGTTGTCTGGCACATCCATGTACTTCTCAGGTAGAGGGGGCACCATCCCCGCTACCTTGTGGCCCTGCAAATTGAAGACAAGAGATGCAACATAATAAGCACATATAACAAACAACAAGCACTCGAAAACAGCGCTATGCGCAACTACAAATTTCACCCGGAGGACGGTTTTCTTTGCACTGAAAGGGGCAAGCAAGGACTTCCTCGGGAGATCCTCATTGGCTTTGTACTTCAGAAGAGGTTGAAGATCCTTATCAAGGTCACCTAAGGACATCTCCTCAGGGAGTACCCTTGTCGGGTCGTTGGGGCTAGCATACAGGATCATCGGTTGCGCCCTCGCTTGGAGCGGCTGCACCTGACGCTTGAGAAAGGTGCGGATGATGTCGACACCGATGAACTATTTGTCGGCCACCAGCCGGAGAGCCTCCACCCGCTTGTTGAGATTCTCCACCTCTTTCGGTTCACCCTTCAATATGTCGTTCCCCCATAACCTCTTTCGGATGATCTATTGGGTGGAGTCAAAAGGGGCAAGCCCGTAATGCTCACCGTCCATCTTGATAATATTTATCTGTGGCACACGGCCGGTGCACCACGGATAGGAGGGAAGTCAGTGGCGCACTACCACACCATGCGCCATGGATATTACCAGCAGCGCACGCTCCTGCACGCCACGGTTAGCTGGGCAGTCAGTGGTGCACTGCCACTCCATGCGCCACGGCCGTAGTCAGCAACGCACGTGTGCGTGGTGCGCCACTGACATCGATAATGTTGCGCCACTGACTACTCGAGTGTATTTTTTTAATTTATACAACAGTACATACAACACTTATATATATATAGAAGTTATATATAGCAAATACATCGAATCTAAGATTATAGTCATCCAAAGTGATGAAATACATCAAATATGAATTCAAGTGTTATTCTATTATTACACAAAGTGTGGTAGTACAAATTTGGTCGATGATATTACAAATTTGATCATCACATTACACATGCATAGAGCTATCACCCTAGACTATGCTCGAATAGAGCATAGCGGCGACGACGGGGAGCAACACCAAGACAATGATCAAGATCTTCATCCGGTTCTTCTTCCACATGTATCTCCTCCACTTTTCTACCTCGAGCTCTTTTGTCTTGTATCCTTTGTATCTGTTGCCATTGAAGTTGTTCACTTGTGCCTGGCAGTCCTCCCACTCGTCATAGACCCCTGGAACCCGACCCCTATATACCACGTACCACTTGGCCATCTCTATAGATAAGGCATACATAGAAAAGACATGTAGTATATGTTATACAACGAAAAGAATGGCAAACTACAAGCATGGTCAAAATAATGAGCAAAGATTCATAAACTTAAAATAAACTATAGCACCGCTGACATCATATAAGCAAGTCCAACATCGACCGTCAAGGGTTTTACTAGCCCGGGTAGTTAATAATGTTTACGACACACACGTCAAACGATAGTTCGGAAACACATCACGAGGATAGTTATGTCTATGACACGACACACAGACAACCAGCACTGCTATCCAGGCACGCACACATCATGTAGACCTCGCCGGGAACAGCGTCATGCCCTCTCTCATCTTGAACGTCCTAGCGTCGCGCTGCATGTCAAGGCCTTCTTTGATCGCGTGGTTACTCAACGCGATGTGCACGTACATGGGCCCCCCTTTGATTTCGACATCGTCATGGATGATTTGGCAGAGCTGAGTCTGGATGCGCCAGAAGTCCTCCATAAGGTCCGCATCATCGATCATCACCAACTGTGTGGCCCGTTGTCGAAGATTAGCTGGCAATGCCTTGATCCGTGAATCTCGCATGAACCCCTTGATGTGATGGAGGATGTAGAAGGTCTCCTTCACACTGTTGGTCGACTGCTTGACGCAGGGGAACTTCGTGATGTGCATGAACACATGTTTGCCATCCTTGGTTCTTTCCCCTCCCTTGGATAATTTGCCTCCCTTGGAGATGTAGGCTTGTAGAGCATCATCTAAAACTCTCTTCAATCTTCCATAGTCCTTTGGATTTGTGTCACTCGATGAGTCGAAGTATGTTGCTTGTGACAACCTCAGACAAATGGATATGAGTGTGCAGTATATGCCTCTACGCAACACAATTGAAACAGAACTAATTATTGTTGGAAGAGGACAACAAAAATCTAAGAAAGAATTTGTTACGAAGGTGACCTAACACTTACTCGGAAAAGCAAGGAAGAAGAATGGAATCATTGGTCTGGTTCTCATGGAAGATATTCCCTAGGTACTCTGCCACCATTTCCCGATACTCATCGTTCGCCAAGACAACCTCGTGCATGTAGTAGGGGTCCACTATCACGATGCCCCGTGTTTTCTCCCTCTTGGCCTTCAACGCCATATTTATCGAGTACAGATGGACCAAGTTATAGTCCAGCTGCTTCGAGTGCAGGAAATTGTAGATGTCCTTGTAACGCACGAAGAATATGTCCATGGGTGCTTTGTCGACGAAGCCATGGCCCGATGGCACCTTGCATGTGAAGACCGGGTACCCGGGCTTCTTATCGTTAAGAAGAGTGCTCTCGAGATACAAAATTGAGTATCCTGTATGGGTCCACCCGCGACTTCGAGCATTTCCTTAGTCAGAATCGGATTACCCGCTATGTGCACCATGAAATCACGGGACTCTCGTCTCATGCCGTCCTGAGCCCTGAGTATCTTCTTTTGAAGCGGCTGGCTTGAAGCCTTCTTGCTCTAACTATGCTTCCGGACCTTATTCGGCTTCTCAGCTGCCTCGACAGGATGAGTGGATCGTCCTAACTGCTCCATGGCCGCCTTGTGTAGTGTGGTGGGGATGATCATCCCCGTCGGGTTGGGTTGTGGAGAAGAGACGTCACCCGGAGGCGACTCTTGATCATAAGCGCCGCCGAAGTGCAGACGTTGCATGCATGACATGGGACGACTGGGTTGTTGACCGCGGGAGGATGGCTCTCCAATAGGAGGCATGTAGATTCTGTCGGTGCCCATGGTGTTGAGGTAGCCATCGATGTGTTCCTCATCGTTGGAGACATGAGGTGCATCCTGATGCATGTCCTCGGGCTGTGGCGACAGTGTGTGTGCGATTAACTGCTGATGCCTCTTGGTGGTGGGGACAAACACCGGTGGCCATGTCTTAACAGTTGGGGCGGTGGGGCGCCCCCCTTCCTTGTTGGCTATAGCAAGGCGAATCTGCTACTTGGGCCATAGCAAGGGCCATCCATAGCAACCTCCAAGGGTCTCATGCTCATCGGCTCCTTTAGGTTGGTAGGGGGGTCAATGCCGTCGCAATCCTTCAACGTCCTTACCAAGGTGACCCTAAACATGCTAGCAGGGATCGGCTTGTTGTGCATCATGAGCATCTTCCGTTGAACAATACTACCCTTGGCTACATCCTTCAGCACGCCGTCCACATACTGAAGTAATGTGCAATTAGCTTCCTTGTTGAGGGCGTCGAGCTCGGCTAATCTGGACACGCGGGGCTGCGTCACATCCTGCTCGGGTGCATCACGAAGCAACGCCGGCTGCGTGTTGGTGTTGGGCGCTGCCGGCTACGCGTTGGTGTTGGGCGCCGGCAGGCTCCGCAATGCGACCGGCTGCGCCAAGGTGTTGGAGGGCGGGGTCACAAAGTTCGGTGACAGTTGTTGGGCCGAGTTGCTGCTGGACACGATGGGCACGAGTATCATCCCAACTCCACCAGTAGCATTCCCCTCGGCTAGACCCTCCCACAGCTGAGGAGGAATGATCTGGCACAACCTTGCTTACAACTTTTCCTCCATTTGCGCCAGCCATTGGGCCACTTGTCCTTGAGATCTGCGATCTCCTGTCTCTGCTCAGCCTCCACCTTGGACTTCCTCTCCTTTATGACATTTGAGTCCTCTTTGAAGTGGACGCCGACTTTCCTGGTCATCCCAAAGCCGGGAACACGTCCATCAAACATCATCTTCATGTTCTTGGGCCTCTTCTTGACAACGTTCACCGCCCTATTGAAAGGAGTGTCTCACGGCTCCAACAACCCCGTGGTGGGGGAACTTGGCTTAGCCGCTATTTCATCTTCCTGCAAAAGGAAGGTGAATCCATTTTTAATTTTGGCCTTCATTATCGATCGCCAATCGACTTGATATCCACGTGGTTAGTTTCTTACCAAGTGTTTCTCGAAATTTAGCACATCCTGATCTGTGGTTTTGAATTCCTTTGTTATGGGGCACAGGAAGTACCGATCCCGCACAAATTTCCTCACGTACTCGCCCTTAAATTTGTCAAACATGTTTGGTTTACCAAGAGGCCTAAGCTCGGCGTCCTCCTTCTCCTAAATTGGCTGAATTCCTCTCTAACCGCCGCTCCCAAGATTGTGGTTACCTATATTCTGGTCATGCAGTTTCTTCCCCATGCCGTCCATGCTTTTGAATTATCGGTCTCCAAGTCCTCCTTGAAGAGGAGATAGTAGTCTTGTTCGAGCAATGGCTCGTGCTTCATTATCTCTGCCCAGCTTTATTTTTTGTCTATTCGCTTCTTCACCCAGGTTCTCCATTTGCTCAAGAGGGTGCTCATCTTCATGAGGGCCACCTCGTTCACCTCATAGTTCTTGACCTCAAGATTGTCATAATCTTGGGGGAACTTGTAGCATCTGTGAAGCTTATGCATGATGAGCTAGACTAAATGCGCATTGCCGGGATCTCGGAGGTTCCTCGTGTTAACCATCAAGGTCTCCCGTACAATGCACTCGAGTTGTATACCATACCCAGCGGCAAGGGCTATAGGCACCACGGGTGCACCGCTCACTGTCACTTCGGTGAACTTGTCGCGTTCCGTGCCGAGCATCGGCGGGTCTCAATTCTTCCTCACGGACTTCTTCTTAGCTGCCAGGGTGGCACCACCATCCGTCTGTCCTCCCGCGTCGGTGTGTTCACCGACATCGGTGGTTTCATCCCCGACGCCGTCGGTGCATTTGCCGCCGGCATCGATTGTGTCAACCTCGTGGCCATCACTCGTTCCAGCATCGTCGTCACCCTCCATGTCTTCTTCGTCGTTGCCCATGGCAGCTATTTCCTGCTCCTCCTCCTCCCTTTGGGAAAGCCGCCAAAATGGCATGTTGGCCTTCCGGGCTTCTTCTTTGACAGTCATTTGCTTCGAAGGGCCGGCCCCATCATTTACTTGTCCAGTCGACATCTTTGCACTAAACAAGTATATGCAACTAATTATTAAAAGAGAAAACGATCGGAAAATTCGATAGCACATACCCTAAAAGGGCTATCTATGAGTGCCCATTTCTCATCGAAACAGAAATGAATCAACATTTTAGGAGTAACGGGTACTTAGTTTGGAATCCCATCAACAATTTACAAAATACACACTTATGTACCAGGACCATACACCAGCACCAAGAGCACCATGACCATATATAACAGTACGCAAAGACCAAAATTACACCAGCACCAAGAGCACCATGACCAATGTCTACAAGAGCACCAGGACCATACACCAGCACCAAGGCAACAGGCCATGCACCCTCAGCAATCAAAAGATGTTTTTTCATTGTTAGACTGTAATTGTGATATTAGCAGAAGTTAAGGCCAAGTTAAACACAGTAAATAATGTTGGTGAATTGCTGGTGAAGAAAATTAAATGTTGAAAATAGCAATTTTACTAATATATTGGAGTAGTGGCTAAATCAAGAATGCAATTCAAATACATGTCCAAGAAGGGAGTGTAAAGGAGTTCATATCACATGATATACTGAATTGCTGATAAACCATAGACACAAAAATAGCTCTAACTTTTCTTGTGCGGCGTCCAAAAAATAGCAAAGCAAGAAATTAACTGCACGAGTACTGGTAAGTGACATGCGGGATATGCACAAATAAGCAGCATGGGGAACTTGTCCATGTTACTCTTCTGTTACATACTCGGCTGAGTTTGTGGCTTTTAACTATCGATGAACAATGACCTGAACTATAAAAACCCAAAAACTTAACTGAAGATAATAACTATGCATTCAGGCTCAAGAATAACCAACGTAATGCAAGCACTTTGAGAACCCCATAAGCAACCAATTGACTCACAAATCTCAGCACGTCCTTGGTAAATTTAGAACTTTTATTGTCATTAATGCAAATAATGCAAGCACTTTTATTATCATTAATGCAAATAATGCAAGCACTTTTATTGTCATTATCATTTCCATGTTATAAAGCTAGAACTACTTACTCAATGCCGCTTGGTTAATTTCACAGTTATTAAACATGAACTGAAGAAAAAACACTATACTGATTGTCCGATCGACTATGATTCTCCTTCAAAACTGATATATATATATACCAGAACTGAATAAGAACTTCAGAAACAACCTCAATACCAAGAAGTGAAAATTCTGGACATACCTGAAGAATACCCATGTACTCAAACTGACGAATTACCATCAACAGTTATTATTGTTCAGAACCAAATCGAGCAATCACCATAATTGAAGAATAACCATGTATTCAAGATCAATAATAACCATGCAATGAATTATGAAAATAGTTCTGCATTTCAATCAGAAAGATAATCAATCGATACACATCCATGATCCACCAAATGCTTGACTCAGGAACTCAGGATTCGCAAACACTAAAGACGCTAGCTAATTATCAGTAAACCAGAGCACTGACAAAACCCTAACCCTAGCATTGGCGAGGATCCTAGCAGCGACGAACCCTAACCCTAGCTATCAAGAGAGGGGATGGGAGGGGAGGGGAGAGAAAGTTAGAGGAAGGCTCATACTTGGAGAGGTGGTAGCGGATGGAGGGAAGTGGAGGCGGACGGAGGGACGGAGGAAGGTCGTGGCGGCACGTAGGAGAGGGAGGCTCAGCCCTGGTCGTGACGGCGCTCGTCTTATCCGTTGGCGAGGAACGGGAGGAAGCAGAGGCGGCGGCGCTCATCTTCTTCGTCGTCTCCGGTGGCGCCGATGGCCGCGTGGTGTCGATCGTCTTGGGAGAGAAGTGAGGAAGCAGATCGAGGGAAGGGGAAAGAAAAGAGAAAGGGGGCGCGCATCTCTAATCGGCTAAGTATGAAAACTCAGCGGCGCACCTCTGTTTGGTGCACCACGGATATTATCAAAACTACGTGCGCACCAAACAGAGGTTGTCGTTGTTATGGAAACGACGGAGCCTAAGAAGGCTAGATAGAGGTGTGGGAGCAAGCAGGAAAGAGAGCAACGGCGTCCATAGGAGGGTTTGGGCACAAGGAAACGTCGAGGACACAAGAACTACCCAGGTTCGGAGCACTTGGGGTGAGGTAAAGATCCTACTCCTGCCGATCTAACTATGAGGGTGAACACAAAGGGCTACAAGGCTCCTAGAGCTGTATCTGGGATAGCTAGCAATAATTGAGAGTCCAACCCTTATATAGGTTGAGGCGGCATGGGCAACGACCTGGCTGACTGTCGGGTACTACAGGCGGGCCCCAGCCAGCTAGGTCATCTATAGTGGCCGCCATGGAGCGCATGTACCCATAGTCAAGCCCATGCCGTCACGCCATCTATAGTGGTTGCCGTGCGGGTAGTTATGCATAGTGCCACCTACTGTCTATTGTTACAACCGTCATCGGTAAAGTTGTAGGTATGGGCCGAGTGTCTGGGTATCCTTTTTTTCTTGTCCATTAGCATGCGCGTACTGCGCACTGTGCTCTGCATCATCTTGTACCTTGCCTTTCTTGAGTGGCCGGCTGTGGTAGCCCAGCTGGCTGAACTGTCTGGGCCGGGTGGTTGGTTCCATCCGAATATTCTTCTACCTTTGCTCGTCTCATCCGGCTGATGGTTCTGCCGGTTTGCTCCTGGCTTGACTAGCTCTATCCGGCTGGCATGATCCATCCGGCTAGTTGCCCTTGGTGGTGATTTTTATCGGGCTGACTGGTTCGCCAGTCTAGTCTTTGTCTGGCCTTCCTTATGATCCGTCTTTGAGTTTCTTGCGTCCGGCTGCCCAGCCGAATGGCTGGTTCTGCCCCTTTGTATCTTGTTCGGTTAGCCTAACCAGGGGTGATCCCCCGACATTAGCCCCCGAGCGCGCATAGATTCCACCCTTAGGCGAAATGTGCGTGGGCTCAAAAAAGCTAGTTTGAAAATTTTGCCGGCTAGATTTTGGCTGTTGAACTGCCCGGCTGCATCATCGCCGACGTCAGGGACGTGAAATGATGGTCGTGGGAGGACGTGCATCGTGAGGTCGCGTCATCTGTTGCCTCGGGAACCGCTGTCAGTTCCTTGCCTCTGCACTGGGATCTTCTATGCATTGTGTGTCGTCATAAAGGATCCGGGCGTCGCTGGGGCTGTGGGGGGCCACCACGTGGCGATTCGGCGGTTCTCCTCCTGGCCCACTTAAGTAGAGGCCGCGGCGCCCCGCCTCCCCCCACAATACATTTCCCCCCTCTTGCCTTCGATGCCGCACGCCCTCTCTTCTCTCTACTTTCGCCCTGTCCTTGCGTCACCGGCGAGCTCGTGCTGCTCCGCTCTGCCAGCGCCGGCGGCCACTTCCTTGCCGGAGCGATGTGTGGCATCCCGCAAAACCACTACTAGAAAATCGCGTTGAATTTGTGCATTGCATCGTCATCATCATGCATTGTTTGCATAAAACTATTTTCGCAAAGCCCGTTTCGTTCTCTAAAACACCCCATCTTTATTCAAATATCAAAACCGGGTCACCGGATTATTTTGTTGTCCGCTATCGGTTTGCAAACGTCAGTTGAAAACCACTAAAACATGTTAATTATTTTTAGTGGGGGCAGTCGAACAGGCCGATTCGACCCGAACGACCACCCTCCAGGATTTTAAATCGGTCCACCTGAACACCCCAACAAAATCCTATAGCTACCCAGAAAACCTACCCACCCTGCTTGCCACCTCACCCGGACCAATCCCCGAACGCCACCTCACCTCTCTCCCTCCCTCCACCTCTCACATGCTGACACCTCACCCCTCCTTCTCTCCTCACACAATCAAACCACCCTGCCACAGCACACACGCATCACACGCCGCACCTGCCCTTTTCCCACCCCACGCCCCTGCCACGCGGACCCCCACCGCGGGACCCACCCCCACCGACCCGCCTCCCCCTGCTTCTCTCTCCTCTCTTCCCCAACCTCCCGCGTGCCGCTCCCTTTCTCCCCCAAGCTCTCCACCCCCGTCGCCCCGCCGGCCAAGCCGCCTCCGCCGCTCCCGCCCACCTCTCTGGCCGCGAGCACCCGCCGCCACCCTCGCCTGGGCCCTCTCCTCCCTCGTCCTCGCTGCCCGCCGCTCCCTCCGGCCTCCGCAGCCGCCTCCGACCCGAGCCGCCCCCGACCTCGCCGCCGCTCCCTGCAAGCTCCCCTCCAGCGCCGCCTGCGGCCCCCGCCTCGCCCCGCTCCCTCCACCGCGCGCTGCCTCCTCCTCCCCGTGTCCGCGCGCCGCCTCGCCCCCTCCGTCTCCGCTTCGGCCACCGCCTCCCTCCGCCCCGCTCTGCTCCGCCGCCGTCGCCAGGCCGTCCCCTCCCCGCTGCTGCTGCCGCGTCCTCCGGCAAGCCGCGCCGCCGCCGGAGCTCCTCGCCCCCCGCTCGCCTCCTCCCCCACAGAGAACCGTCGTCCTCCACCCCGTGCTCGCCCGCCGAAGCGACCCCGCCGCCCCGGTGGCCTCGCCTCGCGCCGGCCGCCACCACGCAGCCGGCCTCGCTCGCCCCGTGCCGCCCTCTCCCTCTGCTCCTCTCCGACGTCGTGCCGCGTCTCCTCTCCCAGGCTCTCCCTCCTCGGCCCCCTCTGTTTCCTGGCAGTACCAGGTACAGCTCGACGACCCCGCCGGCGGCAGACCCTCCGTCCGTGTGGCCGCGCAAGCAGCCCACTGCGGTTCCGCCCTACCGTGACCGTTGCCTGTCGCAGACGCGCATGCATGCTGTGCTGTTAAACTTGTCGCGAGTACATCCAACACCAAGGGCTTCCGTAGAGGAACTAACATCAAGCTGGGATCCGACAAGTTCTGCCGACCAGACCGGCCCGAAGCCAATGATATCGAAGGTTGCACATAGGGCCATTCGAAGGCCGGACCCGGCCCGACAAGTTCTTCCGCTCGGATCCGAGGACACCGAGACGCTGGGACCTCAAGTTCTCCGTCCTGGACACCAAGATCTGCATCCCGAACGCCAAGACCGACCGGTACGCGGTACTGACAAGAGCCTCGCAACGACAAGACCGACGACCCGACAAGATCCCCGTGACGACAAGATCGACACCGAACCAGGGCGAATCCAATGCGCCCCCGACACCAAACCAGGGCCCCTTCCCGGATGCGACAAGATCTACCTCCGTCATCCGAGACCGATCCGTCGAACACCGTATCCGAACCCCGAACCCCGGAACCCCAAGATCGTCGAGCCCCCTCTGATGTGTGACCCCTTTTCTTGAGCCCTATTTTATAAAAGTAATAACAACTTGTTGCATATTAATTGTCATTCATCTCGCATGCATATCATGTGGTTTGGGGACCTTTTGCCGATTCACCTCATAATTAAATATGGGGCCCATATGCGGGCAAATCTAGCCTTGTATTGGCCTCATTTAAACTTGTGTAGCGAACTCGGTACTATCTTCTGCCATGTTGTGACAACATTTAAATTGCGGATATCTAAACAACTTGCACCATCTAATTAATTGTCGGGACCCCGGTTCCGCTTAATATGGCCTAATTGCATCGCACCTTTGCCATGTCATACATCATACATGCATCATGCCGATCTTCTGCCGTTGTATTAAATAGTGCATCCGGTGTTTCTTCTAGTGTTTTGCTTCTTCGCGGATAAGGCCGTTGAGTTGATGCGAGTGTCGACCCGATCTTCGGTTGAACCCTTCGACAATGCTTTCAGGCGAGCATCTCCCCCTTTCTACCTATCTTACTTTTATAGTCTTTATTCCCTCCTGTTGATCTATTGCTATCTGTGTTGCGATGCTTTAGTTTCCATACCTGTGATATCCCTTGCAGCCTTATATTGCCTTGGACACATCCTATTACCTGTTGTTTGGTAGATAGTTGGACTTGCGCGTCGTAGTCGCTTGCTTAAGTGCTGTTGCGTGTTGTCAAGTGCCACAGTTGTTGATGTATTTGCCGCATGTTGATGTTGGAGATGATCATAGTTTACTTATCGTTCACTTTAATTCCTGTTTAAACAACTAAAATTTGAAGTAAGCAGAGGCATCGGTGGGTGATAGATAATATTTGGTTTCCGAACGCCCACTTGTGTCCCGTAGGATCCCGAGTACTTGATACCTGTTCCTTGAATTATCGCGCTATCCACATCCGGGAGGTATATGGGACCCCCCTTAGCTAGAGCTTGATTCCGTCTTATTTCTTGGGGCCACAACTAGTTTGAGGTTTTATTTACTATCCTGTACCTATGCCATGATTTACTGCTTTATTTACGATTGTGTGAGGAGCACGTTGTACTGTTTTGGAAGCGGAGTGTTTTCGCGGTATCGACAGTCCCCGTTTGGGGATCTGCTGTCGCTTACAGCCATTGTCGCAAACCTTGAGTCCGTCTCGGAGCTTGCTTACTTCGTGGCGGGTGTACTCCAAGGGGTGGCCCCCTGAAATATTTCTGAATCATGTGATTGCTTTGTCGTGAAAGCCTCGTTGGGTTTTGATTTCGTTTTTCCGAGGTTGATCGAGTGTGTGTTGCTATTGGTGCACCCCGGCCGGGTAAAACTTTCTGAAAGCCGTGTCCGCGGTTATGGACGACTTGGAGCACAGTATCTCGACCATAGACAAGCATAACTAAAGTTTATTGCTATAAATTTGGCTTTATAATGACTAGTAATCAGCTTCACTATAATGGAATGGCTAATAATACTGCCCACCATTGCTTGTTTGAATTGTCTCTTGCGACCATTGTATAATGACTAGTAAGTATTGCAACTACAACGGAATGGCTAAGTAAAAGTACCAACAACTGCTGGGTTTTGGGTTATCTCATGCTACCTGTATCTGACTAGTAAGTGTTGCCACTATAACGGAATGGTTAACTAAAAGTGTCCACTGCTTACTTTATCAGGACGATTATCTAAACCTGACTAGTAAAGTGCCGCAACTATAACTGAATAAGTAAAACTGCCAACTGTGTGAGTTCCTCGGTTGACTTCCTCGTTGGTCTCGAGGGGGAAACGCCAGGATGGGTTTGTTTGTTGATAGTATCAGGTTGGTTCCGGATAGGTCCTTCTTCACCCCCTCTGTTTTGCCGTCAGTTGTATCGAGTCTCTATCGGTTGTTTAGTGCATGCTGCCGCTGCCGCTCAGTCCACCATACCTATGTAGGCGAGGACCGCCGAATTCTAGCCTCGCCGTGTACTGGCCTCAGTACTGACGCTCCCCTTTTTCTTTTGCCCTTTGTCGGCACCCCTTTTCTTTAAGCAGGTGTTGAGATCGACATCGTTAGCAGGGTTACCCTTCCGGCTTGGCCTGGGCAGGGTTATGGACGCCATTGGTTATTCTTCAGGGCTCTTAGCCCCATTTGCATCTTGTTCGTAGTCGGACGCCCTATCATTTTCAAGGTGATTTGGATCTTTGTATATTATATCTGTATTCTTGACTCTTTTGAGTCGCTGTTATATATATCTGTTCTGTGGGTCCCATCGAGGACTGTTGTGTAATGTTATTACTTCGTTTTCCACCCGCACGAAAGTGCCTGGTGGGCACCTTTGAATCGTTTCTATGCGGGTTTGGCGGGTTTCGCTAAAACTTGCATAGGTCCGATTCTGAGGGTGTTACACGATGGGTCATCGGCACTCCTCCGCCGCTCCCCTTTCACCTTCTCCTTCTTGTTCTTCCTCTCCCCCGCATTCCGTCACCATTGCCATGGCCGAAAGCAGAGGCGCTTGGTGCGGCTCCTTCGTGATGGAGGCGCAGGTGGAGAAGTACCGGCGGTCGCGCCTCCTGCCGACCGCCGGCAAGGTCGGGGTCTGCCTGGCCCCAACTGGCGAAGTCTTGCCGGCTCCTAAAGCCGGCGAGCACGTCGTTTTCCTTGCGCACCTGTGCGCGGCCTGGCCTTTCCGGCCAACGCCTTCTTTCTCTCCTTCCTCGCCCATTTTGACCTCCACCTCCACCATCTCGGGCCAAATGCAATCGGCATTCTGGCCCACTTCGTCGCCTTCTGCGAATGCTACGTCTGGATCCAGCCGGATCTCGGGCTGTTCTGCTAGCTCTTCTTGATCCGGCCGCAGGTGCAATACGCAAAAGGGCCGCTCGTGCCCTGGGGCGGAGCCTCCATCTACTCCCGCACGCAGACCGGCTACCCCAAGTTCAAGCTGCACGACACAGTTAAACTGTGGTAGCAAACATACTTCTATGTACGGAACTTGGGGTCTGAAGACCGGCTGAACCTCCAGGCCTTCCAGGACATGGAGTCCAGCCGGGCGCACTAGGAAGAGAAGATCTTTGGCGCCAAGACGGAGTCGGACGATCTTCTCCAGTGGATGAGGGCGCTGGTCACGACTGTCCTAACCGGCGTCGACGTGATGCTGAGCTAGGCTAGCCGGCTAATGATGCCTCTACAGCAGCGCGCACACAAGATGTGCTATTACTCCGGGCGGCTCGACCCAACCCGGCTCTCCTGCCACGACCCCCCCCCATTCGCCAATCTCTACGAGTGGGTGTGGATGATCACCAAGGAGAAGATCAAGGCCGACTGTCGCTTTGGTCTGGCTCCTTACACGCGCGGGAATCGCGCACCCCGAGTAAGTACACTTGCTCCTTTTCTTATTCCTTCTTTCATTCTTGCCTTATACGGTTACACTTCCTTACTCGGTCCTGACTGTCGTCTTTTCTTGCAGATATTCCTCTGCATCATCTGGGAGGAGGGAGACGCGCCCCTCCAGGTTTTCACCGTCGACCTCTTCGAGCCACGCCCACGTCGGACCAGCACGAGGGATCGGATGGCGAGGAGGGCTTCTTCCCTAGCCGGGGCGACGAGGCGGTGGAAGACCCGCACGGCCCCGTGCCGGAGGAGAGCGACGGCACCGCGCCGCCCGAGCCTACCCGGAAGCATGCCGACGAGGCCTCCTCAAGCCGTGCCGCCGTGACCGAAGACCCGAATGCGAAGTGTAGCCGGGTGGGGGTTCCTCCACGTCCTGGCTGGACCACAGGCGGCCGGAAGAGGTCCGTGCCCGTGGTCCAGGGGTAAGTTCCTTGCGCCTGTTTTCTTTCTTGCTCTTTCTTTTTCCCACATTTTCCCTTGTTCTTGTTCTGATCTTGCCTTTCTTTCGCAGGTCCGTTCTTTCCTTCGCTGCAAGCCCGGCTCGCAGCGCGCCCTCTACTTCACCGCCTCCCGATCCTCCTTCTTCACCAGCTGCCCTAGTGATGACCGCTCTGGCTCCCGCGACCGAAACCATGCCCCCGCCAGAGCCGGCGGCCACTGCCCAGCCGACCCCCGTCGCGCCCGAGCGCATGGTGAGCCATCTGTATGCGCCCTCGAGCCCGAGTGGGGGCTCGTCAGCCGGGCGGGAGGCTCGCGCGCCGGTAAGGACACGGTGATGGTGGAGGACGTCGACTCAGACAATGAGGTGACGGCGCAGTGGCAGGCGGCCATCCGCGACTCCCCGGCTGCTCTAGCCGGCTCACTGGCGCCTCTGCCGGTGGAGGTGGGAGCCTCCCTCCGGACGCTTGAGTTGAACCTCGAGGTCGGGCTTGCGGAGTGGAAGCAGCTCCGAGCGACGCTGGCCGGCGCCAACGACGAAGCCGCAAAGCAGCTGGCAGCTGCGTCAGGGACTGCACAGAGTAAGTTTCTCCCACTCTGCTTTTGACTACCTTCTGACTTGCGCTCTTTTCGCTTTGTTCTGCTCCCAGCTATCTTCTCACTTGTGCTCTTTTTCTACTACTGCAGTCGTCATGGTTAGCACGTAGAGCGAAATTGACCGGCTGAAGCGCTCCAACGTGCCCCTCAGCCGGGACAACGTCGTGCTCTGGCTCTAGAACAAGGAGTGGCACTCCAAGGTGGACCAGCTGGAGGCCACCCTCAAGGAGCGGGATGACTCCCCCACCAGTCGGGCTACCGCCTTCGACCTCCTGGACAAGGAGGCCATCTGGCTGAAGGAGCATGCCGAATTCCTGGATGACGAGCTGATGAATGTCGTCCTCGTTGCCAAGGGTGAGTCTTCTGTCCTTTCTTTTCATTCCATCTGACTTCCTTCTCCCGGATTACCCCTTTTGACTTGCCCCTCTGATCCCAAGGATTCTACCCCCAAGTAGATGCTCTTGCCTACGACCGGGTGCAACAGGTTGCACCAGGTGAGAGGGCTACCGTCCGCGACTTGGTGGCGCAGCTCGGGGAGGACGCCGCCAACCTGCACAGAGCTGCGGCCGGCATCCACAACCTCGTCTTCCTAAGAGAGCTCTTGCTGGAGACCATGGGGGCCTTGGCGATCAAGCTAGGCGATGCACCGAATGCCATCGACCGGCTACGCGACTTGGCCACCTGTGTTGGCTCCAAAATGGCGCTGGCCCTTATGCTCTCCTGGTACAAGGACGCCCGCCTCGACAAGCTGGTGGACGGCTTTCGAGACGGCGCAAATCTTGCCGCCGTGCGCCAGGCCTACCTTGGGCTTCGCTCCGCCACCATCATGATCACCGGCTACACCGACATCGACGAGGTGCTCACAGACGGCGAAGGAAGCACGGGAGCTGATGGCGCAGGAGAAGATGGCGTGGAGGCGTCTTCCTAGTCGGGCGGGACCAGCTCGACCGCTCCCCACGGCAAGGCTCCAATCGTTTGAAGAAGAAGAAGATCCCGAGATGACAGGCGGAATTGTAAATTAGTTTATCTCTTGGTACTTGCACTTTTGTACAATCTAGATATGCGGAGGCTTCATCCTCTACCATTTAATTAATCTATTCGTCTAGGTTTGCCTTCGTGAACCCACTATCTTTATGCCTTGATTGACTAGATTTTCCGGCTGTTCCACTCCAGCCGGCATTATCTTGCCTTTGTCTTGTATTTTTTGCGAACCTTCACTTGTGTTCTGCTACCTCTGACTTGGTGACGATATGCCCTTTCACCTTGCCTTGCCGACTGCCACTCGCGTAGCCGGATCGGGGAAGCTGCACCGCAATCCGACTATGTGCGCCTCGTTGTTTCCCTGGACCTTTTTATCTATTACTTTCCTTATCTTATATCTTCTTTCCTCTTTCTGCCTTTCTCTTTCTTTCTTTCCTCTTTCCATCTTTCCTCTTTCTGGCTAGGTTTGCCTGGCTTGCCCGACTAGCAGTGCTTGGTCGGAAATGAAGCGGGCGGTGCCTTTGCATTCCGTCTGGCATTATCCTTTCTCTCCATCTGCCTGACGCACCCTTCAGCCGGACGTAACACTCTTCCAGTGGGGGCGCGCCAGCGCACCCACTGGGTGTAACCCCCGAGATTTGGAGTGGCTACCGCAGATAGGTGCTTCGAAGCTTCCATCTTTGATTTCCGGCTCGGTGCGATTTGTGCAAGAAAGAAACATACAAAAATGATTTCTTATCAGTATGTTGTCATGTTGCGCGTTATTTTACTATCCAAACTGAATTTCTCTTTTTTCAAAAACTAGCTCGTGCTTGTCTGAACATTTAGTCAGTTTCTCGTGTGCAATATTGTTTACGCCGCACCTTGATGGACAGTCGGGTTGTAGAATGGAGCCGGAGCCGAAGGGAGCTGACAATACATCACGCACGGTACTAGAGGCTTAGTAGCCAGAAAACACCAACTAGGCACATGGCCAGGATGTCCGATCAGTCGCATCTTTCACCATTTCGTGTGTGATGCCCTCGGGATTTTGCTCTTTTTAGACGGACAGCCGGGTTGGGGTCTATAGCTGAGACGAAGAGTGGGCCTCTGGCATCATCGCACACTATTCAGTCGGCTTACAGAATTGGCAGGGTGGGACAACCGGCGAGCCCCCGCGATTGGGGGTCGACGGAAGCTGGAAAAATGTTGCAGGTTTTAATCGGAGAGGGAATAACAACAGAATGTCTGGCAAGGAGCCCCCGAGCGTCAGCCGGGGTTCCATATCTTTCATTCATTCAGGGTTCTGGAAACATACACTTATTTTTGTGACTAAGTGTAAAATGGTCGGAGCAGGTCTGCATTCCACGGCCTCTCTGTCTCCTCATCCGACTTGTCCATCTTGTTCTTGAGCGGCTGCTGCGCGTCGATGAGGTAGTAGGAGTTGTCGTGTAGCACCTTGCTGATGATAAAGGGGCCCTCCCATTGAGGGGACAGCTTGTGCATTCCCTTCGTGTCTTGTATCAGCCGGAGCACCAGGTCGCCCTCCCGGAATGTCATGGGCCAGTTGCGATTGGACTGATACTGGCACAGCCCTTGCTGGTAGATAGCCGATCTGGATAAGGCTAGCTCGCGGGCCTCCTCGAGAAGGTCTACGCTATCCTCCATTGCCTCCTGGTTGTCCTTCTCTGTGTAAAGGAGCTTGCAGGGTGAGTCGAACTCGATGCCCGCTGCGAGGACTGCCTTTGACCCGTAGGTGAGGAAGAACGGGGTGAATCCGGTTGATCTGTTTGGGGTGGTGCAGAGATTCCACAGCACAGCCAGGAGCACCTCGATCCAGCAGCCGGGTGATCGCTCTAGTGGCTCGATCAGTCGGGGCTTGATTCCGGCTAGCACCAGGTTGTTGGCTCTTTCCACTTGCCCATTGGACTGCGGGTGCGCGACAGATGCGAGGTCTAGCTGGATCCCCTTGTTGTGGCAGAATCGGGCGAAGGCCCCCTTGGCGAAGTTCGTGCCTTTGTCGGTGATGATGCTATAGGGGTAGCCGAACCGGATGATGATGTTGCAGAATAAGGTGACGAAGGTGGCACCATCCAGCTTCCGGATCGGCTTTGCCTCGATCCATTTGGTGAACTTGTCCACCGCCACCAGCAAGTGGGTCACGCCGGATCGAGCTCGCTTGAAGGGTCTTACCATTTCCAGCCCCCAAACCGCAAAGGGCCATGTGATCGGTATCGTCTTGAGCACGGAGGTCGGCATGTGCCTTAGTCGGCCAAACCGCTGGCACCCATTGCATGCGTGAACCAGCTGGTCCGCGTCCTGCGCGAAGGTGGGCCATTAGAATCCGTGGCGCATTGCCTTCGACACCAGGGCGTGGGATGAAGCGTGGTGACCACACTCCCCTGGTGGATTTCCTTCCGCAGTCGATAGCCAGTATCCATGTCGACGCTCTGCTAGAAGATGCCTGCGGCGCTGTGCTTGTACAACTTCTTGTTGATGATGGTGTACGTGTGCGCGCGACGCCGGATCTGCCTTGCCTCCACCTCGTCGTTGAGGAGGTAGTTCATGAAGGGCTGGGCCCAGGATGGAACTTACCGGATGGTGAAGATGCTAGCCGGCATGATCTGCAGCTCATCCGGAGGGCGGCCGGGTGGGATACCCGAGTCAGTAGCCCCCGGGCCTTTCTCCTTGCTCGATGATGGCTTGCATGAGGAGGAGGTAACCCCAGGTCTTTTGAGCCAGAGGGCACAACAGCGGGGCACGACTCTTTCGAGTCGGCGGCCCTCGGGTCTGCTACCCAGATGATGGACTCGGATTCCAGGGGGAGGGTGATGCTGGGCTTGCAAAGATGCTCCAAGGATACACTAGGCGGGATGGCTGCTCTGGTGAATCCGACTCGGGCGAGCGCGTCGGCCGCCTCGTTGTTGGCACGGGGGAGGTGATGGAATTCGCATCCCTCGAAGCCAGCACTGAGCAGCTGCACGTCGAACCGGTACATGTTGGTGTCCCGGGCATCCCACTCGCCAGATACTTGCTACACCACCAGATCCAAATCGCCGAAGCAAAGGATCCGGCGAATGCCGATGTCCTTCGCGAGATGGAGCCCGTGCGCGAGATCTTCGTACTCGGAGACGTTGTTCGACGCGGTGAAGTGGATCTGTAGCACGTACTCCAGCCGGTCCCGTTTGGACGAGGTGAGCACGATGCCGGCTCCCAAGCCCCCGCGCATCTTCGAGCCATCAAAGTGCAGTCTCCAGTAGTCGGAATCTGGAACTTGAGACAGATACTAGCTCCCCGCCTAGTCGACAAAGAAATCTTCCACCGCTTGGGACTTGATGGTGATCCGCGGCTCATATCGGATGCAGTAGGCAGCCAGCTCGATGGCCCACTTGGCTAGCCGTCCTGTGGCGTCCTTGTTACCAAAGATTTCACCCAACGGCGCAGTGGACACCACGGTGAGCGGGTGCTCCTGGAAGTAGTGCTTGAGCTTCTTGCAAGCTAGGTACATACCGTAGCACATCTTCTAGTGGTGGGGGTAGTTCTACTTGGAGAGGGAGAGCACCTCGCTGAGGTAGTAGACGGGTCGCCGAACTGGCTGCGCCTTGCCTTACTCGTGGCGCTCAACTCATAGGACGACGCTAACGACCTGGTTGGTGGCGGCTATGTAGAGAAGCATCGGATCCTTTGCAGCCAGCGTGGCGAGAACCGACGCCGTGGACAACATGCGCTTGAGGTCATGAAATGCAGCATCCGCCTGCGCGGTCCAGGTGAACTTATCCGTCTTCTTCATCAGCTGGTATAGTGGCAGGGCCTTCTCCCCAAGTCGGCTGACGAATCGGCTGAGGGAAGCCAAGTAGACGGTGAACTTCTGGACGCTGAGCAAGCTCTGGGGCAGCTGCATCCTCTGGACGGCCGCGATCTTCTCCGGATTGGCCTCGATTCCCCGGATCAATACGAGGAAGCCAAGGACATGTCCGGCTGGCACGCCAAACACACACTTCTCTAGGTTTAGCTTCATCTGGTACCGGTGGAGGTTGGCAAATGTTTCGCCGAGGTCTTCCAGCAGGGTCTGCTTCTCCTTCGTCTTTATGACGACGTCGTCCATGTACGCGTGCACATTCCGGCCGATCTGCGAGTGTAAGCATTTCTGCATCCAACGCTGATAGGTAGAACCTACATTCTTTAGGACGAATGGCATGGTTACATAGCAGTAAGCCCCATACAGGGTGATGAACGACATTTTTAATTGATCAGATGGATTCAGCCGGATCTGATTATAGCCAGAATAACAATCAAGGAAGGAAAGCAGATCGCAGCCGGCCGTAGAGTCAATCACTTGATCAATATGGGGCAGGGCGAAGGGGTCGTTCGGGCAGGCCTTGTTCAAACTCGTGTAGTCGATACACATATTCAAGGTCTTGTTCTTCTTCAGCACCAGGACTGGTTTGGCCAGCCAGTCCGGGTGGTAGACTTCCATGATGAAGCCCGCAGCAAGTAGCTAGGCGATCTCGTCGCCGATGACCTTCCTCTTGTCCTTCGCGAAGCGACGGAGGGGCTGCTTGACCATCTTGGCATCAGGACCCACATGAAGTGAGTGCTCGGCGAACTCCCTCCGCATGCTCGGCATGTCTTTGGGAGACCATGCGAAGATTTCCCGATTCTCACGGAGGAAGTCGACGAGCACGCTTTCGTATTTGCTGTCTAAGCCGGCACCGATGGTGATGCACATAGAGGGGTCAGCCGGATCGAGCGCGATCTGCCTGGTCTGCTTGGACGGCTAGAATGCCATGTCCCCAGCCGGCACCTCCTACTGTAGCATGGCAACATTGCGCATCATCTCGCGCTTCTCCTCGGCGATGAGCAGGGCCTCGGCTATCTTGATGCCTTCCTTCGCGCAAGCCATGGATCGTCTGTAGCAGCCGACCATAGTGATCACACCGTTCGTCCCCGGCAACTTCATTTTGAGGTATGCGTAGTGGGGGACCGCCATGAACTTTGCGAGGGCAGGGCGCCCAAGAAGGACATGGTAGGTGCTGGCGAGGTTGACCACCTCGAACCAGATTGCCTCACGCCGGAAGTTGTCCTCCGAACCAAATATGACATCCAACCGGATCTTGCCTAGCGGGACACACGGTGGCCCAGGCGCGACGCCGTGGAACACAGTGGTCGAGGGCTGCAGGTCACACTCCCGGATTCCTAGCTTCTCCATAGAGGACCAGTAGAGCAGGTTGAGGCTACTCCCACCGTCCACCAGCACACGCGAGAACCGGCAGGTGTGCATGTCGGAGATGACGAGGGGGTCCAACACCATCGCGTAGCCCCCAGAATTCGGGAGCAGATCCAGATGGTCCGCCTGGATCCAAGTGATCGGAGTCTCTGACCAGTTGAGGCGCAAGGGAATCAAGGGAACGACAGCGTTCACCTCCGTGTTGTGCTGCTTCCGGTTCGATTGTCGATCGGCTCGGCCTCAAAGATGTGGTAGTTCTCGTGCTGCTGGGGGTAGCCTTTGTTGTCGCGGTTGTTGCCGGCTGCCCTAGCCGATGGTGGGGGACCACCAGGAGGGGGTGGGGGGAGGGGAGGTAAGCCAGCCTGCTCCTTGATCTGCCGAGTCCAGCTGCACTGCCGTGTGGTGTGCATAGCCGTCTTGGTGCCACTGTGGTACTTCAGGGCCCGTCGAACATTTGCTCGAAGGTGAAGGCATTCCTCTGCCTCTTGTCGTTGTGAGCCGGCACGCTCTGCACCGCGTTGACTTGCCGCTGGTGGTAGCGCGGGCTCTGCTTCTCAACTGGCTGCTTGCCCTGATAGCGGCTATTGCTGCCATGCCGCCTGGACGAGCCGACATCGCCGCCTTGGCCGGCATGCTTCTCTCGAGACAGTTCGGTGGGAACCGGCCGTCCCTCCGCATTTACTCGGAGGGGCTTATTCATCGCTGCATCCACGGTGGCGTACTGGTCGGCGACGGTCATCAGCTCCGCCATAGTCTTGGGCTCGTCGCAGAGCAGCCGGTGGTGCAGCATTGTGCCCTCGCGGCACCCCTCGATGAAGAAACCGATGGCCTGGTTCTCCACCACCCCTTCGCAGGAGTTGCGCAGCTTGGTCCAACGGGCAAGGTATGTGCGATTCGACTCATGTTCTCCCTGGACGCACAGAGAAAGATTGTGGGGTCTGCCTGGGCTCTTATACGTGCCGTTGAAGACTTTCTCGAAGTCTGGCTAGGCGTTGATGCTGTTCGGCGTGAGGCTGTTGAGTCAGGTCCTTGCTGAGCCGGTCCTCATGAGGGGGATGTAGAGAACCGCCACGCGCTTGTTGCCGTGGGCGATTTCGACTACGGTGACGTATTCGGTCAGCCAGTCCTCCAGCTTCATGCTGCTGTCATACTTGGGTGTGTCCTGTGGCCGGGAGAACTTGTCGGGGAAGGGCTCCTTCCGGATGCGCAAACCAAAGCACACAACGGTTGCATTCTCCTCCTCAGTGAGGCGAGCTTCCATCAGGAGATCGATGCGGTTGCGCGCATCCGGCTCAACCGGATTGGGCGCTCCCACCCGGCCAGCGAGGCAGGATGTTGGAGGGGGTGGAGGGGGTTCTAGCCAGCCAGCGGCGGGTGGCTCGTGGCGCCTTGCTCGCCACGAGGTTGGCTGCTATCGGACTGGCGACTCTTGGAGCATGGGGGTTGCTGGCCTGGAGACGTGGAGCACTCGGTCTGGCGAGGTCCTCCCGGGCTGTTCCCAGCCGGGCGGTTCCCACGAGAACCGGCTCCTACCTCGGTTGTGATCCGAGAGCCTCGGCCTGCTCATCGGCCATGCGCAGCAGGTGCTGCACTCGCTGGAACTGGCGCAAAATTTCCTCCCCCTCCAGGTGAGGTAGGTCTTCCGCGAAGTCTCGTGCCGCCCGGACATTCCTGACCGCGGTGTCATACACGGGCGGTGGGAAGTACGTGCGGGATGCCAGCTCGATAAATTTCTCCAAGCGGGCGCCCAGTTCTCCCCCGCGGCACTGCACGGAGCCCAGCCGGCTAGGATCTTCGTTATCCGGGGTGAGGCTGTGGGCGCGGTGATACTCGTGGATGTTTCTCTCCATCCGGTACTTGGTGGAGGCTAGGCCCTGGTCCTGCTGAAGCAGACGCTCACGAGCCGCCTCGATCTTGGCCATCGCTTCCTCCGAGTTCTCCCCGGGGCGCACCAGCTCGTGGAGCTCCTCGATGACCTCGTCCACCATGCCTTTCTCGTGCAGCGGAGTGGACGGGCCTCCTAGGTAGCTATCGTGCTCGAGAGGAGGATGGTGTCTATGACTGGAGCCGACCATCATCACCTCCACGGTGCGAGGCTCCACGGTGCGAGGCGCAACAAGCGCGCTACCGGCTGAAGGCAAAAGCTCGGCGAAGGAGACTATTTCCCGAGGGAAACTCTCCGGCACGATGGCGACGTAGACGGGAAGGTCGCAGAACAACACGACAGAGCCACCAGCCGTAAAACTGGCACCGACGAAGCAGCGTGCGTTGTCGATAACGCAGTCGAACTTGCCCAGCTTGAGCAAGAGGCTGGAGGCCACGCGCTCGCTGGATGAAGTGCAGGGTCCCGTGCAGAACGTCACTCTGGTCGCCGCCATCTCCACCCCACGGTGGGCACCAACTGTCATCGTTATGGAAACGACAGATCCTAAGAAGGCTAGATAAAGGTGTGGGAGCGAGCAGGGAAGCAAGCGACGGCGTCCACATGCGGGATTGGGCACAATAAAGCGTCGGGGAATAAGTACCCAGGTTCGGAGCCCTCTGGGTGAGGTATAGCTCCTACTCCTACCGATTTGACTATGAGGGTGAACACAAGGGGCTACAAGGCTCCTAGAGCTGTATCTGGGCTAGCTAGAAATAAATGAGAGTCCAACCCTTGTTGTGTTGCCCCTGCCGCCCCTTATATAGGCCGAGGAGGCATGGGCAACGACCTTGTCGACTGGCAGGTCCCATAGGCGGGCCCTAGCCAGCTAGGTCATCTACAGTGGCCGGCATGGAGGGCGTGTACCCACAGACAATCCCATGCAACCACGCCATCTATAGTGGCCGCCGTGTGGGTAGTTATGCAGAGTGCCACCTACTGTCTATTGTTACAACTGTCATCAGTAAAGTCATAGGTATGGACCGAGTGTCTGGGTCTCCTTTCTGTCTTGTCCATCGTCCTACGCATACTACGCACTGTGCTCTGCGTCATCTTGTACCTTGCCTGTCTTGAGTGGTCGGATGAGGTAGCCCAGCCGGCTGATCTATCTGGGCCGGGTGGTTGGTTCCATCCGACAAGTCTTCTGCCTTTGCTCGTCTCATCCGGCTGATGGTTCTGCCGGTTTGCTCCTGGCCTATCTATCTCTATCCGGCTGGCATGATGAAGCCGGCTAGTTGCCGTTGGTGGTGATTTGTATCTGGCTGACTGGTTTGCCATTCTAGTCTTTGTCTAGCCTTCCTCACGATCTGTCTTTGAGTTTCTTGCGTCTGGCTGCCCAACCTGCTGGCGGGTTGTGCCACTTTGTATCTTGTCCGGTTAACCTACCCGGAGGTGATCCCCCCCGACAGAGGTGCGCCGCTGAGTTTTCGTACTTAGCTCAAAACTACCGGCGCTTGTGTGTTGACAACAAAACTAAAGGTTCATACGGGATACTAGATGCGGTTGGTTTGTTTGAACCCCTTGTTGCTGGGTTCGAATCCTGGCACCCCCTTTTTTCTTTAGTTTTAAAATAATTGTCTAGTATTTTTAGAATATGAACAATTCAATATTTACAAAATATAAAAGCAAGAACACATGTATACATTTGCAAGTAGACAAAAAATTATTATTAATTATTATTGCTCCAAAAAACCACGAATCATGTATATATGATTATTGTTCCAAAAAACCATATGTATCTCATGTATATAGTTTCATCGACTTAGCTTGATGCACGTGCACACACATCACACACAAATAAGTCATTTTTGCGATGTTGATTCCGAACGAGCTAGCGTTGTCTCGTCACGCCGATCTTCTTGCCTTTCTTTGTCGCTGTTGAATAATTTAGCCCGGGAACATGGGAATTTCTTATCGTGTACGGACATCCTTTAGAGGGTAGGGTGGTCTTCCTTCTTCCTGATGCAACACCAGGCTTGTCGAAGTACTTGTCGAATTCCTCTTCTATCTTAGGATCACCGTACTTGTTGAAGTCTTGTTCGGTGGCCTCTCCCTCCATTCCGATGATGCTCCTTTTCCCCTCCTGACAACAATGCGGCTAGGCCTTACAGGTCAGTAATGTAGAAGCATTGATCCACCTTGGAAGCTAGTACCCATGGCTCTTTTTTCGCCTGGACGTTCACGCCAGATGATTTGGCTTCAGGTATAACCATCGTGGTGAAATACTGGCCTTCTTTTTCGATGTTCTTGGACCATCTGACCCGGAACATCGGCATCTTGTCTCCATAGTAGTCGAGTTTCCAGATCTCCTCGATCCTACCGAATAATCTCTCCCTGACAGTGGATTGCTCGTGTATGTACGATAGCATCGTGACTCCCTAGTTATTATATTCGTTGTTCTTGTCCTTTTCCTCGGTGTAGAATGTGTAAGCGTTGATGTCGTACGCCTGATAGGTCGTCACGTTCATCGCGGGGCCCTGTGACAAGGTGAATATGAGTTTTTCCTCATTAGAAGGCGTCTTACCATGATAAATCTAGACTAGCTCTTTCTTGAACCAACGCGTGAAGATGGAGTTTTTCTCCCTAGTCACATCTCCCTTAGTTCGTCATTGGCCCGTGTCCCTAAACATCTTCTCAATTAAGCTTTTGTGCTCTAGCACCCATGGTTCGACTAGCTCCATGTGTTATAGCGCGACTCGATGTGCCCTGTCATAGTCTGTCTATCAACCCGTGAATACGATATGCATTGGGGTGTGTCCCTTGTGGTGACCACATCCATCGAGTCTCCCGAGGTGCCTCCTGATTAGCAGACCAACCGGGCCGTCGTCGCCCTCATTTTGTAGATAATTCTGACAGAACGATATGGACTCGTACGTCAAAAAGACCTTGGCTATGCTTCCATCCGGAAGGAGGCAATTGTAGTCGTTCCTCTTATTAGCCCTTTTGCGCCGACGACCTTGAGTATCTTACGTCTGAGCATCATCATCTTCGTCATCATCATCATCGGGGCGTCCTCCATGAAGTTCTTCCTTTATGCCCAGCTTGATCAGGTCATTTCTTGCCTTTGGACCATCTTTCGTCCTCTCCGGCATGTTGACAAGACTGCCAATCAAACTCTCGCACACGTTCTTCGTGATGTGCATGAGGTCAAGTCTATGTGGCGTGTGGAAGTATTTCCTGTATGGCGGGTCCCAGAAAACAGACTTCGCTTTCCACACACCCAGGAGCGGCTTTACCCTCGAATGCTTCTTTCCCGCCGCGGGGCACTCTTTCCATTTTTCCAGCAAGTCATTGATATCCTCGCCGCTCCTCCAAGGTGGCACTGTTTCAAGCTTGTCCTCACCATTGAATAGATCTCTGCGTTTTCTCCATGGGTGATCCACGGGGAGCCACTTTCGAATCCTTGGGAACACGGGATCCCTCGGTAGCTGCATATGTGGGGTTTTCTTCATGCACCTAACACATGCACCGTGTTTGTGGTTCACCTGGCATGATACATATCCCAGACCAAGATAGTCCTGCACCGTCATGATCAACGTGGATCTCGGAGGGAAATATTCTCATGTGTAGGCGTCCGACGTACAGGATGGCGTCTCCCACATTGTGGCTTGATGCGTGCAGCAGCACTTCGTTGGGAGACCCCAAGAGGAAGGTATGATGCGGTATAGCAGCAAGTTTTCCCTCAGTAAGAAACCAAGGTTATCGAACCAGCAGGAGGAAGGAAACGTCCCAAAGGTGTTGTAATCAACGTGTAAACCTGCACAACACAAACTCAAGACTTTGCCCCAACTAACAGTTAGGTTGTCAATCTCACCGGTTGTTGCAACAAAGGATTAATTGTATGGTGTGGAAGGTGATGATGGTTTGCAGCAAGTAAACAATAACAGTGGAAGATGTATCAATGGTAAAGATTGGACCGAGGTCCATTGTTCACTAGATGTGCTCTCCTTAGATAAACAAACATGGCATGTTGGGTAAAAAATTATAGCAGGGCAATATACAAGACTGAGCAAGGCATAACAATGCAATACTAGACAAAAAGATCCCATGAGATTCGATTGGGCAATACAACAATATACATAGACCGCCATCCAACTGCATCTATGACTAGAAGTCCACCTTCAGGTTATCATCCGAACCCCCTCCAGTATTAAGTTGCAAGCAACAGACAACTGCTTTAAGGAAAGTGTGTAAGGTAAACAATCCACTTGTTCAATGAACAAGAGACCGTTGTTTTCTCCCTAGTGGCAACATCACATCTACAACCGTAGAGATTTTTGTCAATTCCCTTGATTAAGTAGAGGCATGAACCCACTATCGAGCATAAGTACCCCCTCTTGGAGTCACTAGCAACTACTTGGCCAAGATAGATACTAACAACGGAGAGCATGCAAGATCACAAACAACACAAACATGATAGAATCAATAAGACAAAACCATTAATCAATCTGACATAGTAATCTCAGTATCCATCGGATCTCCACAAACACAACATGCATGATTACAAATATATGAGATCTTCATCATGAACGGAGCTCACAAGATCTAGACATGAAAGAACAAGGAGGAGATATAACCATCTAGCTACTACATGGACCCATAGTCCAAGGTGAAACTACTCACTCTTCATACCGGAGGCTGGCATGATGAAAAAAATGCCTCCGGGATTATCTCCGCTCTGGCAGGGTGTCGGGAAGAGCTTCAGATCCCCCGATCTAGGGACGATGGTGGCAGAGGCTACAGACAGTTTCATGGAATTTTGATCGGGTACTTAGGGTTTAGGCATCGGGGGCTTCTTATAGGCAAAGAGGCAAGGATGGGAGGCAGCCAGGGGGCCCACACCCTGCCCAGGCACAGGCCTGGGTGGGTGTGGCCACCCTGTGGCGCCCCTTCGTCTCTCCTCTTGACTCCGTGTTCTCCTCGGTGAAATATCTTTTTTGGCTTTTGTCCCGTCCAATTACGAGAATATTTCCTTACTAGCTTTTCTGGATCCAAAAATAGCAGAAAACAGGCAACTGGAACTATGGCAACTTGTTAATAGGTTAGTACGAGAAAACATAAGAAAGGCACCTGAAAGTGTGGACAAAGCAAAGCAAAGTAGATACTAAACAAGCATGGAACATCAAAAATTATAGATACATTTCTGATGTATCAAGCATCCCCAAGCTTAACTCCTGCTCGTCCTCGAGTAGGTAAGTGATAAAAGAATAATTTTTGAGGTGACATGCACCATCAAAACCAACATCAAACTATATGCAAGCATTAAAAGCTAGGATCAAAGAACTCTAAACATGTGCATGAAAGATGGAGTTCTAACAGTAAGACAAAGTAACTATGCATGCAACATGAAAGACTACAAACAAAGATCATGAATAACATGCATTGAAAAACGTTTGTTTGTTTCACATACATTAAACATGGCATAGTGGCATTCAGCTTGTCCCTCATAGAGTAGAAAATAGATGCATAGGACACGTTCAAGGTTCATAAGAGTGCCTAGATACAAATAGCACAAGAACAAGCAATATCAACAATATGCATCAATCAATAAGTTTTGGGACACTGCCATAGAACTAAGAATGGCAACTATGCTCTCTTAACTATGCGCAAAAGGTAGAAGGTGGAGACTCAATATAAAAGTGGAAGAAACACCCTTCAAAGGGAAGCAGGGATTTCAAGTTTCAAAAAGAGCTTCCAAAAATTATGGTACTTGTTAGCTTTCAACCCTCATTGCCCCTATCATAAGAATCTTGAAGTGATTAAGGTTAAAGTGAACAAACTATGGATTATATGCTTGACAAAGTCAACAAACTAAGAATGGAAACTATGCTCCCTTGAATACGAGGGACGCACCTCATGCTACTCAACTTTGGTCACATGTAAGTTCTTTTCATAGTAAGTACATGTGTATCATAGATAATCGCCAACAGGTTACCCCTTGCACATGGTACAGGAGCTTTCCCATAACCAAAATGACAAGGCAAGCAGACAATGAAAATCTCAGCAATCTTTTTATTTACTATTTGCATAGATTTTTATTGAGGATGCTTCACAGATTGCTCATTATGGTGATGCTGCAAGTTTCCACCATGATTAGGCATGGCTTAGGCTAGTGGCCCAGGCGTTTCTCTAACACAAAATACATAGATCCATGGACTTACAAGCTCCCATTTTATTTCACACCAGCGACATCCATAGACAAAAGAGCATGATATCAATTGTATACAAAGTACAAGTGCAATGATGAAAACGTTACCCATGACAACATAGTTCTGCTAATTCCAACGTATAAGTGCAAGCATATACAACTTAGATGACACAATGGTTCAAGTTTATTAGGGGAAAGGAATATAAAGTGTGCCATCGAGTTTGTGAGGGCTCTAGTCACTAAGTTTTCACATAACAAAATACTTTTTAATTAGAAGATAGCTGAAAACAAGAATATACTTGGAATGGTGTAACACACCATGCATATGAATTTATAGTGAACACTTTGTAATAACTTGTTTTCTTGGGAGTTGGATGCATGAGTAGAGCTTACTCATTCAAGTGGAGGCTAGCAAAAGACTGGGAGCAACCAACTAAGAGAGAAAATAATGGCCATAATCATGCAGAGCGACAAAACATTACTAATCAAAGAATAGAGTGGTACTACAAGTCAAGGAATATATTATCATAGAGGCTATGGTTACTTGTTCATAGTCATAACATGGTGTGATCATGTGCCAAGTCAACCCAAACAAAGCATCAAAGGAGAATACCACAATACTATGCTTTTGTATGCTAAAACAACGCATAATTCCTTCAAGGCACACAAAGCAATCCCAATTGTTTGGAACAAGACATGCTACAGAAATAATCACTAAGCATAAGGTCAAAACAACACCTAGCATGTCATGCTAAAGTCTAAGTCACAGTCAATGCAAGATCCTCTTGCACTTTCAAGCAAGAAATTTATACTCCTTTTCCAACACCAATCGACTTATTTGAAACAACACAGCGAGAACGGGGGTCCAAACTACTTTATTCAAGCAAACTAAACAAACTAAGCAAAGCAGATGAAAACTAAGACGCTCCAAGAACAACACAACAGTGTATGAAACAATAAAAACAAAGTGTCTAGGAAGACTTGAGATTTTTATTGATGAAGAAGGGAATGCCTTGGGCATGCCCAAGCTTTGAATCTTGTACCTCTTGGATATTTCTTGGCGTGACACCGGGGTGGCATCCCCAAGCTTGAGCTTTTGTCCATTTTTCATCTCATTACATCATTCTCTCTCTACACCTGAAATTTTCCTTCATACAAAACTTCACACAATCTTCATTAGCAACATTAGTGTATTCAAAAGATAATAGACCTTTAGGTTTAGCTTTAGAACAGCAAAACTTTTCACTAAAACCACAAGCTATTGTATCAACTCCTTCAAAAAGCTCAATTTCTCAAAAGAACCCAAAAAGGAATCAATAAGAAGCAAATGCAAATAATGACAGAAATCTGTCAAAACAGACCGGCAGGTGGAAACCGATTTTTTCGAAGATCTTGTATTGCTCAAATAAAGAAGTGTTGAACTAACTAAATTTATCTAACATACTGGGGGATTGATTAGTAAATGTGCAGCTAAATATGACTTACAGAGACTCCTCATGAATTTTTATGGTGGAGGACAGAAATCTGTTTCGGGATAGCAACTCCCCAAATCTTACTTCCCTCTCATTAGAGGTCATTCTTGGCACAAAAAGCAAACAAAAAAGGATAAGGAGAGGTCATTACTGAAGTAATAACTTCCAAGACTCAAGGAAACTCTTGGGTTATCTCCCAACAAGTACTTTTATTTAACGCCTTTAAGTTAGGCACAAGAAGCAAGAAATCAAGTATTTTCAAATGAAGAAGCATTAACATCAATACTTGCAAATTCTTCAACTATGAAAGTTATCTCTTCCAAATGAGTTTTGGAGGATCTCTTCTCATATCTCTTTGGTTTACTACTTTCATCAAAAGGATTTTCAGGAACAATCCAATCAAAATTCTTTTCAAAGGCCTCATGCATCCCAACAAGCTTAAAGGGTATGGGTATCTTAAATTCCTCTCTAGGCTTGGTTTTATCTAAAGTACCCACAACATATACATATGAGCCTAGCATATTAAAATGCTCAAAGAACTTTTTGGCTTCCTTAGAAACATCATGGAACTCTTTTAGTAGAGTTTCAAGAATAAATTCTCTCTTTTCAGCATTTTTTTCTTCTTTTAGTTTTAGGAACAAAATTTGCATCATGGGGTTAAGGCTAACAAACCTAGCCTATAACATATGAACTAAAGAAGCTGCGGCAATTTCATATTTAGGAGCAAGCTCTGTTATAGATTTATCCTCAATGTCCTCATGATTGCTAACATGATTAAAGAATTCTTCAATATTATCTTTCCCAATTATGGAGCCACTCCCTATCGAAAGGTACTTCAAGGCGAACTTGGGGAACGACATGGTGAGCAAGAGAAAGGTGGCAACTAGAGTAGGAACTATTTTTTTGTGTTTTTGATAGGAGAAAGCAAACCAAACTAAACGAAACTTTTTGGAGTTTTTGATTAAAAGAGGGGAAAAACCAAGAAAAAGAAACTAGGCAAACTAAAAACAAATTAAAGAGAAAGGTTGAGGAGGACTCCCCTTCTGAGGACGTCCTTAGCCTCCCCGGCAACGGCGCTAGAAAAAGTCTTGATGGGTGTAGAAGCACTTTGTTGGGAGACCCCAAGAGGAAGGTATGATGCGGTTATCGAACAGTAGGAGGAAGGAAACATCCCAAAGGTGTTGCAATCAACATGGAAACCTTCACAACACAAACTCAAGAGTTTGCCCCAAATAACAGTGAGGTTGTCAATCTCACCGGTTGCTGTAACAAAGGATTAACTATATGGTGTGGAAGGTGATGATGGTTTGCAGCAAGTAAACAGTAACGGTGTAAGATGTATCAATGGTAAAGATTGGACCGAGGTCCATATTTCACTAGAGGTGCTCTCCTTAGATAAACAAACATGGCATGCTGGGTAAACAAATTACAGCAGGGCAATTGACAGGTCTGAGCAAGGCATAACAATGCAATACTAGACAAAAAGATCCTATGAGATTTGATTGGACAATACAACAATATACATAGACCGCCATCCAACTGCATCTATAGCTAGAAGTCCACCTTTAGGTTATCATCCGAACCCCCTCTAGTATTAAGTTGCAAGCAACAGACAACTGCTTTAAGCAAAGTGTGTAAGGTAAACAATCCACTTGTTCCATGAACAAGAGACCATTGTTTTCTCCCTAGTGGCAACAACACATCTATAATCGTAGAGATTTCTGTCACTTCCCTTGATTAAGTAGAGGCATGAACCCACTATCGAGCATAAATACCCCCTCTTGGAGTCACTAGCAACTATTTGGCCAAGATAACTACTAAAAATGGAGAGCATGCAAGATCACAAACAACACAGACATGATAGAATCAATAAGACAAAACCATTAATCAATCTGACATAGTAATCTCAATATCCATTGGATCCCCACAAACACAACATGCATGATTACAAATAGATGAGACTCATGGGGGGTGTGGACACCCTGTGGCGCCCCTCCGTCTCTCCTATGGGCTCCGTGTTCTCCTCGGTGAAATATTGACTTTGGCTTTTGTCCCGTTCAATTCCGAGAATATTTCCTTACTAGATTCCTAGAACCAAACACAGCAAAAAACAGGCACCTGGCACTGTGGCAACTTGTTAATAGGTTAGTACCAGAAAACATAAGAAAAGCACCTCAAAGTGTGGACAAAGCAAAGCAAAGTAGATACTAAAAAAGAATGGAACATCAAAAATTATATATACGTTTCCGACGTATCATGGCTAACTCCTCTTTCAACAACCCGAGATAGAGATGCATGTCGATACCCGGTTGTTTTCATCCCTAAATTAGAATACTCATGTGTACGTATCTTTGCTTCGTTCATATCCAGGGGAGGATATTATACGGCCATACAAACACGGGCCAGGTGCTATGCATGTCACTCTGGTTGCCAAAGGGATTGAGTCCATCGGTGCTCATACCTAGCCTAACATTCCTGGCATCGTCCCCAAACTCCTCTTCGAACTCCATGTACAATGTGTGCCACTGGCTAGCATTTGTAGGGTGTGTCAGGATCTTGCCCTTCTCCGGATCATCTTTAGGCTTCTCCCTTTCCGCATGCCATTGCATAACCTTCGCTTCCTTAGGGTGTACAAAATACCGCTGCAGACGGGGAGTGATAGGAAAGTACCATCCCACTTTTGAGGAACTTTCTTATTCCCTCTCTTGTATCGTGCATGGCCGCACACCGGACATGTGATTCTATCCTTGTACTCTCCCCGATAAAGTGCACAGTCGTTGAGACAGGCGTGGTATTTGATGTACGGTAAATCGAGAGGTCACACGAATTTATTGGCCTCGTCGATACCTCTTGGCAATGTGTTCCCCTTGGGAAGTATGTCGTGCCAGAATTCCATGATATGGTTGAAGCTCACGTCGGTCCATTTGTGTTGTACCTTCATCTCTAGAGCCTTGAGGGTCACATTCAGACGTGTATCCTCGGGCTGGCACCCAGGATACAACGGAGTATTCCCGTCTTTATCCATTTGCGCTAGCTTGGCTTTCTCTCTGGCAGCAGCTTTGTCGTTGCTTGTCTCCTTGAGAAGCAGTTCTTGAAAATGAGGGTCCCGTAAATATGAAGTTAGCGGTGTCTGCGTGTCCGCGACCTGGATGTAACATATCATTCATGATTATCATGTCCACCAGCATCTTGATCATAATCATGTTCGGCGTCTTCGTGCGCACCATTTCCTTCCAGCGCCCCGTTGTTGACGTCCTCGTCAATGTAGTCGGGCATGAAACCACCCATGAGAAAGTGTTTATCCAATGTCCCAGACTCAGGATTGACTAGGGTACCAAGTTTGCATATCTTACAAGTATATCTTATCTCGGTCATGTTTTTCTGAATCATGACGGCCGTCGCGCGTGCCTTGTATCTAGCCACCATAGCTTCGCTCATCTAACACACCATTCTTGCATGCACGGGTGGAGCAAAAAAGAATATATTTACAACCATGCATGCAAAAATTCAGCACGACCTTCCCTATAAATAGGACATGTGAGTAGTGCAAAAATTGGGCAAACCAGAAATGAATCAACATTTTGGCAAACATTGTACCACACACTCCCGACACCTGCACAACACAAAGAATACAAGAGAAAAAAAAGCATATATCCATGTAAACATTGTCTCCCGGGCCAACACCGTCGACGGCACACAAAGAGAACACAAGAATATATCCATGCATACACAAGAACACAAGCATATATACTGCCAACATCATCGTCCACACACACGAAACAAGCACAAGTTACACCGATAGACGAGAGAGGCCGTGCGAGAGAGCGTGTGGTGTGGTTAGTCAAACTTGATGTGGAGGAGGAGAGAAAAGGTGTGTGTGCGCTTACTTTAGATCTACACGGTGGAGAGGAGTTTCCTTTATAGATCCATCCAATCCAATGAGGTTTTGGCCACATAAAATGGATAATTTGTTGGAGAAAATAGGGTGAAGAAGAGGAGTAGCTCGAGCTAGATCTATAGTGGAGGTAGGAGAAACTACACTAGCTAATGGAGCTAGGGGAAAGTGCCACCTTTTGTTTGGCTGGCACGACATATCCGTGGCGCACCTATAAACCGTGTGCCAATAACCCCCAACATCTGTGGCGCACCACCAAACCGTGCGCCGCAGGCTACTCCCATAGGGAGCGCTGGTCGCGCACTTCAAAAAATGTGTCCTTCGAACAGATAATGGAAGCAAGCGCGAATGATTGAACTAAAGTCTCTACTCAAGTCTATGACTCGAATAGACACTCGGGGGCTACTCCCATAGGGAGCGCTGGTCGCACACCCTATGAATTATTCAAGTGAGATCCTTCAGATCAAGTGCGACAAAAATTGTTTTGGCAACTTTGCCCAATATAACGCTAAGTGATAAACAGTCTCCTTGGCCACCTGAAACACCTACGCGGTGATAAAACTTTGGATGTTGTGTCTATGACATAAAGATAAGACCTACAAATATCGTCTGATTGCCTAGTAACGCATCAGACTGTGCTCTACCAGTAAATTCCCATGTCAACAGGCATAATGAAAATCCCGATGGACGCGTTGGTTACATCATTTCAAAAACACTGGGATTTGACTCCTATAAGACCTTAGCGGCCTGAGTCGAATTAAACTAGCATTCATTACGGATTCGAGTCCGGGGACTTGAGTCTGATAAAGATCGTGTTGTTTTGTCCTATGACAGTTAACTGGCCCTGATCTGTCGGGTGAGCCTAAACACAGGTTCAAATACATTTTTATTCCTAAAGAATCCCTATGAACTAACATTTTTATTCCTAAAGATAGGTTCAAATACAAAGCACCCAAAAGATTATAGAGTCTCCAATCGAATCTACGATTCGACTGAACACTCGGGGGCTACTGACATGGATATACCCTACGGGTGCATAACATTGGTATACCCGGTCCAGCCCAAGGAAGGCCCACATGAAGACCTCACTACTAGGAAAACAACTATAGGTAATCAGCACATCCGTGGCTCACATGGTTGAAGTGCCCCACGGCTAAAACAGGCGTGGCTCACCTGTGGGCAGTGCCCTACTAGTAACTAGAACAACCGTGGCGCACATGACTATAGTGCGCCACAGATGTGTGTGGTCCAGGGCCCTGTTGGACGCTCGCCAAACATCTGTAGCGCACTATAGTCATGTGCGCCACGGTTGTTAGTGTCATCTGTGGCGCACATGGGGGGGTGCGCTACGCCTAAGCGCACGCCCCCTCTGCTGTGACGTCGACCTAAGGTCGTTTAGCAATTTTTTAGATTTTCAAAATTCGAAAAGAGTAAAAAGTTACGGTCAAAAAACCGTTTTTTCCTGCAGAAAAAAAATAGGGCGACTTATCCGTAGCGCACCTACACCTAGTGCGCCACGGATAAGCTTGGGCGGGATTCAAATTTGAATCCCCACCCCGCCCTCCTCCCTTTTCCTTTCCCCTTTTCCCTCTTCCTCTCCCTTTCCCTTCTTCCTTCTTCCTTCTTCCTTCTTCCTTCTCCCTTCTCCCTTCTCCTTCTCCTCTCCTTGCAGTGACGGCGCGACGTCGACCTCCTTCTCCTCCTCCTCGCAGTGACAACGGGCGACGTCGACCTCCCTTCCTCCCTCTCTTTGTCCATCTCTTCCTACCTCCCTCTCTTCTTCTCCTCCTCCTCTTCTTCTCCTCATCTTCCTCCTCTGCCTCCTCTTCTTCTCCTTCTCTTCCTCCTCTGCCTCCTCTTCTTCTTCTCCTCCTCTTCTTCTCCTCCTCTTCCTCCTTTGCCTCCTCTTCTTCTTCTCCTCCTCTTCTCCTCCTCTTCCTCCTATTCTCCTCCTCCTCCTTGCAGTTCCGACGACGACAACAAGGTGACGACGAGGAGGCGACGACGGCGACCTGCACCGACGCGCGACGGCACTGACGACGAGATCCAGATCTGCTGCTTTTTTTTGAATTTTGAAATTTATATCCGTGGCGCACAGCACCTAGTGCGCCACGGTTATCATTTCATACGCGTGGCGCACCTGCCCAAACTTCTGTGGCGCACTGGCATGTGCGCCACGCTTGTATCTAAACTTCTGTGGCGCACTAGGCAGTGCGCCACGGCTGAGAGATAGCCGTAGCGCAAGGCCCCGTGGCGCACTGCTCGTGCGCCACGGATGGGCATTTCGGGTGCGCCACTAACAGCTTGTTTCCTAGTAGTTCCTGCAGCCCAGGAAGATTTCGGGTGGCCCAAGCCCACTGCAAGTTCGGCTCCATGGAGGACAAGTCTAGATTATATAGAATTTCAAAGGGATCAACCCTAATCTGTAACCGACTTGACCTATCCCGGGACCTGGACTATCTATATAAAGGCCAGGAGGGCACAGCGAGAAGGATCTCAACACCTCATAAACACACCTCCAAGCCAGATTGCATCTGCGCACCCCTGTAACCTACGGTTCCGCCGTAATCAAGAATAGACAAGCATGAATAGGGTTTTCCCTCCGGGGGCCTGAACCTAGGTAAACCTCGTGTACCTGTGTTGCTTGCCTATTAACCGTCTCGCGACTTCCAGCATCCCCATCTTCTCCAAAACCCAAGTCCATAACAATGGCCATTGACGAGTCGAACCCTCGTCACTATCAAGGGGGGCTCTAAAGTGAGTAAATCGATCATATCTTTCGAAGAGAGCTCAAACGTTTGCATAGTTAGCATCATCCTTTCTTGTTGGTTATTTCAATCTTATCCATGTAAGGTTCTAGAGCTTATGGTAAAATTCATAACAAGCTCTAGTTCATCAAAAACAGATTTCCCTTTTATATCTTATTGCGTTTTTTACCTTGGAGGTTTTATCGTTTTTCTCTTTTAGAGATACTTAAAACCTTACATTGTTTTGTTCTTACTCATGTGAGGATTTATAGCTTGTGTTAATCTCCATGACAAGCTCTAGTTCATTGAAAATGGATTTCATATGCATTCTCTATTACGTTTTCGATGTTGGAGGTTTTACTGGTTCGTCTTTTTGAGAGAGGTTAAACCTCATAATTTGGTTCTATCCTCCCTTGATGGACTATGATGTTTTTCTGTATGATCTTGTAGATCTTATTGTCCTCTTTAAAACTTTCCCAAGATCATCAAAATTGGTGTCCGGATTTAACAGTTATGGTTGTTTGTGTATTGGTCTTTCTGCCAGTTTTTGTAAGACCGGAGACTCCAGACGAAATCTTCGGTCTATCTCTGGACCGCGTCCAGTACGTCCTCCAGATTCTCCCTATTTGTCCTGGGTACACCGAATACTCCGGTCCCAATCCGGAGACTCCGGACCGGGCGATTCCTAGGCCTAACGGTTGGATTTCTAGGGACCTATTTAATGGCCCCTTCTTCCCCAATGGTCACCTAACCATTCTTGCAAGTTTTCCCCTCCATTGTTGAACTTCTTGAGCTTGCTTCCCCACAATCCCTCCTATTATTCTTGCATATTCCTGAGGGATTTAAAAGGGGAGATCTAGATCTACAACCCCACTAATCAATCTCTCCTCTAAGTGAGGGGAACATATTGGGATTTAGATCTTGGAGTCTTTAGTGGATTTCCTCCATTGTTCTTCCTTTCTTATTCCCCATAAGCTTTTGTAGCTTTGGTGGAATTTGGGAGAGAGGGATTTGAGCACTTCTTGTGTTCTTGCCATTGCATTTGGTGCATCAGTTTGAGTTCTCGCTGAGGATTCGATTGAGTGTAAGTTGTGCAGATTTTTACTCTTGGGTTCTTGGAACCCTAGAGGGTTTGGATGTTTTGCAGGTTTGAGGATTACTTGGGGCCTAGAATTAAGTTGTGGATCTTCCCCAAGATTTTTTGTTGGGAGCCTCCAATTAAGTTATGGAGAAGTGCCCCAACCTTGTGAGAGGTTCCGGATTGCCATCAACAAGTCCACCGATAGTGTAAGTGTAGATCGATCCTGTTGGGGTGAGATTCACAAGAGAACAAGGGAGTCCTTTTGTGGCATTGGTGGGACACCAACCCCTCTCCAAACGAAACATACTCCATGTTGGGAGGAACTAGATAAAATATCATTTCTCCATGTGCCTCGGTTATCTCTATACCTGACCTCTTACTTATGCACCTTACTTTGTGATAGCCTTGGTGCTTGAAGTATATATCTTGTTATCACATAGTTTCTTGTCTTGCTTACCATAAGTTGTTGGTGCCCATAGTTGAACCCTAGTTGTTCTAGGTTTTGTGCTTGACAAAGTAAACACTAGTTTAATTCCGCCTTTGTTGAGCCACTCTCAGAAAAGTTTTAAACCTCCTATTCACCTCCCCCCTCTAGGCGGCATCTATATCCTTTTAATTGGTATCAGAGCCCGGTCTCTCATTTTAGGCTTCACCGCCTTGAGAGTAAAGATGCCGGCTAGAGGATTAGTGCACAATAACATATTCATATTCGATGGCACAAATTATGATGTATGGAAAACTCGTATGCTTATTCATTTTTGGGACATGGACCGAAATTTGGAGCGTATTGTAGATATAGGTTTTTCTCCTCCTATGGATTTTGAAGATCTATCTTGTGAGGATGAGAAAAACTTATATCTCGATGCTCAAGCTTCTAATGTTCTTGTTAATGCTTTCAGCTATGTAGTTACATCTTCAATCATTCCTTTTTGGAGAGCTCATGAGTTATGGACAAAACTTCAAGATAAATATGTTGTGTCCAATATTGTTTAGGATGATTGTGTTGCTTCCACTTCCGGTCGAGATGAGTTCTCATCCTCTACCACTTCACCATCATGTGATTTTTCACAAGGTAATTATATGGTGAGTGGTGATAGAAATTGCAATATGGATAGTGTGCTTACTATTTGTAATACCTCATATATATCTAGTTGCAATGATATATCTTTGGACTTTAACACTTCTAGCACTACTAACTCATTACATGCTTGTGTTGATAGTCCTTGCATATGATGTAGAAATGGCTTGAATAAATCTCATGATGATATGCTTGTGTTGTCTTGTTGCCATGATAATAGTGCTTCTATTTCTTCTAGTGCTTTTGTTGCTAACCATGTAGACGAAACCGAGGATTCTATGGGGCAAGACAAGGTTTTGAATGGTGCTACAAATGCAATCTCATCTTCACCTTCTTTCGGTTCCCACCTATGCCTTATGGATAGGGATTCAAAGGTAACTCCTAATTTGGAACCCAATACCTCTTGTGATGAGGAAGATGTGGATAATGTGGAAGAAGATCTTGATATTGATGATTTGTATGAAAAGGGTGAGATTGTTTTTTGTTCCCTTGTTAATAAAAATATTTCATGCTCTAACTTCATTGAAATCTTGGACTTTGCTATTAAGAGCAAAGAACATATTCATAAGTTAGAAACAAAAATTGTGGTGCATGATAACAACTGTGATAAAATAGGTAGTCTTGAGCGTGAGTATGCTAATACAATTTCAAACCTAAATAAAGATCTTGAAGAGGAACAAACCACTAAAGAATCTCTTGAGGAGACCTTTGCTCTAGAGTTGTCTAGAGTGAAGGAATCTCAGATAGAGATCTTTAGGTGGCAAGTGATCTCAAAATTAAAAATGATGAGATTCAAGTTGCTTATGCTAAACTCCTTGAGGATTTTGAGAACCTCAAAAATGGCGCTAGGGACATCAAGGGTGAGCTCATCAAACTCACTGAGTCAGATGAGCAACTTAAAGCCTCTTAATCAAAAGAACTTTCGAAGTTGCCCTCACCTCTTGCAGTTAATTATGATGCTTGTGCTACTAACTCTATTTCTTGTGAAGCATCTATTTTGAAGGAAAATGTTGAGATAAAGGCTCAATTTTCTTTGCTAACTAGCAACTATGGGAAGTTAGAAGAAATCATGTTAAGCTTTCTAGCTCGCATGAGGATCTTCTAGTCTCCCATGGTAGGATAAAGTTGGCTCATGAGGCTATTGTGTTAAAGGTAACATCTAACGAGCCTCATGTGGACATTAGCACCACTACTAATCCAAATGTCATATTGTCATGTGCTAGTCCTTGTAATTCACCCACTCATGCCATTTCTACATCTTGTGATTAATTACATTCCATGCCTTGTTGCTCTAAAATGTAGCATCTACTTCCTCTAGTATTGTTATTCACACTAACCATGTAGAGGAAATTAAAGAGCTCAAGGCTCAAGTCACTTCTTTGAAGAACGACTAGAAAAGGGGTCATAAAGGGAAGAACACATTCAACAACATCTTGAGTGTGCAAAAATCCCCCAATGACAAGAGTAGGCTTAGATTTAACTCCAATATCAAGAACAAGTCTACTATCAAGTTGAAGCACAAGGGCAACAATAAGAATGGCCAAGATCAAGTCAAGAATCCATCCAACATTGTTTGCTTCAAGTGCAAGGAAGAAGGGCAGCATGTCAAACATTTCTCATCAAAGAAGAAGCCATTTGGAAAGAAGCAACAAGGGAAGCGGCTTCAAGCTCTACATCTTGTTAGAGATGGGCCTCCTCCCAAGAAGACTCAAGCTCTTCATCAAGTTGTTGCTTCATAAAAATAAAGATGGCAAGAGAAGAACTAGCTACATTTGCCGAAATAAAGGGCACATTTCTTCCTCACGCACTAGTGGTATCTCCTCATCCAACCCTATAATTATTGATGATGCTTATTCTCTTTGTAAGGATGAGGTTGGCAATGTGTTTGCCAAATTTGTTGGTGCCCAATGTGGTGTCAAGAAAAGAACCATTTGGGTTTCCAAGCCAATTGTGACTAACCTCTTAGGACCCAACTTGGTTGGGGACCAACAAGCTAAAACTTGATCAATAGGTGTTTTTGGAGGGCATTGGAGACTTGGTTACACTATGAGAATTGAGGGATATTCATCATTTATTTTTCAAGCCAAGCCATTTGGATTATCATGCTTCTATTAGATATCCAATGTTCCTCCTTGCGATAAAATATGCTTAACTCATTACATTGAAAGTTACTCACCCCGTTGAACATGTGTTGGTTTTGTACCTTGCATGTTTTTGTATGTGTTGTGCATTACACTTATGTATCTTGAGTTATCAAGTATATTTTTGTATGTTGGGTGGAACACCATGTATGTGTATTTCTTGTGTTGGATCCTTAATTAATTATATTTGGTATCTTATTTGGCTCTTTTGAGAGATTAATGGACTATCCCATTTTGGGGGAGTGTTATGCTTGGTCATTCCACAATCCTAAAAATGTGTGTACATGAGGAATACCACCTAGTATTTATATTAGAATATTATCTAGTCTCTTTGTGGTATGTTTCTCATGAGAAATTTAAGTTCTATAATTCCCATTAATTATATCTATTTGGATCCTTTTGCCTCGTGTTGGTTTTATGATAGTATCACATTATGGGGGAGTCATATGCTTAGTGCATATTACAATCCTGGAAAATGTGAAAATTCGAGGTTGTGTCACTTAGAATTGATATTGATAATTATCTAGCTCCTATGTGACACATGTGCTGATACAAGTTCCAATTTGCTTGAATGCCTTTATTACTCATATTTTGGATCTTGTGTGTGAGAGTGTTTCTTGGTATGTGTTTCCTCATATTTGGACCTATATATATTTTTGGAAACCATTAGCTTCAAGTTACTCTAATAACTAGTGATTGTGTGACTATTGGAAGCTTCCAAGAATCTTGTTCGAAGCTTCATCCTTAATTCTTATATTTTGTTATATGCTTCTTGTTGTGAGTATGATCTTGGATATCCATGCAAGCTACCTTGGGAAAATTATTCCCAATATTTCTTGTACTTGGACAATGATTACTCGATTTATGGTAGAATTTATTGATCATATTCACTTTGGCCTTTGCTTAATCTTGTTCTATCTTTGTCCAAGTAAATGTTTTGTGTGCTCTCATGTATTCCTTGCTACTTTTAGATCTTCTAATTTTATTAGTACCATCTTGTGTTTTATTTAATGTAGGTAGTAGTGATGATCTCATTTGTGTGCATTTTGCATTCAAAAGTAAAATTCTATATAATGTACTACTTATAGGTGAGATCTCCTATATTATGTAGAACAATCTTTTATGCTTATTTGATTGAACCATATCTTGTTTTATGTGCTTGGAAGTTCGACCTTTTCGTTTTCGTACTTTGTGCCATCATGAAAAGTTGGAGAGTTTGGTTTATTTGTTGGAACCTTGCTCTTTTAGGAGTTGGTTTTATCTCATTCCTTGTTTCGCATTTTGATCTTTTTAGAATGAGATAAATCCTTGATCATTTGTGTTTTTATCTATCTTTTGCTCTTTGGCTTTAGCCTAGTTCATTTGTTGAACTTGTGATCTTTCATGTGTTGAACTGGTTCTTTGATACAATTTGGACATCATTTGTCATGTCACACTCTTGTGTGTGTCATCTCAGTTTACTTGGTGTTTTTGTTCAAATTGTATATCCTTTGTGGTTCTTGAAAGTCTTGTGCATGCATATTTACTATATGTTTATACTATGGCATGCTTGCTTTATTTGATCCAATTTATAGGGGAAACTCCACCATATCCCATTGGCTAAGTTGTGCATGAAATTCAATTTCATATTAGTATGCACATATTTATGTGGAGTCTCTCCTATTTATTGTAGTTTCTCTAACTACTTTGGACCCAATATGTTTGCGGACCGTTTGGTACTTAATTGTGTTTTAGGTACATTGGAGATATATATTGGGTTCTTGTATCTTGAACAAGGAAGAAGTGATGTCTACATGTAAATTGGATGCAAGCTAGTATGATCAACAAATATCCTCTACATCCTACCAATTATATCTCTGTAACAAGTATCTCAATATCATGCTCATATATCTTGCTTCCAACCATTTGTCGGTTGCCTTCTAGCATGAATCTATGTACTTGCATTTGTTGTGGTTCTAGTTTTGGTTTTAATGAGAACTCCCTATTGAAAATGTGTATAAGTTGAGATGATTGAATATAGTTGGGATTATACAAAATCAGGCATATGATCCACAAATCCCAAATATGTCAAGATAGCATTTTTATTGCCTATCCTTTCCACAACTTCTCTCATGTGAAATAGTGAGATTGTGATAGTTGAGTTTTTATTTGTGATATTTGTTTATTTTCTCCATATATTCCAACTTTCTCTTTTCCCTTGGTGATAGTTGTAATGTATGTAGTGTGTTGGTATTTGAAGCTCACTAACATACAATAAGATATATTTGATTCCTTGGCCATGCTTTTAACCAAAAATCTTATCGGTATGTGTTATGACTTCATTTTGCTTTTCATATGCTCGTTTGGACATAGTTGTGTTGTAAGTAAAATATAGGAAGTGAGGATTCCATGTTGTGCACATTATATTCACATACAAAAACCTAATGTGTGCACGTATCTTGGGGAGCTTCCTAATTTAATTTATTGTACCACTTTGTGCTTATCATATTTGTTCTATCATGACTTGTATTGTTAAATGAATTTGGATGAGTGAGGATTCCGTGATTATGCACTTTGTTCCCAAATACAATTATCATAATTGGTGCATTATATTTGGGGAGCTACTCTAATTCATTTAATAATGCTCATTTGCCTTCTTTCTCATTTGTTGTGTCTTAAATGATTATGGGGGAGTGAGGATTTAATATTGGTGCACATTGTATTAAAATGCGACTATTATTATGTGTGCACAAATATTGGGGAGCTTATCTATTTCCATTTAAAACACTCTTTTTCTCGTATCATAATATCCTATTGTTTCCTTTGGTCTCATTTGTTGTTTTCAATTGGTTTGTCGGATCTTGTGATTGCTTGCATAATTTTTTGATGCTTCTATCATTTTATTTCTTGGGAAATCTTCAGGTCCTCAATATAGTTCTACGTCCTCCCAAATATTCATCATTGGATATGTGCGAATGCACATCCTTGGAGGAATTATCACTATATTGGCCTTCTAGAACTCCTCACCTATTTCGGCAATCAATGCCAATGGGGAGATGTTTTTTAGGGTTTAAGGGAAGTCGATTATGCTTTGAGTTTGTTCTTCAGAATTTTCCTTTCATGCTCTTGCATCTTTGTTGTTGCTTAGCATGTGGTATATATAGGAAACTCCACCAATGATAATGATTGTCAATATATGCAATGAAATTCAAGTTCATCACACATGCATACATTGTGGGGGACTTTGCTCTATATATTGTGGGAGTACCAATATCACATACATGTGTAGTATTTGATATTGGTGCTACCATTTTATTCATTAAATTCCTTATATAAACCCTCTCAAAGGGATTATCATCAATTACCAAAATGGGGGAGATTGAAAGAACATCTGGGCTCCCCATGTGTGGTTTTGGTAATTAATGACAATCTCTATGGACTAATGTTTGCATTGAGCTACACTTATAGTAATAGTCCATTAGCATCGCTTGGATCATGTGTTGGCTTCAAGGTAGAAGAAATGAAGAAGAAGAAGAAGAAGAAGAAGAAGAAAGTGAAGAAGATCAACTGTTGACCAAGGTTTCAAGAGTGACCCAGATATTGGTCAAGTGAGAGGTGGGCCTATAGCAAGTGTGTCTTGAAGAATTCGATGGAGTGATACCTCTTGTATATCTTCAAGACACCAACATAATAAAGAAAGAAGAACTGAATAAGAAGAATAAAGAAAATAAGATCAAGGGTGTCTTGAAGAAGAAGATAGAGTTCCTCATGTGTATCCTCAAGACATCATCCAAATGGATTTAGAGGAAATGGTGTGCAAGCTAAAGATGTGTCATATCTAGAAGATCTTATGCTTGAAGCTTGCCATCATCGGTGATCATGGATCGATGAAGATAAGCTCAAAGCAAAGGTTTCCCCATGTTGTATGGGGATCAACTTGCAAGTCTTCATCAAGCGAGTGCGTGCAAGAGCAATCAAGAAAGGTATTCCATCTTGAGAAGGACAAGATCGTCTACATCAAGATCAAGTGGATATGCGCAAGGAAAAGGTATGATCTTTATAGGGTTTCTTTCTTACCGGTCTCGTGGTTTTAGTTGGGAATACTGGTTTATAGGACAGACAACCGTACTATCAAGAGGGCCTCTAAAGTGAGTAAATCGATCATATCTTTCAAAGAGAGCTCGAACCATTTCATAGTTAGCATCATACTTTCTTGGTTGTTATCTGTATCTTATCCATGTAAGGTTATTGAGCTTGTGGTAATATTCATAACAAGCTCTAGTTCATCAAAAAACGGATTTCCCTTTTATATCTTAGAGGTTTTACCAGTTTGTCTTTTAATCTTGGAGGTTTTACCAGTTTGTCTTTTATAGATAGGTAAAACCTTACATTATTTGGTTCTTACTCATTTGAGGATTTAGAGCTTGTGTTGATCTCCATGACAAGATCTAGTTCCTCGAAAACGGATTTCATATGCATTCTCTATTACGTTTTTTACGTTGGAGGTTTAACGGTTCGTCTTTTTGAGAGAGGTTAAACCTTTCGTAATTTGGTTCTATACACCCTTGATCGACTATGATGTTTTTCTGTATTATCTTGTAGAGCTTATTGTCCTCTTTAAAATGATCGCAAGATCATCAAAAGTGGAGTCCGGATGCAAAAGTTATGGTTATTTTCGTATTGGTATTTTTTCTAGTTTTTGTTAGATCGGAGACTCCAGACTAAATCTCCGGTCTATCTCTGGACCGCGTCCAGTATGTCCTCCAGATTGTCCCCGTTTGGCCTGGGTACACCGGAGACTCCGGTACCAGTCCGGAGACTCCAGACCGGGCGATTCCTAGGCCTAACGGTTGGATTTCTAGGGACATATTTAAGGGCCCCTTCTTCCACAATGATCACCTAACCATTCTTCCAAGTTTTCCCCTCCATTGTTGACCTTCTTGAGCTTGCTTACCCTCAATCCCTCCTATGATTCTTGCATATTCTTGAGGGATTTAAAAAGATCTAGATCTACAACCCCACCAATCAATCTCTCCTCTAAGTGAGGGGGACATATTGGGATCTAGATCTTGGAGTATTTTCTGGATTTCCTCCATTATTCTTCCTCTCTTATTCCCCATAAGCTTTTATAGCTTTGGTGGAATTTGGGAGAGAAGGATTTGAGCACTTCTTGTGTTCTTGCCATTGCATTTGGTGCATCAGTTTGAGTTCTCGGTGAGGATTTGATTAAGTGAAAGTTGAGAAGCTTTTTACTCTTGTGTTCTTGGAACCCTAGAGGGCTTGGTTATTTTGCAGGTTTGAGGATTACTTGGGGCCTCCAATTAAGTTATGGAGCTTTTCCCAAGCTTGTTTGTTGGGAGCCTCAAATTAAGTTGTGGAGAAGTGCCCCAACCTTGTGAGAGGTTCCGGATTGCCACCAACAAGTGCACTGATAGTGGGAGTGTGGATCGATCCCGTTGGGGTGAGATTCACAGGAGAACAAGGGAGTCCTTTTGTGGCATTGGTGGGACACCACCCCCTCTCCAAACAAGACGTACTCCATGTTGAGAGGAACTAGGTAAAATATCGTTGTCTCCGCGTGCCTCGGTTATCTCTATACCCGAGCTCTTACTTATGCACCTTACTTTGTGACAGCCTTCGTGCTTGAAATATATATATATTGCTTTCACATAGTTGCTTGTCTTGCTTAGCATAAGTTGTTGGTGCACATAGGTGAACCCTAGTTGTTTTAGGTTTTGTTCTTGACAAAGTAAACACTAGTTTAATTCTACCTTTGTTGAGCCACTCTTGGAAAAGTTTTAAACCGCTTATTCAAACCCCTCTAGGCGGCATCTATATCATTTCAACAATCCTACGGGATCATTATTGTGCAAGAGAATCTTGACAAGATCTTTATAGCTTCATAAGGGCAAACCCAATATGAAGATCTTATACAACTGAACACAATTAATCTAGATCCGAGATGGTTGTGATACTAGGTGCTCCATATGAAGGAGCATCCGACTTACTAGATACAGATCCTCAAGAGGGAGTCTTCTTATAGCCTAACATCAAGTCTAAGTCTGAGAGGGGAGCCTTGAGGGCTATTTATAGTACTAGGGACGAAAGGGTACGTGAAAGGAATATTCTAGGGCATCAAACATATAATTGTGTGTAGACAGAGTAGTTCAGCGGCCAGTCTGGAGGAGCCGGCCAAGGAGCCGGACCATTCAGCGTTTAAGTCGGCAAACCGGCTCGTGCGCCGTATGCTTCGGCGCAGCGCCGGTTCTTTCGCGGGCCAATGGAGTGGTGTACTAACGCGTAATTCAGCGGGCGCCGGTTGGAGCTAATTCCACCGGATCCTACGCCGGATGGTCCGGCACCTGGTCCAGCGGTGCTAGATTGGCTGCCGACTTGGAAGTTCCTCCCTCCTACGTGTACATGACGATTTCTCTTGGCGTGACTTCTTGGGGATCATATCTGAGGGTACATAAGGTGTTCGAATGAATTAGAAGGCCATTCAAAGAGGTGTCAAAATCAAACATAGAGAGGAGCGAGTTAACCTTATCATGAAGAAGCCTGGATCGAGCTCTAGTCATCGGTCCACTTGGGGGGCTTGGTGGTGAGGATGTAGAGGTGTTCGTAAGACGGGATGCATCAGCTCCTCCCTTGGGAAAGAGTCATCCTTGACTCTTCACCATCTTGATGCTCTTCACTCCATTGAATTGTGAAAGGTACGCCACATTGAACGTATTGCTCACTAGGTACATGGAAGTGGGGATGTCAACCATGTAGGTGTTGTTATTGATCTTCTTTATGACTTTGAAGGGGCCATCTCCTCATGGCTTGAGCTTGGAATCACGCTTATCTAGAAAGCGGTCTTTGCATAAGTGGATCCACACGAGATCACCTTCTTGAAATATCATTTATTTGTTGTTCTTGTTGAGCCTTGATGCTTCACAAAGAACTTGTTACTCGATGGTAGCTCTTGTTTCCTCATGGAGTTTCTTCATTGCTTGGGATGCTCGTTGGTGTCCATATTTGTGCGTTCATGAAGGGGGTAGAGGTAGCATGTAAAGCGCGATCATGGGCTCGAATCCGTAGACCACCATGAAAGGACTCTTGTTTGTCGTTGAGTGCTTGGTGCGGTTGTAGGCAAACTCGGCATGTGGGATGCACTCTTCCCAATCTTTGACGTTCTTCTTAATCAATACTCGGAGTAGAGTGCCTAGGCTTTGGTTGATGACCTCAGTTTTCCCATCAGTTCAATGTGCGAAGAGGACAAGAAGACGAGCTTGATACGGAGTTTTGTCATGAGTGTCTTCCACATGTGGCTCATAAATTTGACATCGTGATCGGAGAAAATGGTTTTTGGTACCCCATGAAGGCGGATGATAGTTCCAAGTTTCAACATCTTTTATCGATTATTTTCCTTTCGTTTTTGCCAGGTTTCAAAGGAATTCACCTTTCAACTAATATTAACATCACGAATTAGCGAAACCTTGGTTTCTTGTGATGGTCTTTAGGTAATGAACACTTTTGGATCTTCCTTTACTCAAGTTTCATGTATTATTTACTGACACCTTTCCAACTTAAACAGTTACATTCAATTCACTCAAGATAACATGACACCTTGGATCGATAGAAACGCCACATAAAAACATTTACTAAGGCTCCTTATTGGGATAGATATAAAAACTAGAATTAATACTTTCACGAAAACATGCTCTAACGAAACGGTGCACTTGCAGGCCATCAAGCTATTTTATTGTGCCGTTGCCGAGGAGCTATGCGCTAAGTGTTTGTTTCTTGACATTTGTAAGCGTTGGCACCGTCCATGATATCCGTTGAAGTTAGAGGTACCACTCGTTTAGGAATAGCCTATTTACCTCCATATATTGATCGTATTCGTACTGAAAGACGCCTAGAATTTATTGAAAGATTTTCTAACTCACGTACTATAGACGTGAATATTTTGATTCCTTTAGTGGCAGACTTGACCATGTCCCAGGGGGCGAAGAGCCTGAACAACCATTGGGAGAATATGGGAATGCATCTAGGCACCTGAGAAAAATTCGTATTCTTTATCATGATCTTGAAGCACAAGAATTTGAGATATATCATGAGATAATCTATATAATGAAAGAAATTTCTTTCATAGGGGAAGAAGATGAAGATCCAAGTGATCATTAGACAAAGGACCATGACCTTTGTGATACTCTTTAACCAGCCAACCTACAAATAGAGTTTGTACTCCTCAAACTTTTTCCCTGGTCTTTAAAAGATAATGCTTTTATTTGGTTAAAATCATTATCCAATCACACTATAAAAAGTGGGAAGTTGCATCCTAGAGTTCATGCATAAATATTGCACTTTTACTAAAATCATGCATATTAAACACATCATTAAAAACTTTCTTCAAGGCATTGAGGAAAATTTTTATCAAGCATGGAATAGATTTTATGGAATGATAATGAAAGTCCCAAATCATGGCTTTCAGGAACATTTAATTATTCAATAATTTTATAATGGGCTTAATAAAGATTCAAAAGATATGATTGACTTATCTGTAGGAGGAGCTATTAGCAAATTAACACTACAAAGTGCATAAAGCTTTTTGAGGTTAGATCCTTCAATGAGGAGCAATACAATCCTGTTGAGGATGTTAAACCACAAAAGGTATGTTCCATATACCTCACGAACTCATGCGGGAAGTCGAGAAGTCCATGGAAGAAAAAGGAATAGTTGCGGAACTTGTTGAAGAAAATAAAATTGATGTTCTTCAAACTTATGTTGTAGAAGATGAAATTAATCTTGTGATGCAAAAGTTTAGATATCAACAAAATCAGTTCCCTGATAAATATTATAAACGTCCAATGGCTCAAGAAAAGAATATAGAAGAGTTAACTGAATTTTTTGATGACTTAGGACATGCCACTAGGCATTTAGATAAATACTTGAGTATGGTTAAAACTAAATGCGATTAGATAGCTGAAACTCAAGCTTTGATTTTAAATCAAAATAATTTTGATCGCAATACTATTTCTACTAACATTGTTACTAGACATGGTACAAAGACACAAAAACCTCAAAGGCCAACTTGGTATCAAGAAGAACAGGTCCGCAAGGCAAGAGAGACTCAAGAAATGTGTCAACAACAAGAGGACCTTGTCGATCCACAAGATGATATTGATTACGAAGATCGGAGAAGAGAACATGAGACTTCTAATGAAGACAAAGAAGAAGAAGTGGGAGATTAAGACAACCAATATGATTCAAATGTTGAGACGGTTGATTCAAGAGAAGAAACCGATCTTAGAAAGGAACAAGGAGAGAAGGTTATTACCCCGATGAAAAACATGTCGACAAGCAAAAACCTCCAGCAAAGAAGAAAACTAAAAAGGATGTTGAACCAGTAGAAAAGGTAAAATAAAATGTAACTCTAATGAGAAAGAAAGTCCCTTATCCTAATTGAGTTCAGTATGAACCAGATAAAGGTATTTACGATTTTTTTGCTAAAGCTATGAGAAATCTTCGTTTAGAACTTCCTATAGCTGATGCAATTCAAGTTCCTACTTATAAAAAGTTTATGCGAGATATTCTCAATAGAAAAAGAAGGTAATTAAGAGTAATGAAAAGCTTTGGTGGAAATCTGCCTTCTAAGCTTGGGGGCCCAGGTATACCAACTATCTCTTGCTCAATTGGAAAAACAAATATTTTTAATGCTCTTTGTGACTTAGGTCCAGGTGTTAGTGTCATGCCTTACACCTTATTTAAGAAATTAAATCTTGGAGAGTATTCTTCTACAATTATCTTGCAAATGGCTGATAAGACAACTAAACAACCTGTTGGTATGATCGAAGATGTTTTACTCAGGATTGATCAACATGTTATACCCAGTGATTTCATTCTACTAGATATTCCCGAAGATGACAAATTTTTAATAATCCTTGGAAGACCTTTTCTTATCACAACTGGAGCCAATGTGGATTGATCTAGTGATAAGATTATCTTTAATATATATGAGGATCAGATTGTTCGTTATTTTCCGAAGAAACAAGAACAAGGTAGAAAATATATACACCGCCTAAGCGTATTCAAGAGGTAAGTGCCATCGATGAAGAGCAGTCGGAGGAAAACGCTAGGTGCTTGGAAGTTGGTTAGCTTGAGCCAACCGTTTTCAATAAATGCTTAAGGGCAGTCAACTGATTCTTAGTGATAATTTTTTATTTTGTTTTTTTACATTTTTTGTTTTCTAATAAAAAGTTGTTGAGTTCATAACCTTGTAGTGAAATTGCACTCATGTGAAGGTTAAAGAAGAGTTAGAAGAAATATTTTTGAAAGGAAGAGCAAGAATAGAGTCCAGGACACATAAACGAGCAGTGGTACGGCCATAAGGGACCGTACCACCCGCCCATACCGATGGGGCAAAAACAATCAGAAATTTCTCCAAAGATAGTGCCCATAATGAGCACTGTTACGGGTAGAGGTACCTGTACTTTCTCCAAGGATAGCGCTCATATTTTGAGATCATTTTTGATTGCTCACATTAGGATTTGTAATTTCTACCTGTAATCGTTTGTTTGTATGATAGAAACATGATGCCAATAGTTTTTCCTTGAAATTTTTATAGCACAATGAATATTGGGAAGATTTTCCGCTCGGGAAAGGGCTCAGGAAGGGCAGGGACCTTGGACACCGCCAACCCGAAAGGGTCGAAGAAGAGACGCTCGGAAGGGGGCAACCTACGGGCAGCCTTGAGAAAGGACTATGAGAGGGTGAGCTCATGCAAGGTTTTACCCACTAAGTGGATGAAGCACGATTTCCTCTCTCGCCAAGGCCTGCATGAGGATTTCGAGAGGATGATTCCTTTCTCCTACCTCTCCACCGAGACCTTCGAGATTGCCATGTTTGAGTTCTTTTCATCATTCCACAATGACCTTGAGACCCAAGAGCTTCACCACTGGAAGTTTTGTGCTCAATGGGAAACCCCACAACATCACTTGTTATCAATTCTGCGATTGCTTCGGGTTCTCTTATGAGGGAGAACTCGAATCAACTGATGAAGTCCTCGTAGAGGCAATGCATTCTTGGGAGCATAACTGTCCACAAGAACAACGATTACTTGCTCAAGAAGAGCGCCATTATCCATAATCCCACTATCCGCTACCTCGCCACCATCTTGGCGAATTCCATTTTTGGGAAGAGACATACCGGGACAAATGGCAGGCCCCGAGATAAGTGTAATTTATATGGCTCTTTTTCCTGATATGGAGCATAAGATAAACTTGGGTGCTTTGCTCATCCAACACTTTCGCCAAAGATCGTCTCCTGCTGGTGATATTCATTGTGGTGACTTAATCACACAAATCGCCTACGCAAGCGAGTTTGTCATGCCCCATGAGAGACATGTGGCTGGCAGTAAGGATCCGATGACATCCACATGGCTAGCACCAAATTCATGGGGGTTTATAGGCCTTAGCGCTCCCTTCGTGCTTATAAATTTTATTTTGAGTCTAACGGTGATCTCCACCAAGTCCTGCTTCCGTTTTTTAAATCTTTTGGTTTGCTAGGTAAACAAAGTTGGGTCCTCAATGAGGAAGAATTCTAGGAGGAAATGATCTCCTCAGGGAGTATTGTGAACCCAGGAGGGGACCCCAACTAGGAGAACGGAGCCAGTAGCAGAAGAAGCATGGAGGGCAAGACTAGAACGCCGCAGGCTAGGACGACTATGACAAACAACATCATCATAACTGGAATCCCCTGGACCCTACGCTCTAAATTATAAGACGATATAACCCAAAGTGCATAAGGTGGTGGTAATGTGGAGTCCCAATGGCCACCCACGTGCAGGCCCGTCTAAGCGGAGCAGGGCACGATAGCGGCAACCACCCTATCCACTTCTCGTGGTTATAGCTTCATGTGCGAGAGACGTAGCCGGCTGGACTACAAGTCAAGCATACACAAATGAGTATGTATGCCAACGACATACAAGAATACATCAGAGCCAAAGCATCTAAAATAAATAGAAATAAGCAACGCCATACGGCAAGATCTAAATTATTAGATAGTTCTTATAGTTTAGGATACATCCTTATACATTACATATCAGAGTATCAAGCGAATGCGAAAGACAAAATCCGAGTACGGATAAGAAGCAAATTTGCATAAGATACACTTAAAATAAGCACATCCCGCCTACAGATCTCACGAAACTCCATCCCTGGAATCTCTATACCAGACGGTCGTTGCCACCATTATCGGTCTCCTTGACCGAGTAGACCTCCTATGAATATACCTATCCATATGAACCAATATTTTTTCGTGTGAAACCCTAAGGGACTCAAGAAGTCTTTATGCATCTAAAGAAAACAATCTGAGAGTGACTCGATTACAGCGAAAATAAAGCCTAGCAGTTCTATAGACACACTACAACATGTCTAATCAAAGATAGACGGACACTCATTGAATAAACAACAATTAATTATCCAACAGATAAATATCAACATAAATAAGCATCGCTCGCCCACGTCCCTGTTCCCGAACGAGAAGGTGATAGAACATCTCATCCGTTGGCAGTTTTATTAATCATTCCATGAATATTGCACTATTACTAGTCATGTTTTAGTCAATTTCAAAGCGTTAGTTTAGTTAGGCTTGTCTATGATCGAGAAACTGTGTTCCAAGTCATCCATAATCATGGATACGGTTTTCAGAAATATTTACCATTAGGGGTGCATAAATAGCAACACACGTACAATCAACCTTGGAACCAAATGAAATCCAACGAGGCATCATAACAAAGCATTTGCAAGATTTATAAATTATTTCAGGGAGCACCCCACAAAGCTATCCGCAACGAAGTTGACCGGTTTCGAGACGGACCGAGGGATTTGTGCTAATGGCTATAAACAACTGAAAACCCGAAAATGTGATTGGGATTATCGATAACGCGAAAATATTCCATATTCATAAACAGTACAGTAGTAAACGCTTGTCGAGCAATACTAGTAAATAAAGTAGTAAAGCATGGCACTAGTACATGATGAAATGATATAAATGATATAAATCAAATATAACAAGTAAAACAAGGTATGCCATGATGAAATGATGCACAATTATATGATATAACGTAGCATGACAAAGATGAGATATGAGAACAAGAAATAAGCATTTTTACTATTTTTTAATCATATATTAATTGCATACCTTGCTGCATCTTTTATATTTATATGATGCATGCTTCAATTCATGTCATGGAATGCATAGTTAGAACGAACTCGTCACGCTGATCGATTTAGACATATCATTTGTCGAATTTAGAACTATGGATTAAAAGTTATGAATTTATTAAGAAAAAAGACATTTAAATGGTATTTTATAATTCAAAAATTTTAAATTCCCAAATAGCATTTTGAATAGCATATTAGTCTTGCATGTTTCTGATCTCAAAACATATTCCTTTGCAATATTTAAAATGAAGGATAAAGATGCCATTTAATATTATTTCAAAAATATTTATTATATAGTAATGTTTGACAAAGTAAACAGAGGGCATAGTCATGTTAAGAATTTTAAAATAATCAAATTTCATGTTTAAAGTTTTCCAAAATCCTCACATAACTTGGTCAAAGTTTTACTTAGGTTTGACTCTCAAAAATATGATTTGAAATCAAAACAAACTGGAAAGGAGGCATTTGTGGGGATTGAGAACCCATGATCTCAGGGTCCTCCAAGTTAGGATAGGATGCGGTGCCACTAGGCCATGGACGGGTTATTGTTTGCTACAGGCTCGTGGCAACATAACCAGGTCCTGCTGCGACACGTTAAATGAAAAAGAAGATCACGCGAGACTGAAACTTCGACAGCCAACTGCGAGCAGAGCTGGATCTCGAGGACGGTTCCAAAGGCTTTGGTCATCGGTTTTTCGTGTGATCTTTGTTGCTAGAGGTAGCTCTTAAAACATAGTACAAGTAGATGCAAGAATCGGAGCCGAAGATCAAGGACAGAAGGTGGCAAAATTTCACGAACAGGACTGCTCCAGCAACTGTGCGCGAAACTGAATTGCGACAGCGAACTGCGCGACGGCGGGATCTTTCGATCAAGATCCTCACCGTGATACTGGGACGAAACTCGTGTAAGATAGCTCATTTTGAAGAGCGAAGCTAGGGCTTCAAATATGTGTAGAGAACAAGGCCGGAGATGCACTGTCCTTGTGGTGGCGTTGCGAATAACAGAGGGGTTTTTATTATCAAAACACTAACAGAGAAGACACGTTTTTTTTCGATTTTTGGCGGAATAAAAAGAGCTTTACCGTGGTTGAAATCGAGCATCGTTTGGTCCTAACTGCAGCTGGATGGTTACTATTCGCGTACATATACGGTACGCTGTCGTAGGATTGTGGAGCTTGTCGGAAAACACGAAGAAACATGACAGTCTGGCTACTGCTGCTGCTGACCGTGCACGCGGCCAGAGCGCGGCACGCGTGTGCGGTAAGACGTGCGTGGTATTGCCGACGAGTATGTTATGGATGGATTCTCACAGTGCGTGTTTAGAGACATAAGGTAAGGCGGACGGTTGAGGGGTACGGGGTAACACAGCTTACCCAGGTTCAAAACCCACAACGGTGGCGGAATCCTACTCCTACTATAAATCACTATAATGACAATACGCCGAGTTACAAAGATTGGTTCGTTGTGCGAGGTATGAGTTGACTTATCTAGGTTATGCCCTAAAGGCTCTCATAGGTCCGTCTTATATAGTCGCCAGATCCTAGTGTTACAGGCAAAGTCCTAGCCGGACAGGTTACAGAGTTCTACACAATATAGAACTAGTCTAACTTGTCTTGCACTCCAAGGCTCCGGGTACGTCGGTGACTCCTCCGTAGCCTTGCTTGATCCGGCATGGGCCTCCCTTCAGGATCCATCTAACTGGGCCGTCCAGCAGGCCATGGGCCTTGCTACCAACTGTGGGCCATCCGGGTTATCCGGATAAGAGACATGCTATGAGGATATCCATATAGCATATCCCCAACAGTAGCCCCCGGAGAACTCCAAGATCTTGCGCCGTCTTGCCTCTTCAGGTTGAATGCTCCGTCTATGTGAATGTCGGCAAGTCTTCAAGCAATATCTTGTAGTACTCCCAAGAACCCTGCAATGCTCTCCGTCTTCAACTTATAAGTCAGAGAAATGCTGAATCTTCCATTATACACTTCTCGTAGCTGGACTGGATCTATCCATGCCGGAATCTTCCGATAGGATGTTTCACCTACCTGTGTCAGCTACAGCAATATAGACCATAGGTCAACGACGCGCCTTAACTCACACATGTAGAGAACACAATTATGTCCGTTTTTCCCGCGCGAAGGATACGGAACGTTGGCGGAGACGGTTGGGAACGTGACGAAATTTCCGCGCACGTACACACACACGCTGTCCACGCAACAACCATTCGATCGACTTGCACGAATCTTGACGCTAGAGGTTATAAATTACAACCGTGGTGGATTTTTATCTGTTCACCTCATTCCCCCTTGCGTCATCGTCTTCCTCCCGCAAGCACCTCCTCGAGCTCTCCACCGTTGTGTAACCTTCTTATCCTCCGACATTGTCTCTTGCTTGTCTTATTCCTGTACTTATACTTTTGCACATTCAGGAAGAAGGCCAGTTTAAGTTTCAAGAAGACATCCAAAACATCGGGGGCTTCTAAAAACATTAAGGATATGTTGCGCCAAACTTCTCCCGCAATCGCCCCTACCACTCCTAGCGTCCAGCCTTCTGCCGAGCCGACAAGCTCTCCGGCTAAGGTAGCATCTAGCCCTTCCGCCATGGAAGTGGATCCAGGTGTTACCACGGATCTTGTCATTGACGGTGAGCATGCGACACAAGAAAGAACCGCGACCAAAATGGCTAAAGCTCTTCTGCACCCAGGACATCAATAGAAAGGATGCCACCGATAGCGGTAAGGCGATGGTGGTAGGCGGAACGTCTGCCGAAGGCAGCACTTCTGCACCCAGGACATCAATAGAGCTCCCGAAGATAGTCTACCCGACGCTCAAGCCGAGTACCTCAACTCTGGCTCCTGGTGCAGCTCCGACTTCTCCGACTTGTGGCCTTGCGGAGCTTCTCAAGCAAGCTGATATCCTGCGAGGAAATAGCCTTTCCTCCAGCAAGATATTTTCTGGGAGCGCCACTAACCTCAAGATCATCGCACTTGTAAGTTTTTCTTTTTCATAAGTAGTATCCCACTGTAGCCCCCGAGGATTTAGTCGAAAAACCATAGGATTTTGCATCTGAATGCTCTAAGAGTGACCAAGCTAGAAAACTTCTCACTGTAGCCCCCAAGTATATAGTTTGAATGAATTATTCCGACAAGATACTTTCAGAGTATCATACGCAATGTTTGTAAATTTCAATACTGTAGCCCCCAAGCCTCTAGTTAAAACTGAATTAGTTCCTACTAGATGCTTAAAGAAAGACTAAGCATTTTGCCGAGTTAAAAACTCTCACTATAGCCCCCAAGCCTCTAGGTGGATATTTATCCGGCTAGATGCTCCAAGAGACTAAGTAATTTTAATATTCTTTCCACAGAATGAGAATGCTCGGAGAGGCATCATCAACGAGAAGTTCCACAAGATGCACGCAGAGCTGGAAGCCGAAAAGGGTAAAACTGCCTTCTTGAAGGAAGAAATCACCAAGAGCAAGAGTCTATTTTTCCTTTCGATTTCGTACTCAAACTTGGTTTTGTGCCATCATTCTCCGACTACTCATTGTGTGTTGTCCTTTCTCCGACTTGAAGACGGTATCGCCAAGGCCAAGGACATTGTTGAGCAATCCAAGCATATTGAGTTGCTTGATAGCAAAAACAACATCCTTAAGTAGGAGAGGGCTGACACTTTGAAGATTCACGAGGAATCCATGAAGGACTTGCAGGATACCGCCAACACGGAGATGAACCGTCTAAAGGAGGAAATTGCAATCCTCAAAGAGTAGAAGAAAGTTGCCGATGAGCAAAATTACCGCAACCTTGAGGCTTACAAGGTTATCCGACAAGAGCGGGACTCCATGGTGGAGACACTCCAGCAAGCGGAGGCGAGCATCTTTGGTAAGCGATCTCTGTCTTGTACTTTTGTAAGACAGGTTGTCACATCCCAAGATTTTAGAAATTGGGACTAGAAAAAAATGCATTTGCATGTCATTCATAAGCATTGCATTACATTCATGAAAATTTGAATTGCGAAACACTATATTGAAGCTCTATTTTGAATCACTAAAATGCACCTACAAATGAATATACAAGGATTTATAAATCCACTACTTGCAAAATAGTAAAAAGATTGCAAATATGATCCTAATATGATCTAAAAGATTTTATAAAAATTTGAAAACAAAAATCATTTCATTTGGAGTTATAAATAAAAATATACACTAGAATTACTAAAACATAAAAGAATAAAAAAAAACTAACCTACCCCCACCGGCCGAGCCACCCCGGCCCAGCCCACGAGCCCACCTGCCCTACCCTCCTACCTACCGCGCGCGCAAGGCCGGCCTAGCAGTAGCCCGCGCAGCCCGCTCGCCTCCCAGCTCCCGCTGACGCCAGGGCCCCACCGACACGTCTTCCACCTCGCGCCGGTGGCCAGGACGAACACGGGAACGACCCGATCCAAATCCCTCCCCCGAATTCGCTAATACCGTTCGGATTTTGACCGTTCCGCATGCAATCCCTCCATATAAACCTCCCTTCATCTCCTTGTTCTGTTTTTTGCCTCTTTTGCGAACCCTAGAACCTCAACCGGAGCCTCCCGATCTCGCCACCGCTGAGCTCCATTACCGAGCCCAGGTTGAGCTCGTTCCCGTCGCCCCCGACCCTCTCTTTTCCGTCTGACCTCTCCCTCTCACTTGACCGCGTCGCCCTGACCGCCTCTTCCCCGTGCAGGAGCAGCCGACCGCGCCCAATTCATCGACGGAGCACCGCCGACGCCGCCCGTCACCAGCCGTCCGCCGCAGACGCCCGACGAAGCATCGCACCTCGCCAAGACCACCCCCGTGACCGCCTCGCCCTCCCGCGTCGAGTACACCACCGCCACGCCGTCGATGACCGCCGTAGCGCCACCAGCCCGTGCCACCAAAGCCTCGCCACCGCCGCCATGTCATCGCCACCGGTGAGCTCGCCTCGGACGCCCTCCACCATCCGATCCCCTTAAGATCCAACGGCCAGCAACAGCCCCAGCACCGAACAGGTACCCACCAACCATAGTGCGCCACGTGGCGCCGGGTCCGCGCAGTCAGCGTTGACCTCTCTGGAAAAAAAATAGAAAAGGTTTAAAATTTGCAGAAATTGTGTCAAACTTGTAAAATTCATATAAAAATATTGGTAGGTCCAAAAATAGCGTGTAATATATCAATAGATTCATAAAATTGAGTAGATTATTAATATCAATTTAGATCTAATTTTTACAGTACATGTTTACAGTAATAATTTAATTAGTTTTAATGGTCCTTTAGGTTAATAAATTCATAGTAAAAGATCTACTGGTCCAAAAATCACAAATAATATACCATTGTAAAGCTAGTTCCAATTAGATCATCAACTTCCAAAAGTAAATAAATATGGTTTAATGGCTTATTTAGAGTAATAAATTCATAAGAAAATAAATAATGTTCAAAAAATTACAAATAATATGTTCCTGGAATCACAATTCCGTGGAGATTACAGATATATTTTTATTTTGATTTGTAGGCAACAGAAACTATATGAATCACTTAAAACCCATTAAACACAATTTAAATCATACAAAAAGATCTATAACTCCGATTACGGTGACTCCAACGCCTACTGGTCCGTATTAACTTCCTCTATCCAGTAAACCCAAGAAACAAATTTAATTCGATAGTTAGAACATGCGTTACAACAGAACTATTAAAAACCTTATATTGGCAAGTAATTATTAATAACAAGTACTCCATTGCATTAATTGGCCTCTTGCATGCATCATATACTTTAGTATTGTTTAGAGAACTAAAGTAACAATCATTGTGACTTATTAAATTGTTATGCATGCATTTGTTGCATTTGTTTGATCTCTGTGTGCTATTGTTTATGTTGTATGCAATTTTTTGCTCGATAGATTGCGAGGAGTGCAATGTGTGTGATTGCAACGAGTGTTTGAACGCCTTCAACTACAACCAAGGCAATTAGATGCTACCTTCTTCATGATGTTGCCCTACTATTTTCAATGCATTGTCGTGTATTTTGTAGATGCATGTGTAGGATAATACTATCGCTATGCTATGTCCTATTATGTGGTAGGGCTTTCCTGTAGATGAACCACCGTTGGTATATGTGCTTAGACATGCTATGATGATCGAGGGCTGGGTTACATCACTGAAAGTTGTTTCTAAATGTGTTGGTTTGCGAAAACTAAAAACAACTTAATCAATGAATCTCCTGGGTGTGATGGGATTGATAATTTTTGGTGGTATCATTGCGGAAAGGCACCCAGGTATCAAGAGAAAATGATTGTCTTCTTTATTTTGTAGCTTACGTGTACAACCATGTGCCAATAATAAAATGGGCGGTTGGTTGGACCCAGTAGGTTGTGGTAACTCTAACCCACGTATCCAGAGATGTAGAATTTTGGTAGGTTAGACCGGTGCGTGTCGGGTTTGGGAAGCTACTTCCCGAACGGTCCCTTCTTGGACTTCTCACTATCATCACCCAAAATGAGAGTGATGGTACGAGCTGGGCTGGCCAAGTCACATGGGTAAAGTGTACTAACCCCTACAGGGTGTATAATCTAATCGATTAGCCGTGTCCCCGGTTATGGACGTCTGAGTTGCTTGATATTGATTCCATGACATGTTTCTCGCTCATTCTAATTTCCTAATTGTTTTAATGTTGATGGGTTAACTTAATTGGGATCTTTTCAAAGAAAATCAATTTTTTTTATGAAAGTAGGACAAAGGTATTTGCAAATGCAAGCTATCCACAACTCCACTTGCCAACTATGCATGTAGATGTTAGCACTATTGTCTCCTTTAATAGCTCTACTTGCCATACATTCCATGTATTGACCCTTCGGGGCTGCTACGTTTTATGTTGCAGGTTATTATTCAAATTCTGAGTGATCGAATAGGTCGCGATACTCCACTCAACAGTTGTTCGTCTGTGGCACAATTGAAGATGGAGCCTATCAATTGTTTATGCTTCCGTATGCTACTTGATATTGAGCTAGCCTGTGTGCTAAGATTTATTGTAATAATTACAAAATTCTGGATCAATTCATTATTTATGATGCACTGTTAAATTCTTTGGTATTCATCTGTACTGTGTGTGCCAGTGAACCGATCCAGGGATTGGCACTATACACATGAACTCAGCCTTGTCAGGCAAGGGTGTTACAGGATGGTATCAGAGCAGTGCGTTGACTGTAGGATCGTGACCTAGCAATGGATTACGAAAACCATATGAAAATTATAAACCCTATTTGATTCTATCTATTCTCTTCTTATACTTCTTTCTAGTATCCTATTATCACTTCAATTCTCGTACTCTTCTCTTTTATGTTATAGAAGGAAGACTCTTTCTAGCAATGAACTCATAATTTTGTACTTATTAGATTCTTGTAATCCTTCATCTATCTTTTCTAATCTCATCTTATTCAAACTTATAGATGAACACTTGTGCAAGATTAAAGAATAGTTAGATGATGACCACCATATAGTTTTGATATGATCCCGTTTAGATGTAGCAATCGATTGTTATAAGAACTTGTTTGATAGCTGATTTATTATGCTTTGGTTGTGGTATTTGATACATTGAGATTCCAGAATATTTTTGTGAGATTCCATAACGTACTAATGAAGGTTTTGATTAGAAATTCGTGATACTTTCGCTGCAGTTTTCTACTGAACCTGCTGTACTGTATGATTTTTCGTATTTTTTTGGTAACTGGGAAAAAACTGAAAAATTAGGTTTCGGTGCGAAACTTCCTTTAATATATATACAAAAATTGGCTAAAATTCCTGACGAGTTTAGGTCGGTCAGAAAAATTCGTGAAGTCTGCTATACCGTTTTGACAGATTTTGTTTATTGCTTATATGTTGCTATGTTTTACTCTAGCATTGTCCCAATGCTTTCAAACTCTTTTGTGGTTATATACTGCTATATTTAGACCCCTATAATGTTGTATTGCAAGTGTTTGCTTGTGTGTTGATTGGTTAGGATTGTTTGCTTGTGTGCCTATTGTTTGATTCATATAGTTATGGGTAGTATTACTTCTCTAGTCTTCCTATCAATAACTTATCTATGTTGTCCCAACAGATGCCGCCTCGCCATCAACCTACTAAGATGGAGCAGCTTATGGCAGCTCAAGCACAGTTAGCCCAAGTGATGACACCTCCTACTGCAGCATGGCAACATTGCGCATCATCTCGCGCTTATCCTTGGCGATGAGCAGGGCCTCAGCTATCTTGATGCCTTCTTTTGCGCAAGCCATGGATCGTCTGTAGCAGCCGACCACAGTGATCACACCATTTGTCCCCGGCAACTTCATTTTGAGGTGTGCGTAGTGGGGGACCGCCATGAACTTTGCGAGGGCAGGGCACCCAAGAAGGACATGGTAGGTGCTGGCGAGGTTGACCACCTCGAACCAGATTGCCTCGCACCGGAAGTTGTCCTCCGAACCGAATATGACATCAAGCTGGATATTGCCTAGCGGGACACACGGTGGCCCAGGCGCGACGCCGTGGAACACGGTGTTCGAGGGCTGGAGGTCGCACTCCCGGATTCCTAGCTTCTCCATGGAGGACCAGTAGAGCAGGTTGAGGCTGCTCCCACCGTCCACCAGCACACGCGAGAACCGGCAGGTGTGCATGTCGGAGATGACGAGGGGGTCCAACACCATCGCGTAGCCCCTAGAATTCGGGAGCAGATCTGGATGGTCCGCCTGGATCCTAGTGATCGGAGTCTCTGACCAGTTGAGGCACAGGGGAATCGAGGGAACGACAGCGTTCACCTCCGCGTTGTGCTGCTTCCGGTCGCGATTATAGATCGGCTCGGCCTCGAAGATGTGGTAGTTCTCGTGCTGCTGGGGGTAGCCTTTGTTGTCGCGGTTGTTGCCGGCTGCCCTAGCCGATGGTGGGGTACCACCAGGAGGGGGTGGGGGGAGGGGAGGTAAGCCAGCCTGCTCCTTGATCTGCCGAGTCCAGCTACACTGCCGTGTGGTGTGCGTAGCCGTCTTGGTGCCACTGTGGTACTTCAGGGCCCGTCGAAAAATTTCTCGAAGGTGAAGGCATTCCTTTGCCTCTTGTCGTTGTGCGCCGGCACGCTCTGCACCGCGTTGACTTTCCACTGGTGGTAGCGTGGGCTCTGCTTCTCAACCGGCTGCTTACCCTGATAGCGGCTGTCGCTGCCATGCCGCCTGGACGAACCGGCCTCGCCGCCTTGGCCGGCATGCTTCTCTTGAGACCGTTCAGTGGGAACCGCCCGTCCCTCCGCGTTTACTCGGAGGGGCTTATTCATCGCTGCATCCACGGTGGCGTACTGGTCGGCGACGGTCATCAGCTCCGCCATAGTCTTGGGCTCGTCGCAGAGCAGCCGGTGGTGCAACATTGTGCCCTCGCGGCACCCCTCGATGAAGAAACCGATGGCCTGGTTCTCCACCACCCCTTCGCAGGAGTTGCGTAGCTCGGTCCAACGGGCAAGGTATGTGCGATCCGACTCATGGTCTCCCTGGACGCACAGAGAAAGACTGCGGGGTCTGCCTGGGCTCTTGTACGTGCCGTTGAAGTTCCGGATGAAGACTTTCTCGAAGTATGGCTAGGCGTTGATGCTGTTCAGCGTGAGGCTGTTGAGTCAGGTCCTTGCTGAGCCGGTCAGCATGAGGGGGATGTAGAGAACCGGCACGCGCTTGTTGCCGTGGGCGATTCCGACTACGGTGACGTAGTCGGTCAGCCAGTCCTCCAGCTTCATGCTGCTGTCATACTTGGGTGTGTCCTGTGGTAGGGAGAACTTGTCGGGGAAGGGATCCTTACGGATGCGCAAACCGAAGCACACAGGACCGGTTGCATTCTCCTCCTTAGTGAGGCGAGCTTCCATCAGGAGGTCAATGCGGTTGCGCGCATCCGGCTCAACCGGATTGGGCGCTCCCACCCAGCCAGCGAGGCAGGATGTTGGAGGGGGTGGAGGGGGGTTCTAGCCATCCGGCGGCGGGTGGCTCGTGGCGCCTTGCTCGCCACGAGGTTGGCTGCTATCGGACTGGCGACTCTTGGAGCACGGGGGTTGCTGGCCCGGAGACGTGGAGCACTCGGTCTGGCGAGGTCCTCCCGGGCTGTTCCCAGCCGGGCGGTTCCCACGAGAACCGGCTCCTACCTCGGTCGTGATCCGAGAGCCTCGGCCTGCTCGTCGGCCACGCGCAGCAGGTGCTGCACTCGCTGGAACTGGCGCAACATTTCCTCCCCCTCCAGGTGAGGTAGGTCTTCCGCGACGGCTCATGCCGCCCGGACATTCCTGACCGCGGTGTCGTACACGGGCGGTGGGAAGTACGTGAGGGATTCCGGCTCGATAAATTTCTCCAAGCGGGCACCCAGTTCTCCCCGCGGTGCTGCACGGAGCCCAGCCGGCTAGGATCTTCGTTATCCGGGGTGAGGCTATGGGCACGGTGATACTCGCGGATGTTGCTCTCCATCCGGTACTTGGTGGAGGCTAGGCCCTGGTCCTGCTGAAGCAGACGCTCACGAGCCGCCTCGATCTGTGCCATGGCTTCCTCCGGGTTCTCCCCGAGGCGCACCGGCTCGTGGAACTCCTCGATGACCTCGTCCACCATGCCTTTCTCGCGCAGCGGAGTGGACGGGCCGCCTAGGTACCTGTCGTGCTCGAGAGGAGGATGGTGGCTATGACTGGAGCCGACCATCATCACCTCCACGGTGCGAGGCGCAACAAGCGCGTTGCCGGCTGAAGGCAACAGCTCGGAGAAGGAGACGATTTCCCGAGGGAAACTCTCCAGCACGGTGGCGACGTAGACGGGAAGGTCGCCGAACAGCAGGACAGAGCCACCAGCCGGAAAACTGGCACCGGCGAAGCAGCGTGCGTTGTCGATAACGCAGTCGAACTTGCCCAGAGTGAGCAAGAGGCTGGAGGCCACGCGCTCGCTGGATGAAGTGCGGGGTCCCGTGCAGAACGTCACTCTGGTCGCCGCCATCTCCACCCGACGGTGGGCGCCAACTGTCATCGTTATGGAAACGGCAGAGCCTAAGAAGGCTAGATAGAGGTGTGGGAGCGAGCATGGAAGCATGCGACGGCGTCCATAGGCGGGATTAGGCACAAGAAAGCGTCGGGGACACAATAAGTTCCCAGGTTCGGAGCCCTTTGGGTGAGGTATAGCTCCTACTCCTACCGATCTGACTATAAGGGTGAACACAAGGGGCTACAAGGCTCCTAGAGCTGTATCTGGGCTAGCTAGAAATAAATGAGAGTCCAACCCTTGTTGTGTTGCCCCTGCCGCCCCTTATATAGGCCGAGGAGGCGTGGGCAACGACCTTGTCGACTGGCAGGTCCCATAGGCGGGCCCTAGCCAGCTAGGTCATCTACAGTGGCCGGTATGGAGGGCGTGTACCCACAGACAAGCCCATGCCACCACGCCATCTATAGTGGCCGCCGTGCGGGTAGTTATGTACTGTTCCACCTACTGTCTATTGTTACAACTGTCATCGGTAAAGTCATAGGTATGGACCGAGTGTCTGGATCTCCTTTCTGTCTTGTCCATCGTCCTACGCATACTGCGCACTGTGCTCTGCGTCATCTTGTACCTTGCCTGTCTTGAGTGGCCAGATGAGGTAGCCCAGCCGGCTGATCTATCTGGGCCGGGTGTTCCATCCGACAAGTATTCTGCCTTTGCTCGTGTCATCCAGCTGATGGTTCTGCCGGTTTGCTCCTGGCCTATCTAGCTCTATCCGGCTGGCATGATGCAGCAGTCTAGTTGCCGTTGGTGGTGATTTGTATCTGGCTGACTGGTTTGCCATTCTAGTCTTCGTCTGGCCTTCCTTACGATCTGTCTTTGAGTTTCTTGCGTCTGGCTGCCCAACCGGCTGGCGGGTTGTGCCACTTTGTATCTTGTCCGGTTAACCTACCCGGAGGTGATCCCCCCGACAGAGGTGCGCCGCTGAGTTTTCGTACTTAGCTCAAAACTACGTGCGCTTGTGTGTTGACAACAAAACTAAAGGTTCATACGGGATACTAGGTGCGGTTGGTTTGTTTGAACCCCTTGTTGCTGGGTTCGAATCCTAGCACCCCGTTTTTTCTTTTAGTTTTAAAATAATTGTCTGGTATTTTTATAATATGAACAATTCAATATTTACAAAATATAAAAGCAAGAACACATGTATACATTTGCAAGTAGACAAAAAATTATTATTAATTATTATTGCTCCAAAAAACCACGAATCATGTATATATGATTATTGTTCCAAAAAACCATATGTATCTCATGTATATAGTTTCATCGACTTAGCTTGATGCACGTGCACACACATCACACACAAATAAGTCATTTTTGCGATGTTGATTCCGAACGAGCTAGCGTTGTCTCGTCACGCCGATCTTCTTGCCTTTTTTGTCGCTGTTGAATAATTTAGCCCGGGAACATGGGAATTTCTTATCGTGTACGGACATCCTTTAGAGGGTAGGGTGGTCTTCCTTCTTCCTGATGCAACACTAGGCTTGTCGAAGTACTTGTCGAATTCCTCTTCTATCTTAGGATCACCGTACTTGTTGAAGTCTTGTTCGGTGGCCGCTCCCTCCATTCCGATGATGCTCCTTTTCCCCTCCTGACAACAATGCGGCTAGGCCTTACAGGTCAGTAATGTAGAAGCATTGATCCACCTTGGAAGCTAGTACCCATGGCTCTTTTTTCGCCTGGACGTTCACGCCATATGATTTGGCTTCAGGTATAACCATCGTGGTGAAATACTGGCCTTCTTTTTCGATGTTCTTGGCCCATCTGACCCGGAACATAGGCATCTTGTCTCCATAGTAGTCGAGTTCCCAGATCTCCTCGATCCTACCGAATAATCTCTCCCTGACAGTGGATTTCTCGTCTACGTACGATAGCATCGTGACTCTCTAGTTATGATATTCATTGTTCTTGTCCTTTCCTTGGTGTAGAGTGTGTAAGCGTTGATGTCGTACGCCTGATAGGTCGTCACGTTCATCGCGGGACCCTGTGACAAGGTGAATATGAGTTTTTCCTCATTAGAAGGCATCTTACCATGATAAATCTAGAGTAGCTCTTTCTTGAACCAACGCGTGAAGATGGAGTTTTGCTCCCTAGTCACATCTCCCTTAGTCCGTCATTGGCCCGTGTCCCTAAACATCTTCTCAATTAAGCTTTTGTGCTCTAGAACCCATGGTTCGACTAGCTCCATGTGTTATAGCGCGACTCGATGTGCCCTGTCATAGTCTGTCTATCAACCAGTGAATACGATATGCATTGGGGCATGGCCCTTGTGTTGACCACATCCATCGAGTCTCCCGAGGTGCCTCCTGATTGGCAGACCAACCGGGTCGTCGTCGTCCTCATTTTGTAGATAATTCTGACAGAACGATATGGACTCGTACGTCAAAAAGCCCTTGGCTATGCTTCCATCCGGAAGGTTACTATTGCGAACGAATCCTTTGAGAATGCCGTTCATCCTTTCAAACAGCATCATGTTGTGTAGGAATAGCGGACCGAGTTGTATGATATCATCCACGAGGTGGACTAGCAGATGCACCATGATGTCATGGAACGGGGGGGGAGTAAATCTCGAGCTCGCATAGTATCACAACGATCTCTTCTTGTAGCATGTCGAGTTGCTTCACACCGATCGACTTCCTAGAGATTATGTCGAAAAATTTACAGATCCCAAACAGCGTCTCACGTACATGCTCGTCCATTATCCCTCTAATAGCAACCGGAAGTATCTGCGTCATCAGCACGTGGCATTCGTGAGATTTCATGTTGGAGAACTGCTTCTTTGTTTCGTCCAGATATCGGGATATCTTCCCTCCATAAACGATAGGAAGTTTGGTTCCGACGAGGACGTTGAAAAACTGCTGGAGCTCCTCCTCACTCATAGTGAAGCAAGAAGGAGGCAATAGTAGTCATTCCTCTTATTAGCCCTTTTGCGCCGACGACCTTGAGTATCTTGCGTCTGAGCATCATCATCGTCGTCATCATCATCATTATCGGGGCGTCCTCCATGAAGTTCTTCCTTTATGCCCAGCTTGATCAGGTCATTTCTTGCCTTTGGACCGTCTTTGGTCCTCTCCGGCATGTTGACAAGACTGCCAATCAAACTCTCGCACACGTTCTTCGTGATGTGCATGAGGTCAAGGCTATGTGGCGTGTGGAGGTATTTCTAGTACGGCAGGTCCCAGAAAAAATACTTCGCTTTCCATACACCCAGGAGCGGCTTTACCCTCGGATGCTTCTTTCCCGCCGCGGGGCACTCTTTCCATTTTTCCAGCAAGTCATTGATATCCTCGCCGCTCCTCCAAGGTTGCGCTGTTTCAAGCTTGTCCTCACCATTGAATAGATCTCCGTGTTTTCTCCATGGGTGATCCACGGGGAGCCACTTTCGAATCCCTGGGAACACGGGATCCCTCGGTAGCTGCATATGTGGGGTTTTCTCCATGCACCTAACACATGCATCGTGTTTGTGGTTCACCTGGCATGATACATATCCCAGACCAAGATAGTCCTGCACCGTCATGATCAACATGGCTCTCAGAGGGAAATATTCTCATGTGTAGGAGTCCTACGTACAGGCTGGCGTCTCCCACATTGTGGCTTGATGCGTGCAGTAGGAGGAAGGAAACGTCCCAAAGGTGTTGTAATCAACGTGTAAACCTACACAACACAAACTCAGTAGGAGGAAGGAAATATCCCAAGAGGAAGGTATGATGTGGTACAACAACAAGTTTTCCCTCAGTAAGAAACCAAGGTTATCGAACCAGTAGGAGGAAGGAAACGTCCCAAAGGTGTTGTAATCAACGTGTAAACCTACACAACACAAACTCAAGACTTTGCCCCAACTAATAGTGAGGTTGTTAATCTCACCGGTTGTTGTAACAAAGGATTAATTGTATGGTGTGGAAGGTGATGATGGTTTGCAGCAAGTAAACGGTAACAGTGGAAGATAGGCACCTGGCACCTGGATTCCTGGAACCAAAAACAGCAGAACTAAGGCACCTGGCACTGTGGCAACTTGTTAATAGGTTAGTACCAGAAAACATAAGAAAAGCACCTCAAAGTGTGGACAAAGTAAAGCAAAGTAGATACTAAAAAAGAATGGAACATCAAAAATTATATATACGTTTCCGACGTATCATGGCTAACTCCTCTTTCTAGAACCCGAGATAGAGATGCATGTCGATACCTGGTTGTTTTCATCCCTGAATTAGAATACTCATGTGTACGTATCTTTGCTTCGTGCATATCCAAGGGAGGATATTATACGGCCATACAAACATGGGCCAGGTGCTATGCATGTCACTCTGGTTGCCAAAGGGATTGAGTCCATCGGTGCTCATACCTAGCCCAACATTCCTGGCATCGTCCCCGAACTCCTCTTCGAACTCCATGTACAATGTGTGCTACTGGCTAGAGTTTGTAGGGTGTGTCAGGATCTTTCCCTTATCCGGATCATCTTTAGGCTTCTCCCTTTCCGCATGCCATTGCATAACCTTCGCTTCCTTAGGGTGTACAAAATACCACTACAAGCGGGGAGTGATAGGAAAGTACCATCACACTTTTGAGGAACTTTCTTATTCCCTCTCTTGTATCGTGCATGGCCTCACACTGGACATGTGATTCTATCCTTGTACTCTCCCCGATAAAGTGCACAGTCGTTGAGGCAGGCGTGGTATTTGATGTACGGTAGATCGAGAGGGCACACGAATTTATTGGCCTCGTCGATACCTCTTGGCAATGTGTTCCCCTTGGGAAGTATGTCGTGCCAGAATTCCATGATATGGTTGAAGCTAACGTCGGTCCATTTGTGTTGTACCTTCATCTCTAGAGCCTTGAGGGTCACATTCAGACGTGTATCCTCGGGCTAGCACCCAGGATACAACGGAGTAATCCCGTCTTTATCCATTTGCGCTAGCTTGGCTTTCTCTCTAGCAACAGCTTTGTCGTTGCTTGTCTCCTTGAGAAGCAGTTCTTGAAAATGAGGGTCCCGTAAATATGAAGTTAGCGGTGTCAGCGTGTCCGCGTCTTATCCATCACCATCGGATGTAACATATCCTTCATGATTATCATGTCCACCAGCATGTTGATCATAATCATGTTTGGTGTCTTCGTGCACACCATTTCCTTCCAGCGCCCCATTGTTGACGTCCTCGTCAATGTAGTCGGGCATGAAACCACCCATGAGCAAGTGTTTCTCCAATGTCCCAGTCTCAGGATTGACTAGGGTACCAAGTTTGCATATCTTACAAGGACATCTTATCTCGGTCATGTTTTTCTGAATCATGACGGCCGTCGCGCGTGCCTTGTATCTAGACACCATAGCTTCGCTCATCTACCACACCATTCTTGCCTGCGCGGGTGTAGCAAAAAATAATATATTTACTACCATGCATGCAAAAATTCAGCACGACCTTCCCTATAAATAGGACATGTGAGTAGTGCAAAAATTGGGCAAACCAGAAATGAATCAACATTTCGGCAAACATTGTACCACACACTCCTGACACCTGCACAACACAAAGCATACACAAGAACAAAAGCATATATCCATGGAAACATTGTCTCCCGGGCCAACACCGTCGACGTCACACAAAGAGAACACAAGAATATATCCATGCATACACAAGAACACAAGCATATATACCGCCAACATCGTTTTCCACACACACGAAACAAGCACAAGTTACACCGATACACGAGAGAGGCCGTGCGAGAGAGCGTGTGGTGTGGTTAGTCAAACTTGATGTGGAGGAGGAGAGAAAAGGTGTGTGTGCGCTTACTTTAGATATACACGGTGGAGAGGAGTTTCCTTTATAGATCCATCCAACCCAAAGAGGTTTTGGCCACTTAAAATGGATAATTTGTTGGAGAAAATAGGGTGAAGAAGAGGACTAGCTCGAGCTAGATCTATAGTGGAGGTAGGAGAAACTACACTAGCTAATGGAGGTAGGGGAAAGTGCCACCTTTTGTGTGGCTGGCACGACATATCCGTGGCGCAGCTATAAACCGTGCGCCAATTACCCCCAACATCTGTGGCGCACCACCAAACCATGCGCCACAGGTAATATGCCACCTTTTCAGCTACGGGTCCCACCAATGCCCGTGGCGCACCGAAAATACGTGCGCCACTGATACTCCTTCTATGTGTGGCGCATATTCATTCCTTGCGCCACGGATATGCTTCCCAAGGACAGGGTTCGGCACCAGCTCTGGGGCCCAGGTAATAGTGGCGCACGCATATGGGTGTGCGTCGCAGATATGGACAGTTTAGTGGTGCACGATTAAGCCTGTACACCACTGAGAAAGACCAGTGGGGCACCTTTCACATGTGCACCACTGATAAGGACCTTGTGGATAAGTGTTTCCTTAGTAGTGTTCCTTCTCCTTGGAGATCAAGCCGTCCTCACGCAATTTGTGCAAGTCCGACTTGCGCATCTCCGTGCGCCGCCACCCGCTGGCGGTGGTACGAATCGGAGAGGCGACCTTCTTCCCAGCGCTGGCGGTGCCTGAACCCGCTGCAACGGATGAAGCTTTCTTGGGCTTTCCCATCATGGAGCGGCGAGTGCGGCGATGCAAACGGAGAAAAGCAAAGGGAAATATACGGAGGACGTCCAATGCACAATGAGAGAAAGAACTCAAGAAATGGTGGCAATGGCGAAGAAGTAGAGGCAAATGGCAAAGGGTAAAACTTCTTTGTTTTCCCCAAGGTATAAAAGGTGCGAAGATGATGCAGCAGAACCGCCGATTAAGAAGCCTTAACGCGTGACCCAGATCTCACTATCCACGTGTCAGCACCAAAATGAACCGTCGCCAGCACGCCGTCCACTACGCGTGGAAATCAAGGAGACGTCGTAACTTTCGCCATGTTACACATGACTAATCAAATTCAAGTCAGGCGGTGGGACCCATGATCATCCCGTATCATTGTCTCTGCTGCCGCAGACGGTTGCGCTCACCGATCGTTAGCAATGACGTCATCCAAGCGAAGCCAGCAACGGCTCGAAGATTTTCACTTAGCATAAAGCACTTACTCGAGTCTACGACTCAACCAACTACTCGGGAGCTACTCCTATCAGGAGCGCTGGCCACGCACCTAAGAAATTACAAAGGTAACAACACCTCGAAAAGATCTTCGAGTCCTACGTCGAGTGTGCGACTCCACTACGGACTCGGGGGCTACTCCCATAGGGAGCGCTGGTCGCGCATTTCAAAAAATGTGTCCTTCGAACAGATAATGGAAGCAAGCGCGAATGATTGAACTAAAGTCTCTACTCGAGTCTACGACTCGAACAGACACTCGGGGGCTACTCCCATAGGGAGCGCTGGTCGCACACCCTATGAATTATTCAAGTGAGATCCTTCAGATCAAGTGCAACAAAAATTGTTTTGGCAACTTTGCCCAATATAACGCTAGGTGATAAACAGTCTCCTTGGCCACCTGAAACATCTACGCGGTGATAAAACTTTGGATGTTGTGTCTATGACATAAAGATAAGACCTACAAATATCGCCTGATGGCCTAGTAACGCATCAGACTGCGCTCTACCAGTAAATTCCCGTGTCAACAGGCATGATGAAAATCCCGATGGACGCGTTGGTTACATCATTTCAAAAACACTGGGATTTGACTCCTATAAGACCTTAGCGGCCTGAGTCGAATTACACTAGCATTCATTCCGGATTCGAGTCCGGGGACTTGAGTCTGATAAAGATCGTGTTGTTTTGTCCTATGACAGTTAACTGGCCCTGATCCGTCGGGTGAGCCTAAACACAGGTTCAAATACATTTTTATTCCTAAATAATCCCTATGAACTAACATTTTTATTCCTAAAGATAGGTTCAAATACAAAGCACCCAAAAGATTATAGAGTCTTCAGTCGAATCTACGATTCGACTGAACACTCGGGGGCTAGTGACATGGATATACCCTACGGGTGCATAACATTGGTATACCCGGTCCAGCCCAAGGAAGGCCCACGTGAAGACCTGCAGCCCAGGAAGATTTCGGGTGGCCCAAGCCCACTGCAAGTTCGGCTCCATGGAGGACAAGTCTAGATTAGATAGAATTTCAAAGGGTTCAACCCTAATCTGTAACCGACTTGACCTATCCCGGGACCTGGCCTATCTATATAAAGGCCAGGAGGGCACAGCGAGAAGGATCTCAACACCTCATACACACACCTCCACGCCAGATTGCATCTGCGCACCCCTGTAACCTTCGGTTCCGCCGTAATCAAGAATAGACAAGCATGAATAGGGTTTTCCCTCCGGGGTCCTGAACCTAGGTAAACCTCGTGTCCCTGTGTTTCTTTCCTATTAACCGTCTCGCGACTTCCAGCATCCCCATCTTCTCCAAAACCCAAGTCCATAACAATGGGCATTGACGAGTCGAACCCTCGTCACTATCAAGAGGGGCTCTAAAGTGAGTAAATCGATCATATCTTTCGAAGAGAGCTCAAACGTTTGCATAGTTTGCATCATCCTTTCTTGGTGGTTCTTTCGATCTTATCCATGTAAGGTTCTAGAGCTTATGGTAAAATTCATAACAAGCTCTAGTTCATCAAAAACGGATTTCCCTTTTATATCTTATTGCGTTTTTTTATCTTGGAGGTTTTATCGGTTTTCTCTTTTAGAGATACTTAAAACCTTACATTGTTTGGTTCTTACTCATGTGAGGATTTAGAGCTTGTGTTAGTCTCCATGACAAGCTCTAGTTCATTGAAGATGGATTTCATATGCATTCTCTATTACGTTTTCGATGTTGGAGGTTTTACCGATTCGTATTTTTGAGAGAGGTTAAACCTTTCATAATTTGGTTCTATCCTCCCTTGATGGACTATGATGTTTTTCTGTATGATCTTGTAGATCTTATTGTCCTCTTTAAAACTTTCCCAAGATCATCAAAATTGGTGTCCGGATTTAATAGTTATGGTTGTTTGTGTATTGGTCTTTCTACCAGTTTTTGTAAGACCGGAGACTCCAGACGAAATCTCCGGTCTATCTCTGGACCGCGTCCAGTACGTCCTCCAGATTCTCCCTGTTTGTCCTGGGTACACCGGAGACTTCGGTCCCAGTCCGGAGACTCCGGACCGCGATTCCTAGGCCTAACGGTTGGATTTCTAGGGACCTATTTAAGGGCCCCTTCTTCCCCAATGGTCACCTAACCATTCTTGCAAGTTTTCCCCTCCATTGTTGACCTTATTGAGCTTGCTTCCCCAAAATCCCTCCTATTATTCTTGCATATTCCTGAGGGATTCAAAAGGGGAGATCTAGATCTACAACCCCACTAATCAATCTCTCCTCTAAGTGAGGGGAACATATTGGGATTTAGATCTTGGAGTCTTTAGTGGATTTCCTCCATTGTTCTTCCTTTCTTATTCCCCATAAGCTTTTGTAGCTTTGGTGGAATTTGGGAGAGAGGGATTTGAGCACTTCTTGTGTTCTTGCCATTGCATTTGGTGCATCAGTTTGAGTTCTCACTGAGGATTCGATTGAGTGTAAGTTGTGAAGATTTTTACTCTTGGGTTCTTGGAACCCTAGAGGGTTTGGTTGTTTTGCAGGTTTGAGGATTACTTGGGGCCTAGAATTAAGTTGTGGATCTTTCCTCAAGATTTTTTGTTGGGAGCCTCCAATTAAGTTGTGGAGAAGTTCCCTAACCTTGTGAGAGGTTCCGGATTGCCATCAACAAGTCCACCGATAGTGGAAGTGTAGATCGATCCTGTTGGGGTGAGATTCACAAGAGAATAAGGGAGTCCTTTTGTGGCATTGGTAGGACACCAACCCCTCTCCAAACGAAACATACTCCATGTTGGGAGGAACTAGGTAAAATATCGTTTTCTCCATGTGCCTCGGTTATCTCTATACCCGACCTCTTACTTATGCACCTTACTTTGTGATAGCCTTGGTGCTTGAAGTATATATCTTGTTATCACATAGTTTCTTGTCTTGCTTACCATAAGTTGTTGGTGCACATAGTTGAACCCTAGTTGTTCTAGGTTTTGTGCTTGACTAAGTAAACACTAGTTTAATTCCTCCTTTGTTGAGCCACTCTCAGTAAAGTTTTAAACCTCCTATTCACCTCCCCCCTCTAGGCGGCATCTATATCCTTTTAATTGGCATCAGATCCCGGTCTCTCATTTTAGGCTTCACCGCCTTGAGAGTAAAGATGTCGGCTAGAGGATTAGTGCACAATAACATATTCATATTCGATGGCACAAATTATGATGTATGGAAAACTCGTATGCTTATTCATTTTTGGGACATGGACCGAAATTTGGAGCGTATTGTAGATATAGGTTTTTCTCCTCCTATGGATTTTGAAGATCTATCTTGTGAGGATGAGAAAAACTTATATCTCGATGCTCAAGCTTCTAATGTTCTTGTTAATGCTTTCAGCTATGTAGTTACATCTTCAATCATTCCTTTTTGGAGAGCTCATGAGTTATGGACAAAACTTCAATATAAATATGTTGTGTCCAATATTGTTGAGGATGATTGTGTTGCTTCCACTTCTGGTCGAGATGAGTTCTCATCCTCTACCACTTCACCATCATGTGATTTTTCACAAGGTAATGATATGGTTAGTGGTGATAGAAATTGCAATATGGATAGTGTGCTTACTATTTGCAATCCCTCATATCTATCTAGTTGCAATGATCTATCTTTGGACTTTAACACTACTAGCACTACTAACTCATTACATGCTTGTGTTGATAGTCCTTGCATATCATGTAGAAATGGCTTTAATAAATCTCATGATGATATGCTTGTGTTGTCTTGTTGCCATGATAAAAGTGCTTCTATTTATTCTAGTGCTTTTGTTGTTACCATGTAGACGAAACCGAAGATTCTATGGGGCAAGACAAGGTTTTGAATGGTTCTACAAATGCAATATCATCTTCACCTTATTTCGGTACCCACCTATGCCTTATGGATAGGGATTCAAAGGTAACTCCTAATTTCGAACCCAATACCTCTCGTGATGAGGAGGATGTGGATAATGTGGAAGAAGATCTTGATATTGATTATTTGTATGAAAAGGGTGAGATTGTTTTTTGTTCCCTTGTTAATAAAAATATTTCATGCTCTAACTTCATTGAAATCTTGGACTTTGCTATGAAGAGCAAAGAACATATTGATAAGTTAGAAACAAAAATTGTGGTGCATGATAACAACTTTGATAAAATAGGTAGTCTTTAGCGTGAGTATGCTAATACAATTTCAAACCTAAATAAAGATCTTGAAGAGGAACAAACCACTAAGGAATCTCTTGAGGAGACCTTTTCTCTAGAGTTGTCTAGAGTGAAGGAATCTCATATAGAGATCTTTAGGTGGCAAGTGATCTCAAAAGTAAAAATGATGAGATTCAAGTTTCTTATGCTAAACTCCTTGAGGATTTTGAGAACCTCAAAAATAGCGCTAGGGTCATCAAGGGTGAGCTCATCAAACTCACCGAGTCACATGAGCAACTTAAAGCCTCTTACTCAAAAGAACTTTCGAAGTTGCCCTCACCTCTTGCAGTTAATTATGATGCTTGTGCTACTAACTCTATTTCTTGTGAAGCATCTATTTTGAAGGAAAATGTTGAGCTAAAGGCTCAATTTGCTTTGCTAACTAGAAACTATGGGAAGTTAGAAGAAATCATGTTAAGCTTTCTAGCTCGCATGAGGATCTTCTAGTCTCCCATGGTAGGATAAAGTTGGCTCATGAGGCTATTGTGTGAAAGGTAACATCTAACGAGCCTCATGTGGACATTAGGACCACTACTAATCCAAATGTCATATTGTCATGTGCTAGTCCTTGTAATTCACCCACTCATGCCATTTATACATCTTGTGATTAATTACATTCCATGCCTTGTTGCTCTAAAATGTAGCATCTACGTCCTCTAGTATTGTTATTCACACTAACCATGTAGAGGAAATTAAAGAGCTCAAGGCTCAAGTCACTTCTTTGAATAACGACTTGAAAAGGGGTCATAAAGGGAAGAACACATTCAACAACATCTTGAGTGTGCAAAAATCCCCCAATGACAAGAGTAGGCTTAGATTTAACTCCAATATCACGAACAAGTCTACTATCAAGTTGAAGCACAAGGGCAACAATAAGAATGGCCAAGATCAAGTCAAGAATCCATCCAACATTGTTTGCTTCAAGTGTAAGGAAGAAGGGCATCATGTCAAAATTGCTCATCAAAGAAGAAGCCATTTGGAAAGAAGCAACCACGGAAGCGGCTTCAAGCTCTACATCTTGTTAGAGATGGGCCTCCTCCCAAGAAGACTCAAGCTGTTCATCAAGTTGTTGCTTCATCCAAAAATAAAGATGGCAAGATAAGAACTTGCTATATTTGCCAAAATAAAGGGCACATTTCTTCCTCACGCACTAGTGGTATCTCCTCATCCAACCCTATAATTATTGATGATGCTTATTCTCTTTGTAAGGATGAGGTTGTCAATGTGTTTGCCAAATTTGTTGGTGCCCAATGTGGTGTCAATAAAAGAACCATTTGGGTTTCCAAGCCAATTGTGACTAACCTCTTAGGACCCAACTTGGTTGGGGACCAACAAGCTAAAACTTGATCAATAGGTGTTTTTGGAGGGCATTGGAGACTTGGTTACACTATGAAGAATTGAGGGATATTCATCATTTATTTTTTCAAGCCAAGCCATTTGGATTATCATGCTTCTAATAGATATCCAATGTTCCTCCTTGCGGTAAAATATGCTTAACTCATTACATTGAAAGTTACTCACCCCCTTGATCATGTGTTGGTTTTGTACCTTGCATGTTTTTGTATGTGTTGTGCATTCCACTTATGTATCTTGAGTTATCAAGTATATTTTTGTATGTTGGGTGGAACACCATGTATGTGTATTTCTTGTGTTGGATCCTTAATTGATTATATTTGGTATCTTATTTGGCTCTTGTGAGAGATTAATGGACTATCCCATTTTGGGGGAGTGTTATGCTTGGTCATTCCACAATCCTAAAAATGTGTGTACATGAGGAATACCACCTAGTATTTATATTAGAATATTATCTAGTCTCTTTGTGGTATGTTTCTCATGAGAAATTTAAGTTCTATAATGCCCATTAATTATATCTATTTTTATCCTTTTGCCTCGTGTTGGTTTTATGATAGTATCACATTATGGGGGAGTCATATGCTTAGTGCATATTACAATCCTGGAAAATGTGAAAATTCGAGGTTGTGTCACTTAGAATTGATATTGATAATTATCTAGCTCCTATGTGACACATGTGTTGATACAAGTTCCAATTTGCTTGAATGCCTTTATTACTCATATTTTGGATCTTGTGTGTGAGAGTGTTTCTTGGTATGTGTTTCCTCATATTTGGACCTATATATATTTTTGGAAACCATTAGCTTCAAGTTACGCTAATCACTAGTGATTGTGTGACTATTGGAAGCTACCAAGAATCTTGTTCGAAGCTTCATCCTTAATTCTTATATTTTGTTATATGCTTGTTGTTGTGACTATGATCTTGGATATCCATGCAAGATACCTTGGGAAAATTATTCCCAATATTTCTTGGACTTGGACAATGATTACTCGATTTATGGTAGAATTTATTGATCATATTCACTTTGGCCTTTGCTTAATCTTGTTCTATCTTTGGCCAAGTAAATGTTTTGTGTGCTCCCATGTATTCCTTGCTACTTTTAGATCTTCTAATTTTATTAGTACCATCTTGTGTTTTATTTAATGTAGGTAGTAGTGATGATCTCATTTGTGTGCATTTTGCATTCAAAAGTAAAATTCTATATAATTTACTACTTATGAGTGAGATCTCCTATATTATGTAGAACAATCCTTTTATGCTTTTTTGATTGATCCATATCTTGTTTTATGTGCTTGGAAGTTCGATCTTTTCGTTTTGGTACTTTGTGCCATCATGGAAAGTTGGAGAGTTTGGTTTATTTGTTGGAACCTTGCTCTTTTGGGAGTTGGTTTTATCTCATTCCTTGTTTCGCGTTTTGATCTTTTTATAATGAGATAAATCCTTGAGAATTTGTGTTTTTATCTATCTTTTGCTCTCTGGCTTTATCCTAGTTCATTTGTTGAACTTGTGATCTTTCATGTGTTGAACTGGTTCTTTGATACAATTTGGACATCATTTGTCATGTCACACTCTTGTGTATGCCATCTCAGTTTACTTGGTGTTTTTGTTCAAATTGTATCTCCTATGTGGTTCTTGAAAGTCTTGTGCATGCATATTTACTATATGTTTATACTATGGCATGCTTGCTTTATTTGATCCAATATATAGGGGAAACTCCACCAAACCCATTTGCTAAGTTGTGCATGAAATTCAATTTCATATCAGTATGCACATATTTATGTGGAGTCTCTTCTATGTATTGTAGTTTCTCTAACTACTTTGGACCCAATATGTTTGCGGACCGTTTGGTACTTAATTGTGTTTTAGGTACATTGGAGATATATATTGGGTGCTTGTATCTTGAACAAGGAAGAAGTGATGTCTACATGTAAATTGGATGCAAGGTAGTATGATCAACAAATATCCTCTACATCCTACCAATTATATCTCTGTAACAAGTATCTCAATATCATGCTCATATATCTTGCTTCCAACCATTTGTCGGTTGCCTTCTAGCATGAATCTATGTACTTGCATTTGTTTTGGTTCTAGTTTTGGTTTTAATGAGAACTCCCTATTGAAAATGTGTATAAGTTGAGATGATTGAATATAGTTGGGATTATACAAAATCAGGCATATGATCCACAAATCCCAAATATGTCAAGCTAGCAATTTTATTGCCTATCCTTTCCTCAACTTCTCTCATGTGCAATAGTGAGATTGTGAAAGTTGAGTTTTTATTTGTGATATTTGTTGATTTTCTCCATATATTCCAACTTTCTCTTTTCCCTTGGTGATAGTTGTAATGTATGTAGTGTGTTGGTATTTGAAGCTCACTAACAAACAATAAGATATATTTGATTCCTTGGCCATGCTTTTAACCAAAAATCTTATCGGTATGTGTTATGACTTCATTTTGCTTTTCATATGCTTGTGTTGTAAGTAAAATATAGGAAGTGAGGATTCCATGTTGTGCACATTATATTCACATACAAAAACCTAATGTGTGCATGTATCTTGGGGAGCTTCCTAATTTAATTTATTGTACCACTTTGTGCTTATCATATTTGTTCTATCATGACTTGTATTGTTAAATGAATTTGGATGAGTGAGGATTCCGTGATTATGCACTTTGTTCCCAAATACAATTATCATAATTGGTGCATTATATTTGGGGAGCTCCTCTAATTCATTTAATAATGCTCATTTGCCTTCTTTCTCATTTGTTGTGTCTTAAATGATTATGGGGGAGTGAGGATTTAATATTGGTGCACATTGTATTAAAATGCGACTATTATTATGTGTGCACAAATATTGGGGAGCTTATATATTTCCATTTAAAACACTCTTTTTCTCGTATCATAATATCCTATTGTTTCCTTTGGTCTCATTTGTTGTTTTCAATTGGTTTGTCGGATCTTGTGATTGCTTGCATCATTTTTTGATGCTTCTATCATTTTATTTCTTGGGAAATCTTCAGGTCCTCAATATAGTTTTACGTCCTCCCAAATATTCATCATTGGATATGTGCGAATGCACATCCTTGGAGGAATTATCACTATATTGGCCTTCTAGAACTCCTCACCTATTTCGGCAATCAATGCCAATGGGGGAGATGTTTTTTAGGGTTTAAGGGAAGTCGATTATGCTTTGAGTTTGTTCTTCAGAATTTTCCTTTCATGCTCTTGCATCTTTGTTGTTGCTTAGCATGTGGTATATATAGGAAACTCCACCAATGATAATGATTGTCAATATATGCAATGAAATTCAAGTTGATCACACATGCATACATTGTGGGGGACTTTGCTCTATATATTGTGGGAGTATCAATATCACATACATGTGTAGTATTTGATATTGGTGCTACCATTTTATTCATTAAATTCCTTATATAAACCCTCTCAAAGGGATTATCATCCATTACCAAAATGGGGGAGATTGAAAGAACATCTGGGCTCCCCATGTGTGGTTTTGGTAATTAATGACAATCTCTATGGACTAATGTTTGCATTGAGCTACACTTATAGTAATAGTCCATTAGCATCGCTTGGATCATGTGTTGGCTTCAAGGTAGAAGAAATGAAGAAGAAGAAGAAGAAGAAGAAGAAGAAAGTGAAGAAGATCAACTGTTGACCAAGGTTTCAAGAGTGACCCAGATATTGGTCAAGTGAGAGGTGGGCCTATAGCAAGTGTGTCTTGAAGAATTCGATGGAGTGATACCTCTTGTATATCTTCAAGACACCAACATAATAAAGAAGGAAAAACTGAATAAGAAGAATAAAGAAAATAAGATCAAGGGTGTCTTGAAGAAGAAGATAGAGTTCCTCATGTGTATCCTCAAGACATCATCCAAATGGAGTTTGAGGAAATGGTGTGCAAGCTAAAGATGTGTCATATCTAGAAGATCTTATGCTTTAAGCTTGCCATCATCGGTGATCATGGATCGATGAAGATAAGGTCAAAGCAAAGGTTTCCCCATGTTGTATGGGGATCAACTTGCAAGTCTTCATCAAGCGAGTGCGTGCAAGAGCAATCAGGAAAGGTATTCCATCTTGAGAAGGACAAGATCGTCTACATCAAGATCAAGTGGAATATGCGCAAGGCAAAGGTATGATATTTATAGGGTTTCTTTCTTACCGGTCTCGTGGTTTTAGTTGGGAATACCGGTTTATAGGATAGACAACCGTACTATCAAGAGGGGATCTAAAGTGAGTAAATCGATCATATCTTTCAAAGAGAGCTCGAACCATTTCATAGTTAGCATCATACTTTCTTGGTTGTTATCTGTATCTTATCCATGTAAGGTTATTGAGCTTGTGGTAATATTCATAACAAGCTCTAGTTCCTCAAAAAACGGATTTCCCTTTTATATCTTAGAGGTTTTACCAGTTTGTCTTTTAATCTTGGAGGTTTTACCAGTTTGTCTTTTATAGATAGGTAAAACCTTATATTATTTGGTTCTTAATCATTTGAGGTTTTAGAGCTTGTGTTGATCTCCATGAAAAGATCTAGTTCCTCGAAAACGGATTTCATATGCATTCTCTATTACGTTTTTTAAGTTGGAGGTTTTACCGGTTCGTCTTTTTGAGAGAGGTTAAACCTTTCGTAATTTGGTTCTATACTCCCTGGATCGACTATGATGTTTTTCTGTATTATCTTGTAGAGCTTATTGTCCTCTTTAAAATGATCCCAAGATCATCAAAAGCGGAGTCCGCATGCAAAAGTTATGGTTATTTTCGTATTGGTCTTTTTTCTAGTTTTTGTTAGATCGGAGACTCTAGACTAAATCTCCGGTCTATCTCTGGACCGCGTCTAGTATGTCCTCCAGATTGTCCCCGTTTGGCCTGGGTACACCGGAGACTCCGGTACCAGTCCGGAGACTCCAGACCGGGCGATTCCTGGGCCTAATGGTTGGATTTCTAGGGACATATTTAAGGGCCCCTTCTTCCACAATGGTCACCTAACCATTCTTCCAAGTTTTCCCCTCAATTGTTGACCTTCTTGAGCTTGCTTACCCTCAATCCCTGCTATGATTCTTGCATATTCTTGAGGGATTTAAAAAGATCTAGATCTACAACCCCACCAATGAATCTCTCCTCTAAGTGAGGGGAACATATTGGGATCTAGATCTTGGAGTATTTTGTGGATTTCCTCCATTATTCTTCCTCTCTTATTCCCCATAAGCTTTTATAGCTTTGGTGGAATTTGGGAGAGAAGGATTTGAGAACTTCTTGTGTTCTTGCCATTGCATTTGGTGCATCATTTTGAGTTCTCGGTGAGGATTTGATTAAGTGAAAGTTGAGAAGCTTTTTACTCTTGTGTTCTTGGAACCCTAGAGGGCTTGGTTGTTTTGCATGTTTGAGGATTACTTGGGGCCTCCAATTAAGTTGTGGAGCTTTCCCCAAGATTGTTTGTTGGGAGCCTCCAATTAAGTTGTGGAGAAGTGCCCCAACCTTGTGAGAGGTTCCGGATAGCCACCGACAAGTGCACTGATAGTGGGAGTGTGGATCGATCCCGTTGGGGTGAGATTCATAGGAGAACAAGGGAGTCCTTTTGTGGCATTGGTGGGACACCACCCCCTCTCCAAACAAGACGTACTCCATGTTGAGAGGAACTAGGTAAAATATCGTTGTCTTCGCGTGCCTCGGTTATCTCTATACCCGAGCTATTACTTATGCACCTTACTTTGTGACAGCCTTCGTGCTTGAAATATATATATTGCTTTCACATAGTTGCTTGTCTTGCTTAGCATAAGTTGTTGGTGCACATAGGTGAACCCTAGTTGTTTTATGTTTTGTTCTTGACAAAGTAAACGCTAATTTAATTCTACCTTTGTTGAGCCACTCTCGGAAAAGTTTTAAACCGCTTATTCAAACAATCCTATGGGATCGGTATTGTGCAAGATAATCTTGACAAGATCTTGATATCTTCATAAGGGAAAACCCAATATGAAGATCTTATACAACTGAACACAATTAATCTAGATCCGAGAGGTTTGTGATACTAGGTGCTCCATATGAAGGAGCATCTGACTAACTAGATACAGATCCTCAAGAGGGAGTCTTCTAATAGCCTAACATCAAGTCTAAGTCTGAGAGGGGAGCCTTGAGGGCTATTTATAGTACTAGGGACGAAAGGGTACGTGAAAGGAATATTCTAGGGCATCAAACACATAATTGTGTATATACAGAGTAGTTCAGCGGCCAGTCTGGAGGAGCCGACCTAGGAGCCAGACCATTCGGCGGTTAAGTCGGCAAACCGGCCCGTGCGTCGTATGCTTCGGCGCAGCGCCGGTTCTTTCGTGGGCCAACGGAGTGGTGTACTAACGCGTAATTCAGCGGGCGCCGGTTGGAGCTAATTCCACCGGATCCTACGCCGGATGGTCCGGCGCTTGGTCCAGCAGTGCTAGATTGGCTGCCGACTTGGAAGTTCCTCCCTCCTACGTGTACATGACGATTTCTCTTGGCGTGAATTCTGGGGATCATATCTGAGGATACATAAGGTGTTCGAATGAATTAGAAGGCCATTCAAAGAGGTGTCAAAATCACACATAGAGAGGAGCGAGTTAACCTTATCATGAAGAAGCCTGGATCGAGCTCTAGTCATCGGTCCACTTGGGGGGCTTGGTGGTGAGGATGTAGAGGTGTTCATAGGACGGGATGCATCAGCTCCCCCCTTGGGAAAGAGTCATCCTTGACTCTTCACCATCTTGATGCTCTTCACTCCATTGAATTGTGAAAGGTACGCCACATTGAACGTATTGCTCACTAGGTACATGGAAGTGGGGATGTCAACCATGTAGGCGTTGTTATTGATCTTCTTTATGACTTTGAAGGGGCCATCTCCTCATGGCTTGAGCTTGGAATCATGCTTATGTAGAAAGCGGTCTTTTCATAAGTGGATCCACACGAGATCACCTTCTTGAAATATCATTTATTTGTTGTTCTTGTTGAGCCTTGATGCTTGACAAAGAACTTGTTACTCGATGGTAGCTCTTGTTTCCTCATGGAGTTTCTTCATTGCTTGGGAATGCTTGTTGGTGTCCATATTTGTGCGTTCATGAAGGGGGTAGAGGTAGCATGTAAAGCGCGATCATGGGCTCGAATCCGTAGACCACCATGAAAGGACTCTTGTTTGTTGTTGAGTTCTTGGTGCGGTTGTAGGCAAACTCGGCATGTGGGATGCACTCTTCCCAATCTTTGAGGTTCTTCTTAATCAATACTCGGAGTAGAGTGCCCAGGCTTTGGTTGATGACCTCGGTTTTCCCATCAGTTCAAGGTGCGAAGAGGACAAGAAGAAGAGCTTGACGCGGAGTTTTGCCATGAGTGTCTTCCACATGTAGCTCATAAATTTGACATCATGATCGGAGAAAATGGTTTTTGGTACCCCATGAAGGCGGATGATAGCTCCAAGTTTCAACATCTTTTATCGATGATTTTCCTTTCGTTTTTGCCAGGTTTCAAAGGAATTCACCTTTCAACTAATATTAACATCACGAATTAGCGAAACCTTGGTTTCTTGTGATGGTTTTTAGGTAATGAACACTTTTGGATCTTCCTTTACTCAAGTTTCCTGTATTATTTACTAACACATTTCCAACTTAAACAGTTACATTCAATTCACTCAAGATAACATGACACCTTGGATCGATAGAAACACCACATAAAAACATTTACTAAGGCTCCTTATTGGGATCGATATAAAAACTAGAATTAATACTTTCACGAAAACATGCTCTAACGAACTTGTGCACTTGCAGGCCATCAATCTATTTTATTGTGCCGTTGCCGGGGAGCTATGCGCTAAGTGTTTGTTTCTTGACATTTGTAAGCGTTGGCACCATCCATGATATCCGTTGAAGTTAGAGGTACCACTCGTTTAGGAATAACCTATTTACCTCCATATATTGATCGTATTCGTACTGAAAGACGCCTAGAATTTATTGAAAGATTTTCTAACTCACGTACTATAGACGTGAATATTTTGATTCCTTTAGTGGCAGACTTGACCATTTCCCAGGGGGCGGAGAGCCTGAACAACCATTGGGAGAATATGGGAATGCATCTAGGCACATGAGAAAAATTCCTATTCTTTATCATGATCTTGAAGCACAAGAATTTGAGATATATCATGAGCTAATCTATATGATGAAAGAAATTTCTTTCATAGGGGAAGAAGATGAAGATCCAAGTGATCATTAGACAAAGGACCATGACCTTTGTGCTACTCTTTAACCAACCAACCTACAAATAGAGTTTGTACTCCTCAAACTTTTTCCCTGGTCTTTAAAAGATAATGCTTTTATTTGGTTTAAATCATTATCCAATCACACTATAAAAAACTGGGAAGTTGCATCCGAGAGTTCATGCATAAATATTGCACTTTTACTAAAATCATGCATATTAAACACATCATTAAAAACTTTCTTCAAGGAATTGAGGAAATTTTTTATCAAGCATGGAATAGATTTTATGGAATGATAATGAAAGTCCGAAATCATGGCTTTCAGGAACATTTAATTATTCAATAATTTTATAATGGGCTTAATAAAGATTCAAAAGATAGGATTGACTTATCTATAGGAGGAGCTATTAGCAAATTAACACTACAAAGTGCATAAAGATTTTTGAGGTAAGATCCTTCAATGAGGAACAATACAATCATGTTGAGGATGTTAAACCACAAAAGGTATGTTCCATATACCTCACGAACTCATGCGGGAAGTCGAGAAGTCCATGGAAGAAAAAGGAATAGTTGCAGAACTTGTTGAAGAAAATAAAATTGATGTTCTTCAAACTTATGTTGTAGAAGATGAAATTAATCTTGTGATGCAAAAGTTTAGATATCAACAAAATCAGTTCCCTGATAAATATTATAAACATCTAATGGCTCAAGAAAAGAATATAAAAGAGTTAACTGAAGTTTTTGATGATTTAGGACATGCCACTAGGCATTTAGATAAATACTTGAGTATGGTTAAAACTAAATGCGATTAGATAGCTGAAACTCAAGCTTTGATTTTAAATCAAAATAATTTTGATCGCAATACTATTTCTACTAACATTGACATGGTACAAAGACACAAAAACCTCAAGGGCCAACTTGGTATCAAGAAGAACAGGCCCGCAAGGCAAGAGAGACTCAAGAAATGTCTCAACAAGAAGAGGACCTTGTTGATCCACAAGATGATATTGATTACGAAGATTGGAGAAGAGAACATGAGACTTCTAATGAAGACAAAGAAGAAGAAGTGGGAGATTAAGACAACCAATATGATTCAAATGTTGAGACGGTTGATTCAAGAGAAGAAACCGATCTTAGAAAGGAACAATGAGAGAAGGTTATTACCCCGATGAAAAACATGTCGACAAGCAAAAACCTCCAGCAAAGAAGAAAACTAAAAAGGATGTTGAACCAGTAGAAAAGGTAAAATAAAATGTAACTCTAATGAGAAAGAAAATTCCTTATCCTAATCGAGTTCAGTATGAACCAGATAAAGCTATTTACGATTTGTTTGCTAAAGCTATGAGAAATCTTCGTTTAGAACTTCCTATAGCTGATGCAATTCAAGTTCCTACTTATAAAATTTTTATGCGAGATATTATCAATATAAAAATAAGGTAATTAAGACTGTAGCAGTAATGACAAGCTTTGGTGTAAATCTGCCTTCTAAGCTTGGGGGCCCAGGTATACCAACTATCTCTTGCTCAATTGGAAAAACAAATATTTTTAATGCTCTTTGTGACTTAGGTCCAGGTGTTAGTGTCATGCCTTACACCTTATTTAAGAAATTAAATCTTGGAGTATTCTTCTACAATTATCTTGCAAATGGCTGATAAGAAACTAAACAACCTGTTGGTATGATCAAAGATGTTTTACTCAGGATTGATCAACATGTTATACCCAGTGATTTCATTCTACTAGATATTCCCGAAGATGACAAATTTTTAATAATCGTTGGAAGACCTTTTATTATCACAACTGGAGCCAATGTGGATTGCTCTAGTGGTAAGATTATCTTTAATATATATGAGGATCAGATTGTTCATTATTTTCTGAAGAAACAAGAACAAGGTAGAAAATATATACACCGCCTAAGCGTATTCAAGCGGTAAGTGCCATCGATGAAGAGCAGTCGGAGGAAAACGCTAGGAGCTTGGAAGTTGGTTAGCTTGAGCCAACCGTTTTCAATAAATGCTTAATGGCAGTCCACTGATTCTTAGTGATAAATTTTTATTTTGTTTTTTTACATTTTTTATTTTCTAATAAAAAGTTGTTGAGTTCATAACCTTGTAGTGAAATTGCACTCATGTGAAGGTTAAAGAAGAGTTAGAAGAAATATTTTTGAAAGGAAGAGCAAGAATAGAGTCCAGGACACATAACGAGCAGTGGTATGACCATAAGGGACCGTACCACCTGCCCATACCGATGGGGCAAAAACAGTCAGAAATTTCTCCAAAGATAGCGCCCATAATGAGCACTGTTACGGGGCAGAGGTACCTGTACTTTCTCCAAAGATAGCACTCATATTTTGAGGTCATTTTTGATTGCTCACATTAGGATTTGTAATTTCTACCTGTAATCGCTTGTTTGTATGATAGAAACCTGATGCCAATAGTTTTTCCTTGAAATTTTTATAGCACAATGAATATTGGGAATATTTTCCGCTTGGGAAAGGTCTCAGGAAGGGCAGGGACCTTGGACACCGCCAACCCGCTAGGGTCGAAGAAGAGATGCTCGGAAGGGGTAAACCTGCGGGCAGCCTTGAGAAAGGACTATGAGAGGGTGAGCTCATGCAAGGTTTTACCCACTAAGTGGATGAAGCACGACTTCCTATCTCGCCAAGGCCTGCATGAGGATTTCGAGAGGATGACTATGAACGCTGGCACGGTTCCTTTCTCCTACCTCTCCACCGAGACCTTCGAGATTGCCATGTTTGAGTTCTTTTCATCATTCCACAATGACCTTGAGACCCAAGAGCGTCACCATTGGAAGTTTTGTGCTCAATGGGAGACCCCACAACATCACTTTTTATCAATTCTATGATTGCTTGGGGTTCTCTTATGAGGGAGAACTCGATTCAACTGATGAAGTCCTCGTAGAGGCAATGCATGCTTGGGAGCATAACTGTCCACAAGAACAACGATTACTTGCTCAAGAAGAGCGCCATTATCCATAATCCCACTATCCGCTACCTCGCCACCATCTTGGCGAATTCTATTTTTGGGAAGAGACATACCGGGACAATGGCAGGCCCCGAGATATGTGTAATTTATATGGCTCTTTTTCCTGATATGGAGCATAAGATAAACTTGGGTGCTTTTCTCATCCAACACTTTCGCCAAAGATCGTCTCCTGCTGGTGATATTCATTGTGGTGGCTTGATCACTCAAATCGCCTACGCAAGCGAGTTTGTCATGCCCCATGAGAGACATGTGGCTGGCAGTAAGGATCCGATGACATCCACATGGCTAGCACCAAATTCATGGGGGTTTATAGGCCTTAGCGCTCCCTTCGTGCTTATCAATTTTATTTTGAGTCTAACGGTGATCTCCACCAAGTCCTGCTTCCATTTTTCAAATCTTTTGGTTTGCTAGGTAAACAAAGTTAGGTCCTCAATGAGGAAGAATTCTAGGAGGAAATGATCTCCTCAGGGAGTATTGTGAACCCAGGAGGGGACCCCAACTAGGAGAACGGAGCCATTAGCAGCAGGAGCATGGAGGGCAAGACTAGAACGCCGCAGGCTAGGACGACTACGACAAACAACATCATCAGAACTGGAATCCCATGGACCCTACGCTCTAAATTATAAGACGATATAACCCAAAAGTGCATAAGGTGGTGGTACTGTGGAGGCCCAAAGGCCACCCACGTGCATACCCGTCTAAGCGGAGCGGGGAACAATAGTGGCAACCACCCTATCCACTTCTCGTGGTTATAGCTTCAAGTGCGAGAGACATAGCCGGCTGGACTACAAGTCAAGCATACACAAATGAGTATGTATTCCAACGACATACAAGAATACATCAGAGCCAAACCATCTAAAAGAAATAGAAATAATCAACGCCATACGACAGGATCCAAATTATTATATAGTTCTTATAGTTTAGGATACATCCTTATACATTACATATCAGAGTATCAAGCGAAAGCGAAAGACAAAATCCGAGTACGGATAAGAAGCAAATTGGCATAAGATACCCTTAAAATAAGCACATCCCGCCTACAGATGTCACGAAACTCCATCCCTGGATTCTCTATACCAGACGGTTGTTGCCACCATTATCTGTCTCCTTGACCGAGTAGACCTCCTATGAATATACCTATCCATATGAACCAATATTTTATCATGTGAAACCCTAAGGGACTCAGCAAGTCTTTATGCATCTAAAGGACACAATCTGAGAGTGACTCGATTACAGCAAAAATTAAGCCTAGCACTTCTATAGACACACTACAACATGTCTAACCAAAGATAGACGGACGCTCTTTGAATAAACAACAATTAATTATCCAACAGATATATATCAACATAAATAAGCATCGCTTGCCCACGTCCCCGTTCCCGAACGAGAAGGCAAAAGAACATCTCATCCGTTGGCAGTTTTATTAATCATTCCATGAATATTGCACTATTACTAGTAATGTTTTAGCCAATTTCAAAGCGTTAGTTTAGTTATTCTTGTCTATGATCGAGAAACTGTCTTCCAAGTCGTCCATAATTATGGATACGGTTTTCAGAAAGATTTACCCTTAGGGGTGCATAAATAGCAACACACGTACAATCAACCTCGGAACCAAATGAAATCCAACGAGGCATCGTAACAAAGCATTTGCAAGATTTATAAATGATTTCAGGGATCACCCCACAAAGCTATCTGCTACGAAGTTGACCGGTTCTGAGACGGACCGAGGGATTTGTGCTGATGGCTATAAACGACCGAAAACACGAAAATGTGATTGGGCTTATCGATACCGCAAAAATATCCCATATTCCTAAACAGTACAGTAGTAAACGCTCGTCGAGCAATACTAGTAAATAAAGTAGTAAAGCATGGCACTAGTACATGATGAAATGATATAAATGATATAAATCAAATATAACAAGTAAAACAAGGTATGCCATGATGAAATGATGCACAATTATATGATATAACATAGCATGACAAAGATGAGGTAGGAGAACAAGAAATAAGCATTTTTACTATTTTTAATCATATATTAATTGCATACCTTGATGCATCCTTTATATTTATATGATGCATGCTTCAATTCATGTCGTGGAATGCATAGTTAGAACGAACTCGTCACGCTGATCGATTTAGACATATCATTTCTCGAATTTAGAACTATGGATTAAAAATTATGAATTTATTAAGAAAAAAGACATTTAAATGGTATTTTATAATTCGAAAATTTTAAATTCCCAAATAGCATATTAGTCTTGCATGTTTCTGATCTCAAAACATATATCCTTTGCAATATTTAAAATTAAGGATAAAAAGATGATATTTAATATTATTTCAAAAATATTTATTATATAGTAATGTTTGACAAAGTAAACAGAGGGCATAGTCATGTTAAGAATTTTAAAATAATCAAATTTCATGTTTAAAGTTTTCCAAAATCCTCACATAACTTGGTCAAAGTTTTACTTAGGTTTGACTCTCAAAAATATGATTTGAAATTAAAACAAACTGGAAAGGAGGCGTTTGTGGGGATTGAGAACCCATGATCTCAGGGTCCTCCAAGTTAGGATAGGATGCGGTGCCACTAGGCCATAGACGGGTTATTGTTTTCTACAGGCTCACGGAAACATAACCAGGTCCTGCTACGACACGTTACCTGAAAAAGAAGATCACGCGAGACTGAAACTTTGACAGCCAACTGTGGGCAGAGCTGGATGTCGAGGACGATTCCAAAGGCTCTGGTCATCGGTTTCGTGTGATCTTTGTTCCTAGAGGTAGCTCTTACAACATAGTACAAGTAGATGCAATAATCGGCGCCGGAGATCAAGGACAGAAGGTGGCAAAATTTCATGAACAGGACTGCTCCAGCGACTGTGCGCGAAACTGAATTGTGACAGCGAACTGCGCGACGGGTAAGATAGCTCATTATGAAGAGCGAAGATAGGGCTTCAAATATGTGCAGAGAACAAGGCCGGAGATGCACTGTGCTTGTGGTGGCGTTGCGAAGAACAGAGGGGGTTTTATTGTTGAAAAACTAACAGAGAAGACACTTTTTTGTTTCGATCTTTGGCGGAATAAAAAGAGCTCTACCGTGGTTGAAATCGAGCGCCGTTTGGTCCTAACTACAGCTGGATGGTTACTCTTCGCGTACATATACGGTACGCTGCTGTAGGATTATGGAGCTTGTCGGAAAACGCGAAGAAACATGACGGTCTGGCTACTGCTGCTGCTGACGGTGCACGCGGCCAGAGCGCGGCGTGCGTGCACGGTGAGACGTGCATGGTATTGCCGACGAGTATGTCATGGATGGATTCTCACAGTGCGTGTTTAGAGACGTAGGGTAAGGTGGACGATTGAGGGGTACGAGGTAACGCAGCTTACCCAGGTTCAAATCCCACAACGGTGGCGGAATCCTACTCCTGCTATAAATCACTATAATGACAATACGCCGAGTTACAAAGATCGGTTCGTTGTGCGAGGTATGAGTTGACTTATGTAGGTTATGCCCTAAAGGCTCTCATAGGTCCGGCTTATATAGTTGCCAGATCCAAGGGTTACAGGCAAAGTCCTAGCTGGACAGGTTACAGAGTCCTACACAATATAGAACTAGTCTAACTTGTCTTGCACTCCAAGGCTCCGGGTACGTCGGTGACTCGTCCGTAGCCTTGATTGATCTGGCATGGGCCTCCCTTCGGGATCCATCTAACTGGGCAGTACAGCAGACCATGGGACTTGCTACCAACTATGGGCCATCCGGGTTATCCGGATAAGAGACATGCTATGAGGATACCCATATAGCATATCCCCAACAGTAGCCCCCGGAGAACTCCAAGATCTTGCGCTGTCTTGCCTCTTTAGGTTGAATGCTCCGTCTATGTGAATGTCGGCAAGTCTTCAAGCAATATCTTGTAGTCCTCCCAAGAACCCTGCAATTCTCTCCGTCTTCAACTTATAAGTCAGAGAAATGTTGAATCTTCCATCGTACACTTCTCGTAGCTGGACTGGAACCATCCATGCCGGAATCTTCCGATAGGATGTTTCACCTTCCTGTGTCAGCTAGAGCAATATAGACCATAGGTCAGCGACGCCCCGTAACTCACACATGTAGATAACACAATCATGTCCGTTTTTCCCACGCAAAGGATACGGAACGTTGGCGGCGACGGTTGGGAACGTGACGAAATTTCCGCGCACATACACACACGCTGTCCACGCAACAACCATTCGATCGACTTGCACGAATCTTGACGCTAGAGGTTATAAATTACAACCGTGATGGATTTTTATCTTTTCACCTCATTCCCCCTTGCGTCATCGTCTTCCTCCCTCAAGCACCTCCTCGAGCTCTCCACGCGCACGCGAAAAACCCTAGATTCTTTCCAATCTCCTAGTCACCTCCCCTCTCACTCCAATGGCTAGCAGCAGCTCTACCCCGTCCATGGCGGCGACGAACGAGAGTGCGGCCAAGCCGGCAAGCTCCGTCCACGTGCCTCCAGAGGGTGTGGTGGTGCCGCGGTCCACGGTGGTGGAAACCACCGGCGACGACCATATTCCAGCGGGGCTAGAGCCGCTGGAGGAGGAGGGTGGCTCCCACAAGGCAGAGTGGCATGGCTTCGATATCACCGACGATGATCTCAAGGAGCCGCTTGCCGAAGGATACCTCCCCATGACGAAGGGGATCGTCTGGCGGGCGGCGCCAGCCGGCGAGGTCACTCCTTCTCCCCAAGCCAGAGAGAAGGTGTAACTCAAAGCGCAAATGGTACGCGACGTCTCCCTCCCGATCTCCGACTTCTTCCTTTCTATCCTTAGCCATTATCGGGTTCAACCTCAGAACCTATCCCCCAATAACATCCTCGCGCTTAGAAACTATGTGGTGCTTTGTGAGGGTTACCTAGGGATTAGGCCTAGGTTAGATCTATTCATCTACTTTTTCACCGTCAAGAGGGAAGCCGGAGCTAGCAAGGATGAGCTTAGGAATTGCGGAACAATTAGCTTCAAGATCCGGCCTGGCCGGCGGTTCCTCGACATCGTCGGCCATGAGTCCTGCAAGAACTGGCAACAAACGTACTTCTACGGCCCAGATATCCCTATGGCTGGCCGAGAAGAAACGTACCCGGACTTTGTCGATGGGGCCGCCGCTGAAGCCCTGACATGGAGATTCCAGGCCACCCTTCCCTCCAACAACGACGCTTCTCGCGCTATAAGGCGGATTGAGTGGTTCGTAGATACGGGTCTGACCGGGTTGGACCTAGCCGTGTTCTGGTTCGTTAGGCGGATCCAGCCTCTGCAGCACTGCTCGAAGCTGATGCACCAGTACACCAAGAATAGGAAGGATAGCCTCCACATCTCCGAGGACAATTTCTCGAGTGACTCCATCAAGCTCCGCCTCAAGGACATCATCAAGGTGAAGGATAGGAAGCGTGGCTTCACCATCACCTGCGACATGTTCGTTGACGGCACGTGCCTAGAGGTATTTATTTATTTTTTCATGTATGACATGTACTCCAGTTCTATCATCTAACCATTAACACCTCATCTAACACATTGGATTTCACTTAACAGCTCAAAATTCTAGAGGAGGATAGCATGGCTGCCCAAATCTACGACCCCAAGATGAAGGAAGTCACTGTCGTGTCCGATGATGATGTGCCATTGGCGCGTAAGCGGAAGAGCTCCACCTCTGACGCTGCCGACGGAGGAAAGAGAAGAAGATGGAGGCTGGAGCCTCCAAGAAGTCCACTGCCGCCCTAGAGGTGGAGAAAACAAAAATTACCGGCATCGCTTTCACCAAGGAACCCACCGTTGTGTAAGCTTCTTATCCTCCGACATTGTCTCTTGCTCGTCTTATTCCTGTACTTATACTTTTGCACATTTCAGGAAGAAGGCCAGTTTAAGTTTCAAGAAGACATCCAAAACATCGGGGGTTTCTAAAAACATTAAGGATATGTTGCACCAAGCGTCTCCCGCCATCGCCCCTACCACTCCCAGCGTCCAGCCTTCTGCCACGGCGACAAGCTCTTCGGCTAAGGTAGCATCTAGCCTTTCCGCCATGGAAGTGGATCCAGGTGTTACCGCGGATCTTGTCATTGACGACGAGCATGCGACACAAGAAAGAACCGCGACCAAAATGGCTAAAGCTCTTCTGCACCCAGGAGATCAATAGAAAGGATGCCACCGATAGCGGTAAGGCGATGGTGGTAGGCGGAACGTCTGCCGAAGGCAGCACTTCTGCACCCAGGACATCAATAGAGCTCCCGAAGATAGTCTACCCGACGCTCAAGCCGAGTACCTCAACTCTGGCTCCTGGTGCAGCTCCGACTTCTCCGACTTGCGGCCTTGCGGAGCTTCTCAAGCAAGCTGATATCCTGCGAGGAAATAGCCTTTCCTCCAGCAAGATATTTTCTGGGAGCCCCACTAATCTCAAGATCATTGCACTTGTAAGTTTTGCTTTTTCATAAGTAGTATCCCACTGTAGCCCCCGAGGATTTAGACGAAAAACCATAGGTTTTTGCATCTGAATGCTCTAAGAGTGACCAAGCTAGAAAACTTCTCACTGTAGCCCCCAAGTATTTAGTTTGAATAAATTATTCCGACTAGATACTTTCAGAGTAGCATACGCAATGTTTGTAAATTTCAATACTGTAGCCCCCAAGCCTCTAGTTGAAACTGAATTAGTTCCTACAAGATTCTTAAAGAAAGACTAAGCATTTTGCCGAGTTAATAACTCTCACTGTAGCCCCCAAGCCTCTAGGTGGATATTTATCCGGCTAGATGCTCCAAAAGACTAAGTACTTTTAATATTCTTTCCACAGAATGAGAATGCTCGCAGAGGCATCATCAACGAGAAGTTCCACAAGATGCACGCAGAGCTGGAAGCCGAAAAGGGTGAAACTGCCTTCTTGAAGGAAGAAATCACCAAGAGCAAGAGTCTATTTTTTCCTTTCGATTTCGTACTCAAACTTGGTCTTGTGCCATCATTCTCCGACTAATCATTGTGTGTTGTCCTTTCTCGACTTGCAGAAGCTATCGCCAAGGCCAAGGACATTGTTGAGCAATCCAAGCATATTGAGTTGCTTGATAGAAAAAACAAGATCCTTAAGTAGGAGAGGGCTGACACTTTGAAGATTCATGAGGAATCCATGAAGGACTTGCAGGATACCGCAAACACGGAGATGACCCGTCTAAAGGAGGAAATTGCAATCCTCAAGGAGTAGAAGAAAGTTGCCGATGAGCAGAATTAGCGCAACCTTGAGGCTTACAAGGTTATCCGACAAGAGCAGGACTCCATGGAGGAGACACTCCAGCAAGCGGAGGCGAGCATCTTTGGTAAGCGATCTTCGTCTTGTACTTCTGTAAGACAGGTTGTCACATCCCAAGATTTTAGAATTGGGACTAGAAAAAAATGCATTTGCATGTCATTCATAAGCATTGCATTACATTCATAAAAATTTGAATTGCAAAACACTATATTAAAGCCCTATTTTAAATCACTAAAATGCACCTACAAATGAATATACAAGGATTTATAAATCCACTACTTTCAAAATAGTAAAAAGATTGCAAATATGATCCTAATATGATCTAAAAGATTTTATAAAAATTTGAAAACAAAAATCATTTCATTTGGAGTTATAAATGAAAATATACACAAGAATTACTAAAACATAAAAGAATAAAAAGAAAAAAAAACTAACCTACCCCCACCGGCCGAGCCACCCGGGCCCAGCCCACGAGCCCACCTGCCCCACCCTCCTACCTACCGCGCGCGCGCAAGCAGCGCAGCAGCGCGCAAGCAGCCCAAGGTCGGCCCAGCAGTAGCCCGCGCAGCCCGCTCGCCTTCCCGCTCCCGCTGACGCCAGGGCCCCACCGACGCGTCTTCCACCTCGCGCCGGTGGCCAGGACGAACACGGGAATGACCCGATCCAAATCCCTCCCCCGAATTTGCGAATACCGTTCGGATTTTGACCGTTCCGCACGCAATCCCTCCATATAAACCTCCCTCTGTCTCCTTGTTCCGTTTTTTGGCCTCTTTTGCGAACCCTAGAACCTCAACTGCAGCCTCCTGATCTCGCCGCCGCTGAGCTCTATTACCGATCCCAGGTTGAGCTCGCTCCCGACACCCCCGACGCTCTCTTTTCCATCTGACCTCTCCCTCTCACTTGACCGCATCGCCCTGACCGCCTCTTCCCCGTGCAGGAGCAGCCGACCGCGCCCAATTCCTCGCCGGAGCACCACCGACGCCGCCCGTCACTAGCCGTCCGCCGCAGTCGCCCGTCGAAGCGTCGCACCTCGCCAAGACCACCCCCGTCACCGCCTCGCCCTCCCGCATCGAGTACACCACCGCCACTCCGTCGATGACCGCCATAGCGCCACAAGCCCGTGCCACCGAAGCCTCTCCGCCGCCGCCACGTCATCGCCATCGGCGAGCTCGCCTCGGACACCCTCCACCGTCCGATCCCCTTAAGATCCAACGGCCAGCAACAGCCCCAGCACCGAACAGGTACCCACCAACCACAGCTCGCCACGTGGCGCCGGGTCCGTGCAGTCAGCGCGGTCAGCGTTGACCTCTCTGGAAAAAAATAGAAAAGGTTTAAATTTGCCGAAATTGTTTCAAACTTGTAAAATTCATATAAAAAGATTGGTAGGTCCAAAAATAGCGTATAATATATCAATAGATTCATAAAATTGAGTAGATTATTAATATCAAGTTAGATCTAACTTTTATAGTACATGTTTACAGTAATAATTTAATTAGTTTAATGGTCCTTTAGGTTAATAAATTCATAGTAAAAGATCTACTGGTCCAAAAATCACAAATAATATACCATTGTAAAGCTAGTTCCAATTAGATCATCAACTTGCAAATGGTTCAGGCAAATACTGTAAGGTTTTGCAGTAATTAAATAAATGGTTTAATGGCTTATTTTGAGTAATAAATTCATAAGAAATAAATAATGTTCAGAAAATTACAAATAATATGTCCCTGGAATCACAATTCCGTGGAGATTATAGATATATTTTTAGTTTGATTTGTAGGCAACAGAAACTATATGAATCACTTAAAACCCATTAAACACTATTTAAATCATACAAAAAGATCTATAACTCCGATTAGGGTGAATCCAACGCCTACTGGTTCGTATTAACGTCCTCTATCCAGTAAACCCAAGAAACAAATTTAATTCGGCAGTTAGAACATGCGTTACAACAGAACTATTAAAAACCTTATATTGGCAAGTAATTATTAATAACAGGTACTCCATTGCATTAATTGGCCTCTTGCATGCATCATATACATCAGTATTGTTTAGAGAACTAAAGTAACAATCATTGTGACTTATTAAATTGGCATGCATGCATTTGTTGCATTTGTTTGATCTCTATGTGATATTGTTTATGTTGTATGCAATTGTTTGCTCGATAGATTGCGAGGAGTGCAACATGTGTGATTGCAACGAGTGTTTGAACGACTTCAACTACAACCAAGGCAAGTAGATGCTACCTTGTGCATGATGTTGTCCTACTATTTTCAATGCATTGTCGTGTATTTTGTAGATGCATGTGTAGGATAATACTATCGCTATGCTATGTCCTATTATGTGGTAGCGCTTTCCTGTAGATGAACCACCGTTGGTAGATGTGCTTAGCCATGCTATGATGATCGAGGGCTGGGTTACATCACTAAAAGTTGTTTCTAAATGTGTTGGTTTGCGAAAACTAAAAACAACTTAATCAATGAATCTCCTGGGTGTGATGGGATTGATAATTTTTGGTGGTATCATTGCGGAAAGGCACCTAGGTATCAAGAGAAAATGATTGGCTTCTTTTTTTTGTAGCTTACGTGTACAACCATGTGCCAATAATGAAATGGGCGGTTGGTTGGACCCAGTAGGTTATGGTAACTCGAACCCACGTATCCAGAGATGTAGAATTTTGGTAGGTTGGACCGGTGCGTGTCGGGTTTGGGAAGCTACTTCCCGAACGGTCCCTTCTTGGACTTCTCCCTATCATCACCCAAAATGAGAGTGATGGTACGAGCTGGGCTGGCCAAGTCACATGGGTAAAGTGTACTAACCCCTGCCGGGTGTATAATCTAACCGATTAGACGTGTCCCCGGTTATGGACGTCTAAGTTGCCTTATATTGATTCCATGACATGTTTCTCGCTCATTCTAATTTCCAAATTGTTTTAATGTTGATGGGTTAACTTAATTGGGATCTTTTCAAATAAAATCAAAAATTGTTTATAAAAGTAGGACAAAGGTATTTGCAAATGCAAGCTAGCCGTAGCTCCACTTGCTAACTATGCATGTAGATGTTAGCACTATTGTCTCCTTTAATAGCTCTACTTGCCATACATTTCATGTATTGACCCTTCGGGGCTGCTACGTTTTATGCTGTAGGTTATTATTCAAATTCTGAGTGATCGAATAGGTCACGATACTCCACTCAACAGTTGTTCGCCTCTGGCACAATTGAAGATGGAGCCTATCAATTGTTTATGCTTCCGTATGCTACTTGATATTGAGCTAGCATGTGTGCTAAGCTTTATTGTAATAATTAGAAAATTCTGGATCAATTCGTTATTTATGATGCACTGTTAAATTCTTTGGTATTCATCTGTACTGTGTGTGCCAGTGAACCGATCCAGGGATTGGCACTATACACATGAACTCAGCCTTGTCAGGCGAGGGTGGTACAGGATGGTATCAGAGCAGTGCGTTGACTGTAGGATCATGACCTAGCAATGGATTAGGAAAACCATATGAAAATTATAAACCCTATTTGATTCTATCTATTCTCTTCTTATACTTCTTTCTAGTATCCTCTTATCACTTCAATTCTCGTACTCTTCTCTTTTATGATATAGAAGGAAGACTCTTTTTAGCAATGAACTCGTAATTTTGTACTTATTAGATTCTTGTAATCCTTCATCTATCTTTGCCAATCTCATCTTATTCAAACTTATAGATGAACACTTGTGCAAGATTAAAGAATAGTTATATGATGACCACCATATAGTTTTGATATGATCTCGTTTAGATGTAGCAATCGATTGTTATAAGAACTTGTTTGATAGGTTATTTATTATGCTTTGGTTGTTCTATTTGATACATTGAGATTCCAGAATATTTTTTTGAGATTCCATAATGTATTAATGAAGGTTTTGATTAGAAATTCGTGATATTTTCGCTATAGTTTTCTACTGAACCTTCTATACTGTATGATTTTTCTTATTTGTTTGCTAACTGGGAAAATTCTGAAAAAATAGGGTTTGGTAAGAAACTTGCTGTAATATATATATATAAAAATTGGCTAAAACTCCTGACGAGTTTAGGTCGGTCAGAAAAATTCGTGAAGTCTGCTATATCGTTTTGACAGATTTTGTTGATTGCTTATATGTTGCTATGTTTTACTCTAGCATTGTTCCCAATGCTTTCAAACTATTTTGTGGTTATATACTGCTATATTTAGACCCCTATAATGTTGTATTTTAAGTGTTTGCTTGTGTGTTGATTGGTTAGGATTGTTTGCTTGTGTGCCTATTGTTTGATTCATATAGTTATGGGTAGTATTACTTCTCTGGTCTTCCTATCTATAACTTATCTATGTTGTCCCAACAGATGCCGCCTCGCCGTCAACCTACTGAGATGGAGCAGCTTATGGCAGCTCAAGCACAGTTAGCCCAAGTGATGACACTATTCATGACTGCCCAGAACAACAACAACAATGGGAACAACCAGCCCCAGGAGGATGCTCTCACCAGGTTTCTGAAACTGAGGCCAGCTAAGTTCTCCACTGCACTTGAACCTATGATTGCTCTTGACTGGTTGCGCTAGGTGAACAAAGATTTAGTGACTGTTGGATGCACTGATGCTGAGAAGGTGAGATTTGCTGCTCACCTACTGGAGGGACCAGCTGCTTCTTGGTGGGATACTTTCCAGATCACCCACCCACTGGACACGGTTACTTGGGCCATGTTTGAAGAAGGATTCAAGACCAACCACGTTTCTTCAGTAGTTCTGAGCCTGAAGAGAAAGGAGTTCCGCAACTTACGCCAGACCAATCGCACCATGGCTGAATATATAGAGGAGTTCAACAATCTGTCACGTTATGCCCCTGAGGATGTTGACACCGATGCCAAGAGGATAGAGAGGTTCCTGGATGGCCTCTGTGATGAGATTTTGGTACAGTTGTTAGTGGTCTATTGCCCCACTTTCCAAGAATTGATGGACAAGGATAGAATTCTTGAAGGGAAGCACAAGCAAGTGGAACGATGCAAGAGAAAGTACAATGATCTGTTGGGGGTCTCAACCTAATAAGGTAGATTCCTCCTGTGTTTTACAATGCTAGTCCCTGGATCAATAGCTAGCATCCACAGTTGAGATGTAATATCAAGAAACAAAGGTCATAATATAACTTTATAACCAGGAATAACATGAGTTTATTACATCAAACATAGCTCATTAGGCTATTACATTACATTGCAGCGGAATAACTATAAGCATGGGGTCCTTCATCTTCAAAGTGCCACAGGCAGATGTTGGTTGTAGACTTTGTAATCCTAATCAAACATTCTTCTCTAAAAACAATCAACCTGCAACATACAAGTTACAGCCACAAAGGGTCAATACATTTGAATTGTATTGGCAAGTGATACTATGGTATTATAGTGGAGTCTATCATCTATATGCATTTGGCTAAGTGGAGTTGAGGCTTGCATTGCTCAATATAGATTTTTCTTATCATTTTGAAAATACTAAGTTTTTGCTTGACAAAATCATTTTTCTCAATCAAAGATTGAAGATCCTTTCCAAGGCATCTATCAATCAAAGATTTAAGATTTCAAACAACCCTTGTTCAAACCACAAGATTTTAACTTAGAAATTTGAATGATGAGATTCTTGATTGCTTCCATGTCTTGATGCTCAAATTGTCCTTTACCAGGGACATGGCTAAGTACTTAGATTTTACACTCTGCAGAGGTGGTGCACTTTCACCACAAGACTTGGTTTCCCAAGACAAGATCTTTCAGAAGCTCTCCCTTAGACCAATATGGACGTGTTCCATCCTATCAAACACTACCACCCACTGTCCATATGGCTAAGTTCTTGCAACCTATATGATCATGGCAGAGCCCATATTGCCAAGTGGTTGCACTTGAAGCTTCTCAACATTTGACATCTCAAATCCCTTTGTTTCCTGGGTGGCCATCCACAAGTGAGATACACAATCTAAGTCCATGGCCTTGTGAACCACTCAAACCATTCTCCACCAAGCTATCCCATTCCACCCAGGTGATTCATTAACTTAGTTGTTTTATTAGACAAAATCACAAGTCCTCAGACTTAGAATATTTTTCCATAGTGTGAATATATATTCCACCCATGTTTTCTATTAGCTAGGCTAAGCTTGGTAGTAGTAGGAATCTTAACTTAGGGAAATCCTACTAAGGATTCATCTATTAGGTTTTACTATAGCAAAGTCTATACTTAGCAAAATTTATGCAAGTTTTACTTAGCAAAATCACTAATGCATAGTGAAAGTAATGGGACAAAAGTATGAAGCATCACTTGCCTTTTTGGTAGGGAATGGTGTTTTACTTCTTGATCTTGCTAGTCTCACACTTCACTACAAGTCAATCAAGCAAACACCAATTCAATTTACATTCCAAACCAATAATCACTCAAACAAATTCACACACACAAGATAATGGAAACCAATTCATGCATGGGAGCATGCACAAGATAGTTTTATTTTGCAAAGGGGTCTCTATGGGGTTTCTAAACTTTGTAAGATACAAATTGGTCATTTACCAAAGTGGCAAAGTCATTAACAAGAGGGTTTTGTCCAAAAACTATTTTTAAAAACCATTCATCATTTCATGTGGTGAAAAATGTTTTTATTAAGGCAAAACTCTTAAGTTGTTCCAAATGAGTTGCTAATTTGCAAAACTTGGTGTTTTGGTTCAGTGGGTTTGATTAAACCATTTCCTTAAGGTTTTCTTTCCTTAAACATCTTTATAACAAAAACCATTCTTTTTATTTGGCTAGAAAATGGCTAAGTCAAGTAATCCAACCTAATTCTTACAAAATCATTTTTAACACCAAGGGTTGGTTCCTAGGGTCAGTAAGGTCACAACAAACTAATTTGCAAAGGTTTTAGCCTTAAAATCATTTTTAAACAATTTTTCTAATCTAAACAAGCTCACAAATTATTCTGCAAATTCAAACAAGCTAACAGATACTATTTTCTAAACTAATTCCACAGTTGGCTAGGGCTTGCTCTCCTGAATCCAACGACATAAAATTTGTAATTTTTGGACGTGTGGTTTGAAAGTTACAAGGGTTTGAAGTTTGCAAATAATTCTGATTCAAATCTGTTTTTTTAGTTTTAATACTGGCCACGCGTCGCCGTTTCATTGGTCGATACCGGTTCGGCCGGATCGGCAACATGAACCGCAGGATCTAACTGGAAACGTGCGGCGCAGATCGACGCATACCCCTTCGCTCACTTTCTTTCCTAGCCGATGGATGACGATCTAACGGTTCCTATCATCTAGCCAGGAACTGGCGGCGAAATGTTACCGGCGAGCAGCGGAGCGGCCAGTTGGCGGCGGCGCTGGCGAGGCAGGAAGCGAAACAAGGAGAGAGTAAGCTCAACGAGGTCACGAGGATCAGGTGATGCTGGTCGTGTGGTCTTCGTGGCAAGGGACGCACGGGGACGGGCGGGATTCTTCGCCGGAGTTGGTTCTGGCGACGGACGCGTGCGGTCGAGGTCGAGGACGACGCTAGGAATCACCCGGAGACAAACGAAACACACAGTCAGGAGCGCAAGGACACGACGAAGGCGTGTGCATGAACGAGAGGGGTCGGGGTAGTCTGATTTACCAGAGAGGTTCCGCCGGAGTAGAGCCAGACGGTGGCGGTGCTGGGGTTGTCGTTGGCGAAGCTCAGGGGTGCCCGCGGGGAAGCTGAGGTTACAGAGCGGTGCTCCTGAGTCTGGCGAACCTGCCTGCTTGCTCGGGAAGTCAAGGGCGATGTGATGCCGCCGGAATTTGGCCGAGAACTCGTCGGAGACGGCGATGGTGCAGAAAAGATTGGCGACAGCCTGGTGGCTCTCGAGGCATGGGGTTTGGGGGAAATGAAAGAGGAGAAAGAGGGGATTTATCACGCGTGATCACTGCGAGGTTTAATCGTGGCATTAAGTCGAATTGACGATGCGAAATCACTGCCAGGAACGGGGAGGAACGGTCGAGCGGGGTGAAGAGGAAGAACAGGAGGAGTGGGGCCGGTCGGTCAGTGGGAAAGGAGCGAGGAGGAGGTCCACCAGTCATACTCTGTGTGGGTGTGGTTCTGAGTGGAAAAGAAAACGCTTCGGGGAGGGGGAGCTGGGCTGATACTGGGCTGGGATGGGCTAGGTTAGCTGGGCCAGTCCGTTTCCATTTTTTTTTCTTCCTGTAATTCTTTTCTTTTTCTATTTCTGATTTCTGTTTTGAATTTCAATCAACTTATTCAATCATTCAAACAATTCAAACATTCATTAAACTTTGCATTGTGTTTTTGGTTCTGTTTATCAACATAAACCAACACTCCAAAATAAAATAATATTTTCATTCATTAAATAAGTAAAATGGACCTTTATTTATTTAATCAAATAGGGTTTGATTATTTAATAAAATCCTCATTTGAAATCCAAACACTTTCAAAACCAAATCAGTAGATTTTATTTGGAAATAAAGAATATTTGGAAACTTGTTTAAAATAAAATATCATTTTATTTTAGGGTCCAATATTAATTAAATATAATAGACTTTCATTATTAAATCAAATAGGATTTGTTTTATTTAAAATATTTATTCTGAAATCTAAATTAAAGTCAAAACACTTTAGTAGGTTTTATTTGTGAATATCAAATACTTGGAAAACCTATTTAAAATAATTTAATAAGTTTTGATGTTTTAAAATGGTAAAACCTTTTATTTGAATAAAATTTGGATATTAATTCCTTATTATTTTATTTAAGCAATCCTTTATTATTTTTAAATAAACCTTTGCTATTTTATTTAAAATAAAATGTTTTAATTCCCAAAGCTTGGCCAAGGTTTTAATTTGGCTTTATAAGATAATCTTTATTTATAAACTTCTATTTCATTTGAAAACAAAATCTTTTATTAAAGATCCAAAGTAGTAATTTTAAATATTCAAAATGTTTTCTTTATTAAATGTTGTATCTTTTAAATTTCTTTAGGATTTTATTTAATTCAAATGGGTTTGAAGTTCCAATTGAATTCAGAAAGTTTCTTTTGGCTCTGAAAATCAAACAAAGTTTCATTTTATTAATTTATTTTCACATTACAAGATTTGGAAAATCTTGGGATGTGACATGATCACAACTCGGGATCACACCATAAGCGTACCAACCATGATGGTAATGGGAATTCTGGACATCACAAGCATGGAGGCAATGGACACAATTCTGGAGGCAACAATGGACATAACCACCACTATCAGAAGAAGGATATTAGCCAAGTGATATGCTTCAAGTGCAACCGGAAGGGACACTATGCTGATAACTGCCCGGAGAAGAAGAGTGAAGCTGGAGCCAAGCCGGATTCACCCTCGAAGGCAACTGTGAACCATGTGAGCATGGGGAAAGCACTCAATAAGCCATGCTGTGTGACTAGTAAGTTCTCGCTAATTTATGCATCACGCTCGTAATGTTTTCAATACTGGTGCATCATGTTCATTCATATTGAGGCATTCATGGATAAGAATAGTAACATATGGAGTTACTTAGAGGATCTGTTGAAGAGAACCCACTATAAAGGATTGATAGCTAGCATAAGATTCCACAATTAAGTATTGGATGTTGGAGATGCCAAGCTCAGTTTTCTTTAGTGGGTTAGCCTCGACAACAACCCCCATAACCTTTCTAGACATTCCGAATATCGGGACAAGATTCATATTAAGGGGGTTAGTCTGTCACATCCCAAGATTTTGGAAATTGGGACTAGAAAAAAAATGCATTTGCATGTCATTCATAAGCATTGCATTACATTCATGAAAATTTGAATTGCAAAACACTATATTGAAGCCCTATTTTGAATCACTAAAATGCACCTACAAATGAATATACAAGGATTTATAAATCCACTACTTGCAAAATAGTAAAAATATTGCAAATATGATCCTAATATGATCTAAAAGATTTTATAAAAATTTGAAAACAAAAATCATTTCATTTGGAGTTATAAATAAAAATATACACTAGAATTACTAAAACATAAAAGAAAAAAAAGAAAAAAACTAACCTACCCCCACCGGCCGAGCCACCCCGGCCCAGCCCACGAGCCCACCTGCCCCACCCTCCTACCTACCGCGCGCGCACAAGCAGCGCAGCAGCGCGCAAGCAGCCCAAGGCCGGCCCAGCCGCAGCCCGCTCCCGTTGACGCCAGGGCCCCACCGACGTGTCTTCCACCTCGCGCCGGTGGCGAGGATGAACACGAGAACGACCCGATCCAAATTCCTCCCCCGAATTCGCGAATTCCGTTCGAATTTTGACCGTTACGCACGCAATCCCTCCATATAAACCTCCCTCCGTCTCCTTGTTCTGTTTTTTGCCTCTTTTGCGAACCCTAGAACCTCAACCGGAGCCTCCCGATCTCGCCGCCGCCGAGCTCCATTACCGAGCCCAGGTTGAGCTCGTTCCCGTTGCCCCAGACCCTCTCTTTTCCGTCTGACCTCTCCCTCTCACTTGACCGCGTCGCCCTGACCGCCTCTTCCCCGTGCAGGAGAAGCCGACCGCGCCCAATTCCTTGCCGAAGCACCGCCGACGCCTCCCGTCACCAGCCGTCCGCCGCAGTGGCCCGACGAAGCGTCGCACCTCGCCAAGACCACCCCTGTGACCGCCTCGCCCTCCCGTGTCGAGTACACCACTTCCACGTCGTCGAGGACCGCCGTAGCGCCACCAGCCCGTGCCACCGAAGCCTCGCCACCGCCGCCACGTCATCGCCATCGGCGAGCTCGCCTTGGACGTCCTCCACCGTCCGATCCCCTTAAGATCCAACGGCCAGCAACAGCCCAGCACCGAATAGGTACCCAACAACCACAGCACGCCACGTGGCGCCGGGTCCGCGCAGTCAGCGCGGTCAGCGTTGACCTCTCTGGAAAAAAAATAGAAAAGGTTTAAAATTTGCAGAAATTGTGTCAAACTTGTAAAATTCATATAACAAGATTGGTAGGTCCAAAAATAGCGTATAATATATCAATAGATTCATAAAATTGAGTAGATTATTAATATCAAGTTAGATATAACTTTTACAGTACGTGTTTATAGTAATAATATAATTAGTTTTAATGGTCCTTTAGGTTAATAAATTCATAGTAAAAGATCTACTGGTCAAAAAATCACAAATAATATACCATTGTAAAGCTAATTCCAATTAGATCATCAACTTGCAAATGGTTCAGGCAAATACTGTAAGGTTTTGCAGTAATTAAATAAATGGTTTAATGGCTTATTTAGAGTAATAAATTCATAAGAAAATAAATAATGTTCAGAAAATTACAAATAATATGTCTCTGGAATCACAATCCGTGGAGATTACAGATATATTTTTAGTTTGATTTGTAGGCAACAAAAACTATATGAATCACTTAAAACCCATTAAACACTATTTAAATCATACAAAAAGATCTATAACTCCGATTAGGGTGAATCTAACGCCTACTAGTTCGTATTAACGTCCTCTATCCAGTAAACCCAAGAAACAAATTTAATTCCACAGTTAGAACATGCGTTACAACAAACTATTAAAAACCTTATATTGGCAAGTAATTATTAATAACAGGTACTCCATTGCATTAATTGCCCTCTTGCATGCATCATATACTTCAGTATTGTTTAGACAACTAAAGTAACAATCATTGTGACTTATTAAATTGTCATGCATGCATTGTTGCATTTGTTTGATCTCTATGTGCTATTGTTTATGTTGTATGCAATTGTTTGCTCGGTAGATTGCGAGGAGTGCAACGTGTGTGATTACAACGAGTGTTTGAACGACTTCAACTACAACCAAGGCAAGTAGATGCTACCTTGTTCATGATGTTGTCCTACTATTTTCAATGCATTGTCGTGTATTTTGTAGATGCATGTGTAGGATAATACTATCGCTATGCTATGTCCTATTATGTGGTAGGGCTTTCCTGTAGATGAACCACCGTTGGTAGATGTGCTTAGGCATGCTATGATGATCGAGGGCTGGGTTACATCACTGAAATTTGTTTCTAAATGTGTTGGTTTGCGAAAACTAAAAACAACTTAATCAATGAATCTCCTGGGTGTGATGGGATTGATAATTTTTGGTGGTATCATTGCGGAAAGGCACCCAAGTATCAAGAGAAAATGATTGGCTTCTTTATTTTGTAGCTTACGTGTACAACCATGTGCCAATAATGAAATGGGCGGTAGGTTGGACCGGTGCATGTCGGGTTTGGGAAGCTACTTCCCGAACGGTCCCTTCTTGGACTTCTCCCTATCATCACCCAAAATGAGAGTGATGGTACGAGCTGGGCTGGCCAAGTCACATGGGTAAAGTGTACTAACCCCTGCAGGGTGTATAATCTAATCGATTAGTCATGTCCCCGGTTATGGACGTCTGAGTTGCTTGATATTGATTCCATGACATGTTTCTCGCTCATTCTAATTTCCTAATTGTTTTAATGTTGATGGGTTAACTTAATTGGGATCTTTTCAAAGAAAATCAAAAATTGTTTATGAAAGTAGGACAAAGGTATTTGCAAATGCAAGCTAGCCGCAGCTCCACTTGCCAACTATGCATGTAGATGTTAGCACTATTGTCTCCTTTAATAGCTCTACTTGCCATACATTCCATGTATTGACCCTTCGGGGCTGCTACGTTTTATGTTGCAGGTTATTATTCAAATTCTGAGTGATCGAATAGGTCGCGATACTCCACTCAACAGTTGTTCGCCTGTGGCACAATTGAAGATGGAGCGTATCAATTGTTTATGCTTCCGTATGCTACTTGATATTGAGCTAGCCTGTGTGCTAAGCTTTATTATAATAATTACAAAATTCTGGATCAATTCGTTATTTATGATGCATTGTTAAATTCTTTGGTATTCATCTGTACTGTGTGTGCCAGTGAACCGATCCAGGGATTGGCACTATACACATGAACTCAGCCTTGTCAGGCGAGGGTGTTACATAGGTACTCTGAACTTTTTGTGTTATTGAACTCATTCAACCCTTTGTTTGTCGGAAATGCAGCTCCTATTGGTGTGACAAATTCACCTCCTCCGCCAAAGGAATGCATGGTCCTCGCTGGCAACTTCATCAGCACCGCCATCAAGCAAGCCATGGAGATCGCCAAGCCAAGCCTCTCAACATCAACATCAAGGCGATGGACTCCGTGATGAATTACTCGGAGATTCTGCGCCAAGCCCCCGAGTGTATCGTAAGCTGGAAAGCTTCATGTACCCGGGCTGGTGCAAGAATGTCGCTGGCAATGGTCAAGGCGCACTACGAAAATGCGAACTCGACACAGTGACCTCGGGTCTTCCCGACGTAGACGATGAAGGTGTAACATCCCAGGATTAGCACTTCAAAATAGAGAGGACACAGGTTTGGGCATTGCATTGATGCATAAGAAAATTCGGGGAATTTTCGTGCAAAACTAAAAGAGCTATAAAGGGATCGGGATATCTCTTGTACTAAAGGAAACTTTGGAGCAAGTGCGATAGATTTCGAAATGACCTTTGTAGAATTCTTTGTTTTGGGGGAAATTTGTTCAAACATGTATTTGAATTTCAAATATGAAATTCAAATGAATTTATAAAATTCACAAATAAGAATTGGAAATATTTAATAACTTGAAATAAAATGATTACATAAATAATATAAAAATGATTCTTTATTAATATAAATATATATACATATAGTATTACTTTACAATAGATAAATAAAAGTAAAGTATCAGGCAATAAATAAGTAGAAAAAAGAATTACATTATTGAAAGAAATAAAAGAATTCTTTATTACAACAAAAAATATATGACATTGTCTTTACAATTAGGAGTTACAAAGGAAGAATTAATAAATAAATAGTTCATTATTTACAATCACAATAATGATACAAAATCTTTACATATTTGAATAAAAAGGAAATTACAACAATATTAAAAATAAAATCTAACCAAGCTTCTTTTCTTCTTCTTGACCTTCGTTCCTGTAAAATAAACAATAGAGAAGAAACATTGTTTTAGTGTTAAAATATTTGCCCCACCATAGGTGAGGCAATTTAATATATGAAAATAGCTTAGGGATTTTGGTAAGAACTACCAAAATCCACTAATGACCTAAGAGGGTACCACCCAATCTAGACCATAAGTAGAAACTTTAATCTGTGAGCTATACACTTGAGTATGAGAGGCAAAGTTAAGGTCCAAAGAAACCAACACAGATTTGATCATTTGTAGGCAACAACTAGCATGCTATGGCATCCTCCTAAGCCTAGCTAAGTTCAAGAAAACAAAATCAAAGAAACACAACAAGTAATCTGTCTTAGCACTAATCAGCTAAGAATATTCATAGTTAATCTGATCTTTGCCAAGTACTTTAAGTCACATGGCAATTAAGCAATAGCTCAATTGCTATGTAAAAGCCACAAATATTTGATTAGGGGAAAAATCCCATTTAACTTAACCAAATGTTTATTGTATCCATCAAGATGAAATAAGGAAAGCTACAGTATAAGACCAAGAAATATCAGGCATCCACTTGATCTTATCCACACATCACAACAAACAAGCTAGCAGCTGAGTCAGTGCATGCTGATGTGCTGTCAAACATCAGAGGCATCACATGGTTTATAAAGGAGAGAGCATAGCCGTAGCTGATAAGCTAGAAGCTAATCAGAATATCTCCACATACCTTACTTAGCCCAAAACTACCCCAATTCACCTTAGTTCATCACCAGATTCTTCCCAACAAATCATCCAATACCACTATAACCAGCATGGTTACTTAGAGGAGTTTAGAAAACAGACCAAGGCAGGAGCAGAAGAAGGAGGGGGCAGGAGCAGACCATGTTTATCAAGTAGAAGTCGAGCAACAACAATATAAGGAGATTCCTTGGTAGCACATCCACAAGACAAGGTGCATAGCCACATATCAGCAGATCTACAGGCATTAGGTTGTTAGACCACAACCCAATCAACACATGATTTAATCAGATTTAAAAATAGAGTGTTTGTTGAGATTTGGAGAACTCTCAGACTAGCATAGAAGTGCTATGCTAGTCTCATAATTGAGTTAGAAAGATAAACTGTAGCATCTGTTTCTATTACCATTACTGCCTCAGTCTATGCATCATTGGCTAATCCAGAAATCAGGCACACCATTTATATTCATCAGTATCCATCAAGAATGGTTTAAAAACCTGTGACCATCACTTAGCTTTACAAAGATCTAGCAGCTTAAAACAGCTTACTCCACTTCAGCACTCAAGCTAGTTAGATAAGTGTAAATCTGTGCATCTTCCAAAGAAGTACCACAGGGTTTATCTTAACTCTAACTATTGATACATGAGTTACTATGCTGTAAATTACCACTTTATTGATCAAAGTTTAAGCCATCATTTTTGTGTAATCAAGTGTCCATGAACTAAATCTATACTTAAGTGTACAAGGCAGTTCTGTAATTCCAAACCTCTAATTCATCGTATATGAACTAGTAGGGAGCAGTAACATCAACCTTTTTGCAGATCATTAACCATTGTGGTATTCATAAACTCTTATGCAAATAACCAGAGAGTGAATTTTAAATCATTTCCCTAGTAACAAATCTAGGAATCACATCTTCCTAATTTTCTGTTACCAAGACTAGCAGAAACTAATCAAATCATCCAAATGAAATAAAAGTTCAGTAAACTAAGGATGGAATATCTCCAATACAACCAAGCCTGAGATATTAGCCCAGGATAAGGCAAGCACAGCAACAAATACATCATTTCTCTATCTGACATCACCATTTCATCTAGCACCAAGGCTTGAGATGATTCAATCATACAGATATAAGCATCAGAGATAGTACAACATCCTTAGTAGTGGAACACGAAACTCACATCACATGTAAAACATGAATCAACATGAGTCATAAATACAATTACCACCATTTACCACATCATGGCTAACCCAAAATAGCACTACCTAGGCACTTACTCATCGAGATAAAGGAACCTCAACTAGCAAAATATCAGCAGCACCCAACCATAGCATAGTTGTTAATCAGAGCCATCAACCCAAAGATTGGTCATGGGGAAATAGAAACTCACCAATGGATGCCACGCATCTGGAGCAGAGGCATGTCGAAGCCATGGTAGTCATCATCGATGCCGGGGTTGCGCAGTCACATCTGCATCGTCCCGCCGGCGTCGAGGTGGTGGTGGCGACACGGCAGATCTTCGTAGCCACACCACTCGTACAACACCATCACACCAGGGAGCATCCCCGCGAGGCGGCAAATCAGTGACGACAGGGTTGCAGCCAAGCTGTCGTCTTGCGGGCGTCAGGATTAAGGTCGCCGGAAGGGAGAAGCTGGAGGCGGGCCTCGACCTGGTGCCGCGTGTGGGTGGCAGCAAGAACCTGGGGACACTGAATCGCCCCGTCCTCTGCGCCGGTGACCAACCGTACCTCACGGCTAGGGTTAGCCATAATGGGGGCCCGCGTGAGGGTTAAAGGACGCCAAGGCGGCGGGGAACAGAGGAAGTAGATTGGGAAGGGAAACGCCAGCAAGCACTGGTGGTGGGCGCTGGACTTAGCCGGCGACTGGCCGGAGTGGAGGCAGGCGGCGGCGTACGCGCTAGTAGGGGAACGAGGAGAAGGGGTCTATCTGCGTGCGTGGTGGTGTGGTGAGGGGTGGGTTGGTGTGTAGTGCCAGGCCTGGTCTAGCTGGGCCAGGCCAGCCCATGTACCCAAACAAACGGCCCAAGTTGATTAGGATAAGAAATAAAATAAAAATAAAACAAATGAATTGCCAAAATAACCTCTAAACATTTTTAGCTATAGAAAATTATATAAAAATCATAAAAATACATTTAATATGTTAAAATTATCATAAAAATAAGATCTATCTAATAAAAATATAACTTTATTTACTTAAAATAAATATAGAGCACATAAATATTAACATCATTAAATCCTGAGTAAAATTTCATAAAATAAGAAAAACTCCTAAAAATAAATAAAAATCATTTTTGTGTATAAAAATAACCCTACTATTTTATAAAATCCCTACTTAATTCTTTGGATAATTTTATAAAAATAAAGGTAATACTTAAAAATAAATAAAATTCATTTTTAAGATCTTGAATAAATATATTTTACTGGAAAAATACTATATATATTATTCAAAAACATTTAAATAACCTTAGATAATAAAACACATTTACTTATTTTACTAAAATAAAATAACCACTTTGTTAATTCTCCAAAATTATTTACTAAGAAAGAAATAATCACATTTCTTAGTAAAAACACTAAATCATTTAAATTTAATTATTAAGTCTAATTCCATAATCATAATTCATAATAAAACTTAAGTATAACTATTAACTTTTAAATACTCTTATTAAATCTTAAATTCAAATAAAACTCCTTTTAAATAAATGTTATATGTCACTCATGTATAAGATGGTGAATAATCTCCATCTCTTAACCACTCTTAAAAAGACTCTAAACCCTAACAAATTTATAAGATCATCTCATTATGCTCCCATTAATAAATTGCATATTATTAAATTCATCTTTCACTTAAATTAAATGGGATCATCCATAATCATATTTGTCAAAACCCTAAAACTAGATGATATTATAAAACTAATTATATCTTAAAATTCACTTTTATTTTTATAGTTAACTTTGGTCTAAACAATCATAAACATCTCATTTGAAGTTTATTCATGTTTTTAAAGTTAACTTTGGTCACTTGTACCATCAATTAAAATATATTAACTTAACATCATTCATAACCATCACCAACCGTAATGTAAAACCCAATAACCCTCAAGACTGATTAACTTTAACTAAACACTAGTTTCTTCAAATGTTATTCTTTTTGCCACTTCACACAAACAAATCTATAATAGTTCCTTCAACTCTTAAGAACTCAACCCAAGGACTTTTTATCCTAGTCACCAGATAAAAATTAATCATAATCACATTACCATATCCGTACTTGTATATTTGGGATTGTTAACACTTAAGTTCCTTATCAATGCCATTGCTTATGAACTAAACTTAAAGATAAACCCAATATTAAAGAAGATACCTAAGATCAACTTATATATAATGCTGAGGGTTTCACTTTAGGAATTATAAAATTGCATAGCATTATTTATGCATAATGGCATCTTTCTTCTTTAAACATTAGTCCTTATCGGACCAATGATGATGATTTCAGATATTGGATCTTCTATTATCTCGAAGACCGTGAGTGCATAATCTTGCAATCACAAAAGGCAATTTCACACTTGCTCATGTCCTTTGATTATTTTATGTAAAGTATTTTTCAAATCAGTGTTGTCATCACCTGCATTTCAAAAAGGGTCAGAAAACACTATTTTCATAATAATACGATTATAGGTTATTTACCAGGAGGTAAGAACCTATTATGAAAGTTCCGGTGGTAAAGGAACATATTACCTAGGACTTAACAACCAATGTCGCTAGTGATTCTTGCGCCGTATATTACATGTTAACCATGAGATTTGGAATGGGACGGAGAGGTCAGCTGGATCGGCTCTCTCTCTCTCGCATGCCAACGGATGATCGGGCTGTTGTTGCAACTCCTCTTATGGAGGGTTAGCAGGTTATGGGTGGGATTCCTCAACGTCCCACGGCTTCTGGTATCTATGAGGGTTGTACACCTTAGGCTGATAATGGAAACAAGTTTTATCCTAGGTCTTATGTGCAAACCGTCGGGTATGCGGGGTCGCGGAGAAGGACAGTAATTGGCTTGGATCTTAGTCTGGGCCTCGCACCAAGGAAGTGTGAACGAGCCTATAACTCGGATGTGCAAAAAAGCTAAGATCTCTCATGGGTAAAGTGACGCAACTCTGTAGAGTGTAAGAACTGTAACTTGTTACTCCCTGTTTCGGGAAGGAGCTGCGAACGCTGCGGGAAAGGAACTCCATGAAAGTTCTGGTAAACCTGTGAAGGCTGATGGACATAGCTTTTTAGAATAAAAGCATCCTTTGAAGAAATGTTTTCGAAAACTTGCATTGCCTATGACCTATGGTCTGTGGCTATAGATAGTGCATCAAACACTTCTCTTTAGTGAACTTGCTGAGTACGCTCGTACTCAACGTATCTTCTTAAACCTTGCTAGATCTCGGAGAAACCAATGGCGTTCCTAGGAAATAACTTACTTGAAGAGTTGAAGATATTTGAGGGAGATCAACGGAGTTGAAGACCTTACCGGAAGCTATCGAAGACAAGCTGAAGCATAGAATATAAATAAAACTCCTAGAATCAAAACCTACTTCTGTAGAACAGAACTATAGTAGCATTTTCAACCCTTATATATATACATATAAGTAGTACTCTTAAGGTAAACTCCGAATGGATCTTTCTGGTTCTTTCTATATAATATTCCTCACTGTTCGAGGAAGTTCTCTAGATCTTTTGTAATATGTTAGATGTAATCTAAAGCGTTGTATTGGACCCGCGATGTTTCTGTTGTACCACTCTGAGGGATATAATGGGGATGGAACGGTGTTCCATTGGTGTTATGTCAACGACTATAGTGTAGTACATCATGTAGTGGTATGCTGGATCACTTCAGAAGGCCAGAAGATTGATCACAAAGCTATCTGGGCATCGCTCGCGGGTTTTGACACCAGGGGTGCCGAGTTGGTTGACCATAAAGTCTTCGTGCCTCTGGAGATCATTGACGGCGACCACCAAAGCTCATCCAAGTCCCTCAAGACCACCGACTTTGAAGATGATCAGGATGGCTCTCCTGCCGCCGACGATGTTGCCTCAAAGTCTCCTGCGCCAGAGGAATAAAAAACACTTTGTAATATTTGTTTCCTCTGTATTGGTGTATGAGGAAAAACTACTATGTTAACTTCAGGCTGAAAAAGAATGGCTATAATTTCCTGCTACTCAAGTAATAGTTCCAGCATGTAAATATTTTTTAAGCAAGTGCTGGCTTATCCATTACTTTGGTTTTTATGCTTGACCTTTCATGAGTCAGAAGACTCATAGTCGGAACCATGAACTCAGGTGATGATGCCCAATGGCATCGTCTAAACCTAAGCATAAAATCGCCGACTTCGAGTGCCGAAAGTCACTACTCCAAAATCCACATAAAAACAACAAAGAACATGTAGACCAGAAAACTTAAGCTAACGCCCGTCGACGGAATTTTCACAAGTGCAAATGCAAAGATTGTGCCTAAAGGTTTTATACGATCCAAAAATAAACACTAAAGGAGGTAAAAGACTCAGAAATATGAGTGAACCAGAGAGCTTTATTTCATTGATCATATAATAGGTACACAGTAGATAAAAAATATGCTAAGTGTAGAAAGAACATAGTTGTGCTATGTTCCATGGCCGATCAAGCTCCGGGTAGTCATCATCCGGGTCTATCCTCAAGTTCACGATTGTCAACGAGGTAGTAAGTCCCATCGAGTAGCGCCTTGCTTATGATGAACGGTTCTTCCCATGGCGGGGATAATTTGTGTGACTTCTTCTGCTTAAGTCAGAGCACCAGATCCCCCTCTTTAAACGAGCTATGCCGAACGCGGCGACTATGGTAGCTATGTAGCTTCTGCTGGTAGATGGCGGATCTTTGGCATGCCAATACACGCTCTTCCTCGAAAAGGTCTACATCTAGGCGTCTGGATTCTTCAGCGTCATTTTCGTCGTAGGCGGCAAATCTTGGTGAACCGTGAAGGATGTCGGAAGGCAGGATGGCTTCTGCTCCATATACCATGAAATAAGGGGTGTAGCCGGTGGATCTGTTGGGTGTAGTTCGTAAACTCCACAGCACATATGGTAATTCCTCCGCCTAGGCTCCAGCTGCTCTATGTAGCAGTGCCTCAAGACGTGGCTTGATTCCCTGCAGACTTAATCCATTGGCTCACTCAACTTGGCCATTGGACTATGGCCACAGATGCTAGGTCAAGTCGGATGCCCTTCTCCCAACAATAAGCTTCCACTTCTCTGAGTGACAAGTTGTTGCCGTTGTCGGTGATAATGCTATGTGGGAGACAAAATCTCACCACCAGATCCCGGACAAACCCAAGGGAAATTGCCCCATCAAGCTTTCAAATGGGTTTAGCTTCTATCCATTTGGTGAATTTATCAACTGCTACTAGCAGATGCGTAAATCCACATGGTGTCGTTTGTAACAGACCAACCATGTCTAGCCCCCAGATTGGAAACGACCAAGTTATTGGTATTTTTCGCAATTCTTTAGCTGGCACATGTGGTTGTCGGGCATAGTACTGGCATCCCATGCATGTATCAACCAGCTGGTCGGCGTCCGCCTTCGCGGCCAGCCAATAAAATCCTTGCCAGAAGGCTTTTGAGACCAATGATCGAGGAGCGGCGTGATATCCGCAATCTCCTAGATGGATCTCACGAAGGATTTCAATACCGTCCTGCTGGAAAACACACTTTAGGTATACACCAGTAGTGCTTCTTTTGTAGAGATGTCCATTGATTATGGTATAGCCCTTTGCTCGACGTACTATTTGCCGTTTTTTTACCTCGTCATCGGGCAAAGTTTTGTCCAAGCCAGAGGGACCTTTTTCACTGTGTGAACTAAAGAGTAAACTCTATTCATTTTCTCGGTGTTCGCTCCTTTCACGGATGGTGTCCATAGATGCTCCAGAAAAATGCCAGACGGAATTTGTTTGTGCCCTGATGCAAGCTTTGACAGTAGATCAGCCGCCTCATTTTTCTCCCTTGGGACATACTTGACGCAGTAGCCCAAGAAGCTCTTGGCTATCTCGTCCACTTCATCTCGATATGCCGCCATCATAGAGTTCCGCGTGTTCCAGGTGCCAGCCACCTGCTAGGCAACCAAGTCGGAATCTCCACAACAAACTATGCGCTTGATGCCAATATCCTTGTCTACACGTAGTCCATGAATGAGTGCTTCATACTCCGCCATGTTGTTTGTAGCCTCGAAGTGGATCTGCAGAACATAGTGTAGCTTCTCCCTAGTTGGTGACTGCAGTAGTACACCAGCCCATGAGCCGTTGAGTAGCTTTGATCCGTCAAAGTGCATCACCCAGTATTCTGGCTCTAGCATAGGGGTAGCATCTGGCATCTCCGTCCAATCTGCGATGAAATCCGCCAAGGCTTGTGACTTGATAGCGTCGTGTCTCTTGTAGGCAATCTCAAAGGTGGCAAGTTCAATGCCCCACTTCGCGACCCTTCCTGTAGCGTCGCTGTTGTTCATGATGTCGGAAAGTGGAGCTTTGCTCACAACTGTGATAGGGTGCTCCTGGAAATAATTCCTTAGCTTCGAACAGTCCATCAAGACCTCGCTTACATAGTAAACTTGCCGTTGAACTCCGTACTCATGCCCTAGTTCTTTCCGCTCTACCACGACAACGATGCTGATTACCCGGTTGGTGGCCGCCATGTAAATTAACATAGGCTCCATAGGCTCGAGTGCTTCAAGGATAGGCATCGAGGAGAGTATCTCCTTTAGCTACTTCAATGATGCATCTGCTTTTTCCGTCCATGTGAATTTGTCCGCCATGTTCAGCAACTTGTACAGCGGCAGAGCCTTCTCTCCAAGTCGGCTGACAAACCAGCTAACTGCTGGAATGCAGCCTATAAGCTGTTGTATGTCCTTCAGGCATGTCGGGTGGTTTATGTTTAGGATGCCTTGATTTTCTTCGGGTTGACCTCAGTTCCATGTTGGGAAACGATGAAGCCCAAGAATTTGCTAGCTGCAACCCAGAAGACGCACTTCTTAGGGTTAAGCATCATGTTGTATTTCTGGAGATTATCAAAGGTTTCTTTTAAGTCGGAGATTAAGTCATTTGACTTTTTAGACATCACCTCTATATCGTCCACATAGGCGTGAACGTTCCGACCAATTTGATCTTGTAGGCAACGCTGCATTGTCCGCTGGTACGTGGCACCTGCGTTTTTAATCCCAAAGGGAGTCGTGACATAGCAGAACGTGTCGTAAGGTATGGTGAACGAAGTGGCCAATTGGTCCGACTTCCTCATATTAATCTGGTGGTATCCTGAATATGCATCGAGAAAGCACAAAATCTCCGAGCCAGCCGTCGAGTCAATGACTTGGTGTCGTGGTATTGCCGATGAGTACGCCATGGAGGGGTCCTCACAGTGCGTGTTTAGAGACGTGGGGTAAGGCGGACGGTTGATGGGTACGAGGTAACACAGCTTACCCAGGTTCAGATCCCACAACGGTGGCGGAATCCTACTCCTGCTATAAATAACTATAATGGCAATACGCCGAGTTACAGAGATTAGGTTCGCTGTGCGAGGTGACTAGAAAGTCTAAGTTATCATGCCCTAAAGGCTCCCATAGGCCCGACTTATATAATCGCCAGGTCCTAGGGTTACAGGGAAAAGTCCTAGCCGGACAGGTTACAGAGTTCTACACTGTCTATTACTAGTCTTGTGTATCTTGCACTCCAAGGCTCCGGGTACGCTGGTGACTCCACCGTAGCCTTCCTTTATCCGGCATGGGCCTCCCTTCTGGATCCACCTAACTGGGCCGCCCAGCAGGCCATAGGCCATGCTACCGACTATGGGCCACCCGGGTTAGTCGGATAAGAGACATGCTATGAGGATACCCATATAGCATATCCCCAACAGTAGCCCCCGGAGAACTCCAAGATCTTGCGCCGTCTTGCCTCTTCACGTGGAATGCTCCGTCTAGATGGATGTCCGCAAATCGTCAAGCAACATCTTGTAGTCCTCCCAAAGAACCCTGCAAAGGTTTCTCCATCTTCTATGAGTAAGTCGGAGAAATGCTGAATCATCCATCGTACGCTCCCGTTGTCGGATTAAATCCGTCCATGCCGGAATCTTCGATGGGACGACTCATATACCATGTCAGTTATGGCGACGTAGGCTGTAGGTCAGCGATGCCTCGTAACTCACACATGCAGAGAACGTAATCATATCCGATTTTCCCGCGCGAGCGATACAAACCGTTGGCAGCGACGGTTGGAGACGTGGCGAAATTACCGCGCACGTTCACGAACACGTCGTCTACGCGGCAATCGTCCGATTAGCTGCACGAATCTTGACGCAGAGTAAGATAAATAGTAACCGTGGGACACTTGCCACTTTTTCACCCCATTCTCTCGCGTCATCGTCTTCTTCCTCCAGCCGCGCGCCTCCTCGAGCTCTCCACGAAATCCTCGAGAAACCCTAGCCTCGCTCTCTGCACCAGTCGTGTTCTCTTCCTCCTCTATGGCTAGAAGCAACTCATCCCCGTCAATTGCGGCGTCGAGCGAAGCCGCGGCAAAGTCGGCGAGCTCCATCGTCGTGCCCCCAGAGGGCCTGGTCATCCCCACATCGGCGGTGATAGAAACCACCGGCGGCGACCATAATCTGGCGGCGCTGGAGCCCCTGGAAGAGGAGCCAGACTCGCACAAAGGCGACTGGCGTGGCTCGGACATCACCGGCCACGACATCCAAGAGATGGTTGCTGAGGGTTACCTCCCCGCGATGGAGGGGCTCACCTGGCGGGCGGCGCCGGCCGGCGAGGTGACCCCTTCTCCCCAAGCCGGAGAGAAGGTGTACCTCAAGGCGCAATTGGTACGCGGCGTTTCTCTGCCCATCTCTCACTTCTTCCTGACCGTCTTGAATCACTTCAAGGTCCAACCCCATAACCTCTTCCCCAATAGTATCTTAGTGCTTAGAAACTTCGCGGCACTTTGTGAAGGTTACCTAGGGATTAGGCCTAGGTTAGATTTGTTTGTATACTTCTTCACCGTCAAGCGTGAAGCCGGACACAGTAGGGAGGAGCTTAGAAACTGCGGCACCATAAGCTTCAAGATCCGTCCTGGCCGGCGGTTCCTCGACATTGTCGGCCACGAGTCATGCAAAAACTGCCAGCGGACGTACTTCTACGGCCCCGACATTCCTTTGGCGGGCCGAGAAGTAACGTACCCGGACTTCGTGGATGGAGCCGTCGCCGAAGTCTCCACATGGCGGTCCCATGCCTCCCTTCCCTCCGACCTCGACGCTTCTCGCGCAATAAGGCGGATCGAGTGGTTCGTAGAGACGGGTCTGACCGGCTTGGACCTAGCCATGTGCTGGTTCATCAGGCGGATCCAACCTCTGCAGCACCGCACGAAGTATATGCACGAGTACACCAGCGACCGAAGGGATACCCTCCGGATCTCCGAGGACAACTTCTCGAGCGACTCCGTCAAGTTCCGCCTCAAGGACATCGTCAAGGTGAAGGATAAGAAGCGTGGCTTCACCCTCACCTACAACATGTTTGTAGACGGAAAGTGCCCAAAGGTAGATATTTATTTTCCGGGTATGACATTGCTCCAGTTTTTCCGTCTTGCCAATATCATCTTGTCTAACACGATGATTTCTTCACTTAAAAGCTTAGCGATCTAGAGGAGGGCAACCTGGCTGCCCAAATCTATGATCCAAAGATGAGGGAAGTCATGGTCGTGTCCGACGATGATACCCCGTTGGCGCTAAAGCGGAAGAGCTCCACCTCTGACGCTGCCGACGGAGGTAAGAAGAAGAAGACGGAGGGTGGAGCCTCCAAAAAGAGTACTGCCACCCTGGAGGAAGAAAGAAGAAAGCCACCGGGATGTTTGCCAAAGCTCCCCCTAGTGTAAGCTTCTTATTCTCCGACATTGTCTCATTTATTTGTCTTATTCCTGTACTTATGCATTTTGCACGTTTCAGGAAGAAAGCCACAATCAGCCTCAAGAAGTCCTCCAAGACTCTTGGGGCTTCTAGAAATATCAAAGATATGCTGCATCGCGACTCCTCTCCCGCCATCGCCCCTGCCACTCCTGCCGTCAAGCCCTCCTCTGCTCCGACAAGCTCCCCAATCCAGGAGGCACCAGGCCCTTCCGCCATGGAAGTGGACTCTGGCGCTTCTACCGAACTAGCTGTCATCGGCGAGCAGGCGACGTAGGAGAGTGCTGCTCTTCAAATGGCTGAAGCTTCGGCTAAGGATGCCATCGGTAGCGGCAAGGCAGTGATGGGAGCTGGTACCTCTGCCAAAGGCGGCGCCTCTACTCCCCAGAAACACCTTCGAGTTGCCGAAGATTATTTACCCGGTGCTTACGTCGGGTAGCACAACTATGGTTCCTGGAGGAGTGCCGTCATCTCCGACATTCGGTCTTGAGGAGCTACTCCATCAAGCAGACATCTTGCAAGGAACTATGGCTCGGCAAGAATGATCCATGGAGAAAACGTGGAGACCTGTTCGATGGCAAATCAGAGACCCGAGGAATCCCAGAGTGTAGGAGCAGCGAAGAAGTGGAAGAGTTGCTGAAAAACTGGAAAGATTATCCTAAGCCTGGAATGAAGCGAAAGAGGCAGCAATAAGACAAGCCGCTGATGAAGGTATGGAAAACAAGGTCTGTTTTCTGGGAGTTTCCATACTGGAAGTTTCTCCGCACGCCTCATAGCCTCGACATCATGCATATCACGAAAAACGTGTGCGAGAGTCTGGTCGCCACCATAATCAACATGCCAGATAGGACAAAAGATGGTCCGAAAGCAAGGCACGACCTGATATGGTTGGGTATCCGGAAGGAGCTTCACGGAGGACGCACTACTCCTGATGATCAGGAAGATGACGATGATCATGAGTCGGAGACGACACAAGGTCGTCGGAAGGGTAAAAAGTTCAAGAAGAACGAATATTACTGCCCTCCTTCTTGCTTCACTCTAAGCTAGGATGAGATCAAACAGTTTTTCAAGTGCCTTCTAGGAGTCAAATTTCCTTACGGCTACGCGGGCAAGATAAGCAGATACCTAGACGAGGCGAAGCAGAGGTTCAGTGGCATGAAGTCTCACGACTGTGCCGTGCTAATGACGCAGGTACTTCCGGTCGCACTAAGAGGGATAATGGACGAGCACGTCCGTGAAACGTTATTTGGCCTATGCAAGTTTTTCGACGTCATCTCTAGGAAGTCGATTGGCTTGAATCAGCTCGGAAGGCTACAGGAGGAGATCGTGGTGATACTATGTGAGCTTGAGGTCTACTTCCCACCCGCATTCTTCGACATTATGGTGCATCTGCTGGTCCATGTCGTGGAGGACATCGTACAACTCGGGCCGATGTTCCTCCGCAGCATGATGGCGTTCGAAAGGATGAACGGACACATCAAAGGATATGTTCGCAACAGGTCCCGTCCAGATGGAAGCATAGCCAAGGGCTTTCTGGCTGAAGAGTGCATCTCTTTCTGCACGAATTATCTAGACATCGAGAACCCTATCGGTCTTCCCGTCAACAGACACCTTGGCAAGATCGACGGATCTGGTCACCGAGAGGGTCGTCGCATACTGCATGCAGACTTCGATTTTCGACGCGCAGACTTTGATCGAGCAAACCTCATCGCGCTACAGCATTTAGAACTGGTCGATCCTTGGGTACAGAAGCACAAAAGGTTAATCGAGAAGAAGTACAGTGACCGGGGCATACAGAGGACGCAGGGAGAAATAATCAAAGAGCACAACTCAGATTTCACGCGTTGGTTTAGGCAGACGCTCCTTGATAATCCCCCGCGCTCGCATTCTTCTGACACGGAAAAGATCATATTCACCTTGTCACAGGGACCGATGCAAAACCTGGTGACCTATCAGGCGTATGATATCAACGGCTACACATTCTACACGGAGGAAAAGGACAACAAGTGTGATTATCAGAACTCAGGCGTAACGTCGGAATTCTACACCGATGACAACGTGAAGGAAAGATTCTACGGAAGAATCGAGGAGATCTGGGAGCTCGACTACTGCGGAGAAAAGGTGCCGATGTTCCGTGTCAGATGGGCAAAGAGCGTCGAAAGAGAAGACCGGTATTTCACAACCATGGTTATACCCGAAGCAGCCAAATCCAAGGCCGCCGGTGCAAACGTGGCCGCGAAAAATGAACCATGGGTACTGGCTACCAAAGTGGACCAATGTTTTTTCATTATCGACCCGACAAAGCCTACCCGTGTTGTCGTGAGGAGAGGAAAAAGAAACATCATCAGAATGGATGGAGTCGCCAACGAGCAAGACTTCGACCAGTACGGCGACCCAAATATTGAAGATGACGACGACTACGATGCAGCAACATACATCACAAGAAGAAAAAGGACAACCTTACCCAAAAAAGGTAGCCCGTTGGAAAGAAGAAACATTAAAGTGCCGGGGCTAAATTATTCAACCGCGACAAAGAAGGGAAAAAAGATTGTAAAACGCTAGCTCAAAAAATATTGTAAAACGCGTGGTCGAAAAAGATTGTAATATTCATGGACAAATTATTATGAAATTTAGTTATACTTTCAATCATATTTGTAACACTTTTATGACATATATTATCACTTTTGGGCATTTTTGGAATATTTAAAAGTATTTTAAAAACAAAACAAAATTTGTATGGCATGTATCACCACTTTTGGAACATTTTAAAGTATTTTTTGGAACATTTTAAAGTATTTTTAAAGTAAAAATAAAAAAGTGGAGCACCAGGATTCGAACCTGGGTGCTCATGGTTTAGAATAGAGCTAAGGGCAGAACCAGTGGGGTAAGAGAGTACTAGTGTTAACTAGTGGGACGGCCGCCCTCTTATCTGATAGTCCAACCCACACACGCGTAGCGCACCCTGGCCAAGTGCGCTACGGATAACCGTAGCGCACTTGGTCAGGGTGCGCTACGCGTGTGTGGGTTGGACTAGTCAACTGCGTGCGTGAGCCAGGCCCTCCCATCGTCGTCCTCAGACACATCGTCCCCATCCCCATCCCCATCCCCGCATCGAGGCGCCGCCGCCGCCGCATCCCAAGAGGAGGAGGCCGCCACGCCAGGAGGAGGGGGCCTCCACGCTAGGAGGAGGAGGAGGCCGCCTTGCCCGCGCGCTCGTTCCGTGGAGGAGGAGGTCGGTGGCGGCGAGGTTCCTGCAGAGTCGGCTCCGCTCCTCCGACGGCAAGGCGCTCTGCCGCTCCCTCCCCCTCGTTACCTCGTCCGCCAGCCCTCGTCGTCGTCATCTCCCCCTCTCTCCTCGAGCAATCTTAGAGGTGAGCTCTGCCCCTCCCCTCTATCCTTCTCCCCCTCTCTCTCCTCGAGCAACGATGTGCTCCTTCTGGTCCAATCTGGCGAGTGGCTCCTCCAGATCGGTATCGATTGAAACTTGGTCGCCACCGTCCATCGCAAATTACTCGGTGTTACTTCATTTCGTCAGATGATTCTGTTGTCTGACACCTAGCTTGAGGGTTATGTTGTCAACACTTGGCCTTTCATCTCACCAGATGATTCTGTTGTCTGACACCTAGCCGTTCATCTAAAGCAACACTTAGCCTTTCATTCGAAAGTTGTTTAGTGTGGTTGTTCTTATTAAGGGCATAGCTGTTTGTATCCTCATGAACTGTATCTTCCAGCACTAGCTATTCCGTTGATGTATGAAAAGTTATGCTCCAAAAGCTCCGACTGTTACATTGTTAAGTTATATTTGTTTGAATTTTTTTGGGGCTGAAGTGTGTGTCATCTGTGCTCATGTTTAAATCAGCATATAGCAAGGTCTTATTGAATTTTTTTTGTCTGTTGTAACCTAACCATGAAGCTCAGTAGATTATCCACTTGTTGACAACTAGCAAGTTGCACCTGATTTTCACAAGAGCTGGGAGCAGTGCTTGCTATATTTAATGACTGAATCATAGTCACCTTTTCAGAAATGTTCTGCTGCAATTCATTTTCTTCCTGAATCCATTGCATCTGGTTAGATGTGGAAATATTCTGCTATATCCACATCTTTCTGTTGCATCATGTGAAATTATCAGTCAACTTTAGCCTGCACTCTCCAATCGAGTTGTAGTCATTCAGAAAGTCTAGTCTATTTTTTTTTGCCAAATGGTGTGCTAATCAAGTCCTCTGATCTTTTATCTGTATTAAACCATGTTGCAATACCATAAAGATTCGGTTTGGAGGTCATGGCTTTGCTTGGAGCAGGGTTAGTACAGATTCCCTATCATTCATTTGGAAAAAACAGATTATCACCAGTTGTGGCGGTAGTACAGATTCCCTATCATTCATTTGGATTATGCTGTCGATAGATATATATATATATATATCACTAATGATGCAAGCTTAGTTTAGATTGACCTTGGATTATTCAGTACACCAAGGTTTAAATGCTCAAGTACTTCTAGTTCTAGGTATTAATTTAAATAAGAGAGTGCGAAAGCTGATGCTTCAGGGTTGTACAACATCTGGTTTTGCACTCCTGGGTCGACACTTAATTTTTTTTAAAAACTCTGTTGACACATAAGGTTCAGATTTATCTCTGTTGACAGTATTGACACATTAGGGTTCAAAGTAGTGCAGGAGGTTGTTGACACATTAGGGTTCAGAGTAGTGCAGGAGGTTATATGATCATGTTTGTGCCCCTGGCTGAATATGGTAGCTGTTCTGGTGTTCTGGTTCCTCCATTTTCTTTGTTCCATTATGCCCATAGATGTGGTAGTTGTTCTAGTGTTAGCGTCCCTTGCAAAACTTGCTGTCATCTGGTACATGATAGCATGGTATTGTGTGGTCCTAAGAATATTTTGTGGATGAACTACATAATATGTGATAGTGTACTGTACTTGTCCACTCAATGCATGGACTCCATATATATGCAGGTTCTTGTATGAAACGAGTCCCGATTTTTGCCGAAATGTTGATTAACTTCCGTTTTGGCAGAAATCGGGCACTCCTAGTTTAAGAAAATTAGCAAAGGTCATGCCGGATTTTTCCGTGCATTTAACCAATTTTTTTCTTATTAGTGCAAAGATATGTGACAACGACGAGGATGGATGTTCTAAGCGCATCAGCGCTGAAGGAGAACTCAGACCTCCGAATAAACAATTGACATTCTGGGAGGCGGCCCAGCGGCTAGAAGACGATGAAGAATACCATCCTTCGGAGAGCGAGGATGATGAGATGGAAGACGCGGAGGAAGAAGCCGAAGGAACGGCGGACGATGAAACCACTGATGGCGGCGAGGGCACAGGGAGTGGTAGCAACCCTCCTAAGAAGAAGAAGAAGAAGCCGAAGGACCGGCGCCCGAACACGGTCGGCACGGTCAGGGAGGAAATTACCGAAGTGAGCCCATCAGGGGTTCCTTTGGAGCCCGCCCTTGTCATCAAAGGGTACGGTGGGCAAGTGGCGGCGATCACCCGGACAACCATCTCGATCAACACCGAGAATCTCCGGCATAAAGATAATGGCCACTTGCGCACACTCCACTTCGAGAAGCTGCACGCCAGATACAAGTTCCCCGCTAAGTATCAGAACACAAATTATCATGGGAACGAAGTAAACAAATCCGCCCTCACAAAGATGAGCACCGCCCTGGCCAGCTGGAGAACCCGGATAAAGAAGAAGATCTATAAAGAAGGCAAAAGTCTCGAGGAGATCCAGAAGATTGACCCGCAGATCACCGAAGATTAGTTCCGGGAGTTCAAGGAGAGGTGTGAATCCGAAAGAGCCCTGGCCAAAAGTAATCGGGGAAAGGTGCTGCAGGCGATGAATATAGGTCATCACCATCTCGGATCTGGTGGATACAGAACCGTGGAGGCCAAATGGAATAAGGAGGACGAAGAGTATAGATCCAAGGGGATAGAAAACCCCTTTGCTAAATTCGAACCCGGGCAGGTTCGAAACTTCATCAGGGCCCGTTACCATGTGGACCCAAAAACCAAACAACTCATCGCGGATCCTACGGTGAAGGAATTCGAGGAAATTGTGGTAAGTATAATCTAATTACCGCGGATCAACACGATTGCAATCTAATCGATGATCTAAATGATTCACTGTTACTTCTTCTGCAGGAGGAGGAAATTGTTGCTAGTCATGGATCCCAGGGTTCCTCATCCCAGGGGTCGACGGCGGCCACCCGGTGGGATAACCCTTTTAACAGGGCGATGAACCGGGCCAAGAAAATAGAGCCGGTTACGAAGAAGCCGTCGTCGGCTGGCCGTCTGGCCGGCCTCGGGGGTAAGAATTGGGTGGATCATTTTGGTCCACCGCCGAGGACGCATGTGGCGCCGTCGGGAAGGAGCGAGGAGGAAAACCGAGAGGTTCAAGAACTTAAGGCACAAGTGGCGCGGATCCCGCAGATCGTCCAAGACAACCTGGCAATCACCCTCACGTCCTTCCTGCCTACCTTGGTGGAGTCAATAGCGAACTGGAGTGCGGGTGGTCGAGTAGGGCCGTGCCCGATTCCAAGCATGGTCAGCAGCCACTCGAACAACGCGGCACCGACGAATCAGGCGAACTACGTGTTCGTGACTCCGCCCGCTAGCACCGCGGCGCCGCAAGTGTTGGTGACTCCCCCTGCCATCACCGCGGCGCTGGAGTACATGTTCGTGCCCCCCTGCCATCGTTGCGGCGGCACCGGAGCTCCAAGAACCCGTCGGTAGGGAGAATACACCGGCGGCCAGCACCGCGCCATCAAGCAGCCCTTCCGTCTCTTGCACGCCCGTCACCGTATTCGGTGCGTCGACATTAGCCGATCTCGACGCCATCACGGTAAACAAATTGCTTTAATTACCGCCTTTCATGCCATCTATATATTACTCTTATGGCATCTCGCTCTGACGACGCCGTACATGTTTTCCGCAGACGGATATTCCTTGCACTCTCTTATGCTACGTGAACAACGAGCTGAGGGATGTTGCCAAGGGTACCATCGTTCAACCCTTGCAGCGCACGTTCCACTCAAAGCCGATGCCAGATAGCGTGCACAGGGTTAAAATTAGTCGGGTGCTAAGGGGCTGCGACGACCTGGAACCTCCCATTCAACCCCCAGGAGCGGATGAAGAAGAGCCGTCTGTCCTCAGAAGTTGCTTCGGCTTGTTCTTGCTATGGCCAAAGAGCATGATCCGTTTGGGGACGGCGGGGGCCATCACGCCACAGACAACAGCACCGCCTGTCGTGCCAGCGACAAGCGGTGGCAAGGCCCCCTTACCGCCCTCGCCGTCACCTCCACGCGGTGGGTCGGATGATCATGTTGATGATATGCACATGGCGCAGGATCCGTCCGAGGACGACGAAGACTGGAATGATCACTTCTTCAGCACTCAGTTTGGCAACGAAGAAGACCTAGCTGGTGGCCCCACAGAGAAAGCCACTATCACCAAGCGTCTGTTTGGTTCTCAGGAGACGCCTCCAGCTTGCGCCTTTACAGAGCCAGCTGATACAACCAACCGGCCCTTTATTCTAATCCCTGACACACTACATAGGGCGGCCGGTGCTCAGATTGCGGTGCCTGCCCTCTCTCCAAAAGGAAAAAAGGGCAGGAAAAGAAAATCTAGCAGCTCGAGCCAGCCGGTGGCGTCAACAACTGCGAATCCGATCAGGTTTCGGGACGGGCCACCAAGACCCGAGGGTATTATGTGGAGGATTCATGTGGCGGGTGAGCCCATGCTACCTAAGAATTTGCGGAAGCTCGCCAGTTCGGAACTGCAGAGTGTGCATGACGGCGTGCTGACGATAGAGAGACGCCTTCTATCGGAGAAAGATCCCTCGCACCCGGTATTCGTGGTTAAGGTGCCACCAGGCTTGGGCTTCGTCGACACTGCCCCCGCGGATCTGTTCTTCCTGCGGTTCGAGGACATCTTCAATATGTTTCACCTATACCCGCTGCACTATACCATGGTTCGTCTCTTTTCTCTCAGCCTGGCCATGCAGATCATTAGAGAGAACACACCGGGCATCGCTATAGTGGACCCCTACTACATGCGTGACGGCTGCTTGGGTTCCCCCGCCGAACGACGTATCGTGGCCTCGTACCTAAAAATAATCCTCGTGGCGAACAAGACAAAGGAATACATTCTCGTGCCTTACTTTCCCGAGTAAGTCGTTATTCACTCGCCACCGTCGATTGGGTTTTTTAGATCATCATCATTCTTTTTCCAACACATTCCATTTGAATTTTTTGCGCAGAGATGAACACTGCACGCTCATCTCCTTATCGCCGAAGCATTCCCACGCCACGTATTTCGACTCGGGGAGTCTAGAAAAGAAGAAAAACTACGACAAGATCAAGGAAGTTCTGGATGATGCTCTCACTGGCTTTGCCTCGACGGAAGGCACCAGCTTCGTGCGTAAGAAGGTCAAGTTCGGCAGGCACGTCTTCAACCACGTAACGGAGTTCCCCTGCGTGAAGCAGCCGGAAAACAGTAAGAAGGAAGCCTACTACGCACTCCATCACATGAGGGCGTTCCTACTTGACCAGCAGAATTCTACGCTGCCAGATCATCTCAAACAGTGGGCCGAAGCAAAGGCCAAGATCAATGATTCGGATATTAGACAAGAGATGTATCGCATCCAGCAGCAGTTTGGGGCAATCATCTTTCGTGATGTCATGACTTCGGGGGGGATCTTCTACGGAGGAAATATCCCGAATAACCGTGACATAGAAGATCGCCTAGAGATGCAGGGTGACTATAGGAAGTTCATGACGAGACAAGGCGTCCTCCCGTTCCCTAAGCCGAGCCAGAAGGCTTGATGTTGGCCTAGTTGTAGTTACAAACTATAGATGACCTTTGTGTGTGTGTGTGGATGACAAGTGAACTTATTTTGCTTATTATTATTATATATCAATCAATGCTTGGTTTTTTTGCTTACTCTTTGGTCCTTTGCTCAATTTGGTCCTTCTTTTTTTCTTTACTCTTTTTTCGAGAATAATGCCGATGATTGAAAGTCGTGGCACACTATATATGTGAATGTGATACGATGGGACTGTGAGCCTTGTGATATGCACAAGTCCAGGTCTTGTGCATCCTACTTGGCTCACGGTTCCATCGTAGCATATTCCTGTGTCCAACGACCTATGTATATATATGAGGCATTCTTTTCGAGTTATTTTTGTCTTTTTCGAGAATATGCCGATGATTGAAATGTCGTGGCACAATATATATGTGAATGTGCTATGACGGGATAGTTAGCCTTGTGATATGCACAAGTCCAGGAATTGTGCATCCTACTTGGCTAACTTTTCCGTCATAGCATATTCCTGTGTCCAACGACCTAGCTAGTTATATATGAGGCATTCTTTTCGAGCTACTTTGGTCTTTTTCGAGAATAATGCCGATGATTGAAATGTCGTAGCACACTATATATGTGAATGTGCTACGATGGGATTGTACGCCTTGTGCTATGCACAAGTCCAGGTGTTGTGCATCCTACTTGGCGTACGGTTCCATTGTAGCATATTCCTGTGTCCAACGACCTATGTATATATATGAGGCATGCTTTTTGAGTTACTTTGGTCTTTTTAGAGAATAATGCCGATGATTGAAATGTCGTGGCACACTATATGTGAATGTGCTGCGATGGGATTGTTCGCCTTGTGCTATGCACAGGTCCAGGTGTTGTGCATCCTACTTGGCGAACAGTTCCATCGTAGCATATTCCTCTGTCGAACAACCTAGTTATATATGAGGCATGCTTTCTGAATTTGGTCTTTTTGATTTAGGAGTACTTTCTATAAGTGTATCTTCATATGCGACTTTAATTATATATGTTTTTTTCAATAGTCGGTTAATTATTATTGTCAACTTATAGATGACGTGGTACGTCGTGTACAAGGGACGGGTTCCTGGAGTCTACGATGATTGGGAAGACTGCCGGAGACAGGTGCACCGTTTCAGCGGCAATAGCTACAAAGGGTACAACACTATGGCGGAGGCGGAAGCTAGATACACGCGCTATCTAGCGGGAGTTAGGACAAGGAACCGGATGAAGACCTACACCTTCGTCGCGGCGGTGATCATGCTTATCTTCTTTGGTTATTTATCCCGCGTTTGTGTCTAGCTAGCTAGTTTAGATGTCTAGGCGAGCTTCCGAGCTCTAACTTGTTCGATCGACACATGTATTAGCATGTCACCAACTACTACTTTGTAACATGATCGAAACAATGTAACTTAGACTATGTATTCATGTATGAGACTTATCTATATGTATTTGTTTCAATCTTGTTTTTCATATTGAGTATTTATATATATAATTGTATATCTTGTATCTGTGTGTGTATATCTTCTGTAATATTGTATATAATCTGTATTGCATATAATCTGGCTCGGAAATTAAAAAAAAACAAAAAATACATCTGTGGCGCACATGGTCTACCTTCTGTGGCGCACTACACCTAAAGCGCACCATGGAAGTTTAGTGGCGCACTAGGAAGTGCGCCACAGAAGATCCCAGGGGTAGCGCACCATGCCAAACTTCTGTGGCGCACTAGGAGGTGCGCTACGCCTATCTCTACACAACCGTGGCGCACTAGGCAGTGCGCCACGGCTGAGAGATAGCCGTAGCGCAAGGCCCGTGGCGCACTGCTAGTGCGCCACGGATGGGCATTTCTGGTGCACCACTAACGGCCTGTTTCCTAGTAGTGAATCCTCCTCCTCATCATCAAAGTCCTCCTCATAGGGGGTGGAGTGCGGTGCGAGGAAGAGACATCATCATCCCAATGGCTGTGCTGGGAGATCCATTGGTCTTCAGGGGTGATGTTGGTCTCGGACCCCTCGGAGATGGTCAATCCTTGAGCTTCCATCATGTCCTTCTTCCGAGCACAAGCTTTCTTGGCATACACATGAGCCTCATACATGCGCTTTTGGTTGTTAACTTGTAAACAGAAAATATTCTTGAGCTTGGCCTCCATCCTATTGGCCCAAGAGGGCTTGGCATTCTTGCGACGGGAGACAACATAATCTGTGTCACGACCACTGTCAGCATCCTCAGACTCATCCTCTTCATCCTCCTCCTCCACAACGCGGGGCTTAGCATGCTTCTTGATCTTAAGTGCCTTGGGCCGGTGCACAATGAGAGGACGAGTGGATAGGGTCCTAGCAATGGGAGGGCACTTGGAAATAATAAGAGCCATGATGTAGGGATAAAATGGCGGAACCCTTCGAGAGTGAGCAGCAGCAACCATCTCATTCCATATATAATCCATCACATCAAGAGCGGTGCATGAGTCGCGATTGAGGAAGGTGTTGAACAACAAATCAACAGAAAAAACCATGAATCTCATCTTTGTTTCCCGCACGAGGAGCAACAGTCTCACGGAAGATGCGGTGGAGAATATCATATGTGGGGAGAAGATCCTTGATCTTGCCAGCAACCCCACGGCCCTGGATATACAGAGGTGCAAGAACATCCTTCTTGGAGGGGTGCTTGCGCAAGTGGCAGCGGAAACCACAAGGAGTGTCATGGCCATGATCTTCATACCCCAGTATTGGAGCAAACTCAGCAAGAGTGGCCTCCTTGATCGCACCTTGAGTCATGCAAGTGATCTTCCGAGTGTGACCAGTGTGGAAATGAGCAGTGGCATAAAACTGAGCAATGAGGAGAGGATCGTAGTCATACTGGAACTCCATGATAGGGAACAAGCCAAGGTTAGAGAAGATTTCCTTAGCTTCAGCAAAACAATCAAGGTTCTTGTTGATGTGTTCCATATCAATCCACAGCTGTGGCACAACCATATGGATATTTGTCATAAGGACCTCATGATAGAAGCGCTCTTGGAAGTCATTGTAAAACAAATTGTCTTCCCTTCTCTCATCATGGTTGCGGGCATATGCATTGTCAATCCTTAGAGAGTGGAACTCTGAACCAGAAATGTCAAAAAGTTTCCTTGGCCCTGATGGCCCTGAGCTGCAACTCTTGGTGCGCCCCGAGGAGGGGGCGAGGAGGGGGAGCGCTGCCACGCCCAGCAGAGCGCTTGGTGACCCCCTCACCACCCCCACGGCCACCTCGAGTAGCAGGCATGTTCGAACAACATATAGGCTGAGGCAAAACTTCTTCTTCGGACTCCATCTCTTCCTCAACAATCTCACGGCTTGCTTTGGAGCGCTTACGCACACCCCTAGAACCACATGCATCTGTGATAGCAAGAGGGAGAACAGCAAGGGGGTAACGGCACAAGAACCAACAATGAACAAAGAAGAATCCATGATTTACTAAACATGTTGAGGACAGTTGGGACCGGTACTACCGGACCTGACAACCGGTAGTACCTCTTGCGAGCGGTAGTACCAGAAAATTTTCCGGTACTACCGGTCGAGCGGTATAGGCACATCAACGGTAGAGTACAGTCCAAAAGTGGCCTCAACAATCTATAAAACATCGATTCTACTAAGTAACAAGAAATGTATGGCATTACAACCTCACAACATGTCAATTTCTTCACAAATCTAAGCAATACCTTGATCCAATGAGGAAATTAAAAGTGAGAGAGAAGGGGGCGGTTGTACCGAGATCTGTGGCGGTGGAGAAGGGGTGGGAGCCTGCAAGGAGTCCGAATCCAAGGAGGATCCGGGGAGAGGAGGGCGCGACAAGGCTCCGGCGGCGGCGGTGGTGTTATGTATGGAGGGCGGGGAGAAGACTAAGGCACTGAAGGGTGCCCCCCCGCGCGACCAATATATACCAGGAAAACGTCGACCGGTAGTACTGGTTACTGAAGCGGTAGTACCGCTCGCAAGCGGTAGTACCAGTTCAACAGCCGGTAGGACCGGTGACTGGTAGTACCAGGCATAAGGGTGGTAGTACCACACATGGAGCAGTTTCCAGGAAACGACCTGGGAACCACCCAGGTCCGGTAGTATCGCACCTAAACCAGTAGTACCGGTCCCACCTGATTCCATAGCCAGGGAAAATGAAGGATTCTTGTGCAGATTGGAAGAGGGTTTTTCGAGGGAGTAGAAAGGCTTGGGTTGAGATAGTCGCACCGTGAAGCACATGCACTCTGAAAATTGAGATAAAGATATCAAAAACCAAAGTAGAGTGCATGAGAATAAGACCAACAAAAAAACTCAAAGCATGACAAAAACGAGTAAATGCAAACCTCTCGAATGAGACAGGGCGGTGGCCTTGGCCACCATATATGAGTATACTCGGCTTGGCACCACGAAGATATATCTTGGTTTCATTACCGAAACTCATCATTTAAGCTCACATATCACAAAATGATATTAAGAGGAATGATTTTGATTGCTTTGGGCATAATGGGGGGAGGGATAGTCCAATCAATTAGGACCGCACTCCCCCTATATCCATGCTTACAGCTAAACCAAATAGGGGTCAAATCATAGGTGAGAATGCAAGATAATCAAGTCGATCTCCTTGAATCTATGTTATTTAGTTCATTCCTCAAATAGCAAAACCTTGCTTCATCAAGTGGCTTCGTGAAGATGTCGGCAAGTTGATCTTTGGTTGACACATATGATAGATCAATATCACCTCGAGCAACATGATCTCTAATGAAGTGATGGAGAATCTCAATATGCTTTGTCCTTGTGTGATCCACCGGTTTGTAGGCAATCTTGATAGCACTTTCATTGTCACATAGAAGAGGCACTTTGTCACAATGGACACCGTATTCCTTTAAAGTTTGCCTCATCCAGAACAATTGGGTGCAAGCACTAGCAGCTGCCACATACTCGGCTTCGGTGGTGGAGAGAGATATACAATTTTTCTTCTTAGAAGACCAACATACCAAGGACCTACCAAGGAATTGGCAAGCCCCGGATGTTGATTTTCTATCATCCTTATCACCCGCCCAATCCGAATCCATGTATCCACAAAGAGCAAATGTTGACCCTCGAGGATACCAAAGACCATAAAATGGGGTATGAACTAAATATCAAAAGATTCTCTTGACCGCCATTAAATGGCTTTCTTTAGGAGCCGCTTGATATCTTTCACACACGCCTACACTCAACACAATATTGGGTCTAGATGCACAAAGGTAAAGCAAAGAACCAATCATAGACCGGTATACCTTTTGATCCACATCTTTACCATTTGGATTTTGTTCTAGATGAGTCTTTGTAGCCATGGGAGTAGGAGCTCCATTTAAATCTTGCATTTTGAATCTCTTGAGCATATCTTGAGTATACTTGTCTTGGTTGAAAAATATCCCTCCTCTAACTTGCTTGATCTCAAAACCAAGAAATACTTTCAACTCCCCCATTAAAGACATCCAGAACCTACTAGTCATAAGCTTTGAGAATTCATCATTAAAAGCTTTGTTAGATGAGCTAGATATAATATCATCAACATATATTTGGTATACAAAAATCTCCCAATTGAACTTCTTAGTAAAAAGAGTGGGATCGATTTTCCCAACCTCAAATCCACGGTCAAACAACAACTCTCTCAGGTGGTCATACCACGTGCATTGGGCTTGCTTGAGCCCATAGAGCGCCTTGTCAAGTTTGTAGACATGGTTTGGGAAGTTGGGGTCTTCAAATCCCGGGGGTTGCTTTACATATACCAAATAATTTAATGGACCATACAGAAATCCACTTTCTACATCCATTTGTTGCAACTTAAAGTTATGATGTGCCGCAGAAGCAAGAAGGATACAGATGGACTCAAGGTGAGCCACGGGTGCATATGTCTCTCCATAGACAATGCCTTCCATTTGAGAGAACCCTTGTGCAACCAATCTTGCTTTGTTCCTTACTATAATTCCATGCTCATCTTGCTTGTTCTTGAATATCCACTTGGTTCCTATCACATCGCGGCAATCATTTGGATTCTCAACTAACTTCCATACTTTGTTTCTCTCAAAGTTGTTGAGCTCTTTGTGCATTGCTTCCAACCAATCTGAATCTTCAAGAGCTTCCTACACTTTCTTTGGTTCAATCATGGAGATGTGTGCTTGGTGTTCACTGAACCTCTTCAATTGTGCTCTTGTGGAAATGTCTTTCCTAAGGTCACCAACCACATTTTGTAGAGAGTGGTCTCTCAATTCCAACATTCTCTCCTTTCTAGCTTCACGACGAGCGTGGATCTCCAAGTTGTTTCTTGGGGGACCCTCTTCATCATTTTGATCCTCGTCTTGACCATCAACTTCACCTTGATCATCGCAGGTATCATTCTCTTCATTAAGAGGCAAAGATTGACCTTGGTCTTGATCAAGCGCTCTTCTAGCATCGATTTGAGCTTGTCTCAAGGCAGTTTGTACGGATATTCCTTTAGTAATTGCCTTGGCACCACTTGACATCCTGGAGAATGAATCAAGCTCCTCCTCACTACAGATGTCACCTTGATCAACATGTTGAGGGTCCACAGCTTGTCGTTCGCTTGGGTCATTGTACACCTTAGTAGATGGAACATGTTATTGTTGTGAAGATGAGGGCTCCACTTGAGTAGAGCAAAGTTCTTCTCGATCCGCCACTGGGGGTTCCTCAACGGGGCGGATATATCCCACACCCATTCTTCCAATGGCATCCTGAGGCATTTCATCATCTGCATCACAAGCATCAACACGTCCCCCTTGGGGACCATCATATTCTTTGAAGGTCACACTACAAGATTCTATGACGGCTCCGGAGAGCTTATCATAGATTCTATAAGTGTGAGATTCGAGACCATAGCCAACAAAAATACCCTCTAATGCTTTTGACTCGAATTTGGACAAACGACAACCTTTTATGAGATAGAAACACTTACAACCGAACACCCGGAAGTAAGATATGTTGGGCTTGTTACTGGTAAGTATTTCATATGGAGATTTGTTGATTTCTTTATGGAGGTAGAGCCGGTTTGATGCATGGCAAGCGGTGGAGATGTCTTTGGCCCAAAATTTGTATGGAGATTTAAACTCAGCCAACATGGTTCTAGCCTTCTCAATAAGAGTCCGGTTCTTCCTCTCGTCCACACCATTTTGTTGAGGGGTGTATGCAGCGGAATATTGGTGTCTTATCCCCTCATCACTAAGGAAATCATTCAAGGTGTAGTTCTTGAAATCGGTGTCGTTGTCGCTTCTTATAATCAACACGAGAACATTGTATTGCCGTTGAACCAAGTTGATGAAGTCGATGAAGGTCTTTTGGGTCTCACTTTTCAACTTGAAGAAATATACCCAAGAGTATCTTGAAAAGTCATCAACAATCACCAAGCAATATTTCTTCCCACCAAGACTTGCATGAGATGGAGGACCAAAGAGGTCCACATGGAGGAGCTCCAAGATCTTGGTTGACTTGATGCGGTTCTTAGGCTTGTGAGGTGCATCATGCATCTTACCTAGAACACATGTCCTGCAAACACGATCTTTGGCAAAGGAAACATTTTATTTTAGTCCAACAATATGGCCCTCCTTGTGGAGACTTTGCAAAGTTCTTATATTGACATGGGCTAGTCGGCGATTCCATAAGCAATCCACATCGTCCTTTCCAAATAAGCACATCGCACTTGTAGTGGCTTGCCCCGAAAAGTCCACCACATACAAGTCATGTTCGACGTACCCAACGAAAGAGACCTTGAGAGACTTGCTCCACATGAGGACCACAATATCATCATCAACAAAGACGGCAAAGCCCATCTTTCCGAGAGCACTGACTGAAAGTAAATTGTATCCAAGGGTCTCAACAAGCATGACGTTCACGAGTGTAATGTCGTGAGCAACCACTACCTTTACAAAACACATTACCTTAGACTTTGACTTGTCGGCATATGTCACGGTGATTTGATCATCATTTGGCTTTAAGTCCTTGACAATAGACGAGCTTCCGGTCATATGACTCGTGCAACCACTATCAAGCACCCACTTTGACCCTCCGGAAGCATATGTCTACAAAATATCAAGCTAATTTTTAGGTACCCCTTTTCAATGGGTCCTCTTTTGTTAGCAACAAGGGTCTTGGGAACCCAAATAGACCAAGCAATATAACCATCATATGGGCCAACATATTGTGCATACACATCACCATAAATCACACATTAGAACATAGTGAGGGTTAGCACTTCCCGCAAAGTCATCATGAGACACAGTTTTACCTCTTGTGGTATTACTATCCACAATGGCCTTGTTGGTCTCTTGTGCGGGCTTAGCCTTCTTCTTCTTGTTGTTCTTCTTCTTAGTTTTGGAGACAAAACCAATGCCCCCCTTTTCACCACTAGGCTTTTTCTTACTCAAAAGATCATCAATGGACTTGCTGCCTTGTGGAAATGTGGCCCTAGCTCTCCCTTCAGCCTAGCATTTTCTTCAATAATGGTATATAAGTTTCCAGTCAAGCCATACCCAATCTTCGGGTATTGTGGTTGTACGGTAAAATTGGAATGGTATCGCATCCAGACAACCATCAGTTTTATAAAGGGCTAAGGCTCATGCCTTAACATTTTCGTCATCCAAATCATCTGGTGTTCGGAAACACATGTCAAAACATCTCAGTAGAATGACTCATCATTCTAAGGTTTTCATAACCATTTTCCACCAAGTATTCCCATCTAAAGTTGATCAATTTTTATGCTTAGCACTAGCATCTACAAGTGGGAGTGAGTACTAATGAAGGGTGGTAAACAAGTGTAGTTTAACTAAGTTCAATCTCATGCCTTAGGATGACATCAAGATTATCTAGCTTAGGCCAAATTTAATGCCCTTTATGCAACCTTCAATTATCTTCATGGAATCTACAAGTCACTTAAGTAAACTCTAAGAAATATCTTTGATAAATAAATAAAGTAGAAAGCTTGTAAGTAAAACTAGGAGGGGGTATCATCAAATATGTCTAACCAAGCATGCTTAGTGCATTGCCTAGGTCATCTAACTTTCATAATTGCAAGTGTTAGCTTGCTAAGTTAATAGCTTGCTCAATCAACTAGTAGTATTAGGCTTGCCTTGTGCAGAGCAGTGGTGGAAGTTCTCCTCGGCTTCTTCTTCGTAGTATCCTCCTTCCTCCTCGTATCCTTGGTCGGCCCTAGCGTCTATGAATAAATACGAGGTACACAATAACCAAACAATACTTAACTACTTTCAATCATCACACAAAGGTGTTCTATAGATGATCTAGCATCATCACTAATTTCACAAGAATAAAGCATTTATCTTATTTATTTATTTTTAGAAAAGTAATTTCTACTCATTGAAAAACTACTTAAGATTTAATATTCTCCAAACCAAACATGGGATCATGTTGACACATGTCATCACCACATATTTCAGTACATGGGAATGTGATTTAAAGTGGGTCACAATTTAATAAGGTTTAACCTTTTTATTTTAAATCATTAAAGTGGCTAGAAATGCTTATGAGGGATTCTTTTATTACATGAACATTATTTCTGTAATTAAAACCATATATTTTTATATATTCTGAAGGAATGATAAATTATGATTTTTGAGAGTTGGAATCAACTCAAAAGCTATTATGTTTTAAATTTGAAAAATGTTTGAATCTAGAAAAGCTTCTGACTTGTTATTTTTATCAAGGTTGATCTATAGATCCAAATGATTTGAATCCAACGGTCTTGGATTAAGCATTTCAATATCTTTCTAACAAAATTGGTTTCATGAAATTTGGTTCACTTAATCGAGCTGGGTTGATTTTTGAAACTAGGTACAGAACTGAGTTTGAATATAAATAGAAAAAACTAAATTCAAACGAGTGGCTTCCGCGGGAAAGGTTAATGGGCCGGCCCAGTGTCACTCCGCAGCGCGGGGCGCAGCTGACAGGGGGGTCTACTGATCAGTGGCTCAGTAAAAGAGAAGAGGTACGCGGCGATGTGGTGCGTTGGATTAGAATGAAGATTGACGGTTGAGGGTCGTTGTCGATGATGAACAGGTCACCGGCGAGCTCGAACCCTAGTGACTTAGTGGGTAGGGGGCATACCGGGGCTCCAGTGACGACGGCGAGGCGGGCAAACAACGAAGTCGACGACGGCGAACTCAGGGGTGGTCGCGACAGCTCCGGGGGTGGACGAAATCAACGGCTCCCTTCTTCTCCAGAGGCGGCCTGCTCCGGCGCAATTCCGGCGGGCTGCTGCTCCTCGTGCTCTAGCTAAGGGGTGGAAGGATCAGTGAGGTGAGGGGAGTGAGATGGTGTGAAGAAATCGAGCGGGGGTCGTCTCCTTTTATAGGCTCGACGGCGAGACCGAGAGGGATGGGCAGGCGACGGTGGCGACACGGCTATGGGCGGCTAGAGGCATGGCCGAGGTTGGCGATCGACGGGCGGTCTCCTAGCGATGCTCTAAGCTTTAAATGCGCGTGTAGGGGCGGTGGAAAATGGTCGGAAACGTGCGGTGCTCTGCGCAGCAGAGGCGGCGTCTTCGACAGCGAGCGGTGGCTGTGAGGCATGGGGCAGCGAACGGGGGTGTCTGGCGTGCTCCCTGGGTCATAGCGAAGCGGTGGGCACGGGCTGCGGTCGAGAGGCGGCGTGTGCACACGTGCCGGGTGCGGCGCTCTGGCGCATCCTCGGCATGTCACAGTGGCACTGGGCGCGCGGCGTTCTCGGTGGTCCACGGCTTTCCTTCGCTCGGGGAGGGGACAGTGGGTGGCGGTGGAGTGCTGGCTACCTCCCAGATATGGCTAGAGAGGGGGATGGTCTGCTGCTGCGGCGACCAGGTTTGGCCGGCGAGGTGGCTCAGATTGCTCACCATTGATGACAATGGCCAGCTTACGGTGAGGCTATAGGTTTCCAATTAGGCTAGATGATCTACTAAATGGGTGTTGTGAGCTAGAGAGGGAACCAGTTAGGCCCAAAACACTATTAAACACAGTGAATTTGATTTGGTTTAATTTGCCTGCCAAGTGTTTGATGAAATGGCCGCAAGAACTTGAGTTTTGAATTTTGAAAAGGTTTTTGGTGGGTGTTCTAGGCATGTGTTAAGGATTATGTGGATGCTTGGGTTTTGAAAATTGAGCTTGTTTGAGTGGTTTTTGAAATAGTGGGGTCTTCCCATATGAAATAGATTCAATTTTAAACTGTCATTTAAACTAAGCATTTAAATGTTTTTGGATGATCACAAACTGGGCCTTGGTACCTTATTATTAGTACTATCAAGGGGTTCAAAGATCCATACATTTTTATGTTAAGTTCTGAAAGTTAGAGATAGCCAAAGTAGGCATGGGAGTTAATTTGGCCAAAGTGACCATTCACTTAATTTGTTTGTTTTGACTTGTTTGTCTTTGGGAAAAGTTTGGGGATTGTTTAGATGATGTTTATTTCACCTAAGAATCATTTTACAAGCAAAGAAACACAGAACCATGGCAATTCAAAAGAATCCAAATTTTAATGCACACACATATGAATGCTTTCATCTTTTTAATTGGAAAAGTTTTTGTTAACCCTAATTTTGATGATTAGAGTTTGATGATCCAAGTTTAGTATTTTTGGGATGTTACATCCTTAAACCCAATAATTAAGTGATTTATGCCACCTAAATCATAAAGAAAATCCACAAATGCAAATAAAGTAATTCCAATTGCTATGAACTCAATATAATCAAAACATACTGAAGTAAGTGATGTGTTTTATGTTGGTTTGATGTATTGTACTAGTGTTTGTATGCCTTGTGTTGATTGTGGACTTTGTTGCTTGCATGTGCGATTCCTGACGATGATAGTTACAATTGTATCGAAGACAAGGAGAAGGATTTTATATTTGGTTATTATTGTATTCTAAGAAGAAGTCCAAGGACATATTGCCATTTTTTTGATCATCAGGAAATCCACCTTCTTGCTCATAAGCCCTTGTCCTACTATTTTACTTATACATGTTTTACCTACTTATTTATTGGAAATTGCATTGCTTTACTATACTATGTTGTAGATGTGGGAATGTTTGGATCCTTGATGACACCTACTTGCCCCTAGTATGGTAGATGGTGTATAACACCATAACCCTTTAGAGACCCCATTTTTGCTAACGCAAAACAATAGTATGGGAAGACCCCGGGAGAGTCTTAGAAAATATTTTATGATAAAACCTTTGGTAGGTTTGACCTACCAAGAGGAGCTGAAAAAGTAAAAAGGTTTTGGTTTTCAAATGATACTAGAGAGAAGGAGGAAAATCGTTACAAAAACGCACCCGGTTCTTTGTAGTTTTTCCAGAACAATTTACCCGTGCAACCACATTACCCTGGAATAGGACAAAGCTAGACTTAATGTTTGCTACTTTGGCATGGAAATTCTCATGATTACTTATAAGGGAACATCTCCCTATAATTCCGGGCTTCCTTTACAAAAAGGGTCAACTGTTAGAAAGTCGCCTAGAGGAAGTAGGATCACCCATGTGAGTGACCGGGTGATACTATGAGCCTCTCATTGAAAGTGCCCACTCTCGAGTAATCGGAATGCACTCCGGTTGGTCCGTGGATCCCCGACATCCCAGTGTTGAGGGGAATAACTCATAGGGTAGGGCTTATGCTAGAGTGGCATCCGGAGAGTCTTGATCGGTTACTCGACCCACGATTGGTAGGGTTCAGGGCAGTGTACTCGGTTGGTGTGGTAAAGTTTACAACCTCTGCATAGTGTAAATCTATTCGAATAGCCATGTCCACGGTCATGGACGATTGGAAAGGTTTCTGTAGAGCAGTGCTGATTTTGATTCTAAAAAGGACTTCGGAAAAGCAAAGGCTTTGGAAATGTTTTGACTGTGGGATGGTCAGAAGGGAAGGAGAAATGTTGTTCATGGGATGACCAGAAGGAATAACAAATGGGTGACCCAACCCTAGTGTTTTTTCAAAACTTTTGCAAAAGGTTTCCAAAATGTTTACAAAAGTTTTCAACAAAGATATGTAGATACTATATCTACAAGAGAAATTATTTGAGAAAAAAACCTCTCTTGGATCCCTCCTACTACCACAGTCATATTGCATATCATCTTGTTATTATTATTCTCTTAAGGTGGTTTGAGAGTACATTCAAAGTACTCACTAGCATTGTCCCTGGCTATTAACTTTGTCAGATATCGAGCAGAAGGTGAAGTTCACTGTAACACCCTCGCCTGATAAGGCTAAGTTCATGTGTATAGTGCCAATCCCTGGATAGGTTCACTGGCACACATAGTACAAAATGATACCAAATATAACTTTGCATCATAAATACAACGAATATGGTCCAGAATTTACATTATATTACAGTGGAAAGCCATACAAGGTAGATCTCCATCCTTCAAATGTGCCACATGCGAACAATTGTTGAGTGGAGTCTCGCGACCTATCAACGATCACTCAGATACGATATAACCTGCAACATGAAAAATTGCAGCCATGAATGGTCAATGCATTCAATGTATGGCAAGTAAGCTAAAGTGGTTAACAACAGACCTATCAACTACATGCTTATTTGAACAAGTGGAGTTCAGGCTCATTTGCATAAAGCAACAGTTTTATCCTAACATTTGTAACAAAGTAGTTTTCTAATACGATAAATAGTACACTCTGGTTCACTCCCAGGTGCCCCTGCCCAATTAAGTTCGCCCAATAAGTTTTAAGCAATTAAGAAATTGGGATGAGTGAGAAATATGTCATAGCATCAGTATCAAGTCGCTCAAATTGTCCATAACTGGGGACATGTCTAAGTACATAGTTTAGACACCCTGTAGGGTTGTACACTTTACCCATGTGACCTAGACAACCCAGCTTGGACCACCACTCATATTGTGTGATGATAGGGAGAAGTCCAAGATGAGACCATTCGAGAGGAGCTTCCCAAACCCATCCATGAACCGTACCAACCTACACTATTCTACATCTCTGGATACGTAGGGTTCGAGTCTCCACAACCTACTAAGTCCAGTCAACCGCCCATTTCATTATTGGCACATGGTTGTACACGCAAGCTACAAAATAAAGAAGTCAATCCTTTCTCTGTACCCTAGGCGGCATTCCCCACCATAACTCCACACTCGATGACTCAATCAATGCCATTCCGCCCAGGTGGTTCATTAAAACATATTGGTTTGACATTTAGCAAAACATAAGCCTTTCAAAACATATAAATTTTCATGATGTGATTCCCTTCCTTGTCTAAATAGCATAGCTAAGAAATTTACCAATACGATGGCTCATAAAAAAGGAATACTAGGGAATAATATGGGACATAGCATAGAATATACACATAAATTCCAACAGATGCAATTCTACAAAACATCTACAATGCATAGGAAAACAGTTGGACATTTATGACCAAGATAGCACCACTTGCTTTTTGTTGTAGTCATTCAGATAATCTTCACAGTCCTCATTGATATAATGGTTGCACTCGTCATAATCGCAATACTTGCAATCATAGTATTTGCACTCCTCGCAATCTAAAATTTGAAGCAAGCACAACAAACACACCATTCAAAACATTGCAACAATGCACAATACAATAAAACAATGATGAGCAAATGCATGCATGATGATTTAATAATTCACAATGGTTGCATTTAGTGTTTTGAACTTTATTATATTACATGATGCATGTGGAAAGTCATTTAATGCACTAAAGTATTTATTATTAAAGTTCTATTGATTTAATATGGTTTATCTCGATTTAATTGCACTACTAATGTTTCTGTCATATTAAATTGTGAAATAAAAGATACTGGATTTGTAATGCAATTTACAACCAGTAGCAATTTGACTCACCTAAAAAGGAGTTATAGATATTTACTTATGAGTTAAATAATATTTAATAAGTTATAAATCATTTAAATACTTTCTTTTGTCTAAAAATCAAACTAAAATCAGATCTATAATCTTCGCGGGATTGTGATTCCAGGGACATATTATTTACAATTTTCTGAACGTTATTTATTTTCTTATGATTTTATTACTCCAAAAAGGGTATTAACTTGTTTAAATATCTACAACAGGACCTTACAGTATTTATCTGAACCAATTGCATATTGATCATCTACTTGGAACTAGCTTTCCATCGGTATATTATTTATATTTTTGTGATATGCAAATAATTTACTATGAATTTAATGATTTAAAAAGCCATTAAAACTAATTAAATCATTACGGTAAATATGTACTGCAAATATTAGATAGAATGATTATTAATCTAGATTAGAGTATCTTTCTTTCAACATAAAATTCATATTTTTATGATCCATAAATAATTTATTGTGGATTTAATACTCTAAAACGCCATTAAAACTAGTTACTTTATTTCCAGAAAAGTATAGCATGAAAGTTAGATCTAATATGATATTAATAAACTAAATGCAATTATCTTAAATTTGATATATTATATGAAATTTTTAGACATGTATTCCATTTAATATGAATTTTACAAGATCAATGCATTTTCTTCAATTTTAAATTCCTTTTTTTTCTATTTGGAAGAGAGGGTCAACGTTGACTGGTTGGGTCAGCGCTGACGCGGACAGGTGCTGACCTGGCAGATGACGTGGCAAGATGTGGTTGGATCGTACCCCTTCGTCGAGATGATCTAATCTTGGCTGTCGGGATGAGATCGAGTGGCTCGGATAGGAGATTGGTTCTATTTTAGCTCATAATAGATAAGAAAGAGATGTGTGTTAGAGAGACAAATCCGTAGATCAAATCGAAAAACTTACAATATAAGAGTTGTAGAGAATCATTAGCGCTACCTTTTCACCAAATGAATTTGGATTGGATGAAACGAGCGCGATTACATCTTGGATTTACACCGTCATATTTGAAATATTGTGTTGCGAAATTATCCGGCTGTGGTGGATGAAAAGAGGTGAGGTTTGTTGGGATTGAAAGATTTCGACGAGATCTACAACTTTCGTGTTTTGGCCGAAGGCAAACGACGGTGAATAAACGAAATAAGATTCGGGAATATGTAGATTCGGGAGTTCGAGAATAAAAACTCATACAGCTATGGTTCCACGGGTTTATATGGAGGTTTATTATGATGGAGAGAGATAGGTCTTGGAGTAAGGAACAAGTAGAAACAAACGGAAGTCGATTCAGAGTTGTATATTAAAAGATATAAGAGTTTGAATAAAGATAGGTTTGAAGAAAATCGATTTGCACAGAAATTAAAGCATCCATGGGATCGATCCATCCCTCCCGTGCGGCTGGACCTTTTCGATGGCTGAATGGGCTGGCCCACTTAGATTTTTTTCTTTTCTTTGTCTTTTTCTATTTTGGTATTTACTCTATATCTTTTGCATACGAACTCCAAATGATATGATTCTTCTTTCTAAATTTTTCTAAAATTGAATAGATCGTTGTAGGATCATATTTATAATCTTTTTACTAGTTTGCAAATAGTGGATTTATAAATCCTTGTATATTTCATTTTATTTATATCTTTATTTGTTTGTATTTATTCCATAACTTTTTCATAATAGCTCCAAATGAGCTCAATTTTGTTTCTAAAATTTTGTAATATTCATTGGATATTTTAGGTTATAATTTAGCAATAATCGCTGTCTTAGCAATAGTAGGTTTTTATAAAGCCAATTTAATTCCATTTAGGAGCAAAGTGGCATATACTATTTAGGGTTTTAGTCCTTTATTTCTATTTAGGGATTTTTCTTGATGCAAATATGCAATGAAATGCTCATGAATGTCATGCAGATGCAATTTTTTCTAGTCCCAATTTTCAAAATCTTGGGATGTGACATTCACGACTATGCGAGCTATGGCGTTCTTCTAGTCAGCAACTTGTAGGTTATGGTAGGGATCGACTCTATGCTCTGTCAAGTTCCTTGGTGTTGATTATTGTAGCCATAATGGCATTGAGGTATGACTTTTATCCATTTAAGTAATGGATGTTTACTTTGATACTTGTCGGTTATGTGTCATGACAGACTGATCATAGGATCATGGTGATATGCATAACAGGGATTCTCGAAGGATTAATCCGGGGGCCCCCACAATCTCTAGCCTTTAACCCATGCACTCCACCATCATCTACACTTATATTGAGAGATAGAGAGAGAGATTGGCACTTGTAAGATTAGGGTTTGATACTTTGATATTCCTTGATTTGTATTTGATTTCATCCTCAAACGGTATTGTCGCTTGCTATGGTAAAATTGAGATGATTTCCATTTGCACTATTATTATGCCTTTGATCTATCTTCCTCTCATGTCTGAGTAAATACCCATAGACATGGGAGATGTAGGGGATTGGTGAGATATGATGTGCCTCCTCTATTTCCATCCATTTTTGATTGTTGTCGTGATTATTTTATTGTGAGAATGAATATCTATGTTTTCCTAATGCTTGTTGTCTAAATTAAGGGCCCAGATAACATGATCTAGAGATCTCATAGATATGAACTTGTTTACTAGCAACTCAATGATCCTAGAGTGAAATGACCGATATCAATGAGGAGCTAGTACTACTCAAGGATAAACAAGGAACCATCAAGATTAAAGCCTTGATACAGTCAAAAGACCTTAATTAATGTGTCGAACATTACTATGGTAACAGGCAGATGGATCATTGGGAATGGGAGGAAATTTCCATGAGGACTCCTAGTCAGTATACGGGTTGCTTGCCTACTCACATATGAATAAGAAGTATCATAATCACTTATCTAATTTCTTTCACTTGGCACATTCAATATCACCATGAACCGATTCTCTCCACGCCTAACTTCTCATCTACAGGAAATCCAAACACTTTCATCGCCTTTTTAACTTTTATATTATTTACTTTTTGTATATTCTTTTACTCAATCCTCTATTTTTCAAGAAAACATGACACCTTGGTTGCGACAAAAATGCGGCATAAAAACATTACTGAGGCTCCTTTTTGGGATCGATATAAAAACTACAATTAATACTTCCATGAAAACATGCTTTAATGAACATGTGCACTTGAAGACCATTAGTGGACAATTTCCCTGAAAAAGTAATTTGCCACATGTGAAGCACCATCGGTCTTATGGCATAGAATGAAATGTGCGATTTTATAAAATTGATCCACTACTACTAAGATTGAGTCGTGTCCATGCTTTGATCTAGGCAATCCTAACACAAAATCCATGCTTATATCCGACCAAGGTGCATATGGAATGGGCAACGACATGTTATGAGTGCATATTTGCATCATGTTTTATATTATTATTTTGCACTGTAGTTGTAGGATCATGGTATTTTACGGTGTTCTCGTGTATCTTTTATTTCTATTTTCACCAGGATCGGGACAGATGATGGATACGATGGACACAATTCTTGGACCAGTTGTATTGGAGCGAAAAGGAGTCAAAAATAGCGTAAATCGCTAATTTGGGAAATATAAATTACACTAGAATAAACCCGAGGCGATCGAAGCATACAGAAGATTTAACGACCAACTATAGGGCAGGAATATTTTCTCCGGCCATATAGTTCCTCCCGTATAGTTGGTGCCGCCACTGCCTCATCAAATAATTTCTCCCCGTGCAATTGGATCGGGGAGACGACATACAGAACAACCATAAATCTCAGAAACCTCACCTTCAGAAGGGATCTGGAGGGGGAACTCATCCACCGAGGATCCATCTTCACCCTACATAGAGCCGGGAGGCTAAGGCATTGATCTTCATCATCAACCACTGCATCACCACCATCTCCATCCATCCCATCTACATCTTGTCTAGATCTTGTTGTAATTTTTGTACTAGTTGTGGATTTATACAAGTAATATTCATCTATGATAGATTCCATTGTTTTTCCATGATGTTGATTGGCTCCATGTCTGAGTATATCATTAGTTCTTGGGGAGATGGAGAAACCCTAGCATGAGATTTAAATAAGATAAAGTTTATTATGATATTCATCATTGTGACCATGTGTTAGATTGTCTTCATCTTGATGTTGGAAGAATTCGACCTCTCAGTATTTGGCTTTTGTGGGAACTTGATGGAGGGAACTACTTGTTGGTAGACGGAGGTGTGCTAGCAATTACAGTGACTACAAAGATGTTAGCACCCCTTACGTATCAACTTGGGAACCGAGGAAACTCACTGAACACTATCCATTCCATGGGATACATCATACAGGATAAAGTCCCTTAATAGCATAGTAATTCGATAGATGTCCATTTCTTGTCTGCTGTGGTTATGAGGATGATGTGAGCAGTATTTGCTGCCTATTCGTCCAATTACGGCGTACCTCCCACACATACATAGTTGAGAATGTTCATGATAACAATCTTTACCTTAAATCCTTCATAATTCTAGAGGTGTATCTGCTACTCCCTAAGAACGCTTTTTCCCATTGCAGTTTCATATCTCTTTTACATACGTGATATTTATTTTATGTATTCAGTTTGTTTTTACATTACTTTCTGTTCCCTTATACAAAAACTCAAAAACACCCTTTTACACAACACTCGCATTTTATCTTGTTAGTTAGAACGTTATTTAGCATTACTATTTCAGTATTTAATTCAAGAGTTATTAGACTTCAGAACTCCCGCTCCCTGTGGGATCGATATCTTTATTTCGAAACTAGCTACAAATGATATGTGCACTTGCAGTCATCAAGCTATTTTCTGGCACCGTTGCCGGGGAGCTAACTTGTAACATCCCAGCATTTAGGAACTAACGAAGGGTAGATGTAGGAATATGGAATGTTGCATGCATTTATTTGTGAAAATGTGGGTAAAATTTTCGCCAAATAAAAATCTTAAGTGATTAATGTTTCTTTCATACTTTGAGATTAGGTTTAGTCTTAAAGGATGATTGTTATAAACTTTGATATGATCTTTAAGGAATTATATGTTTTTAAAATGAATTTGAATTTTAAACTTGAGTGTTTGAATTATAATTGAAATGAATTAGATATAAGTTTTGAATCTTAATTTAATTAAGAGATAAATATTACCACTTAAATTCTATCCAAAGAAAAACAATAATGAATATGAAAATTATTTCTTAGCATCAATATATATAATCAAGTTATAAAATTATAACTTATTGAAATCATTCACACAATTCACAAAAGCAAATATACAAAAATAAGAATATTCTTTATTAATAATAATATAATCTTTATTACAATTTAATAAAATAAAGATTACAAAAATAATAAAAATAAAATTACAAAAGTATGAAGAAAATTACATTGGAACATTTACTAACTAGCCTATAACTAAACTTAAACTAAATCTTCATCTTTATATTTGTACCTGCAAAACAAACAAAAAATATATAGAGAAATAAAAGATTATTGTTAGTATTATTTCTCTCAGATATGTCAGTGAAATGCACTTGACAAATTCATCATTGAGAAATTTATAAAAGGGGCAAGTTTCACCAATATGAAAGAATCCATCTTTCATAAAATCAAAGCCAGAAGTCAAATGACAGCCAAGAGGGAAAAATTCACCAGCCAGGTGAAAGTAACCTGGTAAGAGTAAGTTTGAAAATTCTGAACATATCCACAAGTGCATAGCAAGCACACATGCAGGACACACACCAACATGCATGTGGTGTGTTGTTGACCTCACAGAACAGCCCAATCTCACAAAACCACAAGCATAGCCGTGGAGAGGCACCAGTGCATTACTCCACTGCACAACACACAAGAACAACCAGACTAGACAGCACCTTACCAAGCACATTAGCCAAACCAAACCACCAAGGATCAACCGAACATCACCATCATGGTGACATAAGGAGGGGGATGGATTAGGGGACAACAAGATCAAGCCTAGGAGCTAGGAGGAGCAGATTAGCTCAAGATTAATCACATGAGTCCAGCAAAACCAAATCAAGATCATCATCACCAACTTACCACCATCAGATTTTATGGTGAGTTTCATAAAACCTTCACATGATCTAATCATCTTATTCAGAGAGAAGCATGTGTTGTTTTATAAAACAACCATCAGAAAGCACCCAAGTGGGGTGAATCCATCATAGGGATTTATTTTAAACTCTAAAGGCAAACAACAAAGTACTTGGATCTAGTCAGATCTCAGAGCAACATCATTGCTCTGGATTAGGCTATATATTACAAGTCAAGCCTAAATATATCAATGATCTATTTCTAGGCACATCCCTAAAGGAAGGGTAGCACCTTAGAAACAAATCTTTGGGATCCATAGATTGATCAAGCTCACTATCATTTTTTCCAAGCTTTGATTCAGTAAAGAATAGCTGGTACCACTACCAGGACTATCTAGATGAACCAATTAGATAAGATTTGAATCCCTAAGCCTCAGACCAACATCATTGGTCTTCGGGAATCCAGAGAAGAGAATCTCTATTTATCTTATAAAGCCAAGATTGTCTTCAGCCTAAAACAACCCAAATCAATGGGTTGGAATCAAACTTGTGTGCCACAACATGATGGTGTCACAAGAACAATCCATTATGAATCAGGAAAGACAGTAAATCATCATAGATTCAGAAAATCAACTAACTAATCATTTTCCTATTAACACACGAATCATAACTAGGATATTCCTATGATACACTTCACTGTTTGAGATCATGCCATACACTATTCTAAGCCAACAACACCAGGACAATGATTTCATCAGGTCATAATCATGATCATAAACCCAGAGATGACAGTGAAAACTTATCAAGTCACTCACTTAATCAAGCATGATTCCCAAGCATCAAATCATCTAGTAAGCCACGAGAAACAGCCCATCCAAACACGATTCAATTCATCCAGCACATGATCAATCACATCAGAGGAACCCTAAATGGATAATCATCCTAATCTGAATCAGACAGTAGCCAGAGAGGACACTGCCAACATCTAGCATCGAATCAGCAAGCACAGAGAGCACCAGGGGAGGGGAATCAAACTCACCGTAGGTCCTCGCTGAAGGATAGAAGAGGAAGCAGAGGGGCCGACGACCATGGCGGCATGGGGAGCACCCCAGAGGGGGCGCTGCAACCCGCACGACGCCCCGACAGCGACCCTGATCACAACTGGAGGTGCAGAGCATCACCTCGACGCACGACGACCACGACAGCACTTGAATCCATGCCAACCCCAAAACCCTAGGGTTTGGGATGGCATCGATCCATTGCAGGAGATCCCTAGGCTCGAATCCAATTGGATAGAACGAACGAACGAACGTTGTCGACAACCCCCTGTTGCACCATGGCGGCGGCTAGAACGGCCGACGGCGGCTGGAATCGCCAGTGGCAGCATCGCCGGCCACGGGGTCGGGGTCAGAGGAGGAAAGGATATACAAGAGGGAGAGAGAGAGGCAGTGAGGAGTGGGCCGAGCTGGGCCAGACCCTTCGGGGTGGTCCTTTTATCCAAGAACTAATCGGCCACTAGGGCCCAATATGTATAACTAGCCTAGAAACATTGTCAGGCCTGTTTTAATAAAAAGGGAAAGACCAAAATACCCCTGGACTTAATTAAACTTTAGAAAATAAAATAAAAAGTCCAAAAATTATAAATAAAATACTTTTGGACACAATAATCCATACTATTCAAATAAAATGAAATATAAAGTTTTAGACATTTAAAATTTTATAAGAATTTTCTAATTTATATATTCCTTATGGAATTCTACAAAATTATTGAAAGATGATAAAAATAAATAAAAATCACTTTCATTATACATTAATATTATAGTATTTTTGAAAAATACTAAATAAATATTTAATAAAAAATTAATGTATAATTGATAATTCCTAAAAGAATTATTAAATCAATAAAAGTCAAATAAAGGAAATAAAATAAAATAATTCAATATATGTTATAAATATTAAAAAGTAATATTTATAAATCCTTTATTATTAAAAAGAATTTTTTATAATAATGGGGTTGAATGATGCATGACATTATTGCATAATCATTTTTTTTCCTTAAATATTGTCCTTACCGGGAAATAATGATGTTTTTGTAGAACTAGGAGCTCAAGGTCCAGTGCAAGCATCAGACTTCACTACTTTGCCATCACAAGGCAAGTTCATCACTTGCTCATTTCCTTTAAAGAGTCTTTATCAAAGTATTTGCAAATTGTGTGTTATCATATATGCTATAAAAGAAAGAAAATATTATTTTCACAAATAAATAAATCATAGATATCATCCTAAGTGATGATATAATGGAGCAATGGAACTTAGGGTTCTAGTTGCGAACAATGATGATCAATTAGGGACTTAATAACCCCTGACATCAGTGATTCTAGCGCCGTATATTACATGTTAGCCATGAGATTTGGAATAGGACAGAGAAGTCAGCTGTATCTTCTTCCTCTCGCATGAAGCCGGATGTGCAGGCCGTGGCTGTTATCCTCGAAGCGTGCATATTAATTGGTAATTCGTAGAGGATATGCAGCATATGGGTGGGAACCCTCATCGTCCCACAATAGTTCTGGCATCTAATGGTTTGTACAAAGCATTGCCGTAATTCATTATGTGGGCATGGTGTACACCAAGGAGGCATGCGGGGTTGCGAAGGGGGCAGTGATTGGCTTGGACCAACTACTGGGCCCCACATCATGGAATTGTGGATGGGAAAGTACGCCCGGTTGTGCAACAAGGAGTTGATCTCTCATGGGTAAAGTAATGCACCTCTGCAGAGTGTAAGAACTATAACTTGTTACTCCCTGTTCCGGGAAGGAGCTACGAACGCGGCAGGAAAGGAAATCCATGAAAGTTCTGGTCAACCTATGAAGGCTTATTGTCATAGTTTTTCAGAATAAAACCAATCTTTGAAGAAATATTTAAAAAATTGCATAGTGCCAGGGATTTATAATCCGAGGTGGTATTTAGAGCATCAACTTCCCACCTTGCATATAATGAACTTGTTGGGTAACGTTGTTACTCATTCTTTCCTTTGATCCCTTGATTTGACTCTGAGGATCCCGAAGACGTGCCAATGTATGCAGCCGAATGCCAAGAAGATGTGTTCTATGAGGAACCTGATCTGTCCGGAGGAGTTGAAGGAGTGGATTATGAAATCCGCTATAGTGTCGATGATAACGAGTCCAACTATGTATCCCTAGTTAATAGTAACCAATGGAGCCGAGCAACATGAACTCTATAGAATAAGCTGTTGAGCTCAACTCCTAGTCGGAGTTATTACTTTTAAATTCCGCTGAAACACTTTATATTTTGGTTTGTAAGTTGAATCTTTTTGAAGTCTCGAACTTCCGGTATTGTAATAATAATAATGTGTGTACTTTTTAATATGGACCCATAATGTTTCTGTTGTGCCACTCTGAAGGATGTGATATTTACGGAACGGTGTTCTGTGAATGTCATGTCAACGACTATAGTGTACTACACATGCAGTGGTATGCTGGGTCACCGCATAACTCTTGTTTTGAGTTACATGTTTCCACCAACATGATGGAGTTTGAGCATTTGACTAGTGCTAACCCACTCAGCTACTTTGGGAAGCCCTATGATATTAATAAAAGAGATAACTCCAACATGAAGACAAGGGGGTGTGAAATAAATCCTCTACTACTTGGTATTTTACACAAGAAGCAATTTAATATATATGAAGAAAATCCTGATCCATATGAGCATATTGCATGCTTTAAGGATATATGTGGCACTTCCCAATTACCGGGGTATACTTCTAATGAGGTAAGGCTGAAACTCTTTAGTTAGACTTTGACTAGCACATCTCTCTCATGATATAGATCTTTACCCCCAGAAGCCACTACTACCTTGCATAATTTAGCTTGTGAGTTTCTAGCCAAGTATTATCCTTTATCAAAATATTTTGGAATCAAGCATTTTACCATGACTTGGAGGAATCGTCCTAATGAAGGACTAGTAAGAGCTTATATAAGATTTAAAGATTTACTTAATCAATGTCCTCATCATGATTTGCCCGAATGATATTTATTGCATATCTTTATGGAGGTTTAATTGAACCTAATAAATTGGAACTAGACTCTTGTGCGAGGGGAGCTTTTATGTATCTTCCCATAACTAAAGTTTGGGCTTTACTTAATAGAATTCACGATCATAGAGTTTCATGGAATTTTGGTCTAGGAAGCAAAGGAGGCATAGAAATAGATTATGATTGTATTCATGACTATAATAAAAAGGGCAATGTTAATGAATTATCCAAAGAACTTTATTTTGACTCAGATCTTGTGTTGCATGTTGTTAAAGCTTTTACAAAACATATGAAAGCTCCAAAAGAGGTTTGTCTCAAGTATGATCCACCACCCGAACCTGAGAAGAAAAGAGAAGTTAAAGCAACAGTGGCCTCCCTAGAACCAATGTATGAGATACCTTTCCCTAACACTGCGCAGAAGCATATTTTGGAATATGAACAGGTCAAAGAAGTACAGGAGAAGAAGGAAGAGGAAAGTGTCCCAGAAGTGGAAGAACATTTGGATGAAAACAAAGATGAAGAGGTAACCAAGGAAGCAATTATGGCTATGTATGCACATTGCAACATAGTTGAACTTGTAGTTGAAGATGGACCTATAACAATTGGTAATGAAAATTTTCCTATTGATTTTGTAGTTGTTGATATGCCAGCTGAAACTCTTTTCCCAATTATATTTGGAAGAAACTTTTTGAATGATCTAAGTGCCAAAGTTGATTTCAAAAAGGATATTATGTCTATTAAGCTTGGGGCGGCGGAAAAAGAATTCATCTTTTCCAAATTTAAAGACATACCTCTACAAATACAAGAAGAAGAGAAAGGAAAAACTATTAAGGAGATGGAAGCTCTCTTCTTCCGTAATCAAGTAGAAGAGACAAATGAAGACTCAAAATATGAAGAAATAATTATGGAGGAAAGGTCCCTAGAGGAACTAGAATGTGAATTCGATTCGCTCCCATTTTAGGGCCTCCAACTGATGAGGCTTTTTAAGATCCAGAAAGAGAGAGGGGATGTGGAATTACCTCCCCCCAGAATTGAAGACATTACCAAATAATCTTAAATATATATTTTTGGATAATACAAATAAATTCCCTATTATTATTAATGCTAAACTTTCAGGGCATGAAGAACAAAAACGCATGAAAGTACTTAAGGAGAATCGCAAGGCCTTTGGGTACTCAATGGATTATTTGAAGGGAATTAGTCTAATCATAACAGTCCATCAAATATTCATGGAGGAAGGTGCTAAACTAGGTGCAGAGTTTAATAGACGGCTGAAGCCCGAAATGAAGGAAGTGATAATAAAGTAAATAGTACGCCTAATGGATGCAAGTATAATCTATCCTATAAAAGAAAGTAAATGGGTAAGTCATGTTCATTGTGTTCCTACGAAGGGCGGTTTTATTGTTGTTCCTAATGAAAACAATGAATTGATACCTACTAGAATTTTTTTTGGACATAGGATGTTTATAGATTCCAGGAAATTGAATAGAAAAACTAGGAAAGATCACTATCCTTTACCGATCATAGATCAAGCTTTAGAGAGGTTAGCAAATCACACTAATTTTTGCTACTTGGACGGATACTCTAGTTTTTCCCAAATAGCGGTTCATCCTGATGACCAACTTAAAACAACTTTCATTAGTCCTTATGGTTTACATGCTTACTGACGCATGCCTTTTGGTTTATGTTATGCTCCAGCTACTTTTCAAAGATCCATGACTACTATTTTTTCGGATTTTATATAATTCATAATGGAAGTATTTATGGATGACTTTTTTTTCAATGGAACTCCGTTTACTAGTTGCTTGGATAATCCCAAAAGGGTTTTGCAGTGTTGCGAAGAAACCAATCTTGTTCTAAACTGGGAGAAGTGCCATTTCATGGATAAATAAGGTATAGTCTTCGGACATAAGGTACCTGTTAATGGTATTGAAGTAGAAAAGCTAAGGTCGAAGCAATAGAGAGAATGCCACAACCAAGGGATATAAAAGGTATAAGAAGTTTTCTTGTTCATGTGGTTTTTTTTATAGAAGGTTCATTAAGAATTTCTCTAGAATTCATAAACCTTTAACTAACCTTTTACAAAAGGGAGTAAGATTTAATTTTGATGATAAATTCTTTGTAGCCTTTTGTAAAATTAAATATGCTTTATCCCATGCTCCCATCGTTAAACCACCTATCTAGGATATGACTCTGATTTAATATCTTAAGCTAGTGATGATGTTGTAGGAGTAACTCTGGGACAACATATAGGTCGTAGATTTAATAATATATATCATGCTAGCAGAACTCTTAATAGTGCTATAACATCCCAAAAATATAACACAAGGATCATCAAACTCTAATCACTAAAATTAGGGTTAACAAAAACTTTTATTAATTAAAATCATATGAATGCATGTGTGAATGAAATGATTTGACAAATGCATGAATGGACTTGTGTGATTAATCTAAATAGCAAGAAATGGTTTAAAGATGAAAATAACATCATATAAAACATTTCAATGCAGAAACAAATCAAAAGAAAATCAAAAACAAAGCAAATAAAGAAAATGGTCATTTTTGCCAATCTTGCTCACTAGGTCACTTTGAGTGTTTCTAGTCCAAGATTTCAAACAGAAACTTTCCCAATTATTTACACCCCTTGATAGAACTGGTAAAATTGAATCAAGGCCCACCTTTCAAACTTGTAGAAACATTTGGCAACCCCATTCAAATCACAATTCAAAATTGAATGTTATTCATATGTGAAGATCATCCATTTTCAAAACCCAACCAAACCAATGCCCCTTGACTAATCCAAATAACCAGACACTCCCTAGTATGTTCCTAGCTAACCCACAAAGTTTGAATCCAAAATTCAAATTTAAAGTTCTTGTGGCCATTTCATCAAACACCTTGCAGATTCAAATCAAACAAACATCTAACACTATTTGCAGCAATAAAATTGGCCTAACTTGTTCCCTCGCTGGTTCCATCAAACATTTAGTAGATCATCTAACCTAGTTAGTAACCACTAGCACCTTTATGAGCTTGCCATTGCCATCAATGGTGAGCAGGCCGAGCCTCACCATGCCACCCGATGGTCGACAGCAAGCTACGAGCAACACTAAGCCTAGCCAGCACCCCACCGTCCACCGCCACCCTCTGTCCCAGCCCCGAGCAATGCCAGCCCCTGGACCACACGACACGCCCATGCCAAACCTCTTTGTGCGCGAGCCGAGAGCGCTCCAGTGCGCCATGCTCGACCAGCCCCCACAGACTGCGCGCCGCCCTCGCCGCTTGCAGGGATGATCACCAGCACCCCAGCAACCCCGCAGACATGCCCGTTCGCCGCCGCGCAGACCACACGCGCTGTGCAACATTAAAACAGCCGTCGGACCCGCTCAGAGAACCGTGACGTTCCGACCGATCAGCACCGCCCCACGCCGCAAGACCATGCCATTGAGCTTCACCAGGGAGAACAGCACCGTCCCCTATCGTCGCTCATGCCAGTAGCCCTCTGTGGCGTTGACTACGACGAGCTCAGCCCACGCCCGTCGGTCCCCTTACGCCACTATAAATAGAGGCCTCCACCGCTCGTTTTCGCCACACCAGTTCACTCCCCTCTTACCCAGAATCACCCCACCTCACTCCCGGGGCAAGGCGAGCAGCGCATCTCCCGAATTTGTCCGGAGCCCGCCGCTGCTGGAGAAGAAGGGAGCCTTCAATTGGAGCCACCCCAGGAGGAGCTGCCAGTACCAGGAGAACCGCCGTCATCGACTTCGTTGTTCGCCCCCGTCGCCGACCCTCGCTTGAGACCCGGTTAGGGTTCAGTCTCGCCGGCGCTGCCCGACGTGGACGATGAACCATGGTCGTTCGATTAGAGTTAGATCGTTCGGTTCACACTGCCCCATACCGTACTGCTTCGCCCCTCCCCGTCTCACTAACGCGTGGGGACAAACACTTAACCAGCCCGCGTACGTGCTATGCGTAGTGGGCCGGCCCAGTTAAACATCCCGCGTGACCCAACAATTCAAATTAAGCTTTATTCATTTAATTTCAAACACAGTTATGTACCTAGATTCAAAAATCAACCCAACTCGATTCACTGAGCCAAAATGCATGAAACCAATTTTGCTAAAGGTACTGAAATGCTTAATCCAAGCCCGTTGGATTTAAACCATTTAGATTTGTAGATCAACCATGGTAAAAATAACAAGGCAGAAGCTTTTCTGCATTCAAACATTTTTCAAAATTCAACCACAAAAGCTTTTGAGTTGATTCCAACTCTCAAAAATCACATTTGATCATACCTTTTAGAATATATAAAAACATATGGGTTTACTTGCAGAAATAATGTTCAAGTGATAAAAGAATGCCCCATAGGCATTTCTAGTCACTTTATTTAATTAAAATAAAAAGGTTATACCTTATTAAATGGTGACACCACTTTAAATCACATTCCATGTACTGAAATATGTGGTGATGACATGTGTCAACATGATCCCATGTTTGAGTTAGAGAATATTAAATCTTAAGTAGTTTTTCAATGAGTAGAAATTACGTTTATCAAATAAAAGAAATAGGACAAGTGCTTTAATCCTTGTGATAATAGTGATGATGTTAGATCATCTAGTGTGACTTTTTGTGTGATGATTAAAAATAGTTAAGTATTGTTTGGTGATTGTGTACCACGTATTTATTTATAGACGCTAGTACCGACCAAGGATACAAGGAGGAAGGAGGATACTACGAGGAAGAAGCCGAGGAGAACTTCAACCACTGCTCTACACACGGCAAGCTAACCCTTGCAACTACGAAAGTTAGAGAACCTAGGCATTCCATTAAGCATGCTTGGTTAGATACATTTGATGATTCCCAATCCTAGTTTTACTTGCAAGCTTAAGTAGTTTAATTTCTTTATCAAATCTTCTCTTAGAGTTTACATGGTGACTTATAGATTCTAGAAAGATAACTAAAGGTAGCATAAAGAGCATAAAATTTGGCCTAAGTTAGATAATCTTGATGTCATCCTAAGGCATGAGATTGAACTTAGCAAATCCCCACTTGTTTACCACCCCTCATTAGTATTTACCACCATGTGTAGATGCTAGTGCTAAGCATAAAACTTGATCAACTTTAGATTGGAATACTTGGTGAAAATGGTTATGAAAACCTTGGAATGATAAGTCATTCTACTGAATTTTTTTGACATGTGTTTCCGAACACCAGATGATTTTGATGATGAAAATGTTGAGGCATGAGCCTTAGCCCCTTTATAAAACTGATGGTTGTCTGGATGCAATACCATTCCAATTTTACTGTACAACCACAGTACCTGAAATTTGGGTAGGGCTTGACTGAAAATTTATATACCTTAGTATGGGTTCCCTCGCGGCCAAGGTCTAAGATGAGGCTACCTTGTAAAGATTGTCCACCTGTGCAGTACCCAAGATGACAGTTGTTCATGGTTGGGAGGCCAAACTCATAGGATAGGTGCCTATTCTAGGGTGTGTAATAGAAAGGTTAGGATTGATTATCCGCATACTGAGTATGGTGAATTCAGGATTTGTTCCTGACGGATGTAGCGAATGTTCTGGTGAAAGTGTACAATCTCTTTAGAGTGTCAAACTATTTGATAGCCACGTCCGCGGTTATGGACAGTTGGAGTGGCCATACTGTTCCCCCGTCAGATGTTTTCAAAATTACTTGTGAAATTATTTGTGACATTGACTTGACCACAACAGAGTTGTGATATGAAATTCAAGTTCCCACTTAGGTGTTATAAAAATTTCAACTAGTTTTCTTTGCTTCTGAACTTAGCAGAGCTAAATCTGGATTTTTGCAAAACAACCATTGAGCTTAGTATCCTACTACAAAAACCCCCTTAACTTGTTAGTATTAGTTTGCGAGTACTTAAAGAGTACTCATGGCTTTGTCCCTGGCTATTCCCGTGGCCAGACTATGAAGAGGAGTACCAGGATGATGGGCTGCTAGAAGGTTACGACAACTAGGATCATCTCCCATCGTCAGCATTGCCTCTGACCCTGAAGATGGAGCTTCTCCCATGCTATCGTTACTATTACGTTATTCCGCTGCTTGAATTGTATTAAGAACTGGATCATGAGATCTTTATTTGTGTAAGACCTTATGTATGGTTTGTAATGGATGATGTACTGTGATATCCAAATATGTTATGTCTCGCAAAAATGGTAATCCTGGGATTGCGATGTATGGCATAACAGGCATCTGCGATTAAAAATACGGGTGTTGACAAGTGCTCAAAAGAATTATCCTAAGGAAGAAAGAGAAATTTTTTCTGTATTTTTCTCTTGCCATAAATTTTGTTCTTATATAGTTGATGCAAAAGTAAGAGTTCATACAGATCGTGATGGTTTAAAAGTACTACTTGAGAGGAAAAACCATAAGCCAAGACTAATCCGTTGGATCCTTTTACTTCAATAATTTGAGTTGCACATTATGCAGAGGCAAGAAATAAAGATATTAGATGAAGTATCCATATTTTCTCAGAAAGGCTCCAATCTTATTGAGAGGAACTTTAGTCCTGGTGATTTTTGTTTACGAGAATTATTTGATGAACAAAGGTCAATTCCTCCAAAAGAAAAGAAATCCTTGTTGTTGGAGGAGATTTTCATCCCCGACTAAATAAACGGTAAGTGGAAGGTTAGTTTTCTTTCTCTAAATAAGCGATTTGTCTTCACAATTTATACTTCTGAAATTTTTACCTTTGAATTCCTCATGTTTTTTCTGAAGTTTATGAGGGGTTTTACCAACTATACGGCCGGATAAAATTCTCCCGTCGTATACTTGGTCGTTAAACGTATTGTATTCCCTTTGGGAAATATTTTTTGGTGTCTATAAACTATACTACCAAACTATATGGCTGGCAAATTTGCTCCTGTCGTATAGTTAGTCGTTAAACTTTCTGCATCTTCGATCTTCTTTCATTTTTATTTATCTAAAAAATGGTTTTGTCGGTTCCAAGACGGTAACCTAACCGACCTGGATCGAGATATTTGTAAATACCTGCCCGGAACAAACTATACGGCCAGAGCTATACGGGCCACGCCCGTATAGTTGGTCGTTACAGAGCTGGACTTTTCAAAATCCGTGATTTCTTTCCATGTTCCATTAATATTATTTTTTTGGGCGTGAATTTTGTGTTTCTTGCGAGTTTTACCGACCTCTGACCCCCTTATATACTTCCATTGTGTTTCTCTCTAATCATATTCACCAGCAACCAATCTACTGTAGGGTTCGTAACATGGAAAACAAAAAAATTCTACAGCATGGACACACACAAGCCAAGATCTATCTACTAGATTGTAGCAATGACTCGATTAGAGTACTCACCCTCGAAGATTCCAAAGCGGTTAACGAGAGCAGATTCTCGTGGCTGATGTAGTCGTTCACTTGTCGATCTCAAGATAGCGAAGACGATCCTTCCGACGCTGTGTTCCGGCAATGCTCCCGCAGTTGGTCACACATTCGGTACTCGATGAAGAACTTCCTCTCCCTTGTTCCAGCAGGCAGCAGATGTTGTAGATCTCTCCTCCCGATTCCGGCAGCACGACGATGTGGTGTCGGAGTTAGAGGGGAAATCCCGCAAGCCGGAGCGGGTTATGGTGGAGTACTAGGGTTCCCCGACGTCTAGGGTTTAGAAGCCGTAGAGGAGGAGGTGGAGGCGGCGGCGACTAGGGCGGCGGCGGCGATCTGGCGGCGGTGGCGGCTTCGTGGGGTGGGGCTTGTTGTGGTCTTTGGGGGGACACCCCCTCCTCTGTATTTATGAGAGGAAGGGGTAGCTAGGGAGAGGGGAGTTTGAATCCTTCCCCAACTCCCTCTCCTTCTAGGTGCGTGGTGGAGGGAGAAAAGGATTCCCTCCTTCCTCCACTAGGAAACATTGTCCCAGTTTGACTTTTCAAACTTGCCTTTTGACTTTCAATTTTGGAGTTTATCTTCTATCTTTTAAACCCCCAGCCAAGTGACCTAGGACATGATGCAATCATTCCGCTTATCCATGACACATTCATGTACCCTCCCCCTTCTAGTCCGGTGAACCTTCTAGACGCTTCTAGATCATTCCGGTGAAAACACAGGAATCATTCTCGAACTCCGAAATTGGACTTTCCTTATATGAACCTTATTCTTTGGACCATTCCGGATCTCCTCGTGATATCCCGGATCCCATCTGATACTTAGAACAACATTCAGTCTTCCTACTTACATTCCATATCTACTAAACAACATCGAATCCTTAAGTGTGTCTCCCTACGATTCGTGAATTATGCAGACATGAACGAGAATCTTCTCCGATCAATAACCAATAGAGGAATATAGAAATTCATATGGCTCCCACATATTTCTATGATTAATTTGCGATCAAATGAACCATTTACATACGATACCAATTTCCCTTTGTCTCACGATATTTTACTTATCCGAGGTTTGATCGTCGGTATCTCTGCATACCTAGTTCAACCTCGTTACCAGTAAGTACTCTTTACTCATTCCTATGATATGTGATCCCTTGTGAGCCAGTCACATGCTTGCAAGCTAATTGTATGACATTCCACCGAGAGGACATAGAGTATATCTATCCATCATATGGATGGAAAAATCTCACTCTTGATCCATGTGCCTCGACACATACTTTGCGAACACTCAATGTCACCTTTATAACCACCCAGTTATGGTGTGGTGTTTGATGTCATCAATGTTTGATCTCATGGTCAAAGGCATTAGGTTACTATGTATCAGAAAGCTTATAGCAAACAAACTAATCAAATGACTTGATCTTTATGCTACGCTTATCTACAGGAGTATGTCCATCATACCATTCTCCTAATGATATTATCTTTTTGTTGACAACATTTCAATGTTCATGATCCAGAAACCACGATCATCTATTAAGCAACAAGCTAGTATTATAAAGAGGCTTTACTAGGGACTCTAATTAGTTTACAAATCACACAAGTATTAATATTTCCGGTTAATACAATTATAGAATTAATGTAAAAATTTATCATAAACACAAATATATAATAATAACTACTTTTATTATTTCTTCTAGGGCATATCTCCAACATCTACCTCTTGTTCATACGAGAGGATACACAACATAGAGCAACCAGGATCCGATAATCCAAGGAGAGAAGTTCCTATGGAGATCGGGAGCAATAGCAAGCAAAACAAGGAGATCAAGACCATCCCTATGGAGTTTCTTGACACCGACAAAGAACGCCGGAAGAGGGATTTGAAAGACCTCAAGCTAAAGATTGTAGATGTGGATAAGGAGGCGCCTGGGACACCCAGGCATGTTGGGTTGCTGCGACTTTATATTGATAAACTTGATGAAGATATTAATAAGACAACTGAATCAGGTTTTTCTATGAGTTTTAAGGCGATACAAATCCTCTAAGATAACAATGATCTCATTAAAGAATGTCAACACCCGGATTTTTAATCCCAGATGCCTGTTATGCCATACATCGCAATCTCAGGATTACCATTTTTGCGAGACATAACAGAATTGGATACCATAGTACATCATCCATTACAAACCGTACATAAGTTCTTACACAAATAGGGATCTCATGATCCAGTTCTTAATACAACTTCAAGCAGCGGAATACGTAATAATAACGGTAGCATAGGCGAAGCTCCATCTTCGGGGTCACAGGTAATGCTGACGATGGGAGATGATCCTAGTTGTCGTAACCTTCCTGGGGTCCATCCTCCAGGTACCCCTCTTCATAGTATGGCCACGGGAATAGCCAGGGACAAAGCCATGAGTACTCTTTAAGTACTCGCAAACTAATACTAACAAGTGGAAGGGTTTTTTTGATAATAGGACACTAGGCTCTAGGGTTGTTTTGCAAGAAGCCAGATTTATCTCTACTAGGTTCAGAAGTAAGAGAAGCTAGTCACAATTTTATAAATCCTAGGTGGGATCTTGTATCTCATGTCACAACTCTGTTGTGGTCAAGTCAAAGTATTAATTCATTTCACAAGTCATTTTGAAAAGTCCGGCGGGGAACAGTATGGCCACTCCAACTGTTCATAACCGCGGACGTGGCTATTCGAATAGTTTGACACTCTGCAGAGATTGTACACTTTCACCACAACATTCGATACATCCGTCAGGAACAAATCCTGAATTCACCATACTCAGTATGCGGATAATCAATCCTAACCTTTCAATTACACGCCCTAGTATAAGAATGTCTCCTATGATTTTGGCCTCCCAACCATGACCAACTGTCATCTTGGATACTGCACAGGTGGACAATCTTCACAAGGTAGCCTCAGTTCAGACCTTGGCCGTGAGGGAACTAATACTAAGGTATATAAGTTTCTAGTCAAGCCCTACCCAATATTCGGGTATTGTGGTTGTACGATAAAATTGGAATGGTATCGCATCCAGACAACCATCAGTTTTATAAAGGGCTAAGGCTCATGCCTCAACATTTTCATCACCAAAATCATCTGGTGTTCGGAAACACATGTCAAAACATCTCAATAGAATGATCCATCATTCTAAGGTTTTCATAACCAGTTTCACCAAGTATTCCCATCTAAAGTTGATCAAGTTTTATGCTTAGCACTAGCATCTACAAGTGGGGGTAAGTACTCATGAGGGGTGGTAAACAAGGGGTGTTCTAACTACGTTCAATCTCATGCCTTAGGATGACATCAAGATTATCTAGCTTAGGCCAAATTTAATGCTCTTTATGCAACCTTCAAATATCTTTCTAGTATCTACAATTCACTTAAGTAAACTCTAAGTAATAGCTTTGATAAAGAAATAAAGTATAAATCTTGTAAGTAAAAACTAGGATTGGTTTATCAAGTGGGTAGGATCATCTATGCTTAGGGCATAAAGTTGGCATGGTGACAAGCAAGTATTGGCTTGCATAGGTAAAGTGTCTTGCAAGTGTTAGCTTGCACATTCAAGTAGTAGTATTAGGCTTGCATCAGTGTCAATATAAGCTTGCCTTGTGCAGAGTAGTGGTTGAAGTTCTCCTCGGCTTCTTCTTCGTAGTATCCTCCTTCCTCCTCGTATCCTTGGTCGGTACTAGCGTCTATGAATAAATACGAGGTACACAATCACCAAACAATACTTAACTACTTGCAATCATCACACAGAAGGGTCCTATAGATGATCTCGCATCATCACTAACATTACAAGATTTAAGCTTGGTTTAAATCCTTTTATTTTTAGAAAAGTAATTTCTACTCATTGAAAAACTACTTAAGATTTAATATTCTCCAAACCAAACATGGGATCATGTTGACACATGTCGTCACCACATATTTTAGTCTACGGGAATGTGATTTAAAGTGGTTTCACAATTTAATAAGGTTTAACCTTTTATTTTTAATTAAATAAAGTGACTAGAAATGCTTATGTGGCATTCTTTTATTACTTGAACGTTATTTCTGTAAGTAAACCTATATATTTTTATATATTCTGAAAGGTATGGGTGAATGTGATTTTTGAGAGTTGGAATCAACTCAAAAGCTATTATGGTTTTAATTTGAATAAATTTTGAATGCAGAAAAGCTTCTGCCTTGTTATTTTTACCAAGGATGATCTACAGATCCAAATGACTTGAATCCAACGGGCTTGGATTCAGCATTCTCAGACCTTTCTAACAAAATTGGTTTCATTCAATTTGGTTCACTGAATCGACCTGGATTGATTTTTGAAACTAGGTACAGAAGTGTGTTTGAAATAAAATGGAAAAGGTTAAATTCAAATAACTGGGCTGCGCGGGAAGTGATACTGGGCTGGCCTGCTAAGCACAGCGCTTACGCGGGCTGGTTAAGTTGCTGTCCCCACGCGTCAGTGAGACAGGGGGGTGCGAAGTGGTATGGGGCGATGTGGTGCGTTCGATCTGGTTCTAATCCAACGGCTGAGGGTCATCGTCGACATTGGGCAACGCCGGCGAGGCAGAAACCTAGCGCGGCTAGTGGGGATCGTTGGGGGCTCACCGGGGGTTCAGGCGAGGGTCGGCGAGGCGGGCGAATGACAAAGTCGACGACGGCGAACCTCCTGGTACTGGCAGCTTCTCCTGGGGCGTCTCCAATCGCTGGCCCCCTTCTTCTCTAGCAGCGGCAGGCTCTGGCAAAATTCCGGCGAAGTGCTGCTCGCCTTGCTCCGGGAACGGGGTGGCACGATCAGTGAGGAGAGGGGAGTGATATGGTGTGCTCAGTTCAGCTGGGGGTGGCCTCTATTTATAGTCGCGAAGACGAGACCAAACGGGATGGGCAGTCGACGGTGGCGACATGGCTACGGGCTGCTAGAGGCATGGCCGGCGGTGGCGATCGCTTGGTGGTCTCCTGGCGATGCTCTACGGCTTTAATGCGCGCGTAGGGGCGGTGCGGTTTGGTCTGGAACGCGCGATGCTCTGCACGGCAGCGGCAGCGTCTTCGACGGTGAGCGGTGGCTGTGAGGCATGGGGCAGCGAACGGGGATGTCTGGCGGTCTCCTGGGTTGGTGGCGACCATGTATGCACGCGGCGAGGGTGGCGCGCGGTCTGTGGGCATCGGTCGAGTGTGGCGCTCTGGCGCATGCTCGGCATGGTTGCTGGCGAGCTGGGCGTGGTCCGTGTGTGTTGTCCAGGGGTTAGAAAGGTTCGAGCGTTGGACAGGGAGTGGCGGTGGACGGTGGGCTGCCTACTAGACAAGGTTGGCACGGCTAAATCTCCTCCTAGCTTGATTTCTCCACTGGGGTGGCATGGTGAGCTTCGGCTGTTCACCATTGATGTCATTGCCCAGCTTACAGTGAGTCTAGTGCTTGGTTTAACTTGCTAGATGATCTACTGAGATGGTTGTGAGCTAGAGAGGGGACAAGTTAGGCTTCAATCACTGCTCACAATAGTGTAAGATTTTGATGATTTGTGTCTGCAATGTGTTTGATGAAATCGCGCAAGAATTCAAGTTTTGAATTTTGAAAAGATTTTTGGTGGGTCTGCTAGGTTGGTGCTGGTGAGTCTGTAGATGCTTGGGTTTTGAAAGTTGAGCTTGTTTGAGTGGTTTTTGAAAAAGTGGGATCTTCCCATATGATAAAGATTCAATTTTGAATTGTCATTTAAACTATGCATTTGAATGTTTCTGGATGATCAAAAAGTGGCCTTGATACTTTGTTATGAGTACAATCAAGGGGTGCAAAGATCTAGAAAAGTTTCTGTTAAGTTCTGAAAGTTTGGGATAGCCAAAGTAGGCATGGGAGTTAAATTGGTCAAAATGACCATTCCCTTATTTTATTTGTTTTGATTTACTTGTCTTTGAGAAAAGTTTGGGAATTGTTTAGATGATGTTTATTTCACCTAAGCATCCATTTACAAGCAAAGGATCACACAAACAAGTTGGTTCAAAATAATTCAAAATGAAATGCATACTCACATGCATGCTTTCATAATTTTATTTAGAAAAGTTTTTGTTAACCCTAATTTTGATGATTAGAGTTTGATGATCCAAGTTTAGTATTTTTGGGATTTTACAAACCTTCCCCCCTTAAACAAAATCTCGTCCCGAGATTTGAAAAAGGACGAAAAAGATTACCTAGGATTTGAAGAGATCGGGAAACTCCGTCCTGATGTGATCTTCGCGCTCCCAGGTAGCTTCCTCTTCTGTGTGGTTGCTCCACTGAATTTTGAGAAACTTGATGCTT